>JAYRBT010000114.1:20243867-20313569 GCA_036023395.1 Myiotriccus ornatus
TAAGGCAAACAGGAAGAAAGCGCAGTTTGAAATATCTGAAAGATGTCAAAATTGCAGGTTTGATTCTGACCTCAAACCTGTTCTTTACTGATGTGCTGAAAGGTAGAGAGGGATTTTTGATTTATTCAGATATTAGTTCATATTTATGTGAATTAGATTTATTTTTTTCCAAAATATAAAGCTCCACGATTAAGGGTAGCGAACAATTTCTTACAGGCACTCCTGATGTGGGTAGGTCTTGATTTGAGGGATTGGACTAATGCCTTCCAATTTGGCCTGAGAATTTCCTGTGGGTATAGAGGTCTGTGGAAAGGACAAGAATGTTTGTGGGTCAAGTGAACAAATGAACAGAGGAAACTTGTAGCCAAGGTAAGAAGGAGGGGATGGAAAAAAGAATAGGGGTAGGTGATAAGGGAATAAGGAGTATATATACTTTTAATATGGCTTGGATCTGTATGGAAAATGAGATGACATGGTTCATTAGGATTATCATACTGAGCACCTAACTTGCAAAATCCGTAATAAGGACAATCTTTTTGATTATGTGGCATTGTCACAGAGAGTACCTGTCCCACATGAGGTCTTTAAGGCAATGTGAGAAAAGGACTAGAACAGAGAATAGAAATACTAATTTGGATTTATTGGTGAGGGAGGAACAGACAAGGAAATACAGAGAAAACGAGTTCAGGTTTGCCTTTGTTAAGTGTGTTTAGATTGAAGTACATGGAGGGTAGCTCATTTGGTGTAGCAGCTCTGATAGTTATTTCTGTGCAAGACTATGTAGACACATCCACTGTAGAGCAAGTGCCCAATGTAATTTTGTTATGGGTTAGTAAGCATTTGATAGAAATCATGCAAAGATTATGTAAGGAACCAGGAGGTTATCTTTTTTGCTAGAAGCTTGTATAGTGACTATGAAAGCATTTTTTTCCCTCAAGACAAGCTGGAGAAATTCTTATGTTGTATTAGTATGTGTAATTGCTTTCTTTTAATAAAGTAGGTATTGCATTGATTGACATAGCTCCCAACTCTCCATATACTACAGTTCTAGTCTAACCCTTAACTTCTGAGATTTGTAAATCCTGTCTAAATCTGTTGCTACCCATCACTCCTGAACAGGTGAGTTCATGAGCTGGGCAGGTACTGAGATATAAAGTGAGTGTGTTGCACTTGAGTGTTGGATGTAAGTGGTCTCCCAACTAGTGGCAAGCCCGTTCTTCCTACTTGTAGTCTTTGGTCACCCTGTTTTTCTCATTAGGGCTCTTGGTTTTGTTTGTTGAGGGACTTTAAAATGAGCATTAGGGAATGCAGGGAGACAACTTCCCTGTCTCCAGTGGAGCTGCGTTCCGTGACATTAAAGGATGTTTTGACCCTGAAGAACTGTAATCGTAATACGTACAGTGCAGTTCACTGGGCGATGGTACGTGAGTTTATCTGGGTGGAGCGTGTATCTTTCTTTTCACTTCATGGTTGAAGACTGATAGGATGAGTGAACTGAGTCGCTGAAGACTCCGGCAAGCCACACGCACAGGAGAGCTAAAGCAGATTTCTACTTAACTTCTCCCTAGTACATTAGCTAGATGCCACAATATCCTCCTTAGTAATCTGAATGCAGACTGCGTGGAATTACAGCAGTTACATCTGTGATCAAGACGTAAAGCTCCTCCTGCACCAAATGAAGATTTTTGTGGAAAAAATGTTTTTCTTTCTTCCCTTTGTTTTTCTAACAAAGGAGGCATCAGTTGTTACTGTCTTGAGAGCAGATAAATGTATCTTTATGTGATGAATTCTCTCATATAAGCTATAGGAGTTACAGGGGGAAATGCATGAATATACGCGGGAACCTCTGGATTTCAGTTTGCCACCTGCCAAACTTGAAGGTTTTTATGGAATGTCAGATGGGTATAGTTTCTTAAGCGGTGTCTTGCATTATGTTTACTTCCATAAGGACTCTTGGGAAGTAAAATACCACTTAGGGTATGTTAGATTATCAGAAATTGATTCTGAGGTAGCTACTTCTTCTAGTAGTAAGAGCAAGGAAATTTTAGAAGCCAAAATGATGGTAAACTCTGTATCGGTCTTAATGAAAGGGTTATAAACCTCTAATTTATAGTCTATTGGTATTATGTTATCAAAAATGTTTTCACATTAGAATTAGTACTATTATAGACCTAGGTAATTTTAAAATGCGCAATACAATTTCTCCCTGGCTATAGAATTTTTTTTTAAGGAAAGCCTTACTTGCAGATACAGCTATGTATATTACATGAGGGCATGGATCTAAGTATAATTTTGCTATTGTGATATTTGTCTGTATTTCCTTCCATTGAGTATGTGAATGGCTTGACTGTGTATCTCATCAAATGAAAAGGAGGTAAAAAATTGTTCATCTTGGTAGATTTATATTATTTTAATTTAAGCTTCAGTTCCATTACCTTTTGATTAAACATACTTCTGTCTGATGCTATTCATCTTTTATCACTATGGAATCTGCTCCCAAGCAGAAAGAAAGATGGCATCTGAATTATGCAAAAATAATTTTCTATCTATTTTTCTTCAAATGCTGGGCAGTCTTTTTCATAATCCCGCCAATACTGCATGCGTCTGGTTCTAATCCTCTGCCTATTTCTGAATGTTCAACTATCAAACCTTGCTCTTTTGCTATTTGTTTTTATGGCAATGTATGGTCCTGGAGGTCATTTGCTTCAGGTGTACCTCAAGCTCCTGATTCAAGGGTGAAGACCAGTGAGTTATCATTAGTTCTGAAAATATTTGAGCTATCAGTTTTTGAAGTGGTCTTGTAGTTGCGCATTTCTAAGTATAACTTTAAAACCAAACAAAAATAACCATGCTCTGTTGATTGGATCACCATAAATTTTATCAAATAGCTGAGACCACGAATCAGTCGTAAGTTATATAGGTAATTACCAGAAATAAGGTTTCATTCATAATTATACACTTATTGACCTCTTTGGGTGTGTGGTTGGTTTTTAATGTGATTCACAAAATCCTAGTTGGTAGCATACAATGGGAAATGGGCTTCTTGAGTTTGACAGAGTGACATACGTGGTCTTCTGCAGTAAAACAAATGAAATTTCACTGTTAAGTAGAGGTGATCATTACCCACTTTCCTGGTGGGCAAAAGCTACTGAGCACTGTTGTATACAATTCACTGCATTATAGTCGCAGATGTTGGTTGTGTCCTTAAGCCGAGTATCTTCTCTGTTAGTGACCTTTATAGATGCCAGCAGTTCGTCTGGGTGCATGAGAATCACATGCACACAAAGCCTTCCCTGCGGAGAGAGGAGTGTGGAATTAGATCTGTAAACTGCTGTCTTCCTTGGGTCAGCTAGTGAGTGTTGTCATGTGTTAGCTTCATGTACAGCTTGGACAGTAGGAGATAGAACAACAAAAGAAAGATAAGAAAAAAGCAAGAAATACAAGCAAAGAAGAAACAAAACCTCCCTAACAAACAACAACTGGCCCTGGATTTCTGGCTAGTTGGCAAAATAATTTTTTGTCGCCGAAACCCAGTAAATCCTCTTTGTTTTTTAAGAATGAAAGGGGATTGACAGGTGTTTCCTGGTAACTAGACTGTGCTACCAGTGCAGCTTCATGAACAGTAAACTCTGTGCTGTGTTCTTCCTGCTGTGCACATGAAGTGTTACTTCTTTGGTGATGGCTTCCCCTGCTGTCCAGAAGCCAGTTCTGGAGGTATTTTGTGCAAGAGAGAAGAGAGATGGGAAGTAGTAGAGTAGGGCACAGTAATGGCAGTAGAAAATGTAAACAGACGGAGGAGAGCTAAAATAGACAATGAAGAGTGAGAAAGTGAGTTGCACTTTATTACATTGTTCACGGGGATCATTGATACATAATGTGTTCTTGCATTCTTGTGTAGTTAAGTCTGTGTCACCAGGGACAAATTTTGCACTTGGTATTGTCCTGTTGCCCTGCATATGTGCCAAGTTTTTCAACCTCAGTGTTATGTTACTACTTGGTTATAGTCACACTCATCCTGGTTGTCTAGAAATTTGCCTGGGTGATCAGAAAGAAATATTTCATTGTTTTATAGGATGTACCATCTTTCCACCCTTCCTTCTTTTTTCATTTTGTCGATGAGAGCAGCTGTAGCTTGTTTCAGGAAGGTTAACTCCTATATATCTGTGCTAAACAGGTAGCAGAATGCTTTCTTAAAGCAATGATCAGTATGGAGGTAGAATATAAATGTTAAGTCATCATTGATGACATCTAAATGCACAGCTGTGCAATTTCTTTCAAACCCTCATGAACCATTTCAGGTCTTTAAGCCACATATATGTTCTTACTTTACTAAGGATACTTAGTTTGTACCCTCTGGCCATGTTAATCAGTCCTAATTAAAAGCATTGGTTTTGACGATCTAAACTTTATACAGCACTTGTTGTTTCTGAAGTTCTAATTCTGTCTACTTCTCTACTTGTAATGTTAGGCTTCTATATCTCTGAACTTCTGGTTCTGGCAAAGATGACTGAAGATCAGACTCTTTCAAATGGAAACTAAACTTGTTAGGTGTTTTAATAATATGTGAAAATGAATGAATGGTTTTAAACAAACAAGAAATTGTGCTGGATACTTAGTCTTGCATGTGTGAAAATCTAAGCAGCTTGCAAATACTTGTAGTGCTGATTTCTCTTGCTTTCTAAAATTAATCTTTTGAAATAAACATGCTTTTAAAATAAATATTGGAAGGCAGGAAGTAGAAGATTGTTACCTAAAAGGCATCCTCATAAAAAATTTAATTACATGTTTGCTTATTTTTCCAAATGCAGGTGTCCGCCTAGACAGAGTACGCGGAGGTCGCCAGAAGTACAAGCGCAGAATAGATGCAGAGAATAGCCCGTACCTGAACCCTCAGCTAGTTCAGCCAGCAAAAAAGCCATGTGAGTACACCAGATACACAAAATTTCTCTTTGAATATAAGGTATATTGACTCCTAGTCCTCTTTGCTAAGCTCCTTCTGAGTGGAACAAGGGTTTGGTCAGAGGATATTGCCATGAAGACTATATCAGTTTAGTTGTTAACGGGTTTTGTTTTAAATATGCTCATCTTTCTCAAGTGGAGTTGAACAAAGAGTGCTTTTTACAGGTGGAAGTGTATAAAAGCATGGTTTATGCAGTGCAAATTTTACATTTACAGGTTATCTTTATTTTCAGTGGTACATAAAATGGTTCATACTGTGATCATTAGCTCATTGAAGCTTCTACTTTCAGATTTCACAAGAAAGTGATTTTTGTAGTTTTCACTAACTAAATGAGTTCGACTGCTCAACCTCCCAATGAAAATACATTAAGAGCCTCATTAATTTATACCTATAGATTAATACACTACCTAGCATTAGATTAAAACAGCAATATGCCATATTAATAACAAAGCAGAGATTGGTAGTTTGGGCTCTGGTACCCTCTTGGATTTTTTTTGCTCTGTTTTGTTATGTTTTTATAATGTCCTTGATTGTATCTTGCCAGGCTGAAATTAGGAGGGAGAGAGAGAGATGATCATCTCATTGCTAAAATACAAGTTCCATCCTCTTTGCGATTAACTAAAAATAGTTAGGGGTTTTGCTTTGCAGCTTATATAAACTCAAGCAGCGACTGTACTAATTCCATGAAGTAAATTTAATAGCATTATAGCTGTAGTGCAAGAGGATGGTGTATTACCCTGAAAAGGCATACACGCTGTATTAAGTATTGTAAACTCCTCCGAATTCAAACGAGAATACACATGTCCACTTGCTCCTGCTGAGAAGGTTAATTTGCTCCTAAAATGGATAAATAAGCCAGAGAAATAAGGAAAGCAAATTCCTCCTTGTCTCCCGTTTGCCTCTGCCCCTAAGCCTCTGACAAAACACGTCAGTTTTAGCCTCTTGAAAATACCTGGCTGTATTGAAAATGGAATTCATTTCCGATCGTGTTCCCCAGTAGGGGACAGTGCTGTGTACAATACGTTTGAGCATATGGGGATCTGGAGAGCAAATAAACAGTCTTTGAACTGTAAGTGAAAGGGCATTTTAGCTGTGTCAAAGAAAAAACAGCCAGTTTTACATAAAATTAAGGCTTAAGTGAACATATGGCATAGTTTCCTTTTGCCTTTCCAAAAAACATTATGCTGATTATATTCCTTCAATTGTCCAATCTGGCATCTTCTACTCAGCCTCCATAAGCTGTCCCACTGTTCTGTAAATACAATCTAGGGCTGCACTAAGCAGATTTTGCACATTATAATAAAAACTTTCTGATAATACAATAAAATTTAATAAACTCTAATGCTTAATTTCATTAGAGGTTTAGTTTTCCTGGGTGCACAGATTTTCAGTTTTTCATTTACTTGATATTGTCATTGAGTAGAAATGTTGGTAGCCTAACATACCAAAAAAGCCAAACAGACCAAAAAAAAAAAAAAAAAAAAAAATTCCAACCCAAAAGCCCCAAGCCCTTAAGGCATGAACTGAGGTTAATGCAGTTGTACCAAAACCCAAGAATCTCTGTGTAAACCCATGGTTACTGCAAAGTGGTACTACATTACTTTTAAGATGATAACTACACCGATTTCTGTAAGCTCCATTTGTCTAAGATAAACTAACCTCCTCATAAATCATTACTCATTATCTAAGTGCCTCCCTTCATTTTCTTTAGCTTGCCCAATTGCAAACATTTCTGTAACAAACATTTATAAAACTTAATTTTCAAATCTTGACAGGTGGGTGTCCAGACTTGAAACAGTTGAATCGGGTTGTAGCCTGGGAGATTTTCTGGACCCTGACTGATAGTTTGAGTGTAACAAAGGCGCAGGATTGAAAATTGGGTTCTATTGATTCTAATTAGGGAAACATTAAATAAGATTTACCTAGAAACAGTGCTCATGGCTATTCAATTTCCTGAGTGATGGAGTTTTCTAAGTACATTCAGAATTTTCCTATGTTCTATGCATGAGCCAATACATGTAGCTTTTTCCCTCTACAGTGAAAGAACAGGTGTTTGGAGGAACTTTTATACCTACTTCTGATCTCTGTTGTATTTTCCAGCTTCACCATATAATCTAGCGGCCTGCCTATAGATCTTATTAATTGCAAAACTAAAAAAAAAAAAAAAGATGTTGTGAATCCTGAATCAAAATATACAATATTCCTGAATCATTTAGACAATGCCATTGGTGAGGAACCTTATACAAAAATGGAAGAGGTTCTTTGGCCATTTCTTCTGTTCCTTGGAAAAAAATCCCAGAACTTGGGGTTGAGAGGGCATTCGTTTATAACTGGTTAAAATCCCACAAAGCTGAAGTACTCAGCTGCGCGTGTTTGGATGTTAAGAAACTCTGTAATTAATTTATTCTACTTTTCAAAGTATGTAAAAATATTGAAATTTGAGAAGAAGTAATATTAACTTTTCTCACTCTTGTGTTTTCTGTGTGAAATTGAACAGGATATGAAGAAACTGTTTAAAAGAATTTAAAAAATGTCCAAAGGCTGTTTGCCAATATAAGTTAAAACTACCATCTATCATCTTTAAATAAGAATAGAATTCTTCATTAATCAGTTTGATAATCAGTAGAATATTGAGATCAAGAATTGCTCAGTTGGCATAGTTCCTATAGTTCATATAAAGCATGAATGTATCCCCTTGTAATAAAACATGCTTGATGTGATGGTTTCCAGTTGGCTCTTGCACTTATTATATGAAGGACTAACATATATCACAACTTGTGACACAGGAATTTGGAATAAGGCAAAAATTGTCAAGACAGTAGATCAGAATCAAGTAGTCTGTGTCACAAAAGAGCAGTAAAGTATCAGAAATCTGAATCAAGTGAGTATGTTATGGAAATATGTCAGGGACTAGTAGGAATCCTCTCTGACACTGCTGGGCAAGTCACATCCCAGTCAGCTTCCATTGCAAGAGGACAGTGTGGTCCATCCTGTGACTTATATGCAGATGGGGAAAATTATACTAATTCTGGCAGCTTTCTCTCCAGTCAGAAAATACTTGGCATCTTCTCATGGTGGAATCCCATTTATATCAAGCCCCATAACTCTTTATCCCACTGAAGGGAACAGATTCGTGTAAAATCACTGAAAGGTGCCATTTGGACTTTAAATTCTTGTTGTGTATTTGAGGTCAAAAGATGTACCTACCTTGAAAAATAAAATGTAACTATATTGGGAGGTATAGTAATGTATTCTTTATTAGGAGGCTTAATGAATTAGTCCATTTTCCATTTTTCAGTTCTGCCTTCTCAGAGTAATAAATCAGGCTCCTTTATAGAGATAAAATATATCCATTGTGCCTTCACATGGATATAGTGCTCATTTTATGTTTATCCTACTTATAGAACAGCAACACTGTATTGTAAATCTTCCAGGCTCTGCTCCTGTTTTTTCCAGTCTGCACTCTTCCATATAACTTAATTGATTATTCCAAATAGATTTCACAAGTCATCTGGATGAAAAAGTAAATATTACACACATGAATGAAAATGCTACATAGATAAAAATAAGCAGTATGTGACTATGATAAAGTATCATTCTTTACACAAAAAGAGTTTTTTGAAGTAAAGTTTGCATACTTTTATGTTTTACACTCTTCTCATTGATTTTGTGGTTATTCCTGTTTGAAAATAAAAGGAGATCATTAGGGTATTTTTGCACTTAAAGAAGCTAATTGTATACTTGATTCTGAGTTTTTGTGTTTCACTGAACATCAAGTTCATGTAAGACAACACCCCATTTTTCTCACAGCATAGGCCCCAAGGAATACGGGTTCATTCTTAACATTTCAACAGGCAGGATACCCTTAATTTAAGATATTTGAGATAATGAGTGCTGAGAAAGTCCTGAGATCAGTTTTGTGGCGTTAGTTTAACAGAGACATCTAACAGAAAGAATGATAGTTGAATTTGCTTACAGAAGGTCAGATTTCAGTGACTGACTAATTGTTTGTGGTAGTTACTCGCTCAAAAAATATACTTCTCTTTGGGAATGAGGGGGGTCACAGGTAGTTAAAGGCAGGCAAAACTTTTCTATTTGCACAGTCCAAAGTATATTATAATGCATGAATCGTTTTCTATAAAGTTTGTAGTTCTGTAGAAGAAGGTAATTGTGTTTCTGTGTTCCATTAATTTTACTGTATTAAGAACATACATGTCTGTCTGGCTTGATAAACATTGTTAATGGATCAGATTTGTGTGTGCTGTAACCACCTGTAAAGGCCTATGAAGTTACGATAAGGTGTAATTAGGTTGAGTGTTTTAAGACAAATTCTTGTGCACTTTGAAATCTGAGCCATCTGTTTGAAATGTTGAATGATACTACTGGTGATCTTGTATTGTTCTGGACCATTTTTACAGATAACAAGATTGTCTCCCATTTGCTGGTGGCTGAACCAGAGAAGATCTATGCTATGCCTGACCCCACTGTTCCAGACAGTGACATCAAAGCACTTACCACTCTTTGTGACCTGGCAGACAGAGAACTGGTGGTGATCATTGGATGGGCTAAGCATATTCCAGGTACATACAGCATTTATTGCAAACAGATAACATACAGAAATCATTGCATGGGTTATTCTCTTCTGGTAAAAAATACTAATTTTTCTCTCCTTACAGTGCATGAAGTTTTCTTAAGGTTCCAGTTTATTCACATAGAACACAGGTTAGATAATAACATATGTGACCTTGGAAGTTAGTAGTATTGTTGCAGTGAGTGTTACTATGTTAATAAGTTTTACATGCTGCTCAGTGAATTAATTTTTTTTCATGTATTGCTTTTACTAAGATAAACTTACCTTACTGTCCAGAGCATCAGCCTGGTATGAAGGGGTAGTGCAAGTCCTCTCCCCTGTAGCCATCAGATTCAGCATTACTTGAATTTTAGTCTGTCTGCTCTGTAACATAAATGCAGCACTACCTTTTACTGACCAGAGGAGGTGAAAAAAAATCAGTTATATTTGGGCCAGGCACAGAGGAATTGTTCTCTTCATTGATTGAACTAGAGTGAGAACGGAACTGTACCAGCAATTCAGTAGAAAGTACTGAATTGTACAAAAAGTCTTCTCTTACAACTTAGTAGGTCTGCAAGAAATGGACTGCAGTCTACTTCACATTAATGCATTGATACTGTAAAAGCTGACTGGCACTCTTATTAGCAAGAAAAATGGGGGTCATCAAAAGCAGTTTCTCAGAAGATTAGCAATTTCTTCAGATAACAATTCAGGTATATTTTTCCCCCCAGTGCTGAGGTGTTTGTTCTTGCTCTGTGAGCTAGCAGACAAACTCAGAGAAGTCTCCAGGGTTCTCCGTCTATCACCTTTCACGAACAGTAAAGTCACAGAAAAAATGGCCAGCTTTCTTTATTGTTTCTTAAGGTATTTTTCTAGTCCAGCAGATGAGTGAGCATGTTGGTGTGTTTTCGTCAGCTCATTGGTTTTCTGATTTTGATAGTGGAGCCTTAGTAAGCATGAGACTGGATAACCTTCAATTCCACAGAATAATACGTCATTCTCATTTTAGGTGTGATTTTGTGACACTTTAATAGTAGAATAAATAATCCAGTTGTTTGTTTATCGAAGTTAGATATATTTTATTTCTCATTTCAAAGGCAATATTCTTGCTGTTTGTTGGGGATTTTTTTACCCCTTGTACTAACCAGTTCTTCTGGGTCATCTTTGATAAATATAAATGCTATATATATATATATATATATATATAAACACAATAAAAGAATAATAGTAATTTGTACTTTTATGGAGCATTATTTTATTTTGGATGAAAGACAACAACCTACAGGCTCTAAAATAGTGAATATGCGACTTGAAATTTAGTCACTCTCTGTTGCCACAAACGGTGTATAAACAAGCTCTCGTATCGCAAGCGATGTTTTTCTGGTACAGTTAACTTATTTCTGTCTCCTTAAACTAGTTTGTCTTTATGCTTTGAATGCTACAGTAATTTCTTTAATCAAATTGATGGAAGTCCCTTTCCCAGCCCACACTGAAACCAATTTATTGGTCATGATACGCTGGCTATGTTGCTAACAGTCGTAACGAACTGTCAGGCAATATCGCAGTGGAGCTAATTTGAAGTCATTAGGTGTGCAGCGTTCAGGCAACAATTTGTTACAGTGGTTAGGAACACAGCTGACATTTCTGAATGGCTTTGTTCAGAGCAGTTCTAGATGAGCCCAAGCAAATTGTAAACTAATTTAAACATCACTCTATATTATAGTAGCTACTTTGTCTTACACTGGTTGCTAATAAAGCACCCCAAATTAAGTCAGAGTGAGTTAAGGAAGTGAGTTTGAGTTTCATCTTTAGAAGATACTTAGATCACCTTAACCACAATAGAGTATCTCTCAAAGAAGTCAGTCATTCTCCATAGCAGTTTCAGGGAAACTTTTGTCAGTTTGATTTGTGAATATGCTGGGGAGCTTTGATTTGGCTGGAGGGATAAGAAGAACAGAGGGATGAGACTGAGCAGCCTTTAAAATGATGGCTTTGGTTAGCTTGGAAAAGGTATTGGATATGTTAACTGGCCTTGAAAATTTAAAGTCTGTGATCTGAACCAGTTGAGGAACATTTCTACCATGAGACAGCATTTTAGTACAAAGTAGGTTCAAAACTGTACCTGCACTGGTAAAGCCACACTAGGTAGGTTTATTTACCTGATTGCATTTACAGATGAGAAGTTAAAAAAAAAACAAACCAAACAAAAAAAAACCAAACAAAAAACAAACAAAACCCCACAAAAAACCCAGTAAATTAAGACAATGTTTTTATAAACCTTCAGCTAACAGAGAATAGTGATAAAATCCATGCTTTTTGTCTGGTATTTGAATCCAAAAATCAAAATGCAAAAGGGCTGGACATGCTAAAGGGCAAGTGATGAGCTTTTGTAGCTTGGTTTTGAATGATGGAGTACTGCTGAACTTGGGCTGCCTACACTCAGCTGAAGTGTGGCACAAAACAAGTTGTAGAAGAGCCCGGAGTGGTGCTGTCTGACTTGTTTTCTAACCTAACAAATGTTTCTATAGGCAGAAACATAACAGAATGTGGAAGAGGGTGCAAATTGCATGAAAGTTCACTGTAGCTTGGCCGACTAAGTAAATCCTTGGTGTAAATCTCTTAGAGTCGATTAATTATACCAGTAGTGAATTTGTGCCTAGCACAGCAAAGCAGCAATCAGCTAATCTTTCTTTACTATAGTGATTTCTTAAGGTTCAGGGTAATTAAAGGCCCTTATATATCAGGTGCTTAATAAACTAATAAAGATCTCAATTGTAAAGCATTGCAATGTAAAATTTGTCTTTGTGGAAGAAATGTTTTTGCTATTCCAAAAGAAATTCTTTTAATGGGATTATCTATGGAAAGGTAACAATGCAATAAGCTTTCTGCCCTGGCCAACCATTTCCCATTGCAGTCATCAACTAAAAAATGTTTTCAAATTATACAAAGTTCAGGTGCTTTCATAAAATCATTAGTATTTTTGTGGTATTGGAAACATTTCAGTAGTTGCTTTTATTGAACAAAAAGTCTATACCATCTACAAAAGGAAATATTGAGAGAAAAATATATATGGAAAGCCTTTATCAGTAAATAGAATTAGTCTCCTTGCATTTATAAATCAAATAAATGGAAAGTGTGTTGTTATGAAACATGACCATGTCTTATCTGAAGAAGAAAAAGATCACAATGGCATTAGGAAATGCTTGACTTTAGTTAGGGAGGCGTAAGGGCACAAGAACAGATGATGGTGCCCTAATAGCCCTTTTTAAGAATGACAGGGCCCCGCCATTAGCATCCTTTTATATCCTTGGAAATTGCTCATGCCTCGCTTTTATGGTTCCTATCTGCCTGACTCTTTTTTATTTCTCTTTCAATTTCATCCGCGCTCGGATAAGCGCATGCTAACACAATATGATTGAGCTGTAAAATGGAACGCTGTCGCCTCTAATCTCTTTTATGTAGATATGAAGGTACTTCCACACTCCACTTCATTCTCTCTCCATTGTTGGCCTTTTTAGAATGTGTTGCCGAGTAATGGAGGCTCAGTCAAATATTAGAGCTAGGTTTCACAGGGTGTGATAAGAAGATTATCGGCCCAGCAGTCAGATCTATTGTTGTTCTTTGTGTCAGATTAAAATATTCTGGTGTACTGTAACTTCGTTAGTAAAATACTGGAGGTGCTTTGGGAGAGGGTGATGCTGCCTCATCTCCTGCCTGATGAGACAAAACTCCTATTAACTGACCTAAATAAATTGTAAATATATTATAAAGCGTCTGTAAGACTTTTACTTTATTTATTTTAATTTGCTTTGTTTCATTTTATTTCAGTTTATATCTTCTAAATAAGGGAGCCTTTCTTAATTCAATATTTTCTGGTGGTTGAGTTTCCTACCCTTTGCACTGTATTTTGGGAAGTTTCCATTTTATATTGGTTGTGTTATATTGGTTAAACTTTTGCAGTATGGAGTGGCATTCTGCTGGTACCTGGTCACGGTATCAGAGTTGTTTAGGCGCGATTCCTGTAATGCAACTCTCTCATTGACATTCAGTGAAAATGTGCAACATTCTTTCATATTAAGTGGAGGCAGCAAACATTAAGCTCTTAAAAATGTGCATAACAGGAAGCTAAAGACAAAATGTTCTCTAAAAAATTTGCATGCATGAAAAAACATCAACCAGACCATAGAAATCAACTTTTTTGCACTTAAGATGAAAAATTTGTTTGGAAACAGTAAATCAGACTAATACATCAAAAATAACTAGTTACATTATTTAGTAAAATAAGCCTGCTTGTCTTCAGCTGTGTCCCTGTTTTGTTAGCAGTAACTGTGTTCAAGGAAAGGAATAGTTAGAAATTGATACTGCCACTGGTGCTAGCATTAAAAAAAAAAAAAAAAAAGAGGGGAGGGAGAATGATTTTGATGGAGTAAATACAAGAATGTTTTGAATATTTTAGTTCTAATGTTAATTTTTTATGAAACATTGTTGCTCTGGCAAACTCTTTGTAGAGGACAATATTTAAGCTTTCCTTTCCAAAGCAGCTCTCAGGGGTGTAGTTTAACATTGTAAGTCTGAACGGGAACATGATATGCTTCAGAATTGTCATTTCTAAAATGCCCTTTTCTCATCATCTGGTTCAGAAGTACCACCCCACGTAGGTAAAAGTATAGAAGAAAAGTTGACCATAGTCACTTTTGGAAAGCTAATGTTTAGGAAAGCATGAGCACTTAAACATATGGTATGTCCAGGCAGATAGGAATTAGGTGCATGTTCTCATGCACGTAGTTGTTTATTATCTGCCTCTAAGTGGACATAGATTATGTGTTTAAATGCCAGAGAAAAAGTCTGAATGTTTTTATGGTCATACCTGAAATCATATGTTGCAGCTACCTGGCATATATAATAACATACACTGCAGCCAGAGCCAGCATCCTGTTTATGCCCAGATCTTTCTCTGTATGGTTACTGGGGCAGCTAATACAGAATCTCAGTGCTGTAAGGGCAATAGGTGTCTTCCTGTGTGTCTGTGCCACGTTGCTTGCTGCTGTAAAATTTGTTCTTCCTGCTGAGGTTGAGGCCTTCCCTAGTCTCTTGTGGTGCCAGCTGAATTTAGGACCAGTTCAGACATGGGGAGGGCTCCTGCAGCTTTCCGAGAGCATCCCATCACAGGGTGCCTGTCCCTCCACAGACAGGTAGACATGTAAATGTGGTGTTTACTGCTCATGTAACATGGAATGGAGCATGAGTTGTTAGGTGCTAAGAGGTTGGTAGTAATAATAACTTGAGCCTCCTGGGGAATCAGGACATCCTGCCCTTTATCAGTGTGCTGACTGGGATACTTTATCAAAAGCCCTGTATCTACTCTTCTTTTAACTCCTTCTACAAACATGCACTAAGTATGGAGACCAGACTTGCTCTTCCTATGATGGAAACGTTCTTGAACTCACAACTTGTGTGACGTGATCTAAGGCAGACCATTCCCTGGGCCTTAAGGGTAGAGATTTCTGCCGAAAGGTTTCTCCGAAACTAATGACTTCCTTGACCTCTGTGACTGAACTGTACAATATGGGAAATCAGCAGTTGGCTGCCAGTTTTATTTTTGAACATTAGTGTGGATAGACCACCCAACACTACCAGTGTTTAGACCACCATGTTGAGTCAAGCTTCTCTAAGCAGAACAGAACAGCAGTGTGCCTAAAATGCCAGCAGTTCACTTATCCTGTCACTTGGAGGGGTAGGAATGGTGGCAATTTTCATTTCCTCATTTTCTGAAAATAGTATCACAGAGAAGGTTTAAAATGATTTTCAAAGGCAGAGAGGAAGATGTAGGATTTCAAGGATAATGCATGAATAAACACGCCCACAAGTCTTCAAGCCTTTTCAAAACAAAACAACTAGTAGTGGTAAAAGGTAGTAACCAAAAGATCCGTTTGTTTATTTTGAAATTATTTAGTATATCCACCTGAGATATGGTGGTGGGCTATTCTTCATGGATCTGTAACTGAAGTCAGTGGCAAAATTTCACCTGATTTCAGTACAAAAGAGTAGCGGGTCTTGCGTGTGACTAGAGATGCACACACTCTTAGTGTGTCTCCTAGTCAGAAAACACTGGTTCCAGTTCAGAACGGAGAGAGACAGCAATGGAGAGGTGAGGAGGTTTCTATTACTCCTAGACAGAAATGTCCTGAGGTAAAAAGAGCACTTTAGTTTCCAGGTTAGTTTCCACTTCTGACATTTTTTACTTGGATTAAATTAACTGAGGGGGAAAAAAATAACCCCAAACATATAAACATCTCATCAGATGAAAGTACTCATAAATATAAAATAAATTTGTAGTAAAACTCTAAAAAACACAAGAAAATCTTGCTAGTTATGACTTTAAAGTCCCTATCTATTTATTGAAAAAGCTTGTTTAAGACTAATCATCAACAAAAGCATAGGAAAGCAAAAAAATTGAATTAATAGGTAACAAAAGAACTTGGCTCAATTCTTATGTTTTAACATTGTAGGGGTTTTTAGAAAAAAAATCCTTTGTTTTAATCCTTTTCTCTCTAAATCAGAAATAAACAGTGACTTTATGTCTCTATTAAGCTCACCTTTTATTCATATAAAAGTGCTTGCTTTTTCCTTCTGAGTGACTGTCTCCTTTTTGTTTGGTTGGTTGGTTTGGGGGGTTTTTTGCTTGTTGGTTTTGTTTTTTTTTTTTTAATTATTTTTTATTTTTTAAAACAGTCCTCTCACTCCACTCATGCCCCCAACATTCACACTACACTGTCTGGCTGTTGCACTTTTTTTTTTTTTTCCCAGTGTCCCCCTTTATCTGCCTCAACCAATCTCCAAATGAATGCATGTCTATCATGGCCTTAGCTTTGACACTCTGGATATATTGATTAATAGTTGCCCTAAGCTCCTTTTAGCAAATCAAATTTTCACTTTTAGCAAGGATTTCGCCTCTGATTTATTCAGCAAAGTGAAATGCACTAAATTGACTTTGACATTCAGGGAAAATGGCTGAAAAACAAAGAGGGGAGGAAAGAGATATAAATTGTGTGGCAGCTGGAGACTTCAAGCATAAAAGAGGCAGTTTTCTATAGAATATCACTGGTTAATTTGGAAACACGCATTTAAACAGCAGTACAAATTATTTTCTTAAAATTAGATGGTTTTTAGACTGAGGATTTGGGATATAATAAGGTTTACTTAGCGAAGTGCAATATATTCAACCCAAATTCATCACTTGCTAATCATGGTGCAAGTATGGGATCCACTTTTGTTGCCACTAATAATTATTATGTTAAACGAGAGACAAAGAGGTTTCTGAGTAGTTTTATAATGAGGTGCTAAATTGGTAAATATCTTCCTACCATTGCATTATGTTGTTCACTCCTGTGGCCCTTTAAAAATAAGAAATGATTAATAAAAAGAGAGCAAATCAACAGTAATGAATGCCAGTGCTTTTCATTTTCTTTCTGTAAATAAAAATGGCTATTATTTGAGTCTTAAATGCAAAAGTATAAGAAGATGTAGCAGCCATTTGCTATTACTCTTCTAGCAAAATCAAGAGTGTTGCATTACCCTGGGTGACTTGTAGACTGACTTACAGAGCCTGCTTTCTTGCTTGTAAATGTTGTATCACTGCAGTACCAGGAGGCTGAAAATGCCCCCTTGCATATTTGCAAGTGTTTGAGTGCACTGCTAAATAGAATAAAGGAGAAGGGAAAAGAATGAAAAAAATTATTAACCTGTTCCATTAGCACTTCTGGATGTTTTTGAGGGGGTTGTACAAAAATGCAAAATAAAAAATGCAGGAGATGGTTTGGTCTTGTTCAGTGATCAGACATTACAACAAAAAGTGAAAAAAAAAATGCATATGGTAGTTTGCTCAGTTAATCTATAGAGACAGACCAGGAGCCTTTGGTAGGATCAGTTGTCATGGGTGTACAAGTCAAATGTGCTGTGCCAGCCTCTGTTGTTTAAGGATCTGGCCCTGAAGGGATAAATCTCCATCAGTAGTCAGTGTATCAGTGGGAGCTGAAAGTTTCCTTTGTCCCCTGTGTGTACTCACCACCTCAGGACTCTGCTGCAGTGTGCAGAATCGAGCTTTAAGCAAGTATTTCCACTCAGAGGACAACAATACTCACCTTTGTACCCACTTCTTGTGTGACAAACAGGTTTACTAGATTAGGTCTGTGTAAATTGCAGATGACTCAGTAGCAGTTTTCCTTCTTCTGAGCCAACAAGGAATTAATCTTATTACCAGAGGGTAAGAAGTCTAAATGTATCTTAACCTTTTTAATTTTACTGTAATCTCTGTTCTCCTTTTTTTTTTTTGTAAGCAAGCTGGATGTGAGGCTTCAGTAATAATGGCTTTGTGCAAGTGGGACAGCATCTGGAGTGCCATACAGGAGATAGCTGGGCACATTAGATTTTCAGGCGTGTGACCTCTTTAAAGTCATTCCATCACCACCCCCCATAATTTAGCTCAACTGCCAACCTTGTTAAAAGGCTGCCAGTTAAGAGGATATTGTATGAAAGAATTTGAACTTCTAAAATAGTCTTGGTGGGGGTGTCCTTTCCCAAACTTCCCCTAAGTGTACAGTTTTTACATCAAGGATGGTCAGCTTCTTAAAAGAAGCGCATGGCTGCAAGGTAGGAAGATGCCTTGCTCAGAAGCACAGTAAGAAAGTTGGAAGGAATCTTGACATTGTTCATTAAGTGAGGACTTTGCAGAAGAGGCAAATGCAGCAGAACTGAGCCTGGCATTTATGTTCACTAAGTAGCACTTATGTATTTACAGGACTCCTCTAGAAAAATAAAGTTTTTTTTTTAACCAGACTCACAATTTAAGGAAGATCCAAACAAAGAGTGGTGTGGCAGTTTTAAAATTCCAGAAGGCTCTGTTGGAGATAAGATAATCAATGCTACATGTCATTTAGGTTGGCGTGTGAAGGGATCATAGTAGACACTGAAAATGCAGAAGTAAAATTAGAGCAACGTAGCCCTCTTATGGTAGCTATTTAGGCTGTTTTAAACTAAACATCTGAGTTACTCATCTAACAGCCTCCAACAAAAATATATTTACCTTGTTCTGGGTGGGGAAGAAAAGAGCACCTTTTCAGTCATACGTGTTGATATGTAAATCCAGGATGGGATTTTCCCCCTCCCAAGAGGAAGGGGGAAAAGAGCCAGTTACTCAGATTGGATTTACAGCAGACAGGTCTCCACCTGTATGACTGGGTCAGACACACAGGATGGTCTAGTTTCCTAAACTCAGCTGAGATCAGTTAAATACTGTAATTCTGAGAATGCCTCTACTTTCTCTCTGGATAAGTTCAGCTTCACACCTGCTTAACCTACATTAGAATAGGATTAATTACCTGAATTGCAATGCCCCCTTAGCCAGTCAGCACGTTTCTGGCAGGGCACATGGTGACCTGGGCCTGGTTATATATAGTGTGTAGATAACAGGGGAGCACCTGGGTTGTGATGGCAAGGCTCAGCCCAGCCTGATAAAAGAATCAGCAGTTTTTAAAAAGAATCTGTAGTAATCGCCTTCTGCATCAGCTGGATCATATAAGAGCTTTATGAACTTACGTCTTCATTGGTAAGCTGTTTTATTGGGCAATGCTCAATTTATGCACATACATTATGGGCATGTATGTGTGTTGAGGAAGAATCCCAAGAAACATAGAATCTAAAACATGCAGTATTCAATTTCTTAGATGGAGCACTTATTCAACTGTAACTTTTTAAGTCAGGGTTCCATGTTATTTAATTCATCATCTCCAAGTTTTATCCTGTATAGCAGGCAGAAATATTTGGATAACTTTTTATGAGAGAAAAGAAACACACAACCTTCCTTTAATTTGAAAACACATTCTATAAAGACAAAGTTCTCTGACAGTATATTGGTCTGCCCAAGATATTTTCCACCCCAGACTCCTGAGGCACATATTATAGATGAGTGGAAATTTCACAGTATAGCTCTGACCCTTCTCCCAAGATGTTTTGTTCTGCCATGTTGTGCACCATCAGTTTCAATCAGCTGCATTAACAGTTGAGATGAAATCAAATATTGAAATGAGACCTAACTACAGATGCAGAAGGCTCCGAGTTCAATGGAAATGCCACTTGCAGGGTAGAGTCAGCAAACTTACCAAGTCCTGACACGTTATGCATGAGAACACTAGAGCAAAGAGTTGTGATGAGGGCGTAGAAGAGGCGGGGGCAATCTGCAGTTTTCGTGCATCCAGCTGTTGGAGAGATTAAGGGGGAACAGTTTAGCAGATAATGACTGCTGCTCATACATTTTTTCAAAGAAGAGGTTTCACTTCTTAGCGTAACTATATCATGACATTAGCAGGCTGCAGGGTATTTCTAGCCAGAGTTTTTCTTCTGTGCTTTAGCTTCATGCCTGCATTAATGTAACAGGCATTAGACTCCAAACTTGCTACAATTCAAGCTGTATGTGGTAGCATATGAAAGTTACTGTGACCCTTGTGTCTTTCATTAATTAACAGTGCAGTTCTTCTCATTGCAGTGAGAAGAATTTAGCCCTTTCCCCTATCAGTCTCTTGTAGAAAGCCATTCTGCTCTGTGATGTCTTCATCACTTTTTACTAGTTTGAAGTTTCCCAGGAATAAAGTTAACTGTTGTGTGGATTCGGGAACAGGTTGTTTAGTGTCATTGAATCTTCCGCTAAGCATATAACGTGCAAAATGCATCCAGATGATCTTCATTCAGTGAAATTGATAGAGTTATTTTGAAGAGTTTTTTCACATTTTGACTTACTTGAACATTTTCCAGACACCATTAATGACTTGTGCTGAATGCTTTGCTTGATATATTCAACCCAAATTTGGAGTTTGCAGTGTTCGCAAGATTGTGCCTGGCACTCCAGTGGTGATCAGTAATTTCTACTGTGTCCTGTAATCCTCATATATGAAGCACACTGTGGACTCTGTAATGAAAAGTTCACTGGGAAAGAGGGTGCTTCAGATGGGCACCAGGCAGGCTGGTAGGGCTGGGGACAAGCAGTGCACATGCTGTGCAGGATTATTCCTGTTTCCTCTGTAGCATAAACCTACAGAGTGCAGTGTCTGACAAGAGGCTTAGGTGGGCATTTCAGGAGGTAAGTCAGGAGACAAGAGGATGTTTTCGTGGAATATTTGCATGTTCATAACTGCAATCAGCCAGCATCAATGATAAACATATAATCTTTCAGAGAACCTGCTTGGAGAGAAAAAAAACCCACCTAAAAAGAGCTTGTGATGGGGAGACGGGAACGCAGGCTGACATGGGGCTTCTGACTTCCAGTGCTTCAGCCAACACAGATGAACTAGAATTTGCCATTGATAGCTACACCGGCAAGTGTACTGTCTCTGTGGTAGAAAGTGGTAGCTATTTATATACTGAATGGCAATACTAAACAATTTAGGAGAAGCAGTGAAGTGTGTCCTATCCAATTAAAAATGTAGTGAGAATTTTAGGTAGGCAAAATGTAATTATTTAATTGGAGTTTGACCGGGATGCTTTTCCGCCGTTAAAATAAGTATAAATTACATGAGCTATAAAACTTTAAATTATGAAAATATTTTGAGGTCTTTGAGCATGGTAATTGGAGCTATATATTCAACTTTGTTTTTATCCTGACACTTCATAATGGCTGTTCCCTAAAGCAACCTTTTTTTTACATTATCGAATATCCCTTAGTGAAGCAAATTAGCAATCAGTCTGGAAAATATTTAAGTAGTACAATCACATTATTTACACAGGCACTTCCATTGTGCAGAGTTCTCTGTGTTCCCAAATATTTGTAGGATCACTTCCTCAGCTGTCAACATTCACGCTTGAACCTCTCTCTTTAGTAAAGCTCTATATGAAAATCCATTTAGGCCAATAGAAAGACTTGCCTTGATTTCACTGTGCTTTGGATCAATCCCTAAATATGCAGGTCACAATCTGAAACCTGTATGGACCTCAGTGCTTTACTATTTGCTTTCTGCTTGAATTAACACTGTTGTTTAAATGGGGGAGGGTGACTTGGTGCAATTCCTTGCACAAAGCTTTTTTTTTTTATTATTATTATTATTATTAGTGAGAAAGAGAATCCTACTACGGAGAATTAGGGTCACTTACTGTAAGCAGAATAAGAGTCTGCTCTTATCTAGAAACATATTTCAGTGCTTACAGGAACCTCAGCATCTGGCCACAATGATAGAATGTTTGCTGTGAAATATATTATGTAAGTGTTTATATTATCAATATGGTGCAGATAAAAATGTACAGAAACACTGCATTTAGTATCTGGAATAATTTTAAAGCACCATCTGGCATACTTCTGGAAATAGGTTCTCTGATGCTGTGGCTACAGTCAGTGATTCCAATTGCTTGAATCGTATTGTCCAAAATACACTCCCCAATTAACTTCTCAAACTTCTCATCAGGTTGAGGAATTCCAGGTATTTATTCTGTAACTTTGGTGCCGGTGGGGAGTGTTCTCCTGGGGTTCTCTAAATTAGAATGGCTTTTCTTACGCAGTTGTTTTTCCCCTCATTCAGTAAAGGCTTTTTTGTCATAGAGTTTTGCTCTTTGGCATTTTGCTCACTGCTTTTTAAGGTTTGAACACACAAATGGGAGTCCTGGTACTCCCATTGATACATTTGTACAGTGCTGAGGAACAGGCTCCATGTTACATCCATACTTGGCTCGTTATCCTCTTATCAAGCTCTTTGCATCCCTTTGTTTATTTGAGGAGACAGGAAGACTGTGTAAAGGCTGCTTAGTCAGGGATATCAGCGTTGTTGGCAGGGGAGTGATTGCCAGTTGAAAAACAAGGCATTATTGCTCATTTTTTCCCTCTTATTAGTTTGATTACATTTGCAAATCAAATCAATCCATCAGACATGATCAGGCCTCGTCCGCATTTTAAGGAATAGTAATCTTCGTCTAATAAGATGCAAATGTGTCACATCGGTAAGTAACCAATAAATCATCGTCTTGTCTTTGGCAATCATTAAATATCAGAACCAACAGTCAATTTTTAGTATTTTCAATTTGCGATATGCCGCTGGAATATAAAGATAGATGGACGTAATTACACAAACCAAACACTATTTCAGTTCATTCCAGACAGCAAATTTAGTGGAAGGTATAACTGGCTTGTCATCACACTACATTATTCCTGGCGGTTCATGCAAAGTTCACAGACAAGCTTCAAATGGACATTGCTTTTTTTACTTCCCTTAACAACGTTCCCACCACCACCACCAAACTTCAATAAATGACTTGAAATGCTGTAGGACATCACTTCCATCAGTGCTCAAAAAGGCACAGGAAGAGAAACATCCCCCCTTTTCCTGGTGCAGGCACTTTGTGCGTGTATAAGACTAAAGTTCAAAAGTTTCCTAATACTTGCTACATTCTTCCTCTCTCTTTTTCTTCCTTTCTCTTTAGACATTTTAATCTGAAATTTCAGTTTTTTCCTCTGACACAGAGTAACTTTTTCGCAATTTTTGCAAGTTACCTCAGTTTTAGTAATTACAGAACATAGTGAAGATAGACAGTGAGAAGGACTGGAACACCAGCTTCCCTCTCTCTCTCTCCTCATCTTTTTATAGGAGTGAAAATTCAAATTGTTTTTTTTTTTTTTTTAAATTGATTTGGGATTTGGAAAAATTGATTGCCTCATGTGCATCCCAGGGATTAATTGATATGTTTATTGTCTGACTCACATCTTGCTTTCCGTTAATGACTTTATTTGTGTACAACAGTTTGCATGTTTTTCAAGAGAGAAAGAGTCATAAGCTTACATCCTGGCAGCACTAGTGGCAAAATAACCCAAAATCTCATCTTAAACATCAAAGCTTTTATCTGGATATTTTAGACTGATTTCATAGTATAGGGTACAGACCCTAAAATTGCAGATCTGCAGGGAGACTGCTAATTTTATCAGGAATTTGGGCCTTCTTACAATGCTGAGTGACATGAGAGAGAGAGAGAGATAGGCAGTGTGTGTGCAAAATACTGTCTCTCTGCTCCGACACAAGCAGCTATGCGGAAATAAGAAAAGAGGATTTTGTAGGCTTGTGCTGACTTAATGTAGGTTTCCAGCGCACCAAAGCCAGACAGTGGGCTTACTGTGTTTGACCTTAAGAAACTTCTTGCCATGAGCTGTGTGCCCTGGGTGGACCTGCTGCTGCAGCATCCTGTCAGTTATGTTCGTTTCAGCTAACTTGCTTCGGGAAGCTGAACCTCAGGTGCTTTGGAGTGACTTGTGGAGAGATCCTTTAGCCCCCTCTGTGAGAAAAGAGTTTTCACAGTAGCAGTTTGAATTGATTTGGTAAATGAATTAAGTGGAAATTAGAGAAGAGGCTTGCTCGTGAGCACACCTACTTGCTTTGGGTTCCCCCTCGTGTTGAGCTCCTGTTAAGGAGGCAAGAGTGGGGAGAGTGGTTGTGCAAACGTTCACATGTAAGCTCCTGGATAGATACTGTGTGTTACTCATTCTTGGTATCAAAACTGTTGTTCTTTGATGAGGGAAAATTGCAAAGAAATACTGCAGCACACAGTGTTGATTCCATGTTCCAGAGATTTAGACAATTTAAAATGTACCATCAATTAACAAATATTTGTTCTTGAAACAAAATATTTTGAAACAAAACTATTACCTGTCTTTATTTTTGTCCTCAAACTCATGTTAATCTCTAGCAGCTTTCTTGAAACAAGAGGTTTGTTCCAGATATAAATGAAGCAACTAAGTAATTTTAGCTCTTGTCCTAACAAAGTTGGAGCTTCCTGGCGCTTTACATTAACATATTCCTGATTGTTTCATACCTCAGTTGCTAACTGATGCTGCCTACGTCTCTTGCAAAACTCTCCCTGTTTTTGTAATCTCTAGAGACTTTGGTGAGTAAAAGCTGCACACAGAGGCCATGTGCCTAAGAAACTCAGCACCAGAACCTTATGTTCTGTCTAAATGTTTTACATACTACCATGGTGTGTTTAATTTGTTTTTTCATCAAATCAATAATGGGTCTAATTGAAAAAATTGGCAGAACTACATACAGCCTCACTACCAGTGTCAGTGTTTTCAGGAAATCAGAGATGTTGCACAGCTACGCAAGTGACACCTGTGTTAGTGCTGCGTCTCTGTTACCAATGGGTAGAGAAACAAACATTACTCAGGTGCAGCACCTGTACCAATTGATCACTGTGATATCAGAATTAATCACCTGGTATTCAGCTCAGAGAATAAAATTTACATCTTAATATATGACACTTATTCCTGCACATACACACAGGCACTACTAAAAATGACACTACTCCCTCCTGTTTGAAAGTGTGCATCTATTTTCTTAGGCAAGGCCTAGCAGTTCTTGTTCTTAATGTTAATTCCCAAACATAAGAGGTGGCTGATTCTATTGAGTCACATCCTTTCAAATGGAAACTCATACAGAACTGTATAATAAAATAGATTTTGTCCCTGGAGTTGCATACCTCATATCCTGCCCTCACTCCAACAAGAAAAAGGGATTTTTGAGAATCTTTAGTGCTCTGCGGAAAATAACCCGTGTGAAATTAAATAAATAAGTATAAAGTTTGGCACTGTACAAGATTGGCAGGCCTTCACCAAGATGGTCCAGCAATGGTGCAGGTGCATTGGCTAGCAGTGTAGAGAAGCTTGTGTGAGAACAGCACAAAATCATAGCACGTGCTCTCCGTTCCCTACTGACAGGAGTGCTCAGTTATCCCGGCTGCTGCGAACGGATCCGGCCTTTATGCAGAGTCTGGTCGACGTCCGTGGGGCTGGCAAAAAGATTCAGGCCAGGTGCGCTGACTGCAAGATGAGAATTATAAAACACTAATTTTAAAAGAAAGAAATAAGGGATTTCGACTTAGTGTTTTGTATAATTGCAGAGCTAGCGGGCTTTTAAAATACGGCAAATTCTTAGTCATTAGCATAGGGTAATCACCTTTGCTGTTTAAAGACAAAATAATAACAATAGAAAAGGTATTTGTACATTAACACATGGAAATTTAATGCTTTTCAGAGAAATTTTGTGGGGATTTTTTATTATGTGGCTAATTACATATTTACATGTAATAGCACTAGCAGAGCCATTACAGTCCATTGGGTAAATAATATGCATTTTAAAAACCATTTATAAATATGTATTTATTTGATGGACCAGAACGGTTTTTTGAAGTCATTCTCATCCACTGAGTAAATAATATATGGATTGCTTTTAAAAATAAATATGTATTTCTCCAATAGACATTCCAGGCAATTGGGTAAATAATATGCATTTTTCAAATATTAAAAAAAACCCTCCCAACATACAAATGTATAGAAATCTGGCCTAAATATGAATCTTCCTGAGAGAGCAAAATTACTCAAAGGGTGTCAGGTTTAGCTTTGAAATTTCTGTTTAGAATTGTCAGTTTGTATCACAGCCTAGAGTTAATTAAATGTATTTTATGCATTTTCATACATACAGGATAATATCAATGTCTGTTTACAGTTTTATAACACTGGTGCACTTGACCCTCTTACTCAGTGTTATAAAGTCAGCACTACGTGCTTAAGGTCCTTGTTTTACTTTGTGTTCATCTTAATGCAGTGCCAAACACATTCATTTTGTGGGCAAAGTCCTGCTTCCGTAGAAATACATGGGGAAATAATGGTCACCTTAGTAGAGGGTGTCTCCAACTCCTTTGTACTTCTCAACTTTAGCACTTCCTCTTTGTGTCCTTTTGGTTTATTTCTCACGATTGGTTAGTGGGCAAAGTATGAGAAAGCATGAGGCTGTTTCATTATATGGGTTTGATTCAGAGTCTGTTGGTGTGATCAGGACACTTTCAACTGGCCCTCAGAGGGATTTAGTTCGAGCCAGACATAAAGATCTGCCATAATCCATAAAGATACCCCAACACTAGAAGCTGAAGGCTAAGTCCCTTTCTTGTCTCTGACACTGAGTTACCATATGACCTTGGTCAAATCGCTTGACTTCCTTGTGGTGAAACCCCGATTCATACCTCCAATTTTGGAGTCCTTTGAGAGCTATAGCGTTAAAACATTAAATGTGATTCACAGCATGTTAGGATTGAAAGATGTGAGCACAATGCATCACCAGGTTGTTTATTTTATGTACTGTGGATCCAGAACTTATCCATCCCTTTCCAAACATTTTAGCCCTTCATCCATTTCATATACTTTTCAGAAATGTTGAATATACTTTGTAAACCTTTTTTGGTTAAAATATTTGTTGTTATTTTCAAACATTAAATGAATAAAATAGCATGGGAGCCCTGTGGATTAATATCTATATAAACCTTATATCTGTAGCTTGCACAGAAAGACTGAGACAGAGAGCAATTTTGTGACTCCAGCGGAATCACAGAGAAAGTAATTGGTAGATTTGGGAGACCAAATTCTTCCAGATATTCTTCTGTATAAATGTACCTCACACTTCACCCGTGCCTCTGACATCATCTGTGGTACACTCCTGAAAACTGCTGATGTTAGTAAGTTAGTTAGCTGTTGGACAGGAGTGTTATTTGGCAAGTGCCAGCTATAGAAGATGTGTGCCTTACGCAATCAGGATAGCTAAGTGGGATCCGTTCAATCTAATTGTTACTTTGATCCTGAAGGAATGAAATATAAATACATAGTGAGAATGTTTCAACTAGAGCTCTATTACAAACCCAATCACAGCAGCAGTGAATTATTACAAAAGAGCTTTTGGAGCCATCTCTCATGGCTGTTCTTGCACAACCTGATTCGGTGCTGATTTGGCCTTGATACCCAGCATTGCCCGAGAGCCCAGCAAACATGATGTTTTAACAGAACAGATAACTAAATTCTCACCTCTTCTCAGATCACTGAGACAGAGCCCATAACATCCGTAAGAAGAGCCATAGTGAGTGGCTGGTCACCATAATGAAGGATCAGCGAGAAAAAGACGTTTGAAAAAAAAATGTCTGGGACAAGAAGAAAGCCAAAGAAACAACAGATGATCCAGTGGTGTTAGCACATTAAAATTTTGGTTTAGACCCCTCTAATGGCACATCCTCACAATGCACAACCATGCTTTCTGTGTAATTTCTAAAACTGCTGAAAAATAGTGCTCAAATACTGGAGGGTAGAGCCCAACATTTTATGGTTCTAAAAACATGAAACAAAGGGTAAGGGATGCAAAATGAAGCCCAACTCTAAGCTTTCCAGAGCACTGAGACCAGCACAGTGAAAAAAAGTGTAGGTAAATTAGTGTGCAAGAGAGGGCATTGCTGGTGGCCTCCTAAATTGACCTGCTGGTTCCCAGAAGGAATAAGAGGGTCTGGTAGCAGAAGAATGCAAAGAAAAGGAAGACTGAAAGCAATGGTGAGACAAACGTTGTTACACAAAGTACCTCTGAGCATACCTAACTCTCCTTTGTAACGCACGTAAAAGTAACTGAGATATTATTGAGTGCCTGCCTGGTCATTATCAGTCATCAGTTTGCTGCGACATAGTTGTGGGAGTAGCTCATCATACTGAACGTGAAGGAAGAGAAGGAAGGTGGTGATATTAAAGATCATCTGGGGAAGGGTGTCTGTGCTTTAAAAGATGGGAGACTTGAAATAAAATGTGAAGGTGCTGAGGGGTAAGATGGCCCAACTGTAAAAGGAAGAGTTTGTATCTGAGCACTCTGTGGCCATATTGAATATGACTGCTAAATTCTTTGTATAATTAAAAGAGATAGGAGCGTTCATACATTTTGTTGCAAATTGATATGATCTTTTTTGTCAGTGATCTGAATAAGATTGTACTATAGTTTTTAATTTAGCAGATTAAGAAGCACAATTAAAATATCATGAAAAAGATCATAATCTAAAGCTCTGGAGGTTTTTTTGCCTATCCTTGCCAAGTTGATAACAAGAGCTGGTATATGTAACAATTACCTCCACTACTGTAAATTTACTCTAGTTTGTGGGCTGAAGTGTTAATAAATACCTTGCAGTATTCCAGAGGGAGAAGCTTTCCATCTAATTAATAAAACTGGGAAGAATACCCAGGACACTGAACCATATCTTTCTTATTAGTGTTGGCTTCTACAAAGGAGAATCCCTGAATCTCAACACATTAGTAAATGTCATACTCCTGGGTTGCACAGAGACCTCTTGAAAAACTGCTGATTTGCTGTGGAAAAAAATCACCACAGACTTCAGGAACAATTCAGCGAGGGAATACCAAGTGTAGAAAATCAGGATAAAGCATGGCATGCATTATAGCAGCTAAGGTTCGTGCCCCATTTGGTGAATATTGAAAGAGAAAACATACAATTATACTTCTATTTCTCTTCCATTTTTCATCTGTACTTATGTTAATATCTTTCTCTGTGTCCAGGTATGGTCTTATTGCAGTTAGGGGGTTTTTTTGAGTCTTAGCAAAACCTTTCTGTGTTCTCTAAAACAGATTTCTTGAAAACACTTTATACTTACATGTAAGATACATGTAGTACATGTATCATTTATTTAAATAAATACATTTATTTAAAAAAAAATCACTTTAAGAAGGAAAATATTTTAAGCAAATATTGAAAAGGAAGTGTTTCACAAAATATGTAGTGCTAATTTCCTTTTCCTTTGCAGGAATCCATATTTGGCAAAAATAAACTTTGTCTTACTATGCCTCAGCCAATTCTGTTTCAAGGTAGTTTGTAGTAAACTACCAATTAACTTTCTACACAAAATTCTTTGCTATACTTTATTAAAATTTTTGCAATAATCTTAAATTATGGAATACTGATATGCATTCTCTGACAGACTAGACATTTACCAAAGAGAGTAAAACTTCATGTATTTCTTTTGTAAAATAAAATTTTAGGATGGTGTTTCTTGTTTTCTCACATCATCGTCATTATTTTTATTAAATTGATGTAGCAAACTGGCATTACTGCCTCCAATAGAAATAGAAATAACATCTTTGAATTAACTTATTACTTAAAGGTTTTGCTCTGAAAAATGCTCCTGCTGAGTATTTGTAGCTGCTTTTTACTCTACTGATATGAGTGATTGGGAGCATAAAGAGATAAAGCTACAGAGCCTATCCATGAGGTTGATGCTAATTTGGCTAAATGAGTCAATTGGATGGGAAGTAGGGAAGGTAAAAAATCTGCCATCTTCTTTGTCTACGTCCAGTCTTTTCAATTTTCATAGTCCGTGCTTTAATTTAGGTCTTCACTTAATTCTGGTAACTTACTAGAGCATAAGAAGGCAATTTAAAGTCCTGTCCAGGAATCCTGGTCTAGCAGTGTCTGTATAATCTAGTATGTAGATGTTCTAATGTACTGTATATGCTTAAACCTTTTGGTTTGGGTTTGGTTGGGTTATTTTCCCCGTTAGGAATGTTTACGATGCTTCCACATGCACTGCAAGGAACAGATCAATGCACACCATGTACAGTGAATACCTGCCATATGCGCGGTTTCAATAAAGCATGTTAACAGCAGATACTGGTCCTTAAAAGACCATATATCAAGCATCCTCCTGAATCACACATTCCCATGCCTGTCTTCAGTTGCAGCTTTGTTGACCAGTGACCCTTCATGACTCTGTTCCCTGTTTCAGAAAATACTTCTCTGATCTGACCTGGGTGATTACATTATTATTTTGTCCTTCAGCAAGACAGGTTTTTTTTATATTAAAAGAAAGGACATATATAATAAGCAAGGAATACAAGTTAATGAGCAGGTGATCTTTATTCATTTTGGTAGCTTTTGGAACACCTTGGTTTGCTTAGTACAAATGCATGCATATACAGGCTTATGCAAACACACCTTAATACATATACCTGTCTGCTTTTATGTCTGTGATAACACCACGGATCTTCCATATCCATTATTTTTGCCTTTCTACAGTAGCAGTAGAGTGAGAGCTCAGTTGCTGTGATTTTGAAATTCTTTGCCTGGGGCACATCTCTCTAAGCTCTTCTGTTCTGAACTGCAGTTGTAGGAGTAGGTTCCAAACACCTCAAAGAAAGGCAGCCCAAATTCTGAGGCTTCAGTTTTTGGGAAACTAGGAATTGAATGCTATAGGTCATCAACAAATACTCTGCTGTCTTCAGCAGTGATCAGCCTCAGGGGGGGAGACATGAACCCACAGTAGGCAGAAGCCTCAGGAAAACTTTTTCTAATTCCTTATGCTTCGAGATTACATGAAATAAGGAAGAAAAACATTATTGTCCTTTTAATTTGGATTTGGAATACTATACCTGGAGCTATTCTGGCTGTCCATGTAAGCATTAGCTCCCCCTCTTGAGTTCTTAACTTCAGTGACATCCTTTGGCAAGAAGTTCCCCAATCCAGCTACGCTGTGGATGAAGAGTTTCCCTTCTACCTTTCATTTTGAATTTCCCAAGTTTTACTGTAATGGTGTTTGGTCTGTGTTATGAGACAGAATAGAATCTTTAGACCTACTTTTTATATCATGAATTTATATATACTTCTGCTGAATTCTTTCATAAATCACTATTCTGAGGAAGAAAATTCTTTCTTTCTGAGTCTTTTCCTGAGAGTTTTCTTGGGCACAATGTTTTGCTTTATTTTCACTGAACCTCCTTTAAATCGGTCACATTTTCTTTGGAATGAGCCATTCTATTGTTCTGTTAGAAATCAGAGAGTACTACTGATATTTTCATTTTAACTTTTCTTGCCTTCTAAAGTGCTTTTAGCCTGAGCCATGAGCATGGCATCAGCTTCATGACTAACCGTGTGCTACTGAAAGGGCTACTGGTAGATGCAGTTTTCAAGCCAATGTTTTCACACTCTTCCCTGGACTCTTTCAGAACTGGCCAGGATGATGCATATCTCCATTTCTTTTTCTCACCTAGAGATCATTTAGTCAGCCTTGTGTCGCTCTGGAGGGACTAACAATGCATACTCAGAAGGCCTCCTGTCTTAAATTAAGGAGGGCATTGATGGAGGTCACCTCCATAAACTGCATTCTGGTGTTGCAGGTACCAGGAGCATATAGAATACTGTTGTTTCTTTAACTTGCACTGAATTTTTAGAAGTATTTTCATTTTCAGACTGAAAATAAAATAATGTCAGACAATGTTGCACGAAATTGCATCTCCGGTGCTGCCTCCAGTGAAAGCCTATCATCTAACTTCACCTCTGTGCATCTGCTCACGATAATGCATTTAGAAATCAGGGATGTTTTGCTTTTTTCAGTCATGGAAGCAAGTGACCTGGATTCACTTTTAAGAATATGATTTGCAAACTTGTTGACTGGGATTCTTCATTTGGATGATGAGTTGATTTGTCCATATAAATCCCCTTTGTCAAATTTAATAGATGGATAAAGAGACCGCTTGCCTTCCAAATAAAAATTCATAGTCCTTAAAAAATATGTAGTTTGAGGGGGAGAAGTATGAGAGGGTTTTACATCTTTAAGAAACCAAACAAATTCCAAACTGAATAAAAGAGACAGACAGAGAAGGTTGCCTTTCTGCAAGCCGCCAGCTTTCCCAAGTGTCTCATCCTCTCCCCTCTGTCATCCTGAGGCAATGTGCCTGCATTTGTGTGTAGATTTATAGTTTATCTTTATCTATGGCTTCATCTGTAGGTAGCTATTATAGCCGCCTTGCCTGGATATTGTTTGGGCCTGATAGATCTGTCTGTAGTTCATCAAAGGGGAGCTGAGTGGCTAAAAGCCATTGGGTCCAGCTGAGGATGAAATACGAGCCATCAGCCTTGGTAATGGCTGTAAAATTTCATAATTACACGGCCTTTATTACATTGCATAATGATCCTGAAGCAGTATGGAACAATTAATTAAGATTTTCAACCGTGGCTCTTTCAGAAATTAAAAAGGTGCTAGTGGCTGAGAAATGGGGAAGTGTCTTGTCCTAAAAGCATTAGGGATGCTTAAGAAGTACTTCCTGGGTACTTAAAAAAAAAAGAAAAAAAAAGAAAAACGAAAAGTGAAGAAAAAGAAAAAGAAGATCAACTAGTTAAGCAGCTAATGTCAGAGTAAGGTTTTTGTACTTGACTGCTAATTCTTAATGTCAAAACTGGATCTAAAACTCCTGCAATAGTCACTGCCATAAAGCTGTTCCTTTTCTGTTCTGTAAAAATCTTCATGCCTTTTTTCCCCTGTGCTCTGTTCTAGCCATTTGTCACATTTATAGAAGTTGAGCTCTGCACATTATTAAATAAATGCATGCCGTGACTTAGGAGGAGGGTCACTTAGCTGCGTATTGGGTGTACTGACCAAGGATTTACTCTTACCCACTTTCTCATGTCGGAGGCCATTGAAATTCTTTGAAGATCTCTGCAGTTTGACAGACATCCCCAAGGAAGACTTTTTTTTTTTCTTTACTGTTTTATTTTTCTTCCTTCCTTTTCATCTTTGTAAATGCAGCATGTCAGATGTAATATAATATTTTCCATGAGATTGACCTCAGACCTGATCAGAAGTAATTAGATTCCTAAGGTGCTGCAAAGGTGTCTCACAGATCTCTGATGTACCTACCAAAAGAAAAAGTGTTTATATATTTGCAAGGAATATGCAGGGAAAAACAAGAGACCTGAACCTGTGCATGTGCACATTACTTGTGGTGGCCAACTGGGTGCAATTCTGAAGGCCAGCAAATTGTGATCCGGGTGGGATGTGGGATGCTCACTGTTCCAGTGGTAGTAAAACCGATGAAGAAAAGACAGCAAAAATAACCTTGATGTTCTCCATGCACCATCAGAACTTTCAGGTCTTATGGGAAGGAATCTCCTTTTCACTATGTGCCTCTCCACCTCCCTGAAACTATTTTGATTCATACAAACTCTCAGTATAACTCTTAGATAGGATAAGCATTGAATATTACTGGTTTTAAATTGACCAGTCATTGTGTAAGGTCCCATGGTTCTAAATATTTGATGAGAAGCCAGGGTTTCTCCAAGGCACGTTTAATAATGAACTTCCTGCAGAAAATATAGAAAGGATTATGTGTTTCAAGGAGGAGCCAACTGCTTGAAGTAAATTCTCTTGTTGAGTCATTTATTCCCTTAATAGGAATTTTCTGATCTGCTGTCATTCTTGTTCACACACTGGGTGTCACTGCCTCTAAAACACTTGTCATTCTTTAATGGAAACAAAATAGTCATTGCAGTCAGAGCCGCAATGTCATTCCACTACCCCTTGCTGCGTCGGCAATAGTGAAAATGACAGAGCGGCTCTCAGTAGGGGTAATTAAAATGTAAATATTGATATTTTATTATTTGAAATTACTTTCCAGTGCGGCATTTAATATCTCTCCATCTGTGCGGCTCTGTTTAGCGGTCACTTTAGTGCAGCTCTGGGATGCCAAGCGGCGGCTTGATCCCCGTTATGTCAAAATGCTTGTTGCTGCTTAATTTTGATATCTAATTAAGTGGAAAAGTACAGTCCACACTGTAATCCATGGCATCTTAACCAGCTGCTTGGGTATATTTAGAATTAATCTCCACTATGGAATCATCCTAATGTATGCAATTAAGAGTCTGCCGATGGCTAATTAGGTGTATTAGAATCAGGCAGCTTCCTTTTTTTTTTTCCTTTTCTTTTTTCTGTTTTTTTTTTTTCCTGTGTGTGGACTGTTGTCGACTTAAGACACAGCCTCCAGAGATGATGTTAATGATACATAGACACTCATCTAGGTAAACTAGAAATTTCATGTTCATGTAGGAGAACATGTGTGGCTCTCCCCAAACCAGGGAGATTGTAAACATCATTTGAATTTTTTGGCATCTGCAGCACATTAAGAAAATCAACTAACCAACAGAAAAGTTTTAAAAATGGGGAAGAAGATGGAAGATGTGTAGGACAGTGGTCTGAGCTGTAATTTTCCTGCCAGAGGGTGAAAGGGGACATTTACTCAAGATTTTGCAACCTAAAGTTTTTGGTTTTTTCCTTTTCTTTTTCCTCTTTTTGGGCAGTGGAGAGAGATTTTAGGTAGCCCAGCACACACAGGGTTAACACAGATAGGTTGATTGGATCGCAAGCATGGTTGTCTCCATATGCTAATACATTCCTGTATTGGATTCATATTATTAACATGATTGGGGAATTCCTGGAAACCTGACTTTCCCTGATGGAAAGACGGAGGGAGCAGGGATTGCCACAGCTTTCAGTGAGGAAATGACTGGTGGCTTCCCCAGGGGAGCAAAAGGCAAACAGCAGTGACCCAGCACTCTGAGGAAAAGTGCTCTCAAAGCAGACCCACAGAGGTTATAAATAAAATGCAACACATATTAAATGCACAAGAAATTCCTCCTTTCTGTGAAAAAAAAAAACCAAACAAACAAAATAGTTATATTTTACAATCCAGAAAACTTGGTTTTGAAGACTAACATGCTGAAGAAGCTTGAACTCTAAATTTCTTGATTTTCCCAGTCAGTGCACACAACTCTTGGGAGGTTGATGCGCAAAATGGTTGAAGTGAGCAGAACCTGAATGAATGTCGATTGTTATTATTGGTTTAGCAAGGTTCCTCTGCCAACTTTGTGCCTTTTTTTTTTTTTTTTAATCTAATTTAGCTGAGTAAAAATTAAAAAGAAGGAAGAAGGATGGACACTTTCTGTTAAATTATGTGTGATCATAGTTTCATTTCTGGTAGCTGAACTCTTTGAGGGATCCAGGTAAGGCATACCATTTGCAGGATATGCAGACGTTATGCTTACTGTTTTAAGCTGAACTGTGTTACCATTCTCTCAGCTGGACTTCGAGAGGGATCCAGTCGTATTCATGATATACTCTTTGTTTTTCGTCTACATTCACTTTACTAATGACAGAATGTAGTTTTTATGTTTTCACCCCACATATCTGGCTTTATTGTAGTTACACTCAAATATGTACACCCCCAACAGATTGCAGGGGAATTTGGGTGAAATCAGTATTTATGTTGAAAATATGATTTGTGGTTTTTATACATAGACTCAGTGAAAGAAAACAATCAGGGTCATATATACAATCCTGCTCGGTTTTCTCCTGTGATTTTTGGAGCACACTGTGTCATGACATCTGCTTCTGCTGTCTTCAGTAAGAGGACAAAAAATTCCCATAGTCTAGTAAAACTATGTTTGAAGGTTAAATTTTAAAGAAGTGGAAGAGTTAACTTTAAAGAAGCAGATCAGATCACATATGTAGAGCATTAAAAAGATCACCCTCAGGAATCTGTGAGTTCATACTGCTGACCTTAAGGAGACTTACAGCTTCACTGGGCCATATTGCACTGCTAGTCTGAATTTTAAAACTTTTTTTTCCTTGTCCATATCTTAGAATTCAAAACCTCTTCTCAGAGAAGGTAATGCACTGTCTTACTTAGATAAAATAAAAAAAAAAAAAAAAGAAGGGGGAACGCAGTTTCCTACTTATCAGGTCCTCTTCTGTTCTCAGAGCATCTGGTAATAATGCCAAATATAAGTGTTTGGCCTGGTACCTTTTTAATGGAAGTTTGGTAGGAGTTTACAATAAAGCTGTTTAAAATTGTGGAAGTTCCAGTGGTAAAATCAGGCCAAAAGGAAAATCAAATATTAATCTGTTTAAATTTATTGTCTTATATTTTCTTTTTTCTTGCTGAATACTGAAATAATAAGGTGTGAAATTAAAATTGATGGAAGAGTACAATATTTCAAAGCATGTGTTTCCAAAAATGCCATTATAAAGTGCTCCATAGATGGAGGTCTTACCCAATCTCTCCTGAAGCAAGGGTGACTCACTAGTTTTTTTAATCTTTAGTGTTTCACTGCAGAGTATTAGCACCTAGTTATGTGAAGTGAGAGATGTCCTTAATCAGTCACATTTTCCAGCTCCTTTTCATTACTAATGCTAAAGAAGCAGCTCACGAGAATTTGCACTGTAACTGGGAATAAGAAATTTTAAAGTAGCTGTCTGAAAATACTTAGGTGTTTAGAGAGGGGTGTCACTGATTTAAGTACTGAAATCAGTTTGAACTGTGGGGGGTTACATCTCACTGTGTGCCTCTAACCCTGGGAAGAAATGACAAGCTTGAATTGCTCCTGTTTAGTGTTATCATGTAAGGTTTCAGAGGGTAAAAGGCAAACCAGAAATATTTCTAACTGGTATTTAAAATACATTAACACCTTTTTGTATAGCCTGAGTGAAAGGTCACGCTAGACAAGCAGCATCTTTCCTGTTTGTAAATGTCTAATTTGCTGCTTTTAAATTGCTGTGAACTTTTCTTACTTAGCCCTGCTGAATGAATCCAGTGTTGCAAATACTTCTGACAAGCGAATATTTGCTTAGCGAGAATCCATTGTTCGTAATGGATTGAGAGGGACATGCAGTGTGAATGCATTTTTATTGCCGTGCCATCTCTCCGCTGTTGTTTCAGTGAGATGAAAGTAGCGTTGTGATAACAGCCCCGGGTTTCTTAGTGCTCTGTGTGGCATTTCCCGTCTTACCGGTAGGTGTTAGTGAAAAAGTGCTTATCGTAGGCATTTTTTCGTGTTATAAAATATAAAAAAAAAAAAGTATATTTTATAAGAGCTTGGACAGCAAGAGTTAGGAGTACAAACACACTTAGATAAAACCCGAGAAAGTGCACAGGCTTGGCTGAAAACATCCCAGTGCTCTCCAAATGCCTTTTTTTTTTTTTTTTTTTCCTCTCTCCTTTAATTCGAGACAAAGTGATTCCTGGGCACCTCTGTGTGTGTGTGTGTGTGTGCAATCCGATCTCCCCTCTCCCGCGGCTGCACGGAGAGCAGGCGGCAGTCGCGACTCGCACACCGCTCACGACAGAGCCCCGGCGCTGCTCTTGCCGGGCTCTGCCGCGGTGGCCGGAGGAGACGCGACCTAGCGGAGCGGCGCTCCGAAAAAGGCAGAGGTTTCACCGCGCGAAAGTTGCTGGGTGGAATTAATTTCTAAACGTTGCTTTAATTGCAGCATTTGGGTTCTGAAGGGCTTGGGAGCTGAATCCGGCAGACAGCGCGGAGTTGAGCCTTTGGTTGTATTTCCGGTCATCTGTTGGTTTGTGCTTTGGAACTTGGTGTGTGATTTTCAAGTTTGGGCAATTACCTATGCTTTTTGTTGTGTGAGCTGACACTTTTCATGTGGAAGTTCTCAGTCAGACTTGAATTTCAGCTTGTGTAATTGTTAGCCTTTGACCAGGGGCTCCGTAAGCAAAGGGGTATTAAAAAAAAAAAAAAAAAAGGAAAAGAAAAAACTGAAATAATGGATTTACCCTGGCATAATGAGTTGTATCTGTTTCTGTTCCAGCTTTCACGAAATTCCATCCATAATCTGGGAAATATGTTTGGTGATTAGTGAGAGCGCTCTCCTTCTGTTAACAGTTTTCAAAACCACTGAAATGTTTGTGGGCCTTGATATCTATTTCTAGTCCACACAGTACTTTGAAATGCAATTAAATCTATTTTTTTCTTGAATTAATATAATAAAAAGGATCCCTTAATTCTGATCCATGTGGGAGATTCAGCTCTAGATACAGCCTAAAAAAATTAATCATGCCATTCTCTTTCTTCCTTGTATTTTTGAGAGAGTAATAGTAAAGGGCAGTCAGGCTAAGAAGTTTTCCTTCAGCAAATACTATGATCATGTCTAGGAAACATTACATAGCCCTAGCAGAAATTTCACTGTTGAAATTTCCCTAGCCTTTGTTTACATCCCTGGAAGGTAACTGAAGTTGCTCGATGGATCCAAGCAAGCACTGAGTGTGTGCCAGGAAGGGAGAGGAGAGAAGAGTGACAGCTGTACATCCGGGAGTGCATTGGACCCAGTTCTGATCTTGAAATGGGGTTTCTTTTCTTCAGTGCAGCCAGGATAAGCCTTTGGCCCACTGTTTCTCATTTGACCATGAGGCCACACACTCTCTAAATAAAGTAATCCAGACTAAAAGGAAAGGGTTTTTTTAAACGTATTTACAATATCACCTAGTTCTTTGGACAGTAGTGGCTTTACATCATTTGGGGGGGGGGGGAGGGGAAAGGAAGCCAAAAAACTGTGCTGGAAACATCAGTACCCGTAAAACATTTAGAAAGAAGTTAATCTATCAAAATTAAGTGTAAATAATTTAAAAATCCAACTCTTTCAACTGTGTAAATATATTGAATCTGCAACACACTAGTGAACATGTCATTTTCAAGCGTGGCTTTGATTATAAAAAATGTAAATGAAGATATTTGAAGTACTAACCAGGGCAAGCAAGAGGAATATTTCACTCAAAAAGCTAACAATCACACAAACAACTGGTAAAATAAATGGAAGGTAATTATCAGAAGAGGCAGGCAACTCCCAGATTTGCCAGCAATTTCATACCAGGTTTGATCAAATATTAGGATTTCTAAACATGTATCAGAGAGGAAAGGAAGTTCATTTCTGCAAAGTGAAATAAACTCTAGGATTTGAGTCTGAGTAACCTGATTGAGGCATGTATCAAATGTTTAAGGATTAAAATAATGGTAGGGATAAGTCCAGCCACTGTGTGGTTTTTTGGCCAGTAGTTCTCTAAGTGCTGTGTGCAAGGCACAGATCTTACTTTGGCACTTGACCATCTGCAGCTGCTTCACTCTGGCCCCCAGTGAGTTAGTGTCCATGAAGTCCATCTTAATGAAGTAGAGGAAAAGGTCTTCAGGAATATAAAAGATTTACCCTGCTTATCATGGAGCTGTGTGCAATGTGAAATAGAGAGCAAGTGGTGCATGTGCTGATATTTGAAAAGATCTGTGGTTTAAACAGCCCTGTTGAAGAGGCTGTGAACTGTACTTGGATCTGGCTTGGGGTGCTGAGCACTGCAGAGTGCAGTCAGCTCAACACCCCTTGTTCCTGTAATAAAAATGTTAAGACCTTTTTACCTATTTATTGCTGCTTCCTTTGAGCTTTGGGTTTACTGGTATGCAAAAGGACCAAAACAAACAGGTATATGTTCTGTTGCTCAGTCAACCTTGCCTCAATCCACCCTGAGTTGTCTCAATGAGTCATTACAGCATAATTACAGTTTGAGTGTGGTAGTGTGATACACTGTTTGTAGAAAAGTGTCTATTTTTAGTGGAAGAACACTACAGTCCCTGAAAGGAAGAGAAAGAAAGAAAAAAAGGAAAAAAATCTGTAACCAGCAAATCAATGCTATTGTTAACTGATAGTACGAGACACCCCGTAGATTTACAATGCTTGCACTCAGCCACATAAAAACCACACTGAAAAGAAAGCCTACCAGGGGTTAAATTCATATGCCTGCGCTGCAGCCTATTTCTGTCAACACTCAGCTCAGGAAATAAACATTTATGCTTTCTGAAATGAAAGTGTATTTTTGAAGACTAGCCGTCAGATATTTTTTGCCCTTCACACTTTCAAATGCTTAGCCTTTTTTGTAAGTTGACTGCAAAGTGCATCAGTTTGCTAGGCAAAAAAGAAGAAAAAAAAATCTTGACAAGTGCCCATGGCATCATTGTCAAGCACACGAGTGTCTAGTGGAAGATGGCAGGAGGGTTGGCACAAAACATGCTTCCTTCAAGCTTCTTACCTCAGGGGTACCTGACTCCTGAGAAGCCTTTCAATCCTTCCAAATGACGTTACTGCAAACTGTCATCTGGTTTATTTGGAGTGCGCTGTATCGCAGATAAACATGCTATTTAACTGCAGGTCAAGGTACAGAGTCATTCTGCGAGCAAACGCCTGAGAAACATTAAATGGCATTGACTTGGGGAGGGAGATGGAGAGAGATCAAAGTTGTCACCAATAGGGTACGTGCTAAGGGGGGGGAAAAGGTGCACAGCATTGTATTTTAAAAAGCTGTTACACAGTTCTACATTTAAAGCGGTGACCTGCAGGACTCTCAAAGATTAAGGACGCACACAGTGCACGACGAAGTCCAGAACCACACCATCATGCAGCATCTCGGCATGGTTTGGAAAGAGCTTGGAGGTGTGGGTGGAGAGGCTAACACTGGTTCAGAAAGCTGGAAGTGTATTTCATCCAATGTGGAGACATTTTAAAAAATAGTTACAATTTAATATAGAAGATGTCCACTTGTCAGAGGATGTGGTTGATCTAGGGCATTCACATAACAAGAGCTCGCACTCAGAGCTTGGTGTGAAATAAGTATAACCTCCTCCAGACAATTAAAAATAAATCTTTTTATATAATAAAAACATATATGCCTGTGTAATCTATTCTGTATATAAATATATATTCCTGTGTAATCTATTCTTTTAATTGTGACTTGTTGAATACGTATTAAAAGGGTATTGCTGTGGTACAAGAGATATGCTGGATGCTTTCACATTTTCTGAAAAATCAAAACAAAAACAGATTAATTACAACTTGATGCAGCTTTACATTCCCACGAGGGATGCCTTTAAAAGTTAAAACACGCTTTCACTGAACAGGCTTTCAAGGGAAAGTTACTTCGATCAGGAAGAAAATAGTCATGTTGATTTGATTTATTATTGAAGAGTGGAACAGTGTGGTTTATATTTGCCAGTTTTTCTATAATGTAAAAAAATTTCTTTTGATTTTTTTTAATGTGTCAGAGAAAAACAACTGGTATATTTACTGCTCCAGAATGCAGATTTTTCAAGAGTGCAATACAATAAATTACAGGCAACATTCCGTTCCCCCCCCCTCAGAGGGCAAATGTAATTTTCTTTGACTCTGGCACACAATAAATGTTATTGAAACATAGCATTATTTATTTTAAAAAAATGAAACCAGTGACAACAAAACTAAACTAAAATAGATAAGCAAATAAAAAAAGGAAGTTGGGGAGTTTTCAGGAAAAAAAACCCAAATACAGAGAGAAATTGCAGGTTAAACTTTTTTAATCAAAACTGATTTTATTGCTTTTTTCTTAATTAAACCCCGCAGAAGTGTGTGAAACATTGTTATACCTGAAAAATTGTTAATTTGTAAATCACAGGGACAAAAGGGCTCCACTGCAACTTTAAAGTTTCTATGCACGTAAATGTCAATAGAGTGCCTTCTCCATCATCAGCACTAAATTCACATTGATGCCTCTTTTCTTCTCTGTATTGATCCTTCCATGAGAACGTAGATTTGTATCTGTTAATTAATGCGTCCTGAAACAGCGTTTGTATTAATCAGGCAGATAAGAAAAATTGGATGCCTGCACCCTCATGACAACCGTAAAAGTGCTGGCCCTGATAAAATCGTGGATGGACCTCAATAAAAAAGTTCCTCCTTCCACTCAATAAACTAATCATCCTGCTTTTAATTATTCGGCAGAAAGATGTGTGGAGATTGGAGAATGTGTAAATCTATTTACTAACAGCAGTGTCTGGGAGGGAGAATGGGGCTGTCACAGGACGGTGCTGCAGGCTACATTCTCTATCCATCTGCTACTGCAGAAAAACTGGTTCTTGAAAGACGGGAAGGAACAGAAATGTTGAAGCTAATTGAAATCATGAATTCCTCCCTATAACCTTTGAAATGATTATTTCTTCTCCATTTCCGTCTTATTTATTTTAATCACAGATGTGTTATTTTCCATTGTCACATCTTCAAGGGTTTCCTGTTGTTGTTGGCTCAGTTTTTGTTGGTTTTTGGTGTTTTGTTTTTTTTCTGAAAGAAGAGAGCTACAGTTCTATCACAAGACTCAAAAGACAGTAAGAGAGAATGAAAACAAATAAGGAGGGAGAGAAAAATGAGAGAGACAGAGAGCATGCAGCCAGTTTTATGTTTCATTTTTTATGGATGCCTGGTGGTTTGGATGTGGGCTTTTCTTTTTTATTGTATTAGTTTTGCTGCTTAGTGCTTATAGAGAAAATCTTGTTTGGAGTAGATGCCTTGCAGATTTGCTAGTTTATGTTATATTCTTGCTTGACTGTAACTCTTGACTTTCAAAACAGAAAAATGCATTTAAGTGTAATTGAATGCAAAAAAGAATGTTCTTACAGCGGGAACCCTGTCAGAGGACATGTAAGCAGCTCCATAAACAACTAAATGAAAGCCTCAGACATGTCTTAAGACCCTTTAAGAAAAGCTTGACTAATCCCCTTTGATGATTTTATTAAGTACTTGTGGTTGATGGTGCCAACTGGCAAACTGCTGCATTTCACCAACAACAAGCCAGGAAAATCACTTCCTCTCCCATATTGTTTTCTAGCACCTAATGTGATTGGGATATTAGCAGTTTGATATAATAAATTAACGGGTACTGTAAACAAGAGTCTGAAAAGGTAAGACAGTAAAGATGTTTGCCTTTAGTGATCCTATTAGGAAAGACAGCAGAGAGAGAGAAAAAAAAAAAAAAAGCAAAAGTTAAATTAATTAAGAGGCATTTATTAAAATTTTGGTTGCCCTTAGAAAGAGGATGATGTGACTGCTATTCAGTTGGCATTTCAATATGTCACCCTGTTATTTCAACAAGTGTAGTAGAAGCAGAAGCCATTACTGAAATGATTAGTGTCTTTTCTGCAAAAGGTGGGTGTTACGTCTCTTTCCCCTGAGGTTAAAGTTCAAAGAGAATTTTTCTCTTTTTGACTGGCACCTTAATTCTATTTAAACATCAGATTTTCCCTTTTAAAAAAGTTTTATTTTTTTCTCTCCTAAATTGTCCTTCTTTATTTATGGTAGTGATGAATAGAGTCAGCAGATCCCTGTTTCACAGCATCAGGTTTTTAGAACTAAGCACAACTATTTCAGAACAAAGAAGACATGATACAAATCACAGACCGTTACTGCAGAACCCCCAAAATTATTATGATTCTCACAGGACGAGCCTGCAAATTCCATCTTGTTTAAAACTTTGGTTTTGATTAGAAAACATTTGATTTTATATTGATTCACTTTCTTGTAATAGGATGAAGAGAGGCACAAAAGCAGAAGGAACAATAATAGCATGTTTTATCACAATGTATATAAAAATAAAAAAGAGGAGCAGATTTCTGATAAATCCAGGTGTGCTTAATATTTTTCCTTTTTTATTTTTTTTTCCCTACTCAGGATTCTCCACTTTGTCTCTAGCTGACCAGATGAGCCTTCTGCAGAGTGCTTGGATGGAGATTTTGATTCTCGGTGTTGTATACCGGTCACTTTCTTTTGAGGACGAGCTCGTATATGCTGAAGATTATATTATGGATGAAGACCAATCCAAATTGGCAGGCCTTCTTGACCTTAACAATGCCATACTGCAGCTGGTAAAGAAATACAAGAGCATGAAGCTGGAGAAAGAAGAGTTTGTCACCCTCAAAGCTATAGCACTTGCTAATTCAGGTTGGCAGAGTGGCATGATGGTTGCTACATTTTTAATGTGTCACTTTTTTTTTTCCCCTACCTTCCATAATACTTTCTGCGTGCTTGTTTTAAACATGGTTATAGAATAAGAAATTGCTATTCAGACTTTAGCTAAAAGGCAACAAACAAAGCAGTTCTAACTAAGAACAACTTTCTGTTTCAGTGTAATTGGGGAATATGTCCCTAAGGGAGTGGAAAATATTCCACTGTATGATTTGGAGAGTATTTTACAGGCAAAGATCCCTTCAAATGAATATAGATGTTGTTCTCCTAAAACCATTCCATAATTCAGACAAGCCTAATCATTGCAATTAAAAGGAAAGAAAGGATGCTGAAGAATAGGCTATATATTTTCTCTTTAAAAGCAGCTACTGATTTATTTGATAGAGTGAATTCAGGATACAGAAGGAGGGAGGAAATCCTTATTAAATCTCACAAGGACCACACCTTACCTTACGGATCCTATGCATTTTGAGAGATAGTGCTTCTGCAAAAATTATTACCTGTGCAGCAAGAGTTAAAAATCTCAGAAAGAATTTTTTTTCTGCATTTGAATTTAAAAGTGCTGAAGCAGTGAATACTGTCAGATAAGTAAAAATCGTTTGTGCTTTGTTGTTTTTCCTTTTGTGTCTCCTTAATGCTTTATTGTGGTCTTAAGTCCCTTTTAGCATTTGCATAAAGTTCACGATAGATCCCTCTTTAATGACGTGCCGATCATTAGATACCTGTGTGTCAATAACATGCTCTGATGCTATGTTCCATTGACAGTCACACCGTGCCCCTCCATCTGCTTTTGTTTTGACCCTATCTTTGAACTTTATCTTGGTTGCTGGCCAGTAGTTTTCCCTTTAATTACAAGAAGGAAACTGTCAATAAAATCTGTTAAATGGGATGCAATGAGTGGCTTGAATGGGCGGACGGCTATTTGTTCAAATTCTGCAGCATTCAAGGTATTGACAGTTTGTTTTCTGGGGCCATATGTGACGATCAATCTCAGGCTGGGCTCAGCCGCGCTGAAAAATGAAAAACCAGATTGCTTTTGCTTACTTGTGGATGACGACTTGTGATTTGGCGCGGTCCTAGTGAGATGAGACCTTCTGCCCAAATTGCCCCCCTGAGAGCCAGGACGCGTGACTGTTTTTAGAAATAATTTTTTAATTGATTTTGTAATTAACAGTTCATCTACAATATTGATGCATGAATCCTCAGATTGATAGGAGGGAAATTGTTTTCAACAATGAAGTTGTACTTTCCTATTTATCTTTGTAATGTGATTTAGCACTCTGCATTTTTAATTGGAAATATAATTCAAAAACATGCAAAGCCAAAAGGCTTGTTAGTTTCTTTGTAAAATATTCTCCACCCCACTAACTCTGCTCTGAGTTTTAGAATATTATCTTATTTCCAGAATTAGCAAAATGCTAAAATGCCTCTAAAGATCAAAATTATTCTTAATTGAAGATTTATTTCTAATTTTTGAACATTGTAAATAGACACTTGAGGATGCTTTGCGGCTACAGAAAGGTTTTTTCCTTAAAATTGGTCGTGCTTAATGATCAGAGAGAGAAAGTTATCTGGAATTAGGAGTCTAAATGGAGAAGGTTTTTTGTATTTCTTTTGATTCTGTAATTCAAAGACTAAATTAGAATTATTTCTGTAGTTTACTTGATAAAAAGGATAAGAGCTAGAATATAGGGATATGATAGTGAATACCATTCACACCTTTTTTTCCTCCCCTAAAAAAGGCATGTAGTGTTTAAGTAATAATAAAAAATAACTGCTGCCAAAAAAAAGTTTAGTCATACATTGTGCATAGAGTGTATCAAAATCATCTGTAGCTTCATTAACTTCACTGGAAATTACAACCAGGATAATGTCAGAGATAAAGACAGTTCAGCATACTAAAATTCAGGGCACACCGAAGTGAAAACATTTCCTTCCCTCATCTTAAAAGGAATAAAATTGCTGTCTTAAAATGAAATTGTTGCAAGGAGGAGTTAAAAAGCAGCCCAGCCATTCCACTTCCCTTTCAACAGTGTTTTGACTGCTGGCATTCAACATTTCAGCTTCAGGTTGTATAGGCAGCAGATACCAAACTTCAATCAGCTGTAGCTACACTAACCTGTAGGTGTAAAATAGCACCTGCAGAATTACCCCCCCATCAGTGGATATCAGACCATTAGTGTTTCATTTTTAAAATGCTGCTAAAATTAAAATAAAATTGAATTGCATTTATTTGTCTTTTTGTTAATAGACAAAACCAGAATAGCTTATTTTCATAGAACTGGGAACTTGATTAATGTAAATGCAGCTAATATAAAAAAAAAATAAAATGCCATTATAAAATCAATCAGGAGCAATTCACATTTTAATATATTTTATTGCTACTTCTCCTTCCTTCCACTATTTATTTTTCTGATTTAAAATATGTTGTTAGCCTTTCTATAGCTGTAGAGAGTGTAATAAGAAATCTTGTGTGTTTCAGACATTTTTGCCGTATCTGCACTGTCTAGAAAGATTCCCAGGTTGACTCTACTGTAAACAATAGACAAAGATGGTTTTATACCTCTGTGTCTGTGTTCGTGATTTATGATACAGTGTCATAATACTTTCCATGCTGGTGTTTGGAAGCAGGGAAAAGAAACTGTGGGTTGTCTTCATACTGATTGCATTTTGTTTGAATAAATACCACAAGCTTTGTTTTGGCCGACAAATCTCAGTAGCGTGAGCATTAGAACACCCCAACTGCTAACTTTTCTTTAGGCCTACTGAGACCACTTGTGCAGTAGTGGATCTAATCCTGCCATTTGGTCCCGAAGAGGTGGGGAGGAGTAGCCATTTTTCAGGGCGGTTCTCTGACAGCCACTATCAAATGTTCCCTGTGCAGGGTTGGCAGTGCCACGCCACTTCTATAAATTTCCACAAATGCAAGATGTGGCAACCTTGTAGATTGTACTGATTTTAAATGAAGTGCAAATAGACTGTGAAAAGTTTAAATATATATGTAAGAGCACAATACTAAAATGCATAGACGTTTCAGTCCTGCCTACGTTGATATCTATACAGGCATGATTTCAACAGTTACATTTAGTATGTAAATATGGAATTTATCAGGTTAGTTTTAAGCATCTGCATTGATTCAGTAGTAATTTATACAGCCTTTATGCATGAAATCCAGAGAAGTAACTCTTTCTTTGGCATTGTCCTTGCCCTGCCAGTGTCACGAGCTCCTTCCTTCTTTCCCTACCTTCTTTCCCTACCTTCTGTACATAAAAGCCAGGAGGTACCTTGAAGCTGCAGGATGCCACTGCCCTGCGTTCTGCCTCACACCGCCCAACTGAAGCAAGCTGGCACCAATGAGCACTTTGTTTACCCACGCAGAAAATCAACTTTGAATGGTTTCCAAAACATGCATGTACCAATTACTTCCTCGTGTGTAAGGGAAGGTGAAATATTTACAAAGTGTGCCTGAAGTGTACACAAGTGCGCGCACGTGCACCTGAGCACTGCGGCACAGCAAAGATGACCTGCTCATCTCTTTTGTATCAGGGAATGTTTCCACGTATCGATTAGGTAATACTAAACAGGGAGTTGCAGGTGAGCAGCTTTTTGGAATTGCCTAATCAGTAAGGGCTACATTGGGCCCTCGGTCCGAATGTTGCAGAAGAGCTGAGGAGTCACAAATGAGAGCAGAGTTTTAAGAGAAGCTCAGTTCCCTTCTAAGACCTAACGTAAGGAACTAGAGTGTCATAATACATTAGCGCATTCGAAAGTCTGATCTGTGTGCATCTGCTTAATAGGCTGCTGGCATCTTGAAAAATCTGACCCAAATGTGGATGCTAGGCACTTAAAAGTATAACCCTATGCACTGTTGAAAATTTAATCTTAAACGCTAATACTGCCTGTCTAGCCTGTACCACAAGAAGGAGAAAAGAACTTCTGCTCGTCATCACAATTCCTGGTCTCTGATATTAGCTCTCCTAAAAAAATAACTGTCACCCTTCCATTACTGAAGGAGTGAGAACCAAAATGTATCTTTTGCATTTTAGCATAATGAAGTGCAGTTATACTGTCATCCTGATAAAAAAATGAGTAAGTTCTTACAAGTTTTTTAGCTGTCCAGGCACAGTGTACTCAGAGCACCAGGCTATCTGTCGCCATTAAATCATAGTATCATAACAGAAGTTAATTGGTAGAGCCCAGTAAATGACTTACTCCACAGGGCATCATCTTTATTATATGTTTATGTCACAACATAATGTATTTAGTTTCTAATAATGTCAGTTTTTTCCTTTTGTTTTATTTAGTCATCTTGTTAGTGTTAGAATTCATGGTATAGGTAGGCAGATACATACATCCACACATACATGCATACACACATAGTGCTGTGTTAATGGTGTGTTACCAGTGTTTATTTTGCCAAATATAAATAACACGAACTTAATTCTTTGATGTAGTTTTGTGTAGGGAGTGGTACATCATAGAAGCAAGTTTTAAGAAAAGGAAGATGCCGCTGTAGTCAGTTGTCGTGTTGCTTGAATGCAGTTTTTTCCTCATATTCCACTTCAATATAATCTAATAGGTGGCATTCACAATTTTTAGAGAAAATAAATAACTCTGCTACCGTTTGCTTAAATTAGCATGAAGAAATGGCAGCAGAGTTAATCAGTGGTTAATTAATGGTTAATCAATGGTTAATCATATTTTTTTTTCTGGTAGCTGGTGTAGTAACTGAATAACTTCGAGATACTCCTCACATAGTTATGAAATAAGTAGACATTGTTCACATGTTAGTAGCCTGAGACTTGCAGAGGACAAGAGGGCAAACTAGTGGCTCTCAGTGGTAATAGCTGTGGTAATTGTTCATATCTTGGTAGTGGATAAAAAGGATTTTGAAGCCTTCAATCTCCATTTTCTTTTAGTTGGTATGTCATCCTCCAACTCTATCATTCAAATTACTTTTTCCCAGACTTTTAGTAGCCTTATTGAGTAGGTACTGAAACCGGTTCATAGTATGCAATTTGTTTTGTATTGTAAAAATATATCCCTTTATTTATTACCTTTGCTAACCTATCCCAGTGGAAAGTAAACCATTTCAGGAATAAAAAAAAAATATTTGTTTACTATGTTTTGACTTACTTTATGCCAGTGGTTTTAGTTCACCACTAAGCCAGTTAGTCCCTGAAATAAATAGGCATGTTTCATGAAACAATTTCTTTTCTTTCTTTGCCTTCCTTTCCTACTGTGTTTAAAAACTGTTTTGAGGTTTCAGTTTGTATATCTCTTCTGAAAAGTAGGCCAAACCAGGGCAATCCAGACTAAGTCCTCATTCAGTAAAATCAATCAAATTGATAAAAAAAACCCAAAGCCTTTGTTTTCCTTTTTTGGTTTCCACTGCCTATAATTCCTATGGAAAAGGAATTCTTAATTTATTCCTCTTTAATTTTCAACATATATTACAGTTGAAGTGTCTGTTTCCAGTAGAATACTCCAGATGTCAGATCATTTTTGCCATACTCTTTTGCAAGGGAAAATATTCTGTTTGCCCCTGTGCTTGTCTCTTAATCCTAACCATGCAGACCCCATCAAATAGTTCTGTTCAGGAAAAACAGGCAGATAGGTAGTCAAAATGAAGTATATTTGTTTACCACACACAGGGAAGACCAAAGTTAGTATCTGGAGCAATTTCAGTTCTAGACTGCAAACGGATGGGAATTCTTGTGGGGTGAGAGAACCAAGAACCTGGTTTGATTTCCTATTGACAATTTCCATGGATTGCTCCTATCTTAAGCAATATGCTTTTCAAAATGTCACTGTGTTATGTTTCTCATAGAAAACATACAGAAACAAAATGTGGGCAAGCACTTTGTGTCCTTGTGCAAGTCTGGCATATGTTTCTGGAGGAAGGGTTCTGTAATTGTGAGAACAGTTGACCCATTAATAAACACTGCTGTGGATTTGAGGGGGGTTTGGATTGGCAGTACCATCTAGGTAAAATATTCCTTTTATTTGAGACATAATCCAGATTAGGATGTTGTTGTCCTTACGTAAAGCAAAAAACATTTTGCCGTCTGTTCTTACTCTTCATCCCATCCAGTTCTTCCGGGACCCTGAAAGATATAATAATCTGATTTATCCAGTTTGACTTTGTGAACTGCTCAGATATACAGAATCACAAACACAAGAGCAATTGCTGTCCTTCAAGTACTTGTTGGTATCTACCTCTCCAGTGTGGTTTACCAGCATCTTAATGTGTGTATTCACTGCTGCTTGCCCTCTGCTGCTTGATTCACTGTAATAATTTCAACCTTCCTGCTGTCTGAATTTTTTGACATGAAGAAACACTTCATTTGAGACTTCTGGTTTTCTACCACTTCTTAGTGATATTAATGCACAAAATACATACGTACCAGCCCTTAGCTTTCCTCAGATCAGTGTTTTGAGAGGCCTTCTTGCCCCTCAGTTCAGGTGCTTTCTGATTTTTAGCTAGTTGTTGCTCTTTGTGATGTGTTCTAAATGATTTCTCAGTGGCTGGATGTTTGTTTGCTGCATTTGAGATGAAACTTGAATTTTAAATGAGGTAGATTGTAATCTGAATTTCTGTCTGGACCTTGCGGTGTTTTTCTTGGATGAGAACTCCAGTTTTCTCCTGTTCCTGTGCAATGATATGATCAATCAACTGATCAAAGAGGTACAATTCTATTTTCCCATCCTGTGGTGGTGAAAGAAAGCATTTGCAAGGATAGAATGAGATTCTCCAAGCAGAGCTCATTTGTTGATCTCACTCTCTCCCATCACGGTTTTGATCGGGAACAACGTTTCCCCTTGCGAGACTGAAATCCCATGTTCTCAGCAGCATGTTGTATCAACAGTTCTTGTGTTCATCTCTTGAGCTCAGTTTCAGTAACCTGTGTTTTTTTGCAGGGCATTTACCATCAAGTTCTTCATTCTTTCAAATGACACTGTAAAATTTGTTTAAATGGGCACTGATTTTTAAGTGTGTTACATCTAGATATAGGTTTTGTCTGGATATTACCTGTGTAGGACATAATCATAAATTATCCAGACTGTCTGCAAAGCCACTTAAAAAAACCCAAGCCAACCCATAAACAAAAGAATAGGGGGTTTCATGGTATAAGAAGAAAAATCATACTCTTTGTACCTCACTTATAATTCAGTTTCGTTTTATCTGTGAAATTATTTCTTTATTTCTGGATTGTCATACAGATTGTCTGTGTTTCCTTAAATTAAAGTGGTTCTTGATGACATCATTGAGGATTGGGTTTATCCCAATAAAATAAGCAATATTTAGCAAAAAGTTAGCCTGTTCTGAATTCACTTCTACATCTGCCAGTCAGTAGTTACTGAAAAGATTTCTTTCTTTTATTTTTCCTCCTCTTTCCCCCTTGGCTAGTTCAGCATTTTCAACCATTTTGCTTATTTTCAAAGGCTTAGGCCTGAGGGATTAAGATCTACATTTGTTTAATATTGGGAATAAAGTGGAAGTTCCAGACTGCAAGGCTAAAACTTGAAGAAGGATCTTTGTAGAGATTAATATTTTCCTGAGCAATCTGCAGCTGAATCATGGTCTAATTAAATAGCACAGATTTATTGAGTTTGCATTTAAACATTGGCAGACCCTAGAACGGGTAAAGCTGAAATGAGTTTGAATCTTTGCTGTAAATGGGGAGTTAAATTATCATAGTAATTTGATTACATAATTTTTAAATCTTTCAAGCTAAATGGCCATTTTAAAAGAACAGTTTGAAGTCTTAATCACTGTTGGAAGGGCCCCTCTCTCTGCTGTTTTTTCTTGCCCCATTTCCTGTGACCAGATCTGTTCCCCAAGGCACAGCTTCCTGAACTGCTCCATGAACCACCGTTTGGCAGTGGAGTGCTTGCATTAGGGCAGCAGAGAACTGGCTGGTCCCATTCTTCCCAACTACTAAATAGATTTCAAAGACAGCAACAAATACATTAAACGCTTTACTACTATTACTTTTCCATATAAGTAATTACTCTGTTTACTGGAGGGATGGTACACAATCACCCCTGCAAGGAGAGGGTAAGACTCCTTGGGTTTGGACACAACGGTAGAGTTTTCAGAGCATAGAGTGTAGTAGCTGTGTTAAAAAGCAGGATTTGATGTGTTTTCTGGGGGGTGTTCTCTTCCTCTTTCTTCTCCTCACTCAGTGTCATTGTAAGAAATATGCAGAGTGTAGATATTTCTAACACTGCAGGCCAAACTGCTATCCAAACTGCAGAGTTAAACATCTTAGGCAAGTGAAAAATATATTAGTCTGGACTCCATCCATCATCTATTTTCAAACTCAAATGTGGTTACAGTTGCAAATACTGATTCTGTGAAGAATCAGACCAGTTTTCTAAAGGTTTAAAACCTAAGTCTTTGTAGTCGCATTCTCCAAAAAGACCTGTCTCTTTATGCAGTATAGTGTCAAAAAAGAGGTCTTGAAGACAGTCAGTCTTTGACTCACCAAGGATTTGTTGCAGAAAAATTGCTCCTATTTGGTTCCCCAGCAAATCTGGCCCTGGCACTGTGAATCTGGGGAAAGGAGGAAAAGATGTGTAATTTCTGCACAAACAGTGCATGGTTTATGAAAACGAGAGGCGCAGATCTTGTGTTCTGTAGCACAGAAGTGAAAAGCCAAGGGCTTGGGAAAGAGTTAGGGAGTAAAGACAACAATTTGTTTGGAGTTTGCTTTCCAAGTTAAGCCTGGTGGCTGGACACTGTGCTTAAGACATTGGTCACGTCTGCATGTGTGTGTGTGTGTGTGTGTGTATGTGTGTTAGCATGTCTGTATTGACTGCATATGTTTGTAGGACACAGAATTCAGGGGTTTTCTCTTATTGACACAGAATTATTAAATAGAATTATGGTATTAGAAAATTATCAAAAATGTATGGATTTGGGGAAATCATCTCATGTTAATTAGAATTAAATTTTGCTAGAGGTAGTACTTGCCTGTCATCTTTTTTAAAATGTTGTAGCCTTCTTTATCCCTAAGAGAGATATTTCTGCATCTCTGCTTTGAGCACAGGGTACCTTGATGTGCAGTATCACATCCCTGCAGCGTGTGTCTTAGTTACATGCTTCTTAGAGCATGTATTCACTAGGACTCAGAATTATTAAACATGTAAAATTCCCATAGGACTCCATTATGTGTAATTAACAGATAAACTGTCATCAGGATCAATAAAACGTGCTAAATGATCCAAACTTGTATATAATTAAGTGTCTGTTTTAGAGTGGGAACCGTAAGTTTTATTTTTTTTCTTTTCAATTTGCACATTTGTTTTGACAATAGAAGCTGGAACATTTTTGTTAACCTGTTACTTACTGGTTTGTGTTTTGGTTAACATGTTTGTATTTGGAAGGAGAGAGGTATTTACTATTTTGCCTAATTATCTGAGGAAGTAGTTCCACGCCAGCTTTTAGGAAATGAATCTTAGATGCCTCTTAATTCTCTGAATGTAATTCAGATATTTGAAGCATGGGTAAAACCTGATGTTTAATTATCAACAGGGTAAAACATGAGGCTTTGTCAGATACTGATCAAGGGCATCAGGCTGCTGAATACAGGTCTTGGAAACAATAATAGAAGTCGGTTCTTCACTATCCAGCTCCTCAGTTATTATTCTGTCTGGGAATGGTAATGCAAAGCAGCGTTGTACTAACTAGTGTTTTCAAGAATAAACTAATTTTGCCATGTCCCAGTTTCACCCTGAGGAAAGCTTGCAAAGTGTAGTCTGCCCCTAAGACTGGTACCCCCTCACAGCACTTATGTTTTCATATGGTGTTTTATTGGTTCTGTAAGTTTGTCAACCATCCGCATTTTGGTAGCTGATAGGAGCTGTTTGGTGGCCCCTTTCACCTTTGACTGTTCTTCCTTACTTGCATTCACCTCCCTTTGGACCACATCAGGGCTTTTTTGGCATTTATGACTACATAAAAGTCAGAGAATTAGGGCTGCTCATCCAAAGTCATCTCAGCATGGTCCAGTAACTGCGTATTCTCAGGGACATCTTCCCTTTCTGTATCTATACAGTTGCGGGTTTTACAGTTATTTCAGTTAGATCTTTTCTTTTTATTTCACACTTCCATTGCTTTACTCTTTCCAGGTCATGTAGCAGTTTAGTTTAGTTCCTGATGTGTGTTGTGTCTAGGCTTGTCACTCAATACTTACACCACCAAAGCATCTCACCTGGAAAGGTACAGGGCAAGGTGTTTCCGCTGAGTGTTTTATAAAAAATGCAAAACCCCGACACTAACAAGATAAACCACCGTCTGAGTGGGTGGGAGAGAAGGATTACACCTTGTAGGAGATGTTAGCTTCACAGAACAAAAGCTGTTCAGGAACATGCTAAGTGTTGCCTGTCTGTCTGAATATGCCTGAGAGAGAAAAAAAAATTGCTAAGCCTAGCAGGAAATCCCATCAAACCCGCATTTCCCTAGTATTGGTGCAGTGGTCCTAATCCCACAATCAGCGTCTCTGAGCAGCGAGTAACGACCACGGCTTCCAGCTCGGCAGACTTGGAACCTGACGCTGAGTGTGACTGAGCTTTTCCACAGCAGGGCAGTCATCCTTGCTTCCCTGACAGAACACAGCCCTCCATTCATTCAGCCCTCTGGTGCTGTCATTTCTCCAAAGCAGTAACCGTAAAGATGGTTTGCCGAGAACCGGAGGTGACTGTTTTGCTTGTTCGAGAGGGATGAGGAGAAGAATTTACTTACCCGAGAGTTAATTGTGCGTTTGTAGTTCCATGGCATTTCCATATACTTTGCTGAAGGTCAATATAGAAATTAGTGGGTAATTATCTTCCTCCTTTGTGAAAGGGGATGGACAGAACCAGTGACAGTGCCGTGCAGTCGTAGCGTTATCAAACTTCTGGCACACCAAACTGAAACCTCCTGTTGCTCTTTTGTTTTGCAGACTCAATGCACATAGAGGATGTTGAGGCAGTGCAGAAACTTCAGGATGTCTTGCATGAGGCTCTGCAGGATTATGAGGCTGGGCAGCACATGGAAGACCCACGTCGTGCAGGCAAGATGTTGATGACTCTCCCGCTTCTGAGGCAAACCTCCACCAAGGCTGTGCAGCATTTCTACAACATCAAACTGGAAGGCAAAGTCCCCATGCACAAACTTTTTTTGGAAATGCTGGAGGCCAAGGTCTGACTAAAGCATCATGGGCTTCCCCATCATGCACGTTTTAAAAAAAAAAAGAAAAAAGAAAAAAAAAAAAAGGGAAAATAAACAGGATAATAATGGCAAAGAAACTTAGTGTTTAATTAAGGAAAAAATGACTGCACTGATATTTAGCAGCAAGACTGTGAAGCAGCTTTCAACTTTTTCTTCTGTGTCTTTCTGATGCAGTTTTTTCTTTTCCTTTTCCTTTCCTCTCTTTTCCTTTCTGTTCTTTCCTTTCCTTTTTTCCTTTTCTCTTTTTTCCTTTTGCTGCTGAACTTTTTAAAAGAGGTCTCTAATTGAAGAGAGATGGAAGCCAGGCCTGCCAAAGGATGGAAATCCATAATATGGATGCCAGTGAACTTATTATGAACCATAATGTCCCCAATGACAAAGGAATCAAAGAGAGAACCACCGTACCTAGCAGTACAGTACAACACGATGAACTGACTGAATGCAGTATTAGATTTCATAGGAGCAGTCTCTAATTAGACGACTAAGCGACGATGCATCGGCTGCTTCTTATCATTGCATTTTCCATCTAGATCAGTTACAGCCATTTGATTCCTTAATTGTTTTTTCAAGTCTTCCAGATATTTCTTAGGTTAGCTACAATGTAACTTTTTCAGGGAATAGTTTAAGCTTTATTCATTCACGCAATACTAAAGAGAAAGAAATACTGCATTTTTGTGCTGGCTTGAACAATGATGAACAATAATGAAGGACAAATGAATCCTGAAGGAAGATTTTTTTAAATGTTTTGTTTCTTCTTACTAACGGAGATTTTTTTGTACCAGCTTTACCAGTTTTCAGCCATTTATTAATGTGGGAATTTATCTTACTAAAGCAATAGTCGAAGGGAAGGTGCATATTATCACGGATGCAATTTATGTTGTGTGCCAGTCTGGTCCAAAACATCCAGTTTCTTAACATGAGCTCCAGTTTATAACTAAATGTTCACTGACTCAAAGGATTAGATTACACCTGCAGTATATCCGAGTAGTCTAACATATAAATACTCCATGTCGAATACGAATCCGTAACGGTGTTAGGAGACAGCGACCGTACAAAGGTGTGGTTGCTACGTGATTTCTAACTGCTTCAGTTGCAAATGAACGAGATACTGCCTGTTTGCAAAATTATAACCTCACACGCAGAAAAACCCTATGAACCAATAGTAGCTTAGAGGCAATGAGGCAAATGCCGCCGTTCGCAAAATTAAGAAATCAGAGTAGTAGACTTCTGACCAAATTGAAGAATTTAACACTTCTATACCTTATTTATTGATTTAGACTTTATTTTGTAAATGGCAATCCTTAACAAGTAGCTAAACCAGTATATGTGCTTTTCAACCAGTATTGTCACAGCATGAAAGTCAGTCAGTTTCAAGACTGTTACGAGGTGTAATCTAATGTATAAACCAATTAGATGCCCCCAGAAAACTACAGTCGCTAAATAACCAATAAACAATAACCTCCATCAAATGCTATACCAATGTACCAGTGTTAGTAGCTGCTCCCTGTACTATGTGAACATCCTTATTCTATGTACACAGATGTAATTAAAATTGTAATCCTAACAAACAAAAGAAATGTAGTTCAGCTTTTCAATGTTTCATGTTTGCTGTGCTTTTCTGAATTTTTATGTTGCATTCAAAGACTGTTGTCTTGTTCTTCTTGTGGTGTTTGGATTCTTGTGGTGTGTGCTTATAGACACAGGGTAGAATTAGAGACAATATTGGATGTACAATTCCTCAGGAGATTACAGTAGTATATTCTATTCCTTACCGGTAATAAAGTTCTTCCTAGTAATAATTAAGAGATCGAAACTCCAAACAAATACTCGTTATGAACAGATACACACTGAAATCATAATATTTTCAAAACAAGGGATAATTTCTGTAACAGTTTATTATAGAATACCAATGTATAGCTTAGAAATAAAACTTTGAATATTTCAAGATTATAGATAAGTCTAATTTTTAAATGCTGTAAATATAGCTTTTATTCAATCATCTCTCAGATGTTGTTATTAACTCGCTCTGTGTTGTTGCAAAACTTTTTTGGTGCGGACAAGTTTCCAAAACTATTGCTACGTTGTGTGCTTTAAACAAAATAACAATGGGCCGATGCTCCGTTGGCCTCGTGCTAGGAAAAAAAAACTGTGTATCTATCATTAGCTATATGGGACTATATTGTAGATTGTGTTTTCTCAGTAGAGAAGTGACTGTAGTGTGATTCTAGGTAAATCATCATTAGCAATTCATTCAGATGGTCAATAACTTGAAATTTATAGCTGTGATAGGAGTTCAGAAATTGGCACATCCCTTTTGAAAAATGTCAAAAAAAAAATACAACTCCTGGGAAAAAGGTGCTGATTCTATAAGATTATTTATATATGTAAGAGTGCAAAAAAAAAAAAAAGTTTATTTTCCAGAAAGTTTGTGCAGGGTTTAAGTTGCTACTGTTCAAGTACACTATATATATATAAATATATAATATAAATATTGTTTTTGCTGTATCACATTAAAGAACTTGGGCTTCAGGGTCAAAAGCCAATCATCTAGAAGTATACAAAACCACACAAAAAATGGAGATGTGTTAAAGGCACACGGTGCAAACTTTAGTTTTCGTTTTCCGTAATTTTTTGGAGCTGCAAAAGAACAAGTATCTCAAGACTGTAAAACCATTACCTGAAACTTAGCTAAAAAACAAATGCACGGGCTTTATAATGTTGTTCATCTTAAACCTTGCTGGAGAAGAGTTCTTTCAAGACCACTTACTTAATGTGAAGTGTTGGGAAAATTTCAAAGGGTGTATGTTTTAGCCATAACAATTTAATTTCTATTTTTGCTTCATTTTTTAATTTTTTCTTATTTAAAGCAATATGATTGTGTAACTCCCAGAAGTTACACATTTGTTTCAATCAGATCAGATTGTTGTATTTATTCCACTATTTTGCATTTAAATGATAACATAAAAAAGATATAAAAAATTAAAACTGCTATTTTTCTTATAGAAGAGAAAATGGGTGTTGGTGATTGTATTTTAATTATTTAAGCGTCTCTGTTTACCTGCCTAGGAAAACATTTTACGGCAGTCTTGTTGTGCAAAGATCGCAAAAGGACAAAAAAATTAAACTGCTTATAATAATCCAGGAGTTGCATAATAGCCAGTAGTTAAAAACTGAAACAAAACAACAAATGAAAACAAACATGTCTATAGCTGTAGATGGGCTTCACATCTGTATAGCAATCAACTGTATATTTTTGTGATGTGTATCATACCGTGTGCTCCAACCAATGTCCATTTGTGTAAATGTATTTATTTTATATTGTATATATTGTTAAATGCAAAAAGGAGATATGATTCTGTAACTCCAATCAGTTCAGATGTGTAACTCAAATTATTATGCCTTTCAGGATGATGGTAGAGCAATATTAAACAAGCTTCCACTTTTGATTGCTTTTATTTTATTTTTTGTGTTGTGGGGTTTTTTTGGTTTTATTTTCTTTTTTGGAGGAGGAAACAGAGCAATTAGCATTACCTTTTGTTACTTCCATTCAAAACAGAGCCAGTGTTAGCACTTCTCCCTTAAAGTACAATATGAGTGTAAATAAATGCTATATAAAGCCTTGTCAGAATGAATTCCAGTGTGGTACAAGACATTTTGCATACTCTTAAATATGTAAAATGTCTCATAGCACATTAGAATTCAGGCTGGCAGGCCTTTATATAGCACTTATTTAATCTTAAAGCATCTTCACATCAACCTGCATTACTCAAAATCATTGCCTTTCTGTCAATGCCATAAAAGAAAACTTTCCCACTATTTTAAGATCGCATTAATATCATATAGAAGTACTTCTTTTGCTTTCACCATCAACGACTGAGTCTATCATTCATTTCCTACTGCAGGAGACTCCTTTAATGTGTTCTGAGTAAAAATAATAAAAATAAATAAATAAAAAATCTGCATTACTTGATCCAGCGTTGCTGAATGGAAGTAAGTAGCCACCAGAGTAATAATATAGATTGGTGTTAATGAAGAGCACCGATAGCTGTCAGGATCCAGGCGGGTTAAACAGTGCAGCGTCAAACTGGCCATAAATGGCCTCTTGGCCCCTTCCCTCTGAGAGGCTGCAGCCCCCCTCGCTCGGGGCCAGCCCCTCTTTCCTGTGGACCCTTCTGGAACCATCACAGAAGTGCTAATGTGTGCTTTTCTTGCCTTTTAGCCTATCTTGATAGTGTTTTGTCGTTGTGTTTGCCAACGTATTTCTCACCTTCGCTACTGGCCATTCTCTGGAGGTTCTGGCTGATGGCACAGAGGCTGCTGAACACAACGGTGATGCTCAGGGACGGGAATTGTGTCAGCCAAGGTACCGGGGCAGCACCGCGGGCTTTTTGTGCTTCGCAGTCTCTAAGTAGGAACGTGCCTTGGAATGGGAGGGCACCCCTTCCCTGCTACTACTACTGTCTCTGTTTTAGCTATGGTAGGAAATAAGGGGGAGAGGGGTTGAGTAAAAGGAGCAGCAGAACAATAGGAAGTCCACAATCTTGTGGGGACTCTTTGAAGACATTCAGAGTTGGGTTTTAGTGTTGACACTGCTGCACACAAAGGCATACATACGTACACATGTATATGTATGCATGCACAGAGCTGATTTCCCCCCTTTTTATATTGCTCTGATTTTTAAGTATTGCAAAGTAGCTCTTCAAAAGAAAACCCAACACAGCACCTTAAAAGTGAAAAGAACAGTGTTAGAATTTCTCACACACAAAGGGGAAAAAAATTTAAACAGTGGCACTCCTAGTCTTCCTCACCATGTGATTGACTCTAATGATTGGCTAAAGTTTTCACGTACAATTAAAAAAATCATAATTTCTGCACCTTTTTTCCTGAGAGGATCGGAAGCACCATCCAATCAGAAACTGAGCATTACAGAAATAGAAATGCAGGGAACGCTAAGATGATGCCACTTCTAGGAATGCAGGTCTGCAGAACTGTTTGGGGTTTTTTCTTTCTTTTCTACTCTGTCTCTGCAGTAAAGACAGGACAGGCACAGAAATCCATGGGAAATGTTTCAGGAGGCAGTAATGTTTCAGTAGGAATCTGTGGGGAATTTGGCTAGGAGCACAAACCTCTCTGAACTGCAAAAATAGTTACTAAGTCCTTAAAGAAAACAAAAAAAGGGCTTGGGATTCTGGCATTTGGGGTTCAACCAACACACCCTGCTGTAGCTCTCAACTGCTGCAGCCCCAACCCGTGGCTACCGCAACACCACTCGGCTAAAATACGGAGATGGCAAATGGAGAGAGCTTCCCCATTAGGGATATGGCTTGGCTCAGCGAAACCAGGTTTTGCCTGACATGGTTTACATCGCCCTTCCCCTCCCCTACTTGCCCCGCCCTCCCAATGAAAGAAGCCATCCCAGGCCAAGAGCACAGTTTTGCCTCCGGAGTTGCTTGTTTTACAGCCTCCTACCCCTGCCACTGTGCCAGCCTGGCCGTGGAGTGCTCTGCTGCCCCACGCTGTGACACTGGCACCCGTGCCCGCTCCCACGCTGGCCGATGCCGTCAGTAGCAATGCAAAAGGAAAACGCTGCTGGCTGAGCTGGCTCCTAAATGGAATGGGATTTATGACAGGCTCCAGTTTTCTCTGGAGCTTCAAGTAATGGCTTAACTTGGTGTCATTTGGGCTCTTCGGATGGTTGGTGGGGTTTTTTTGACTACCTCAGTTCGCAGTATGAGAAGGTCTGGCAAACACCAATAAAAAGTGGTCTGGTGTGATCCTTCCAGCTGATCCTTTCTCAGTGAAAGAAACAACATAAAAATCATGTGCTAGTCAGTGCTGTTGCACATGCAGTTATGTTTGCTTCTTAATACACAATGCCAATGCTGCTGAAAGACTAACAGAGGTTAACTTTGGATGAAAAAGCCAACCACCAAAACCAAAATGAAATATTACGAAAGAGATGGAAATACTGTCCTTAGACAAGCTCTCATATTGTATATATTTAAGTGTCCTGCAGCATTGACCAGTCATGCCCTACTGGGGAAAAAACCAAAACCTAAGCACAAAAACACCAGAGGTTTTTTTTATGTGCAGGCTTTTGCAGCAGAAAACAGGTCTTTTTTATTAACATTAACTGTCCTGGATCTTGCACTAAACTCAAGAATGGGACAGCTTCCATCTGTTCTCTACATTTTTTCCATAGCCTTCGTTAATTTTCCTTAACAGCTTTCTTGCACCTTTGCTTTGCATTTCATCTCTCTTGTGTAATGTAGGTCTCTGATTTCACATGGCACTTTGCTAATTACTATATACTTTGTTATACGTCCTGCCCGCCATAGCTGCCTCACAAGGCGTGTGTTTTGTCCTTTCTGATGAAATGCTGATTCGGTGTGTCTATAGGTTGCCTTTATCATACAGATCACAAACTTCCTCCTTGTGTTTGCTGTTAAAGAAAGGGAAAAACCCAAATAACTACGGAAAAGAACATGGATGCATTTATTTGCTCTCAACGTTTTTATTCAAAAGTGTTTGTGCTGCCACATCCCGGCCATGCTAATCGTTAGTGTTTTGTTAAGATTAAGGGCCGCTCACTCCTAGTGTTCAGATTCCCAAGCCTGGCTCCTTACAATCTCTGTTAATATAAAGAAGCAAGTGGAGGTAGATTGATTACACGCAGGCTCTTATTATTAAGCAGAACAGAAAAGAAAGGAATTTCAAAATATAATCCTCCATTCCCAGGAGTATTTGTCTTGTTCTCCATGAAGTTAAAGGTCTGAAATAATGTGCCCATCAGGAGCTCAATGTTGCATGTCCATGCCAGTTGGTCCAAGGGCTTGTTATGATGGTAATGACCTGCTGAAACGTGAGCTTTGATGGCAACAATACAATTGCTACCAGCTCACCCGCTGGGAGAAATATTTTATTATTGTCAAATGCCCTCCGCAGAGATTTGTTTTGCCTGTTCCTGTTTAAATTAAATTCAGAGCAGAACTGCATTATTATTTCTCTAGAGTATATTTGAAATAAACAACTAGTCTCCAAATTTAGGATTCCTGGTTAGTTTAAATTTTCTTATTAGCAGAAAAATTACAATAGGTGACAACATAGCTGCAGGAATATTATTATGGCAGCCATACAAGAGATTTACACACTGAGAGCATGGCCTAAAAGCACAAGAACTCCCTTCTACTTTACAAATGCCAGCCAAATTAATAATTAACTGTGCCATAAATTGTCCAGCCTTCAAGAATGATGTCAATGCTCTTCTGTGTCACACTAGAGGAATTTTGTCATAAGACTAAGTGGTGTTCTTCATAAAGAGCGTTACTTATATGTAGAAAGTGGCCCAGGAAAACAGCCCTTGCCACTCCATATTACAGCAGCTCGGCAAACAAGTGACAGCAGGACTTCAGAGTCATTTACTGCTGCTTTCTCAAGGCAAAACTATCTCCTTACCCCTGTGAAACAGAGCAAATTTTGTTCCACATTAAATGAGCCAGATTATCTCTTCCACAAGCTAAAGAGACAACACTAAATCCCAGCTCATGTAATTTCCTTCAAAATTGTTCTGCTCGGTCTGGGTGTTCCCAGGAGCGCCACCAGCAGAATTATCCAGCAATTCAGCTGTACTTAAATTGGCAGATGTTGGAGATTTAAGACAGTCCCGGAGCCTTAGCACAAATCCTCTACTTCTGTGCTGCCTCGTGGCCTCTCCTCACTCGCCAGCCGATGCCACTGTGGCTGCCGAGCAGCTGATCCTGTGGCCCCACAACCTGCCGGGCAGTGTCACAATTGCCTTGTTTAATCCAGCACCCAGAGCCAGGAGGGCAGCAGAGGATATGCCGTGGGTTGGCATCTCTGTCTGCTTACAAACAGGCTATTAACGTGGCATTTCTCATTCATGGGGCCCAGTTGTGCGCTTGTTGTTTGCCTTTTCCCTGTCTCCTGAGTGCTCATTCCAGTGAGAAGCTGCTCCATCTCAACACTGGGGGATTTTTGTGCCCTGCTTTGCTGAGAGATGCTTTTTCCAGAGAGGCACTCGAGGAGTGCAACACAGGCCTCTGAGCGTGGGCAGGGTAAGATAATGGTGCAAGGGCAGGTTATCTGCCCCACATCAAGACGTGAACATCTTTTAGAGGAGCTGCCACACACCCAAAGTGGAAGGAACACTTAGAGGGGAGGGAGGACTGCCAAGCACACTTTCCCTGCAGCAATCCCTCCTTCAGCTGCCCTTACCAGCTCTTAGCACAAGCTGCAAAGCCACCCACAGCAGCCGTGGGATGGCCAGCAGAGAATGGGGACTGTTGCGTCCAGAACCGCGAGCTGATGTGGTTGAGGAGGGCAGTTTTTGCAAAGTACAGACGTTTGCCCAGTTGGGTGCAAGGGGAACCTGCTGCAGTACCCCTCAACAGGCTTTTCAGAGAGAGAGTTAGAGGGTAAATGGCAAGTGAAAGGGGTTAAAAGGAAAAATATTTTTAAATCACAAGTGCTTTACGAATCTCACTCCTAACACTCTCCAGTTCAATCTACCATGCTCTATCTAATTTCACAGCTTCGTTGGGAATGGCCACAAGGTGAAGGGCTGGCAGTAAAAGGAAGTCAATAAGGGCAGAATTCTCATACCAGGCTGTGAAGGAGTCACAGAAGTGCCAGTGTTACTTGCCAGGGGTTGTCTTGGGGTCTACAGGGCTCCTGGGTGGTACTGAATGGAAAAACTCCCTATCATTCTCAGCAGTTTCCTTCTTTACTGCTACTCTGATTTAAATTTAAAAAGAAATACCTGAGTCTGAATCCCAGTGACCATCTCTATATTCCGGCAAAGAAGTGTTTCAGTCTTTCCCTAGAGTCTGCAAGCCTCCCACCCCTCAGATTAACCAAGTACACAGGTCTCTCTCTCCTTAATCATAGCTGAACCTTCACTGAATATTCTGTCCCTTCCTATTTAACAAAAACACCTTAAAGTAATGTGTCTATAGCCCATCAGGGCTAAGCTGTATAATTTAGCTGCAGACATGGAGTAACCTCCTCTAGCAGAGGCTGAATCCCAGGTCGTGCCCCTGGTTTCCACCTCAGTTAACTCCCGGCAGGTTGTTCCCACTCTGCTGTGAAACCTCAGTGTAATTGTACAGACACTTTCTGTGATCACAAAAAAAAAAAGTGATAAGTAAGAAAATCCTCCCTGCGCCCAGCCTTTTCACTCCTTCTTCCACTCCACACTCCTCATTCTCCTCTCTGCAGGACCAGCACTGTGTTACCAATGTTGGCCCAGAATATTTAAGGTAGGGTGGGGGTGGGAAATATTTCCTTCCAGAAAGTGTGCTTTCCCCACCCTGCTGCCCAGCACAGCTCGTGACTCCCAGCTCTGGGCTCAGGGCTCCAGCCCACTCTGTTATTTCTATCTGGAAGAAGTTTAAGCATAAGCATAAAGTTTATTTGGGCTGGCATTTGGGATGCTGTGGAACAGAGGTTACCCATGTCCCCAAGATTCTTGTCGGTGGTCCTTACTGGACACTGCAGATGCTCAAGTTCAGGCTTGAGACCGAGCCTTATGACTCAGAACAGCCTCTCTAGGCCTGCAGAAAGCAGTCCCACTTGTTAATAAAGACGAAGGCAGGGACTGGTACAACCCAGTTCTCATATTATGGAAAAACCTAAAGGCTGCATTACCAAATTCTCCCTCCCCTCATTGAGAAAGAAAGAAAGGGAAAAAAAAGAACAAAAAAAAGAATTAAAACCGAGAAGACTGTAACATAGTCTCAGCAAAAACATGTTTTTATTCTCTCTGTCTGGTTGTCCATGCAGTCTCCATGTGGCCCCCTTGCAATCAGCTTTCTCTGAAAGGGCTCTTTCCCAAATAGGGTGTCACCCTCCCATTTGCCCATGCTGTGCTGTTGTGGTTTAAAGACACTACTAGTTCTTCCCTATTCCCAGGTGACTGGTTCAGGGTCAGCCTACTCCAGCAGTCATATATTGCTCCTGATGACTGAGCTCAGCCATATTCTGGAGCCTCCTGGGTGGATTCCTCCTGTCTGCTCAAGGTACCCCAAAAACCATGACACGATTCTTGCGCATCATCAGCTGAATTTAAATCTGCAGTGTGGAACACGAATACCTTATAGCAGCACCAGCAACCTGGTCATCAAGGTTTACTGATGAGTAGCAAAGGTGTGAAGGAATACAAATCCATAATAACAACTTTCTCTCTTTCTCTGGTTTATGCAAACTTGGGCATCCATTTACTGGCTCTTTTCTGTCTCTAGGGTGGAGATATGTTCCCAAGTCCCACTAAGACGTTGGGAAATAATGAATCAGTCCATGTTATGTAGGCTGGGACTGATATTTTCTATGTATTCCACTCCTTACAGATGGATAAAATAAACTGTGGTGGGAGGGAATAGGTCATTTCTTGAGGCCAGTTTTGGATGTTGTAAAGGATCAGACAACTAGAGTGCTACACTTTGCTTTGCATCTCAGATTGGAGTAAAATGAACAAGTTCTTCAATCTCTTTCCATGACTCTTCGTCCTCTCCCATTATTATATCTTATCCTCTGACTACAGCAACAGAAAAAAAAAATTGTCTTTGATATATTTGAGATTGTAGTACGTTGATGGATTTCGGGCAAATTGTTAAGATGGGCCTTGATAATGCTGTAAGATGTAAACGTGCCTATACTTGCAATATATGAGGTTTTACATAGTTCCTACATTGATTCCCTTGCTCCTTTGTCACCTCAACAGAGACCCACTCACAAGGTGACCATGACAAAAGTGTACAATGGAGAGGGGGATCCCTTCCCCCTCCTTCCCTTACTCCTTTACATTGACCAAATGTCTTTCTAAATGACTTGCTGAGCCAGGCTATTCTTATATCTTACATATAAATGGACTCTGTCTTACAACCAGAAGATTCAGGGGAAAAAAAATTTCAGCTCCCAATGTGAAAAGATTAAGGTCAGTCACTTTACACTACAAAACCTTTTCACAAGAGCAGCATAACAAAAGGATCCACAAGCCTATCCACAACATGGTTTATAGCTCCAAGAAAAACAAGAGAGTCTATGACATCCTTTTAGGACTGTACCACTTCTTTATAGACTTACAACAGAAACAGCTGGGGAGAGGAAGGTGACATTAAGTAGGAAGAAAAGCTAACTTATCTCCTTACTTCCATTTACTTACTGGTATTTTTTTTTTCATGGGGACAAAATATGCAGCATACTTGAACATGAGAGATTCATAGGAAATATAGCACATTTTGGATCACATTGGATCACACTGCAGCAAATACAGTGGTACCTGGGAACCAAATCCCCACAACGGGTGGCTTCGAGGCTTCATTCCTCTTTGTTTCCTCCATCAGAGTCTAAAAGCAGGCAACAGAAGCTGTGACTCAATACCTGTGCAGCACAACACGTGCCTTGGACTGATGCAGTTTAGAAATGCCATTCATGAAGTCAAATGCTCTTAACAGATGTTCCAGCTTCAAGATAAATTAATTTTATTTGGCACTGTGGCCCAGCCAAATTGCACTTCTTTCAGTAGACTTCATTTTGGCAAAGGCAATGAGTATCAGAAAGGACTTACCTAATGCATAAAAAAATCTATTTAAATTTATAGACCATGCCAACAGCAATGGGGATCTGGAGCAGAGCTTGGTTAATATAAATAAACTAATGGTGGCCAGAAGGGGTAGCATAAAGCAGTCATCAAGCATGCCCATGGATTTGGAAGAATTTGAAGATGAGAAGGTCATGTCCATGTTAGACAAGGGAGGCAAAATCTGCAGAAAGGAAAAAAAGACCTATATATGGAAGAAAATGCAGCTGTGGTGGGAGAGAGAGCCAAATATGGACAGAGGACAGAAAGAATATATGTAGGAATGGAGTATGCATCAGGAAAGAGAATAAAAGCTTGCTTTTTTAATTATGTTCATAACAACCTGTCACTCTTGGAGTTAATACAGTTAATAGTAGTAGTAGTATTAAGTCAGTGCAGAATATTAACTGGGCCAACAAGGCTATCAAGGTAGCACGCAGATAACGGGATAAAGAGGCATCTTAACAAAAAATCAGAGCATTGTTCTTTGATTTTGTGATAGAAACCAAAGGATGATCTGAACTCAACTCCCCTCTGGAGCTGATGGGGCTGTTTTGGTCTTTGTGTACACCTGTGACCAGCAGGAGGCTCCCAGATGCTTGAGCCTAATTTTCTCTCAGCTGGAACGAGATTAAGTGACGCCCTGGGACAAGGAAGCCTGAGGAAAACAGGAGGTCCTAATCCCTCTGTATTTAGGGCAGAAAGAGAGAAGCTATTTTTTTGCTAGTTTGAGTCAGATGTGGCTTGGCTCTTGGGTACAATATCTAGTCTGGGGTGAAACAGCCTTTTCTCTGACCTGCCAGGCACTGTCAGAGAGGAATGCTGACAGTACTGGGAGCTACTTAAAATACATCAGGTTGGTGGTTTAACTACAATTCAAAGCCTGGGCATGCTGAAACCTGTGGATTGTCACTGTTTAGACTAAGTGGGGAAAGAAGCACTTCATCAGCATGTTCAATGGAATTACTTCTGATCTGAAGGCCTTAGCTGAAGGTAAACCATAATTAACTAAAAAATGGTGGGTGGGCACAAATAACGGTGAGAGATCTGGATCAGGTCATTAGATACCAAGTGCTTAATTAAGTGCAAGGGCTTTCCGATGAAGCTAAGAGCAGCAAAGTCCCATCCTGGTCAGCATGCGAACTGTTCTGCGCTCTTTGGCAGCTGACATTCCACTATGTGAAGGTGAGCTGAGTATCTATGTTCCACATTCTGTATAGGCAGCTATTTTTGGAAGCTAATTACCCCTGTTTAGGGAGTGGTGTTAATATATGTTTGTGGGATACAGGATTAGAAAGCAGAAGGCCTCAACTTGTTGGAAATCTATTTTAATATCCCTATGGCTCTGGTAGCCTAAGTGTCAATATAGAATATGCATGTCTTACAGAGGCTTGTTTTTTGCAATTAAGTCCCTCTGATTCACTGCAGGCATGATGCTTGGACTCAAAGACCTAGGGAGGTGTTTTATTTTCAGGGAAAAGGGAAGAACCAACAGTGCTATTCATATTATTATTAGATTGTAAGTATGTATTTGTTTCTGAAAGACTGTCTTTTGCCAGAGAGAATATTTTTTCCCTTTTGGACTTTTCTCTGCATTTTACACGTGCAGGGTTATTGCAGTTCAAAGCTTCTCGGCTTTTCTTCTGAACCCCAGCCCTCAAATTGAAGGGATGAATCTGAGTACTCGAATGAGGCAGGTATCTTGAGGTGGACACCTAAACCTTAAAATAGTAATAAAAACAATTATCTGTCTATTTGTTTTCTGCAAAAGGTTCCCTCCTATTTGCCAAGAACATGGAAAGAATAAAATTGCTGTGCTTTATCCAATGGACCAAAATTTGTCTTGGATTGAATTGTGCCCTGCACACAAATTATCGGTGTGTTACACCTTGGCTTCTCTTAAACCCTGAGTAAGGACAAACTTCTATACCCAGTAATAACCAGAAAACAAACTACTTCATGTTATGTGAAGGAAGAGCACAACACTTGCAGCTCCCTCTGGGGAGCCCAAGGTCGTCCACAGAGGAGAGAGACCCATGTGAATGAGGGCAACATCCTCTGAGCAGCAGCCCGTGGGCGTGGAGGGTGGATGTTCCTAGTCCTGCAAGTTTTTTGTGCCTTTTCTGTAGAGGGGAATTCTGGCTAGAGAAGAGGGAGCTGCTGGGGAGTAGACAAAATATTTAATTTTTTGGACTAAGTTAAGCTGGGCAGAGCTGGTGTTGCTAGAGCCCCAAATGTAGATATTTTGGGGAGGAGAGGACAGGGAAGGCAGCACAGTGAAGTGAAGGGGGTAAGAGCAGAAGACAGTATCTCTGAGGAGCTGAGGAAGGCTGTGTTAAGGAAGGTGTGTGTGTTTATGGATGTTGGGAGGGGTTCCAGCCATCACAGAAAACAAAGCGAGCAGCATTGCATCGATTGTGGTGAGAATTAAGTCACTGAGATGGGGTGCCCCTACAGCACCCTCTAGCTTAGCTGCAGCCCAGGAGAGAGGAGGAAGAGAAAATGTTGTGCAGGCAGGGTGGCTTTGGCAGAGGCAGGCAGGAATTCTGCCACTGTTGAAGATCATTTTGTTGGGACAATGTTTTTCACTCTAGGTCTTCGAGGCAGCATGTTCACTCTCCTTCAGCCTCCAGATTTCTCTGGAGACTGCAGCATGGGTATTCACTATTTTTTTTTTTTTTTTAATTTCTTTTAAAATTATCTCCACTAGCTCCTGCCCAGAGTACAGGATTTTGCTAAAAAGCACATATGCCATTTAAACACTGGCTAAATGAGGAAAAATCATGTGGAAAACATATTCTATTCAGTACACATTTAATATATTTTCATAAATATTTTAAACTGAAGTGATTTTGAAAGAGTCTTAGGAAACAAACCAAACTAGGTAGAACTAATCTGCCCAGATTAATTTTGTTCTCTAGCCCATGTCTATGGGGTGGCAATCTTGCCATGCTTATTGATTATCAGACAAGACTACTAATCCCCTTAAGGTCATTAAGTGTACTTAATTAAAGAGCAGTTAGCAAGCTTCTCCTTACCAAGTTAATAGTGGCTGTTAAAAGTGATTTGTACATTACCAATATGGTAGCCATTAATCTAAAAGTCAATTT
>JAYRBT010000114.1:20313669-20346753 GCA_036023395.1 Myiotriccus ornatus
CTTACCAAGTTAATAGTGGCTGTTAAAAGTGATTTGTACATTACCAATATGGTAGCCATTAATCTAAAAGTCAATTTGTCATTTTTATTTTCCCAAACAAATACATTCAATAGGCTGCAAAAGGTGGCTAGAGAGCATTCAGCATCTGTTTTTGCAGTTCACATAAGGAAGAAACTCTGCTTTCCTAAATTGTAAGGCTTGGGCTGTAGCAATTTCCACCTCCTCCTCTCTATATCTCACTGTCTTGCTCCACCCTAAATTGGCAGGGGGAGAATAGGCTAACGGTCTTGGAAATACTCAGTTCTGGCAAATTTCAAGAAAGGTCAAAGCAAGATGGAGAAGCTCAACTTTGATTCTTCTCTGACAGAAAGCTTGAAGTTCTTTGGCTTTTTGACTGGCAACTGGTACAGAGGAAGTTTCAGAGAAGCCTCTCATTAAAGACGGGGCAGGCACTGATCTCTTCTCTGTGGTGACCAGTGACAGGACCCGAGGGAATGGCATAAAGCTGTGTCAGGGGAGGTTTATGCTGGATATCAGGAAAAGGTTCTTCACCCAGAGGGTGGCTGAGTTCTGAAACAGGCTCCCCAGGGAAGTGGTCACAGCACCAAGCCTGTCTGAGTTTAAGAAGTGTTTGGACACTGCTCTCAGGCACGTGATGTGACTCTTGGGGGTGTCCTGTGCAAGGCTAGGAGTTGGACTTTGATCATTCAGGATATTCTATGAAAGTCAAGGAAGGAGGCTGAGGGTACAGTCAGGGTGACTTAGTAGACAGGGAAGGGGAATCAGGGATATTGATGATGAGAAGGGAGAGTAAGGGAATGCAATATTACAGAAATCTGGATTTCATTGTTCTGTGAATATCAGAATTAATTTTTTCATTACTGTTTGCAAACACAAATATATAGAAATTTCAATATTATATATTTCAAGATTAAATGTATAATGAAATACATAATGCTTTCTGGTTCTTATTGCATACATAATTTGTTTTGGGAGACATATATAGATTGAATCTTCAATATGGATGTTGCTTCACTAGCAGAAACTTCTTGCTACAGTTAAAGCAAACATTCTTTGGCAAAACACCACGCATCTCTCATTTTCTCTTTCCTACAGATTCAAGTATGTAATTCAAGATCAAAAGTAAATGTATGTAGCAAATTATGACCCCTCAACTGAGCTCTTTTTAGGGTGCAGGGTAGGATGAATGTTTCACTGGGGATGGGGGCATAGGGATGATGGTCATTTACAAGAGAATAGCTGCTTCTAAGCATACCTATCCCTTCCTCAGGTACCTTTCAAAAGTGCTTAGTGATGCTCTTCTAGAGACTTGTCAGACAGTGAGGAAAGCAGTTGCTCTCCCCATTTTGCCTGAAAAGGTTGCTTTGCAAGAGTGGAAATTTAAGTTCAGGGGACTGGGGAAAATCTCGGGGTAGAGAACTCAGTTGTAGAGTATTTTAGACTTGGAAAACTTGCAAGGATAAAATGTCAGTCAGAAAAGTATTGTTTTAACCCATATAAAGGCTCAGTTATTTGCCTCCAATATTTTAATTTTCTGCTGTATCTGAGATATATATGTACATAAATCTTTTACAAAGGTAGACCCCATGTTGTAACCCTCTTTTCCTGTTAAAAAATGGATTCTGTACTTGCCAATGGGATAAAATTCTCATTTTGATCTCTAGATGCAAATATATCCATAAGCCAGGATAAAACATTATCTGTCCTAATCATACAGCCAGTGTCATTCTGCGATAACACCTGCATTGGAGAATTTCTTCATAATATATTATTTTTGCTTTACTAATCAAGCCTGTTTAGAAAGTTATCAGACACCTTGACTTATGGTGAAGGTCTATCTTCAACAAAAGTACTGATTTAAATCTTTTGCCTGCTCCAGTATGTCAGCAGGGCTTTCTGTCATGATGTTGGAAATAGGATCTTGTTTTAAAAACACCAAACCCTAACCAAAATAACAAAACAAACACACACACACAACAAAAACCACCCAAAAATAAACACCAAATGTGGCAAAAGTATTTTGCTCTTAGTGAATCAGTTCTCCAGTTACACTGAAGGTTTGGCTGCACAAAAAGATATGAAAACAAAGGCTGGAAAGAAAACTAAAGAGGGGAGAAAATTGTGGAGGAAGGGATTTTGGGTTTTTGGTGGGTTTTGCTTTTGTTTGTTTGTTTGTTTTGCATTTCATGCTGGTACCATTGCTGAGAAAATGTGTATGTTCAGGCAAGGTGGAACAAATCTTGTGAATTGGTGCAGTGTCCACGTGGGAACAGGAGTTTGTTACCTGTGTTTAATACAAGCTTAAGAGCACAACCTAGATCTTATATTTTCATTAATTCTTTAGCTTAATCACATTAGACAACTATATAGTGACTATTATCTGTGTATAACAAAAGAAAGAGAACACTTTTTAGTTATGAGACTGTTTTTTGGGTTTAGTTTTTTTTTTTCCCCCCGGGTTTTATCAAAAGACAAATTTAGCTGCATGACTAAGGGCCAAACCAGCATCTCTCCTGAAAAATCGTTTGGTTCCCAGTAGGGTGCCAAGGAGAGGTTTTTCACAGCAATGGGCAGGGACAGCAACAGACTTGGGGCTCAGCTGGAGCACCTGTGCAGTCATCTTAATTTTGAAAATGTATATACTGGTAAATGACAGAGCTCCCTCCCCCAAATACATTTAATCTGGAAATATCCAAGCAGCTTATCTGCTAACAATCTTTTAATATTCTATTTATTTATTTAATATTGTTGCTTGGGCTGCTCATATAATCAGATAAAGGTCATTAAGCCAAATTTATGATTAAATAGGATAAAACTATTTATTCTCTTTACTCAGCCTATTAATGTTATAGCTTATGCTGACTAGATGTCGATATTTCAAATGAAGTTACTACATTTTTCAAATATCATAATTATATGAAAAAGCTATATTATCTCATTGTGAGGATTACTTTCCACTACCTTATCTGCCATAATGTCTGCACATATTGGCCTTCAGATTTCCTCGTGCTGCTAACTGCAGACATTTCTCTAAGTCTCCCATCTGGTATCTGCATTAACCTCCACATAGTTTCATTTTGTTATTTTATTCCTTAAGTCACTGTTAAGGATTTAAGGGGCTGTTTGTCAGGCTTTGTGTTTTCAGGTTGCCTTGCAAACCAAAGTATCCAGTATTTTCTTGTTTAATTGCAGCCAAATTTTTTGTGATATCAAAATGTCAAAGTGTAAAGCAATTGCCTCATGATTCTGGAACACAGTGAGGGAAGAGTATGCTAACAAAGCTATATTCACCAAAATGTGATAGACTTGAGCACAAAGCTACGGACTCTTGCAAGCTTTCTGGTTTGACCTTAAGACCACCCTAAGGTACAGTGCACCTTTCTTCACCTTTCCTTGTAAGAGCTCTGTGGCATTTGGATGTTTTCAAAAGCAAAGTTGCTGTACTTGGGGCTGTTACTTTTTTGCTAACCTTTTTTCTCGCTTTAATAGTCTATGACCTTGTCTTCAGAGAGGCCTAATTAGAAGCTCGTAATGGCCACAGCCAATTTGACAGGTTTTGTGTAAATGCAGAGTGCAAAAGGAAAGCTGAGTTCCTCAGACAGTTGCCATTGTCGCAGGTAGCTGGCCAGTTAACTCCAGTTTCTAAGATGCCTGACAGAGATCTGAGCCCAGCCGTGTGTTGTAGAGTCCTAGAAGAGAAGTGATGACATGACCAGCCTAACACAAAGGCGTGTGCACGCCAAGGCTGAGCCTCCTTCTGACAGACTGGTGACCACATGGCAGCAGAGTAGGTCTGGCTCCAGCAAAAAAATTAAAAACATGGCAGAAAAAGATAAATTTTATCCAGAAAAGGTTTTGTGGTAGTCTACTTGAAAGGTTCCCAAGCAGCTACAAAGCAAAAACACAAACGATATTTTAAAAAATAATTTTATTCACCCTTTATATCCTGAAATTTTCTAGTAAGTAAATTTATAATTCTTCATAAGAATTAGTGTCTTAGTTCACCTCCAGATTGCCTGCTTTCTTGACTTTTTTCCTACAGAAATTGGACAGTTTTCTCCTCGTTGCTGATTTCTGCCTTCACCCTCATCCTCCAGGTTTTTGAGTTCCTGTTCTCTCAACAGCTGGTCTCAATTTCATCATCCAAAACTTCATTTCTCTAGGCAATCAGGCAAATGAATTGTCTTCATCCATGTTTAAAACAAATTCATTCTAAATTAGTCTGTGCCCCTTCAGCGTTAATTTTCCATGACTATTATAGTCATTGAGCTTTATGGCATGAACACAAGCAAATATTAAGTTTGAAGGCTTAAATTGTTTTTCAGTGAATTTCAAATGTGGGCTACATCTTCAGCTGGTGATTTGAGTCAGTAGGAGTCTTCAAAGCCAAGGGATACAGTTTGTGATATGGTGAGAGCAGTAGCATTGTATTGTCTTCATACTAATTGAAGAGCTGGCCTGTAAGCTGCTTCAAATTATGCATATTAACAACTTGTTTTAAAATAAATTACTTAAATTACTCAACTATGGAACCAAAAATGTTAAATGTAGCTAAGTAGCACTTCAGTGTAGTCTGAAGGTGGCATGAATGAGCTGTTTGCTATTTTGTTCTGGGACAGTTGTTTGAAAACTATTTAATATTCGTTACAGTAGTAAACTTTTAAATGTGACTTGCACTGAAGAATCTGCCATTTTAGAACTTTTCTTGGATATAAGTTAGACATATCTCTGACATATGAGAGAAATACATATATCTCCTCCTATGAGGAAATCAAGTTCTGAATCTTGGAGTCAGTCAGGACCAGAAGCAGTGGCTTGGCTCCTCCTCTGAACTGCTCTCCAAAGGAACCTAATTTAGGCAGACTAAATTACTCCCCAGAAAAGCCTCTCTATCTGCACTCAATACAAAAGGCATATAAACCTATTCATCATGTATTTATAACTCTTATAACCTTATTCTACCTGCAATCACTTAGTTGAAGCTTATTTCACAGTACTTAACATTCCCCTTCTATGAATTAGGGTACTGGTAAATATTATCAACGTGCTTAATATTTGAAGCAAAATGGAAAAGGAATGTACAAGAGCATTACTTCAGACTTATGTATATATTTTGGGAATGTAATACTGGATGATGGAAATACTTACTTCTTTGTCAACTCGATCCAGTTTGATTCGGTGACAACAAAGTTCTTATTGCACAGTGCTTATATGAAGGTAAATTTGACTCAGTCAGGATATGTCAGGGGGGAGACAATGTAAGCACCCAAATAAAGCAGTTTCACCACACAGAACTTGTTCCCCTTGTTGGCTTTTTAGAGAGAAGTAAAAGGCTGAAAAAACATGGACTGAGTTTCTTCTATCGAGATCAGTCTTCCACATCCAGGCTAAAGAATGTTGGCAAACTGTCCATGAATATTTTATTTCTATATTCATCTGCAATACAGTCAAGCCCTCAGTATTTCCACGGGGTGGGGGGAATTTCTATAATAAAAAACCAGTGTTCAGTCTGACAGCTTCAAAAGGAAGGCTTTCAGCATCTTTCAAGTTCTCTGTCACTTGCTATCCAGCTGTTACTGTGGACTAACATATCAAACAGGTTTCAGATGGTTTCAGTGATGCTCAGTGTTTTATTTAAATTTGTAAAAATGTGTCCTACTTATCAGACTAGTAGTGTTTCGCATATGCTTTTTATAGCCAGGAGTGTTTGGTTTCATGGCATCCTGTGAAAAAAACACCCTCAAGTCCCTGCTCCTCATGCTATTTCAGCTCTCTTTTTATGTGTTGCTGTTGGTGCTTTAGTTCAGGCTTCCCTGATGTATCAGTGGATAGACCCTCAGGAGCTTTACAGGGCAGGGAGAAGTATCCCAGTTCTTGATTATAAGAGACTGACATGTTGGTCACGCATGCTGAAGACTAGCAGGCACTTTCTACACAGAAGCCTTTATAGGAAATGCTCACAATAAAAGGATTTGCAGTTGGGGTATGGAGCAGGGGGAAGGCAAGACACTGTATCTTGTCAGCTCTCTTTTTATTCTATTTGCCTACCAGCAGTTTTCATCTCATTTGAATAAGAAAGAGCACTGGCAAGTCAAAGAGGCCAAGCCTGCTACTGGAAGAAGATGTGTATGAAAACACACAGGTTATGGGGAGCAAACATTTCATCCCAGTTCAATTGTAGTTACCCTTTCTTTAAACGGATGCTCAGGAAAAATTATGAATTGGCTTTCTGGAAGCGAGCTCCACTTCTGCATTACAGAGCGGGAATAAATTTCAAATTGCAGATACCTGTTTTCTTCCTCTTCTTGTTAATTTCTGGACTTACTAATGATTAATATTTTCCAGGAAGTAAAGCCTTGCAAGCCTGTCCTTTGTATTTTCATTGCTTTAATTGTTCCACAAACTGAGTATGATCTTTACGTAGGCTAAAGTATGACAAAAACACCTTAGAAGCAAGGAAGAGAAGAACAATTCCTAAAATCCCATTTAAAGTATCCTAAAAGGGACAATGTCTCCTATAAGTGAGCACATTGTAGGTGGAAAAGAATTCTACATCTTGGCTGCCGTCTTTTTCATCTGTCATCTGACCAGTTCTGCTGACAGGAGCCAAGGCAGACTAATTTGAGAATCTGTCAAAAGAGAAAGGATTCATCTCCCAGATTAGACACATAGTTTTACTTTGACGCTGAACATTTCAGTTCAGCAGCTGAAACGAGAAAACAAAACAGAGAAAGACTTCACCTGAGCTATCTTGTTTTGAGTCACGCTAGAGGTCAATACCCTGGGCTACCTCCAGACACCTTGAAGGCTCAAGTTGGCTTCAGGGTTTCCCAGATTCCACTTCTGTTGTAAGACTGCACTGAGTTTAACCATGTCTTCCTGGATCATGACTTCCAAATTAAAATTTCTTCAGACTAAATTTATACCATTTTTACCAAATTTATGTTCCCCAGCCTTTCTGAGTAAATTTTCCTGCAGGTTTCAGTCAGGATATTCACAAAAGGCTGAAAGATGGGACACATTTCTGTAATACTGAATTATGAAAAAAAAATTGTGACAAAATTGTTTCAGTCTCAAGTTTCATTGTTCTTGATATCTAGGTAAATAATGCCCTACTGTGTAAAATAAGCTGAGAAGGATGGAATCAAACTATGAACCTTTTTTTTAATATGCTCAGTTAGAACAGTTTGATAGGATATCTTCTTCAACCTCTGCAGCAGGTTAAGGGCACATTTCATGATGGAGAAATGTGATTTCAAAGTGCACTTGCCATAACCACACAGAGGGTAGCGTTAGTGTCTCCCTTAGAGAGCAAATACCATTAGAAGTTTAATCTAATGTTCTGTTCATGATGATAGTGAGGTCCCAATATTGCTGGGCCTCAGACATATTACAGCAGTTCCCAGTACTTTTACCAATCTGACTAAATGTTCTAAAACATTCTTGTCCTTGCCATTCACACACACACAAAAAAAAAAAAAAAAAAAAAAGGGAAAAAATATAACTTCAGTTTACTTTACATCTTGATTTGGGGTAAAATCTAATTAGAAAATTGTACATAGAGCCCAACTGCTACAAAAGAATTAAAAGCTGACAACAAATTTTGACTGCATGAATTTTGGTTGCAATTATAATCATGAAAACTTATTCCTATCCTGAAATCACCTATGTATGTTGCTTTTCGTTTAAAGAAAAAAAATTTGGAAATGATGAGATATAGGTGATCCACTCTCTGCCCACCATTAATGAACTGTCAAAGGTAAAAGAACCATCAAATTGTCATCTCTTCATCTGAACCCCGATTTCATTGCTAGTTCTCCTCTAAAGTCAGCAAGCCTCAACAAAAGATCAAAGCTCAGTCATCAGAGGATGTCTGGAAAAACCAGAACTATAGCTGGGATGGGTACTAGTGAACAAGTCTATAAGCTGAAACATAGCTGAAAAAGTTCTCAGAACATAAAATTCTATACTTTGAAGAGTCTGTTATCTCTAACTGAAACTAGGAAGGAATATCACAAGTCCTTTGTCATTCATAACAGATTTCTTTCTAGGTTGGAGTACTGAAGTCAGAACGTTTTGCTTTCTTCTAAACCCAGTGCCTTATGCATGAAACTTTCATAGATGTGTTAATTTTTCCAGCTGTATGAACACTGGATTGCTATGGGGATAACTGGATAAATTTCAAAATTTAAAATAACTTTAAAACTGCAAGTCATTTCAACTGTTGAAAAATTCTTAAGCAGACAACAGAAGTGTCAAAAGGCTGGATGTTCAGTGAAATGCTAGAATACAAACCATGAAGTACACATCAGTCATTTATATGATTGAGTTAATTTTGAGTAAGTCTTAAAAAATATAAAGAGAATCTTTTTTTTTTTTTTTGGTGGACAACTGCTTCTTGAATAATTTGTAAAGATTATTTCAAAAATAATTACATCTTAAAAAAATTAGTTTTAACAAAAGCAGTATGTGTTCAAAGAAATTCTGGAATCTATACTAATGAGTAGGAAGTAAATTGCACCTTTTACATATGCAAATCAGGTGATTCATTAGTAGTCATCTTAGCCCTGAAAACTGGACTGTAATATGAAGCTGCTTTCTCATTTACACTGTTATCCTCATGTTATGCTGATATGCTGGTATCTTTAGTGTTACTTAGTAAAATTTGTATTAAAAATTAACATCAAGTGTGTGGATGATGACAGTAATTACTTTTCTCTATCCCAAACATCCGAATGCTGAAAGGCATAAATATAGATGTTTGCGTGATTTTTGTCAAGGTGTCCTTGAATGAGAGGATTTAAACCTCAACAGTGTTGCTTGGGCCCAAGCCAAGTCATGTGTCCTCATTGGTCTTGAGGCTTTTCCTGTGAATGCAGCTGTCACTCTCCTCTGCAGAGTGTCCTAATGGAATGAGACTTCTGTGTCCAGTCCCTGTCTAAGACTATGGATGTGTAGCTGAGGCTATAGGAACCCCCAGCTATTTAGCACTTCTCACTTGAACTTGATAATTTTTCATTGCCTTAAGACCAACTCTGCAAGAAAAATCTCATAATTATGAGATTGATAAAATATGTATTAAGCAAATTAGCTTGATTAAAAATATATACATATATTTAAAATAAATGACATGCAAAGCGCGAGGGGATCATTGCCTGCTATTTGAACATTCTCTTTATGCATCGGTTTCATTTTTACAGCAATATTGATAAAGCCAAAGCAATGCATTTCCATCTTTGGCTCTATCAGTATAAGCACATTGATGCAACTACAGTTTGTTTCTCTTCCCTTAGGAAAACTGGGATATTAGGAATTACGTTTCCTCAGAGATTTTACAGAGGAATCAACTGGACTGTGGCTGTACCAAATCGCTTGCATTTTTGCATACTGCTGATGAAAGTTACACCTACATTTGTGCATGTTCATTAGGATGGTCATGAAAATGCAATTATAATGGCACAAAGTAGTTCTGCCTCTCTCTCAGAAAAAAAACAAACCAAAAAAAAAAAAAAAAAAAAAACACAAAAGCCCCCCAACACATTTTTCTGTGATTTTGTCTATTTAGTGATGTCCTATTTATCTTATGCATACATTCTGTCCATGGTGCACTGTTTTCTGATAAGAAAGATTCTGGTCATCATATGCTAGACCTTGTCAAGGAGATAAGTGTAATTACAGGTGGAATGAATACAGACAAGGAGAATGTGTCACAACTGAAGTCTCCCTCCTTTTCCATCAATGGTGTAACTAATTTAGGTATCCTTTGACTTAGCTAGTAGTTTTTGAATTCTCTGGGGCCTCTTCCCCTCTAAAGCTTCTGAGGAGAAAGACACCAGGAAGCGTGATGTCCTGGAAAGTTATGCCTCACTCAATATAACTGGTTCAAAAACTGCCACTAGCCCTGGCCTTGGAAGGAGACTTTAAAGATCAAATAAATACACAGCTTGGAATATGTTTTCTCAAAGCAGACTGAGACCATCTAAAACCTTGCTGCATTTAGAAAGGGTGATCCTGTTCTTGCCAATATCCTTGTACCCAACTTTGGCACTCACTTGACTCCTCGGTGAGTGGATTCAATCTGCTAAATCCTCTGGGCGGAGTGGGACTGCCCATTTGGGCAGCAGTCAGCTGTTAGATTGGTTCTGCTGCATCCTCTACCAACACCCTTTCCCTCTGATTATCCTGACACACTTCCTATGCTGTGTCCTTATCTCCCACTAGACTTGCTTATCATGCTTTCTAGATTTGCATTTATTCAACTAGAAAGCAGTTAAATCAGCCTTTCCTCACAGAGCTAGTCCACTGGGAGTTTTGTGCAGAAAAATAACAAAAGGTCTGCTTCTCTACAGTCAATTCTCCTACTGTGGGAGGCTTCTCCGCTTCCCCGTGCTGTCAGCCAGCACTTTGAAGGAATTTCTAGTCTTTCTCCTTTAGAATATCTTCACCAGTAGATAATCTATAATTTGTTGCTGTGACTACTAGTATGTATTGTCATGCTATTAATTCTATTTCTATTTTAGTTGATCATATAGGAAAAATTTATAAAGACACAGGGTCTTACAATCAACTTTCTTTTGCCATGGGATCCTAATTACTGACTGCCCTCTAGCATTTCACAGGACCAGTATGCTGGAGCATTCAGCCATCATATAATACTTCCATTTTTTGGCTTTTAACGGTAGACCTTTTTGTTCATAGCTAAAGCTAGATTTACTGCTAAGTTAAGCAGTTTCTTGAACTTCAGAAAGGCGGTGGGTTTTGACATTTGACAGTTAAACTCAGAAATTTTACTGCTCTTGATAATTCTTTGGTAATTTGTTCCATCCTGCACATGTCATTATGCTTCGCGAAAGTCAGTATCAATCTTCTCGATTTCTAGATGAGGAAACCAAGGCACAGACGTGCAGTTACTCATTTCTGAGCTCTGATTAGAATTTTGATTTTGTAGCTGCTTTGTTTCTTCTTTGGATAGCCTCCTTTAATCTAGAATCTGAATTTTATTATGAGAAGGATGTACTTTTAATTTTTTAAAAAATAAGCTATACTATCCCACAATTCTAGAAAAGTGTGAAAACCTACAGTGCATGTTAATACTCCTCAGAATTTATGGTATAGACTAAGGTGCACAAAAATGTCTTTATGCAAAAATGTGTATGCAGTTACAGCAGATACACTCGTTAAAGATAACTGGGAATAATGAACACCTCAAAGTTAGGATGATGAATAATGTTAATGTGTTTCACTTACAGGCGAAAGTGTAACGAGCTTAACTCAGTGGCTCTGGGGAGACTGCTGTCTCTTTGAATGTAACAGTTTTAATATTATTCTTGAAGAAAAGAGGTACCAGGAGCAGAGGGATCACTGCTTTAAAGAAAAGCATGAGACTTGTGAATGCCTTTGAAAGATGGCTCATAATATAACAGGGGAACCTTTGAGCGACACAGTAGGTATGGTAAAGTTCCTGCTCTATATCACTCTGAAGTGGGGAGAGGACCTGAATTCAACTGCCCTGTGCTCCTGATGCAGCTATGGCCTTTCACAGGACCGAGGGAGTAAATTGGTCCTGGCTGCTGAAAATGATTTGCAGAGCTAACTGCTACTTGAGAAGGCAACACTGCACTGTGAGCTGTAAGGAGGGGCAAGGAAGGAGAGAAAACAAGCCGACGCCCAACTTGTTTCCCTCTTAGTTCCTCGTGGGGGAGGGAGCAGCAGTTCCTCCCCTATGTCTTGCCATTGCTGCTCATCAGGGATCTCATTGATAAAGGAGGAAGTGTTTAATTGCACCTCCTGGCATGAGGAGACCTGAATGTGTCCTATATGGGAAAGAAGGACAGGGTGATTCTGCTCTGGAGGCGATTAAGCTTCTGCATCACTGTTACTGGCTCGGCTACCCCAGCAGCTAGGCAAAGCACAGCAATAACCAATTTATGGCTCTGGAGTTTTTCCTCCAAGTCTCTCTCTTATGACACATAGAAGACAGAGAGCCCTTGAGAAGAAAAAGCATTTACCACAAACTTTGGAGAACTTTGGACTGAGGAGAGTTCAGGTGGAAGCTTTCAGAGGGAAGGGAAAGTGAATAGGAAGAGAGAGGGAAAACTAAAGGTCAGAGAATTAATGAGGAGTCTGTGCTGTGAAGGAGAGGAATACATTGAAAAGCAGCAGAAGAAACTGGTGTGAAATAAGGATTCTGACGGTAGAGGATAAAGGTTTGAGGGACCTGATGCTTGCTGAAGAGTTGGTCTAAAAAGAAAGCAATCAGATCCTTATAGGCGCAAATAGGAGTAACACGTTTGTAGAAGGAGCGTGTCCTTGGGAATGATAAATATGAGTTAATTTAATGTAGTGATTTGCAAGAAGCAATAAGAGGGGCTGTGAAATAGAAGTGAATTTAGAAGCTGAAGGAGAAAGACATAAATGCAGGGGTTTTGATAAAAAATATAAAGATAGGTGAAGTATTTTGAGAAATGTGAAACAGTAATTTTCAGGAAGAAAAAGCAGAAACTGAATATCTATAGGAGGAAATTATTATGGTCATGTTGTATAGTGCAGTCCACAGGACATGTTTGAATGTAAGCAAAGAGTTTTTAGAAGAAATGTTATCTTTGGTGAATCTGTCTGACACTTGAAATCAGGACTGTCTTCTGTAATGTCTCAAGCCTAAGTCTTGTCACAGGATTTTTGCTTGCTCACCGCTCCTCCTGTTAGCCATGAAATAGGGGAGTATAGCAGAAGCTCTGAAGGAAAATAAAGAGTAGGAGCAGGGATTTGACTGAGAGTCTGAAGAAGGTGTTCATGAAAACAGATAATTAAATAAGTACAGATAACAAAAAGGTTGTAGGCCAAAGGATACACTAGAGAATGGGTTTTTTTGGAGAACAGGCTAATAAAAGAGAAATTGTTACTTGGGCATGTCCTGTTCTGGGAACTGGTAGGAAAGCATATGATGGCATGGGGTGGGAGAAGATGTGGAGGAAATAACATACGCTGTAAGAGAGGAAAGGCGGACTATGAGAGCCCAAGTGTATAGGATGTTCTTTCCTGCTTGGACAGGCCATTATTACAGCCTATCATGGTGATTGAAAAGAAATTATGTTTAAAGAAGTCCTTGCAGAAGTTTCCTTTCTCTGGATTTACCCTGTGGAGATCTAGAGTCTAGCTCAGAATTTTCATGTGAAGGAAGCCTGAAAAACTTGTTGCCTGAAAGTCTTTCGTTTCTGCCTTTCTAGTAACAAAGAAAGTTTTTGGTGCTAAAATAAGCAGCGTGATGTACTGTACTTCTAAAGCTGTTAAAAGGCTCTTAACAGCTCTATAAAATACTTGCCGCCTCCTCCTGTGCTTTCAGGAAATTTTACTCCAATATTTATTTCACTGGCTTACACGGAATTTCCTCCCCTTTAAAACATAAGTTGTTAATTATTTCTTGGTTGTCATGATCAACTCCCCTCAAGCTATTAAAATGTACTTGCATTGTAGTTTTATTATTCCTTGCAAAATACTGGAAAAAATAATTTTGCTAGACAGTTAAATTTGAAATACATATTGACTCAGCAATGCAAATGGATCTTTTATGCTAATTTCCTGAAAATATTCAAATGGTGTAGTTTTACCAGAAAAAGCACTCATAAAAGCAAGTCTTTATGAATATTCACTGAAAGTGAATTTTGAATTGTACACTTCAGCTTGGTCTTTGAAAGTCATGCTGTGTGGGCTTGTATACATAAGTCACTTCACACAATAGCAAAAATAGCATACAACGACTCAACACTGCACAAATAGAAGCTAATATTGGTCTAAGGTGCTTTCAGAACATGATACAACAGCAAGCTTAGAATACAATTCAAAATTCTGCATTTTTTCAGAACTTTATGAATAGAAGACAAGGTAAAACTGATGAATAAATTAGTTGTCAAGACTTTGTTCATCACTAATAAAATATTATTTAAAAGCAATTGCAATGGTGCAGAACATCCATGGTGTTTTGAGAGAGAAATGAACTACCTGAAATTCTGCTTCAGTCAGCCCAGGAATTATCATAAGTTGGCATTGCACTATATCAGTATAAAATTGTGCACTATTCGTGCACGTTAGCTTTGTAATATTGGAGTTTTGAATAAGTAGATTACTGCATTCCCTTAATTCTTCTTTTTTTTTTTTTTCCCCTCCCCTTCATCCTACTAGATGATCATTGAAGTTTGGCAGTTGTGTTAGTTTGCATACAAGGCAAGCTTTAATTAGTCCCTATGGTTTTGCCATCTCCAATAAAACGATCCACTGAGCACATGCAAATAGGTATTTTTTGAGGGCTTATAACTTGATTTTGGAAAGATGACTTGTAATACAATTTTTTTTGCTTCAGAGCATTCAAATTTTAGACATGTGGTCTTCAAAATTTTCGAGTGAAGGCAGCTCTGCCTCTAACAAACTAAGCTTTATGGTTCCTTTTCCCTAGCAACCTCTCCTGACCTCCTACACCCTCAGTGTGTCCTGAGACTGCTATCCATGGGTTAACAAAACAGCTGCTATGGAAACCTTTTTTTCCGATCATGTGATCTGCCATGGATCCAGTGCTGAATCATTAGGTTCAGGTGCTCAGTTATGTCACAACTTTCTGATGCAGGTCAGATTCCCCAATGGCATCAGTGTTTCTTAGAGCATCCCAGTGTTTAATGAAGGCTTTCTTTTCTGTTGTAACTAAAACTTGAAGCACTCAAATTAGGTCACTTTCCTTGTGCCACAATTCTAATTCTGTTAAATGGGCATAATGAATTCTTCATGAGAATTCATTGCATAATACTAGCACACTTTCTTGCCTGGTAGGATTCCAAGTTTTCATATATGTACATTAAAGGGCCTTCAAAACCCTCTTGTGAACAGGATCCATATTTCCTGCAAAATCACTCTCAGGTTTGCCTTAGGATGATTTTTCGTTTTTTAACCTCCTTCAGGTAGTTTATTCGTTATACTCCCAATGAACAAAAAGGTAATGATCCTTGACCTGGCTAATTGTGCTGTTGACCTGCAATGTGGTTTTGCAAGGTTTATACTACTGTCTTTGGATGAAATATGCAAAGGTGAAAATTTTGATCTCTGCTTGTTATTTCTGGGAATAGGAGGTATAACATGAGTCAGGGCCATTTTCCCAAAGTGAGTGCTATTGAAAGATGCTACAGTCTACTTGGGGAGTTGTCAAATATTTGCAGAAAACAACAGAAAGTGCATTTTTTTTGGTGAATGTACGTTGAATTTCTGTTTTGACACCTGTTAGACCTGCAAGGAATCTTGGAGCAAGCCTTGTCAGTCGCTGGAAAGGGGTAGGACAGAGCCAAACCTGATTTTTTTAATATTTCAGGAATATCAAGAAATACACACAAGTCAGTCTGCTGTCCTTGGCCACTTGGCAGTTTCCCACTTTTGTCAGGTGCATGCTCCATGACTTACAGTTGTTCCCATTATTTGATGTCCAGAGATGGTAGCTAATATCTTAGATTTTATTGCTAGGTTGCTTTCTGTCTGTTCTCTCTCCAGTGTGTTCTGTAAGACCTGGTTTGTTCTTGATGCGCAGAGTCTCTGACCATCGCACTGTTGATGGTATCATGGTAGCACGTGGTCTAACTGTATTTATCCGGAAATGCTTTATGGGCTGAGTTGTTGCACCGCGTCTCAGACAAATGTTTCCCCCCCAAGCCCTTCTGTGGTAAACAAAGTTCTTTACATTTGAATACTTTAGGGCATGTAATTCTGACAACAGAGCCATGATGCTGAATGACTACCAGAACATGAAAACACTGCAAAGTGACTGATAACACTTCAGCAGGAATTACTATTTATCTTTTATGACCTTAGGAAAAACATCTGTATTAAAGCAGAGATGTTCCAGGAATGGTCAAGGAGCTCGTTTGATATGGCATGAAGGGCTTGTTAAAATGCATTAATAGTTATGACAGAGGATGATTTCTTAGCAGTTGTATATTTTGCCAAAGAATGTAGCCAGTAAAAGTCCAAACATGCAAAGGTAACAAGTTACTGGAGGCAATTTCAACTAAATTACAGGGAAAGATACCAGCCAGGTTGCAGCTCACGCAACTTCCACAATAAAGATAAAATTTATAGATGCTTCATATACCTTCGGGGGACGTATTAATTGGTGCTTCTCTGTCCAGAAACACACGTAAACAACCCGCTGCAGCTCACGCTCAGCTCGCTGACGACAAGCTTCGCAGCTCTTTTGTGCCTGCCGTGCGTAGCTGCACCCAGAAGGAGAAACGCGTTTCACGAAAACGCGCCTGAAGGTCCGGACGGCGCGTCTTCGCCGCACTTATTTTGCCGGGGAAAGCGCAGCACGGCAGAGCCCTGCTCCGCTCCGTGCTCCTCTGATCCAAACTCCCTCCCTCCCTCCCTCCCTCCCTGCGGCGCATCCCAGCCGTGTTCCCCGCGGTCCCTTCCCGGGGCGGTGTCCGGCGCTGCCGCCGCGGCCGCTTTAAAGCGCGGCGGGGGCGGGCCCGCGGCGTTGCCGGGCGACGGCGGCGGCGTTGCCGCGGGGAGCGCCGGGCGCCGCCGGCCCGCTCCGCTCGGCTCCGTTCAGCTCCCGGGCGCCGTGAGCGGCGGTGCATCAACTCATCCATCGCCCTCCGCCTGCCCTGGCCCCGGCCCGGCCGTGCGCCCCAGCGCAGGCGCTCGCTGTTAGAAAAGCTCCACACGGGACAGATGGGGAACGTGTTTTTTTTAATCAGCTTTGCCGAGCGCTGAGAGGAGCAGCCGGCGTGAGGTGGGCGGCGGGGTAAGGCGCGGGGGGACGACAGATAACACGGCCGGAGAGGGTCCGGCCGCCGCTCCCGGTCGCTGGCACCCCTGGGAACAGGGTTGTGTCCCGAGGTAGCGCGGCGGGGACGGCGCCCGGCAGCTCCCGGGGAGCGGAGCGAGGCTGAGGTAAGCGCCGGGGGGCTGTGAGCGTGAGGTCCGACCAACTCGCTCCGAACCCTCGGGAAAGACTTAAGGAGGCCGAAGTGGCGTGCCCCGGTGAGCCGCCGTGTCCCGCGCTCCTCGCCGTGACACGCAAAGCCGAGTGTCGGCCTTGTGTGACGCGACGGATCCGGGATAATCTGCGCTGGGCCGTGAGCGTGTGCGCCCTCGACTCGGCCTAATCCTGTGCCCTGGCCCACAGATGTCTCAGGCGTAGCCAGCAAAGGTTTGGTTTGCAGGTGGGCCTGCTGGCCGCAGTTTAGGAGGAGAATTCAAACCTTTAAAATCCCTAGCAGGGCATCATCACCTGTGTTGGTGCAAAAGAGCATGTTCCTCCTACGGACTGTGTCTGTTTTCTGTGGTTTGCAGATCCCGGCTGTCACCCACGTGTATTTCGCCGGCCAGGAGACATAGATGTCCCTTGCGACTCAGCCCCTGCATGAGCGTTTTGAGGATGAAATGCTACATAAACTCTTAAAGCACGCCACCTGAGGACATTGCTACCGACATGGACATCATTATTTATTTACGAATGCTTTAATCAGGAGGAGCTTTTTTGTAAACATGAATTGCCGGGCTCTTTCCTTGAGGTGTCGTTTCTTGTTTCATGCTATTGAAACATTAATCTTAACTTATTATGACTCCTTTGTGTTGGTCAGCTCTCAGGGACATTTCCCTAGGCTTGAAAATGTGGGAGCTTTCAAGAACGTGTCAGTCGTGCCAACTCAAGCCACCTGTGGGCTGCCAGACCGAAGTACTTTTTGTGATAGCTCAGTAGCTGTTCAAAGTATTATATCCTGCACCCAGAGGTTTTGTGTTCAGGAGTGTCCATACAGGTCATCCCCTTCATCCTACAAACCACTTCTATCAGAAGGCCTTGGTACCTGCATCACAGAGGACAAAAGGGACTTGCATCCAGGGTCTTTCACCAATGCTTCCAGTTTTATTTTTCATAATCACAAGGATTGCTTTTCTACTCCCCGTTTTCCAAGGCTTGCAGCTTCATTTACGTTAACTGTATGGTTGAAACCTGAGCAAGAAGGTGTAATGTAAGTAGTATTGAAGGTGTTTACTTTCCTGGTGCTCTTAAAAAAATTGATCGTTGTAGTCACAGTAATTATTAGCAAGCTATTTAAAATTTTAAAGGTTGCAGTGAGAAACTGTGACGTTTTTAAAGCTGTATTTAGGTTGGGGTCCTCACAGATGTCAAGACAAGTAGCTTCAGTTTCAGTGGCACTGACTCAGATGATAGTCGAATTGCTTTCAGTGGGAACTGTTCACACATAATGTGCAGGTCTATTCTCAAAAATAGAAATTTGTATTTCTAATTAACGTTCCTTCTAAAAGCTCCTAGAAAACTATGTCGTCAGAGGGTTGTGCTGTTGCTGCTTTCATAATGGAAAAAAAAATTATCTAAAATATTAGGAATCCTCCAGCACCAGTTTATGTCTTAAAAACAAATAAGGAAAGTTACCAAAGTGAATATGGAAGAGCCATAGGAAAAAGGTCATAGTTTTTCTGGAAGACCTGGGAAATGCTGCCTGACCGAGAGATTGTGCTGCTACGTTAACAAACGATTCCACTATTCAGAAAACTGCTAATGAAGTTTCACTAGGTGTTCACAAAATAGAAGTGGCTAAGTGGGCTCCCTCTCCTGTTTGCCTGCACGTTGCATTTTTAGGACATGTTGTTGTTCTAAGTGACTGGGCTTGACTGGGCCTTACTGTAGTGAAAAACCTGTGTTTTGAAAAATGCATCCCAGATCCTGCAAAAAAGGTTCCCTTCATCTATCACAAAATGCAGAGGTTCCTACTCTTGCTTTCCTTTGCTATGCAGATACTCTTTAAAAAATAAAGCAAACAAAAAGTATAGTCTGCTCCTTCAGAGTATATGTCACAAATGTTTTTGTACGCTCTGAGGCATTCTTGATACTTACTTTGCATGCTGCTGGGAAGTAGTAACTTGTCTAGGGGTATGAAAATCATCAGAGACAACAGAAATATCTAAATTTGTAGTGTAAAATTATAGTCTGTTTTATGCAGTGATAATTACCTTTAAAAAAAAAATCAACCTAACTGTAGAATTTATGGCTATGGAGGGGAAATAAATGAGATCTGCAGAGCAAAACTGAGTTTAGTTTAAGTTACATCAGCTCAGATGGCAGTTTGTTTAAAGGTGTCTCTGCACCTTTGGCCTTTGGTTTTTTTACAGACAGCATTCTCTAAGTAATGGTTGAATCTTGAATGTTAGAGAGTCCATTCCTGGTGTTGTCCTATTCCGTGGGATCATGTTCACACCCGTGTGGGCATATCAGAGTCTTGTTCAGCAGAGCATGTGCCTAACTTGAAGTAGAAACATCCTGCTAATTTCCAAGCAAACTTTTGCAGTGATGTGTTGAATGAGATCTGTGAAACTTCTTTGTCAATGAGATAGGCTTGTGATGCATGGAGCCTAAAAAAAGAAATGTTACGTCCTGAGGTTCAAATGATTAAGTTCTGTGAAGACAACCAGACTCTAGATGACTGATAAATCCATGGGCTAGTGTAAAAGATTAACTTTCAATTGCTACTGTTTTAATAACTACACAATGTACATATTCCTGTTCAGTGGGGTTTATAGATCACTTCAAAATTTAAATGTTTTTATTCAATTTTGGTAATAGATGACTTCGTTCTCCTGCCTTGTGAGTGTGCTGGTACTCAAAATGTAGAAATGACAGGGGTGAAGCCCAGGCCTGGAAATTGAAGTTGGACAACAGTTTTTCCAGTGATCTGGATGATATGTCACTGTCCACATGCTTTTTTTCCCACTGTTAACAGAAAGAAGTGTGTTAATTTTTTCTTTCTTCATAAAAAGAATACAGAGCTCTAGTTGTGGTGGAACAGTAGTTGCACATACACAGCCGCTGAAGCTTGACTCAGAAGGCATCTTACAAACGAGAAATAATTTGCTAACAAACTAAGTTGCTTTCCCTTTCATTATTGGTTTAGTGAGTCCTTCAGGTTGCCAGATGGAGTTTGACTTACCAGTTGTCCTACATTTTGCAGTCCCTGATGGGGAACTGTCATTTTGAGACCTTTTAAACTCCATTATCACAACAGAGGAACCTCATGGAACTGGGATTCATTCTAAGAAAGTTTTTGTGCTGCCACCAAAGGACTAGGAAGATCAGCCAGAATGAGCCACTCATTTTACTAGTAGAATGATTGAAAGTTTAACAAACTATTTTTTTTTTACTAGCAAAGTGCTCTTACATCAGGTGCAGCAGACCCATGTGTTTTGGACGTGCCATACTAGTGTGTTTCCGTGCTAAATTTTATGTGGTCTGGCTGTGAGAGTCGGTTTAGAAAAGAAGCTGGGAGTGTTGCTGCGTAGAATCCCATTACATGCTGTGGCATTTCTGTCATGCATGTCCCCATGTAAGAGAATAGCAGGATTTTTCTGTTAGAAGTTACTGTGCTAGTTGAAAAGAGAGAGAGAGAGAGAGAGATGTGAGGATCCAGGTTCTGAAGGCTCTTTAAAGACTGTGATGAAATATATGGCGGACAAGCAGAGACACCAGGAGTTTTCTTCATCAGTTTCATATATCAGCTTTTCTTAAGTGAATCTGAAAAGAATAAACTTCGCTACAAAAGGAGAGGATAGTCACCTGACTGATTTTATGGATTTATTTGAAGCCCTAGTGTTCTTCTAAGATGTATAGTAGAGATAAGTGTAGGCATGCTTTTAAATCATTGCATATTGGAAATATTGAAGAAAAGCAAAAGAATAGTGAGAAAGCACTGACATTTGTATGCCAGTCTTTAAATTTACATTGCCTTTAGGCAGTAAGTGCACTGAGTGAGTTCTTCACTAAGAGTTCTTGGCCCTGAATTTCATTTTTTCCTCATGCTTCCTCTCTTGCTGCTTGTACTCATCAGTTAATATAACTGCTTTCAGTAAGCCCATGTGTAGCCTGTATGTAAGCCTTAGCAAAATCTAGGAAACTGTATATGATGATAACCCTTCACAGTGCACTAGGATAAGAATATGTGTAGAAGCTTAGCTTGTATGAGTAATCATTACAGGCAGCTTATGTCAGTGTAGTGTGAGCTGGAGTAACTGGAAGTTAAATGAGCAGAAGACACGGGAGGTGGGTGACAAATGAGGAGAGATCCTGATTACATGCAAAAAGATCAGCAGGAATTGCCCAATTGTGAAGTGGGTAGTACATATATTTTTTTAACTTAGATAAATAAAGGGACTAAAATAATATCCTGTTACTTTGTATCCATTCAGCTGTTTTACATTAGTAATTAGACTGGAAGGCGGATTTGCCTTAAGATACCATTCACCTGATTTGAACCAGTGCAGATGTTTCCATTTATAAGTGCTCCAGTTGATAAGTGGGAATCACCAGTGCAGCCATGTTAGATTCTCTAGAATATTTTTCTCTTTGAAAGCTGACTGAGCAGATTTGTGTCATTTGCTTTTTTCTCCTCCAAACCCACCACTGAGATATCTGTAGTTAAGAATTGGCTCTGTGGGACTGCAGGTTACAAGAAGTTTAAAACTTCACAAAGAACAGTGGCTTCTCTCTATAATCATGACTGGAATGGAAAATCGTGCTCAGAGTCAGAAATAATGCTTGTACCTATTTCACCTATGTTAGCACTAGTTTGGTTTTTTTGTTTGTTTGTTTTTCTTTTTTTTTTTTCCCCCTTCCCTCTTCTCTCCCTCTTGATTTTTCTCTTTTACTAGCAAGTCACAATTCACATTTGTTCTTTCCAGTTTTCAAAGTGATGTACATCAAGGTCGCTTCCCTTCTTAAAGTCATGACACCTTAGGGGATAAAAACAATGTGGGGATGTTTGTTTTAGATAACTAAAATAAACAAAAACCTGGATTATCCAATTATTGTTTATCCAGGAACTGGGTAAATCCAGTTCCTAAATATTTTGCTACTTAGCTGAGCCTTCCTTCACATTTATTATCTAACAAAACTAGCATGTTTACAAGCAAACAAAATATTGAAAAGACCAGTGGACAATTTATTAAGAAATGAGGTTTTAGTAAGGTTGGGAAAACAGAATTCTGCATTTTGCAAGGTGTTTCATTGACAACATTCCAGCAGGCTAATATAGTAACTGTTAAGATGAATTAATTTTTATTTAGGATTTAAAGGTGAATTAGGGAATAATGGCAATAGCAAAAAACAGCCTTTTTGATACTTTTATAAATGCAAGGTAGATGAAGACCCTTATCAGTAGATAGGGGATTCTTTGTTTTTATTTTTTTCCCCCTGAAATATGTCTAAGTAAATCCCAATCTCATACAAATTTCATATGGATCTCTCTTGTGACTTAGTACACTAATTTAGTCTGGTGTAACTGTTAAAATATTCGACTTTTCGTGGGTCAGTAAATTGAGGGCTGTATTTCTCAGGCAGCTGAAATGGGAAGGGTAGAACTTTATAATTTTTCTTTTACTGATGATTACCTTAATAAAAGGTTTGTTTCACAAGCACGTAGAGCCTATGCTTTCTCAGGACCATTAACATCATGGTGAAACATTTTGGGAGCTAGAAATGCAAATTGGTTTGCTGTGTTTGATATTCTTTGTACCTTACATGTCATTGTTGCATTTGCTATTGATGTAAATCCTGTGTGGGAGGAAAAAAAATCCTATCGGGTGGCTGGATATCCTCCTTGGCTTGCTCTAGTTTCTCAGGTTAAAGAAAGGCTGTGCTAAAGGGAGAGTGTAAGGTAACCTGTTGTCATTGCTACCTTACCTGGACAGATTTGGTGGAAAGGTGGAAGACTTATTTCCAAAGCATGTAATTTGTACTGCTTTTTGTGGTTACGTTCCATTCGCCTAGTTAGACTAAGGAAAATTTAAGTGCTTCCACATGATGTGCTGAGTTGTACAGCTTTGTATGAAAAGTGCAGGGGAGACCTGCACAGTGCTTGCCAGTCTTTGTGGTTTCTGTCATGGAATGTGAAGAAAGGAGATGAAGTGGACCCCTCCTCCACCCCCAAGTGAATTGGGGTGGGACACACTTCACCTGAAAAAAAACCCCAACCAACCAACCAACCAACCAAAACACCCAAATAACCCAGAAACCTTACAGATCAAGACAGAAGCTATCTTTGCTAAAGTTCTTTTACACTTAGTACATCCTGTGACTTTCACTGTCACTGAGCATCTTCGCAAGAGCTGTATTTTTAATGTTTATTTTAATACATTCTGGTTAGCATCACTTTACAGGATAGCACCTTGGCAAGAATGTGTATATGTGTGTGCCTCTGACCTTATGTTGTTTTTCTTGGTTATTTCCAAAGGTGTGTGATAGAAAAGGCTATTGATGGGCAGACTGTGTTCAAACTCACAATCTCTGAGAAAGAGACCATGTTTTATTATCGCACAGTAAATGGTTTGCAGCCACCAATAAAAGTAATGACACTGGGGAGAATTCTTGTGAAGAAATGGATTCATCTTAGTGTGCAGGTGAGTAAAATAAAACCTATTTAATATTTCTTGAAATGCAACGTTTGTGTGAGAATGGTATAACTGTATAAATATAAAAAAATAAATTGGGGGATGTAAATGATAAGTCTTGAGTCTTGTGGGTGAGGATCTTAGTTTGAGAGCTCGTTTTGAGGCAATTGCTGATTTAGCACTAGAAAGAAATGCTGTTCCCATTTTTCTGAATGAGTAGACTGAACAAGGCTGAAAATTCTCACCTTTAGGAACATGAGTATGTGAGGTGAAGAAAAGCTACCCATATCTAACATTACCAATTAGTCTTGGGTCTCAGATTATTTCCTGAAAAAGAGAATGTCATCTTGATCTATAGATGCTAATGTACTTATCTTACAGAGGTATGTCCCATTTAATTTTAAAATCTTCTTACAATGCACATAAGTAAATGTGTGAGTTTGTGCAGGATCAGCCAAAGTAGTAAGTTACAGAGCTATTACCTCTTATTTTAAAAATATGATTCAGAATTATTAGACCACAATCCCTGTGTTCTAAGAGTCTTCTGTTGACATAACTTTTTAATAAGTGTACAAATATCCACTGAGGATAAAGCAAAATTGAGTTTGTTAAAATTTAGACTGTATGTACCAAAATCAGTAAACAAACACAGAATAAATTAAAATTCAGTTGTTTGCATGTCTTGTAATTCCCAACAGACACCCTAGTAAATTCTATTTGTAAGCCAAGTTCAACTAATAATTATAAAACACAATTATCAGGTATTGAAATGTTTATCTTCTCCTTCCTTCATTTCCTTTATCCGTTGTATTAAATTTCATTTGGTCTACAGCACAGTCAAGAATAGTTTTGCTGCTTTCTTGAAACTTGCTAAAAGGTATTGACTGTGATTTGGATTTTCAGTGCTGATCTTGTCACTTGTAAGAAGTATGATGTCTTTATTTTTTTGCAGTTTTCTTTTTTCCAGGGTAACAGCATAGTAGTGCGAATAAGATTTGGGCTGTTGGATTAAAAGAGTGACCTTAAGGTAGAACTAATGAACTTTACACTTCAAACACTCAAGGGTGCTATATTACTGCTGTTGCTGTCAGCTGCATTTTGTACTAGCCTCAGAAATTGCTAAAGCCTGGGATAGCCAAGTGGAGAGTGAAAGGGCTGGTTAAATACACACACATATCTTGAATTTTATTGCAGAGAAACCTGAAGCACCCTGTAGAATCTGGTCCTTTGTTTCTTTGAGGAAAGTTGTTCAGTTCGTAGCAGGAGTAAAGAGGCATAGCTTCTAGACCCTTAGAGGAACTGCAGGCTTAGTATCTTTTCTAAGTTTCTGAGCTCAGGGTAGAACCTTATGGTCTGTGCTTTGTGGTATTGTAGGATTCAGCTTTCCATTAAAGGTGATAGTGGCTGCGGCATGATCCATTTAGTCCTAGGACTGGCCAGGCAAAGGTTTGGGGTTTTTTGTTTGTTTTGTTTTCCTTTTAGCAACTGTCCATTGTAAATGGAGATATAAATACAAAATGAGAATAGGAGAGAGACCATACAAAAATACACAAGAGTAACACACATATGGAAGTGTCCCATGTCTTCAGACAGCAGTAGTGCGTGATAATGATATGTATGATAGTGATTCAGGCCAAAGGTCTCCAAGCCAAACAGTGAGCAGGAGCTGGGAGCCTGCAAACAGGGGAGTTACTGTGGTCAGTGAGAAAAACTGAAATACTTGTACATGGATGCCAGCCTACAGACACCGTGGCAGAGGAGTGTGAAGTATTGGTTACAGATGTGAAAGTGAATTTAGAGAGAGGAAAAATATGGTATGATTGCAGATATGTTTGGAATTCAGGTGTAAGTGCATATGCCGACTCAAGAATGATGACAGTGAATGCTAAATGGTGGAATAGCACCAAATAGTAATTAAATGATAAGAGGGAAGGGAAGAAGAAAGGACAGCACAGATTGAAAATAATTTCTTTGGAATAAAATAATTGTAGGGAAAGAGAAAGCTAGTAAATTAATTCTACTGAGGTAATCTAGGAATTTAAATCCTTGGGTTTGGATTTAGATGTGTAATTCATTAGAGGGAACTACTGTTAAGAATTGTGTCATTGCAGAGACTTATTTTCCAGTCCATAGCTGGGAAATTTAAGTTCCACTAACAAAAGCAGGGCCCAAAGATTCCTGTATGTTCTGCATGAAAGGTTTCTTCATCAAGTAGCTGCTGAAGCAGAAAGTCTGGATATACCAGCTTTGTTAAGTGATGAGGGCATTATCAGAGATGTAGGTCTCAAGAATAACGATGAGCATTCATAACTAGAATCAGATTAAATGGAAGAGTAAACAGTTCTTTGGTTCTCTAAGTACACTTTTGGGTTTCAAAGAAAACAAACAAATAGAACTATTTTAATAGAACAAGATAAGCTGTGGAGTCCAGAATGGAAAAAAAATTGAATTGAAAAAAAGGCATGGAGGTTGTTAAAAATTAATATAATATAATTAAGAGAAATTTCTGCCCTTAAAGTGAAAAAAAATGGATATGTAGTGCCCAGGCTTATCTGAGTAAATAAGCATCTCTACAGTTAAAGATGGCAAAGTGTGTGAGCACTGGGAAATGGGGAAGCAAAGTCACAGAGAATGCTATGTAGGAATAGGAATAGAACCAGAACTATGAAGACATTGATCTGAATTAAACTGTCAAATGATCAAAAGTTCTTAGGTTTTTTTTTATGTGTGTGTGTAAGTCAAGACCGGTGTACAGTGGAAGTGTGCTTGAGATTAAGGATGATTAAGTAAGGTCCCCAGAATAAATACTTTGCTTCTGTTTTTAATACCAGGAGTCACAGAGCAAACTTAACCTGGGTAACAGAAATTAGCATATGGAAACAGGAGTGATCATAAAGAGGTAGAATCATGAATTTGCAAGCTTATTGTGTATGTGCAGCTGCAATCAGATGGTCATTGTCCAAAAATTCCAAAAGAACTGGTACATAAAATCCTTTGACAAAGAGATACTCTATGCAAATCTACCAAGTCAGAGGTGCAGCTGTAATGCTTATATTTAGGAAGAGTGTCATGCACCGATGCCAGCCATGCACCTGGGCTCTCCTCACCCCTGCCAGTGGAACAGGGGAGACAACAGCAATAACAAAAGTGAGGAAAAACTCAGGAAGGAAAGGAGTCTGGAAAGGGAACAAATGGTGTTAAGGCAGTCACTCACTGCCTCCCACAAGCAGACCACTACCCAGCCAATTTCTTAGCAGCAGGCCATCTTGGAAGTAAAACTTCCCCAGCTCCTTGAATTCCTTCTTCTACCCCAGTTTTTATTGCTGAACATGAGATTATACAATATGGAATATCCCTTTGTCCCAGCTGGCTCCCTTCCTATTTTCTTGGCCGAAGTCTGGCTTACCACTGAGGTGGAATGGGGAGTCAATGTGGGAAAAGAGAAAGGCTTGACACTTGGCAAGCTCTCTACAGCAATAACTAAAATATTAGAGTTTTATCAATACTGTTTTAGCCACAAATTTGGAACACAGCATCATCCAGGGTGTTGTGAAAAAATTTTAACTCCATCCCAGCCAAAGCCAGTATCAAGAGGAAGGAAAATGGATTTTGGGAATGCAGACCTATTTGTCTTGACACAGGGGCATATGAGGATTAAGAAGAGATCTTTGAAGAAATAGATAAAGATGTGGAGCTAAATGAAAAAGAGGATAAAATACAGCATGGATTTACTATAGATAGCTCATCACTGTCTAACCTCTTAGCTTTTTTTTGATGAGAAGGCTGATTTTCAAGCAAAGTAAATGTGTCAGATTTCCTCTATCTGGAGTTCAGTTTAGCATTGATGTGACAACCTATGAGAAGTTGTAGGGTCAAAGGGAATGCTCATGGGAAGGGTTGGCAACAGATACTGCTCAAAGAAACATGCTGATAATCCTGGAGAGAGGGGAGGCAAAAACCCTATTGAATTGTCTGAGAATGTTTTTGGACCAGCCTTGTTTTACCTTTTTGCTAATGATCTTGGCAGAAATATTAGGAGTCCACCAATAATACTAGCTGGTAACAGGCATAATCAGAAAGAGGAATAGTAAGATGTCGTACAGAACGAATAACATGACCAAAAAGGCTAGAGGAACTGGCATGAAATAAAAGTGCTATTACAAAATGTAAAGTAGAAAACTCAAAATTTCTCACAAAATTTTTTGCTAAGTAGGTAATCATTAGAGAATTGCTGAAGTAGGAGAAGATGGTAATTCATATCAATTCATAGTTATGGGATTTTTCTTCTTTTTGTTCCTCTTCTCTGCAATATTACTATAACAGCCACTGCCAGCAGGATGGTGGACATGAGTCATTAATAGTCTTGGAATGAACTGTTGAAAAAGCTACTTGAGACGAGATAGCATCAGTCTGAGACTAACTTCATACTTTTTAATAGTTTTTGCAGCCTTCTTAATATGCAGCCTATTGCTGACGGAGCTATTGGCTCTTCATTCCTTTGCTCTTTATACCCAGTAAACACCTGAGAAAAGTCAAACTTGAAAAGACCTGATGAGCTAAGCTGAAGTGGATTTGCAACAAAAGTGAATTCTGACAATTATTTTCCTTCTTTTTGATTAATATGACTTTTCTCTAATGATGTCTACCTTTATTTTCTACTGCTTATGATTTGTAAAGGAAGTTATTTTTTCATTTTGCAATTTCAAACAGTTTTGTTTGGTGTTTTTTGTTTTTGTTTTTTTATACAGCCAGAAATTGTGAATCCCGTTTCCTTGAAATTACTGCTGCTATTCTAGTTGATTTCAGTTGGTGAGGATTAAGTCCTTTAAGCTTTTGAAAGTTTTAGGATCCTTCTGTGTGTTTGATCTTGATTTAATGATATTTTTCACTGTATATTTTTAGGTCCATATTAGTAGAAACTCTGAAGGGACACAGTGGAATGAAAGATATATAACCTTAACTTAAAACAATCTGATATATGCTCTGAAGTGAAACCTCAGCAAAAGTGGTGTCTTAAAATTTTAACTTTTAAAGAAATAAAAAAATTTGAAAGCATAGCAATACATAATTAAGGCCAATCTTATTATCTCTGCAAAGTGAAACCAACATCAGATTTATGCCACTTAGTAACAGCAGCTCCATTGTGTATTTTGTTTTTCATTTTCTCATCTAAGAGTCTTTCACTTTCTCTTTGATACTTCAGAATTTATTTAACCAATTAAGACGAGTAGAATTTAAACATGAATTTGCAGATACAGCCAAGGCTGCTGAAACAGGAGATTCTTTGAGAACATGTCAGATTGATGTTTTTGTTTCATATTTAGTGTCTGCAATTATAAAAATAGTCTTTTTACTATCCTTTATTTTGCCTGATCATATCTATGTAACTCTGCCATGTTTTGGCAGACTATAGAACATTAAAAGCTTTAGAAAGTAAGTTTAAAATCTAAATGCAGAGAGGTAACCGTGACTGAATTACTCTCCTGGGAGGAAAATGCTCTTAGAGTGCCTATTGAAATCAGCATTATCATTTCAATACATGTCAAATATGAGTCATTTCCTAGTTTAGGCAAAATTTCTTTATAAATCTTTAAATCTTGCAGTTCTTTCAAGGAAAGGTTAAAGTACTTATGATTTAATGAGACCGCTTTACATCATAACTGTTTGACTATCAAGAGAAAACTTGTCCTTTTCAATTTGTGAAATCCTTTTATTTTCTGCACAAGTTTTTGAATACTTTAAAATTTATTTTAAAAGCAGAGATCCTGAGATTTAAAAGCAGGGAGGCAAACATTTATTCTATACACTCCCTGTGTATGTATTACTAAATACAAGGTGTTGTAAACTGTATAGACCCTAAGTTTAGTAAGGACATGACACAGCAAGAAAGCATTTTAATTTAACAAATCACTTTGATCTCAAATAAGTGTGAAGTCATCACTTACTGTCTATTAGGATTAGTTTGTCAGCCCCAAGAAGGGAGGGAAGAATTGGTATCAATTCCACATATTGTAGCTTCTTGTTTATTAGTTGCAGTTGTGTATTGAAAATATTTAGGAGGATGCAGTCTATCCATATGGTTTGGTGCTATGCTCCCACCAGACAGTGGAAATAAAACTCCCATTACAGTCTGTAATGTATTTGTCTGTTTAGAGAACTGTTCACAGACACAGTGAGCTATGCTCTCTTGGCAGCTGGTTCAGCATCCCTAACCCGACCAGGCCACTCAGATACCCAGCCTCAACTTGCAGCCTCAGTGTTCTTGGATGTTACTATAACTTTTTGCTCCTGTGTCCAGAAGTCCTACTGTGATTTTTGCCTCTTCTCCTCCTGTTCCATGGGTACTACGATGCTGACTGTGTTGATTTGAAATCTCCGTTGTTGTAATTTGTAATTTCAGCTTCTTGGGAAACTGGGATATTTCCTAGATGCCTCTGTCTAGTCTTCACTTGTAGTGTCTCTTGAATTACTTCCTTTCTTTCCTGAATATAAGTTTGAATGTATTTGCGGATTTAAATTCCCAGCTGCCTGGGAATACAAGACAAGAAACTTTATCTGTTCAAATTTTTTAATTTCAGAGAATGGCAAAAATACAGGTTTTGTCAGTGCCATCTTGACTACATTCTGGAGATTGTGAATGTGTTTTTTCAATTGCAAATCACACTGAAGTCTGCCCAGACTCTGGTAATACATGGTAGGAATGGAATTAAGCCTTTGTATAGGCAGTGTTGAGAGGAGGTAGTGCTGGATGGTTTGCCTGATTTGTCTGGAGAGTTTCAGACAAGATTTGAAAAGCATCAGTTTTCAATTTGTTTTACAAGCAATTTGCTTCCTTATACAAAAATATGCTGCAGCCAATTAAATTGTATTTTTAATAATGAAAGCACTGTGTTAAGAATGTTTTGCCTTCTTTTTTTCCCCTAGTCTCAAATCTTTAAGGATCCTACAGTTCTTAGAGTTGTATTTTTGGTGTCTGGTGTGCTTTTGCTTTTTTAATTTAATTTTTATTTTATTAGATAAAATTGACTGAAGTAGAGATAAGTAATGGTTTGTGCTACTCTAGAAACGGGGGGCAGGGCAGGGGTGGTGTTGATGTTTAATTAGGAAATAACTTTGAGTCTTCCTAAGCATACCATAATTTCTTTCTTTAATTAATAGCTGAGAATCAAACTTCTAGTGACCATTATAATGTGCAATACATCTGTTTCTGTCATGTGTAGTTAAAGTTAAAATGTAATTTTAAGCATTTTTTTTTAAAAACAATTGTTATTTAAGATTGTGGTGGCATATTAGTCTAAAAGGTAAGTCATACCAAAAGGAAGTAGCTTGCCTACTGCTTAGAGAGAATGTTTTAAAAGTTGTTCTTTATGTGTTCAAATTCAATATTAAGAATTAGTAAAAATTACATAACTGGAGTTAGAAGAACTGAGCTGTGTGTTGTTTAACAACATCCTGTGAATTAAGTTGGTCATTAGAATCAACTATTTTCAGACTGCTAGAAATATGGAGTCCTACTGGGAGGTATGTAAACAATATTGTTTTAACTAGATAGCCCCTGCTTCTGAACTAATCTCTATGTTTATGTATTTTGATTGTGTTCAGATATGTATTGCTTGGTAGAACTTTAGAAACACTTCTGCAGCTGATGAATGCTCTTTCACTTGTACATTTGTGTAGGGAGAAACTTGGAGAGTTTGGAAGTGTCTCTGTGTATTTGATGTAGCTGTTGGTATAAAACATTAGGATGACACTCACAGGGTACATCTACATTGTCAGTTTTGTGTTTGGAAAGGCTTCTTGTTGATACAGGTTTGCCTTCTGTCTGTTTGGAGTCCTGTGTTGCTGAAGAGCCCTACTGATATGCTTGAATTTGATTCCTTGTTGGGGTGACCAAGCTTGTAGTTGTACAGTGGAGTATCACTGTTTAGAATATACCATTTGCAGTGTGGGCAGAAGGTCCTCCATCAGGTGGTTCTTGGCATGTGAGCAGAAAGCTGGCAACTGGTTTTGAAGTCTTCGCTGGTAAAGATGAATCACAGATGTTATGAACCATTGTTCTTCCCTCTTTGTGATGTGCTTGCTAGTTGCTAGATGTTTTCATGAGATGCTTGAAAATTTTTTTGATGAGTCTAAAATCTTAGTGGGCATAGCCAAATAGAGCAGCTTCTGCTTTTCCTGGATTTTTGTTTTGTTTTCTTTGCTTCTTTTTTTTTTAAAGTAATTGCTACATTTCAGGTTTTTGTGGCTTACAGACAGACTTAAGTCAGAAGTCTGATGAAGAAATGGAAAATGAGACTTTCAGGTTGTCTTTTGTGCAACCCCCATTATTTGTGTGTGAACTCTGTCACTTCTCCTGTTAACGTCTGTACATGCAGCAAGTGGAGGGTGACATAAGTGACATGCAAAATCCATGTGTGGTGGTGTCCATCCACAGGAGGCATCTTGTGATAAGACTTTACATATATCATCATTTCATGAAGAAAAGAATTTTTCCTGGCACTGAACAACTTGTCAGCTTGACTGAAAAGTAGAAAGTTCTGGGATGAAAGAGATGAGGAGGAACTCCTCCTGTCCCTGTATCTCATTCCAGTGCCTCAGCTCAATAATGCTGTAATTTTTGCATCATTTAAGGACTGCTGTGGTGGTTGGACAGTCTGTCTAGGTAGTCTGTCTTGGAGTATGAAAGAAGAGTAGATGCACAGGCATAGCTTTCTTTGAGATATATCACTGACCTATTTTCTGACAATCAGTGGTTTTGAAGCTTCTTAAGCTAGACTGTATTGAATAGCCACTGACTGACCTGGTTTTAGTTTAATAGTCTAGTTCTTTTTCGTATAATTTATATATTGGCATATATATAATTTATATTTTGGCATTGCAATCTTGTGGCAGTGACTTCCACATATAGAAATATGACTGTATGAAAATGTTCTTTAGCTTAAATCTGCTGTCTGCCAATTTCTTTTTGCCAGTGTCTTTTGTTAATTACTTCTTTCTATTTATGATTCTTATGCTATTTGATATGTTGATTATAGAACTTGATCACATGTTTTAATTGTTTATAAACAAGATCTCTCCTTGTATTGAAGCCATTCTGCAGTTTGTTAATCCTTATTGATCTTTTTCAAAACTTTTGGGGTTATATGGGTCTGCAAGGTCAGAACTCCACTTATTGTTCCAGGGACTTTGCACTGCAAGTTTCTAAACAATAAAGTTTTATGGTTTTATTTTGCATTTCTTTACCAAGAAATGTGTTTCCTCTTTACTCATTAGTGAATGGCTCTCTATAGTAACTGCAAGACTGCTTGGAGCAGTGACAGTTCAGAATTTACTATTATGTTTACATGGCTAAGAATATATTTCTCTTGTCTACTAACTTCTGGTTAGCACATTTAGTCTGCTGCTTTGTTGTCTGTTCTTTAACAATTTTGAAATCCTTTGTAACTTTGAAGTAAGCTTTGACTTTTACTGTCTGGATGCATTCACTCCATCCTTTTTCACCTCACTAGCCACTATTTTCAAGCTGATACAAAATGTTAAATAGCAGAGGTTGTTGGAGTTGATAAAATACCCTCAGTGTGAAATGTGACCATTTAATCTCTCCCAAGTTTGAAACCTTTCCAGAAA
>JAYRBT010000114.1:20346853-20369605 GCA_036023395.1 Myiotriccus ornatus
TTTTAATTTCCACATTGTTCTTTGCACTGTGCAGGGTTAATTGAAAATAGTTTTTTAAAAATTATTATTATTATTGTTGTGTGGTTTTGTTTGTTTTTTGTTTGTTTGGTTTTTGTTTGTTTGTTTGTTTTTTTTTTTCCTGCTGCTTTTCTGATCTTCCATTGAATCTGAAGGTGTTCTTTTTATTTTAAAAAATGTGCTGGAATACCACCTTCTGTAATATGTTTTAATGCAGTAAACTCGATTACCTTATGAAAATTTGAACTTCCTTTAAGGCATAGCAACACTTTTGCAGCAGTATGATCTACGTAATTCCTGACATTCAGGTTCAAACATCTTAGGCTTCAAATTTCAAAGACAGGTATATTTTGTCACAATCTACAGCCTACATGCATGCTTAGTTAGGACATTTCTGTTTTAGATACTTTATTTTTTCCCCTCAACTTTTGGTTTCTTTCCTAATTTGATATTCAAATAAACTGGTTCTATTTGGGTATAGGAGCAGCTGACCCTTCTTTTGATTCTGTCTGTTCCAGAAAAGTGTCTCAATTCTGAATTGACCTTAATCTTTTTTTCCATGCACAGTTTGTGTGCAGAGTCATACAGCCTTGCTTGTCTGACCTTTGTGATACTGGCAGCATTTCAAAGAATGGCACTGGCTTTTGTCTTCTGCCTCCTGAGTAAAAACCAAAATATTTTCCTCCTGAACCTCTGTTCTCTCCTTTCTGGTGGTGTTTAGGTGTATCCTTGCTATCGACTGTGATCGTAGATGGCCTATATGTTTTGCGAGGTTCATTGTCCTTGAACCTGTAAGCAAAACATCAAGTGATATTCAGTGGCAGCACAGAATAAACTATCAATATTTCTCCTAATCTGACATTTCAGAACTTCAAACTTCTGTTTCTTTCCACTGGAATTCTTACCCTTGAAGATTTATTGTCAATATTCAGAGATATGAGCCTCTCTCTTTCTAGCTTGATGATAATGTCCCATGGGACTTATGTGGTTCTTGGAATCAGGACTGGTCAGAAGAAAAGTCCGTCATCTTTCTGAGCTTCTCTAGGTGGCCTGCTTGAGTCTTGATAGTAGGTACTCTGTTTCTTCAAGTTACTACTTACTTGTGCCATATAGATGTACCTCTTTTCTGTAAGTCATATAATTATGTAAGTAGCAGGTTGGATTGCCACTTTTCTGCTGGACTTCTGAGTGTATTTTATTACATTTAAAGGGCCTCTATCTTTTCCTTATGTTGTATTTGTTGACATCCTCATCTATGCTGTTGTTCAGTAGTCTCCTTGGCCTTTTTGTGCCTTAGCTTCAGGCCTATACACTGAAGTGCACAGGGCACCACTATGAATTTTATGACCGGTCTCTCTTGGTCCTCTCCTGGCCCATCTCTAGCAAAATGTGGTTGAGGGAGCTCCTGCATAAACGATTTCATTTAGCTTTTCCCCACAATAAGCTACCAAAACACTGTCCTCCAAAGTCAGCTTTGGTCTGAGTTCCATTAACAGCACAGTTTGGATCTATGGCAAAGCTTGGCTGGTAAGATTCTCAGTAAGAATGCTCTGGAGAAAAGCACTTATTATCAAAAACCGAAAACTGAAGCTTACAGTGAATTGCCATCAAAAAGAGTGTTGGAGAGTTACATTACAAAGGAATAGCTGAATGACCATTTCTAAAGGACTTTGTGATGGAGGGAAGAAAGCAGGGCACAGAGGAGGAGGGAAGGGCCTGAAGTAAGGTTGTGGGGAGGAATATGACAGGAATCAAAGGCAGAATTTTGTGCCTCCTTGACCATGAAAAGAGGCTAAGCCTTGAAAGAGAAGATGAGACTTTATTTGCAAAAATCCCTTAACTGGATACATGAACTTTTGTGGCAAGGCATTCAAAGGGCAAGAATAATTGCTTTCTTCTTATGCAAATAATCCCCCAAAAAAGACAGAGGGATGAATTTTCAACCTTTCAGTCCCAGCAGAGTTGTTTCAGTTGTTGTGGAACCAATCTATTCTTGTCTTATATTTGGGAATGACTTACATGTCCCAGTACTGAGTGGTGCAAAATCTTGCAAAATTCTTCAGATATAATCAATTCAAAAGACTAAAGTTTAATATGCAGCTGATATTGTAATACAGGGGTAATAATTGTATATCAGTAAGAGCTTCCCCCTTCATTTGTGTGGGGATATGCTTATTCTTTGACTAGTGAAGCACAGAGACTTTATTCAGAAGGGATATTTCATTTGACATCTCCATCTCATCTGTAATTTACATGATTACAAGTAGTTTGTGAAAATTCCGAATCAGTGGTTGTGCTGTATTTTAAATGGAGGGAGCGTAGAGAAAATGCGCATTGTTATGAGATTATCTAAAATGTACTTTCAGACCTTTTGTTTCAATTAATTTTGGCAAGTCTACGTAACTGTTTTAGCTACTAAAAAGCAGCTTGTTGAATCCTTAATATTTGTCTCCATTCGTGTTACTATAGTGATCATTGGATGTTGGATCTGATTTGTTCTGTGACTTGGGGAAAACAGAGTCATTATGCAGCAGGAAAGCAATTGTTCTCCATGTGTTTTCAGATCTGATGGCTAGGATCCTCTTAAGTTTTTTTATTTGGAACTCATTTACAGCACAGGAGTCAGTTGTTAAACCTTTCTATGTAAAAAGGACAGAGATTGATCAATGGTTAAAATAGTTGTAGCAAAGCTTATTTGTTAATTGCTTTAGTTTCTAACAGAATCTGTATTTGCAATTTTGAGTTCTTGGCTTCTCTCTGCCACTCCCCTGCCCAGATATATTTTTTCTGTCCTGAGGCATCCCTAATAGATTGATACAGCTCTACTGACACTGGAAGTAGAGAATATTCATCATTGGTACAGTGCTGGCTGCGTAGAAAGTGGAAAGCTGTAGTTAACAATTTTCACACTACCAAAATACTTTTGAAGTACTGGCCAACAAAAGATTAAATGAAAATTGCCAATCTAAAATAGGAATGCATAGTCTGTAGCAAAAGGGTCACTAATCTCTGATTTACCTCTTTGTTTTAAAACAATGTTTATTTTTTAAAACACTAAATCTCTAAAAATACAGTCCGTTTCAAAAGCTGACTCTTTTCACATTGATCTTTCTTTGTCTTCAGCCTGGTTTATCAGATAACTGAGTGTGGGTTATATCACTCAGTTTTTACCACTGTACTAAAATTACCCCATCCAAAAAATTAACATGTTTTTTATTTTGGTACTTGCATATTTGCATCTTAAACACTTTGTTTTTGAAGTAACTATTAGTTTTTCTTAAGCCTGTAAACTGCCTTATAGATCGGTTTGCATTCCAGTTGCTTTCCAATTTGGCTGTTTGGGGTCAAATTTATATTAATACGTAGCTTGATCTTGAACAGAATTCATTGCTTCAAGGAGCACTCGGGGGTTCCATGTTCTATTCCTCCCCCCCCCCTTTAAAAATAAAAGTATATGTATAAAAAATTATGTTGTTCTTCAGGGAATTCAAGCTGAACTAGTGGATATATTCACAAAAAGAAAGACTTGGATTGAAGGAAAACCATTTCCCGCTGAGAAGGGATTAACATTGTAGGAGATAGTGAAAAAGAAAAGTAAAGGAGGGCAAAGAGAAAAGCTAAATATCTTTTATACAAATGCTAGGAGCATATGTAATAAGACTGCTGAATTGGAGTGACATGTTTTCAAGGATAAGAAAGATATTATTGGAATAAGAGAGACAACCAGGAAAATGAAGGGGGATTTAAAATGCCAAGATACACAGTTTCAGGGAAGGGAGAGTAGGGAGAGTTAATATAAAGCTGGAAGAGATGTAACAATATTGCTGAGGGATGATTCTCCATCTGCAATCTGCAATAGGAAACATTCCTGCTCTCACCCCTCCTTCCCCCCCCCCCCCCATTTCTTTAAGTTCAGGGGTTTGCATGCAAGGTAAGGATAGTTTAATGTGATTGTGATTCTTGACTGTTGCACTAGACTTGCAGGTGATCAGAAAATAGAAGCCCAAGCAATAAAAATATTTAAGACATAGCAGTCCCTAAGGAAACCAGAACTTTGATTTGAAAAATGCTGGGGTATTGAGGAGGAGAAAGAAGGGAGACATTGTTAGAGATCAGTTATCATACTGACTGTGTTAAAACTACAAATGAGAGCATGTTTCCACTGTTGCTGTAAGGTTGTTGCCTTTATACTGTTAATGAAACAGTACAGAATATTGTAACTGCTGTGGAAAGATGGCAAATATAAATCTGTATTTGGAGATAAGATGCAAAATCAAATGATCAAAAATCATGAAATTTCAAGTGGTTGTGGGGTAGGGGTATGTGCTGGATGGAGGAAGCAGCCCTAAAGTTATTGATTTTAGCAAAGCTAACTTTGAAGGAAAGCAAAATGCTCCTGGGGTTTTTGTCTGCAATCCTGTGATGAATGGGAAATCCACTCCACACAAGTAGAGAGTACATAGTGTATAAAACACGGAGAGAGGCTGCAATTAAAATTCATCCCAGTTAAGTCAAGAAAAGGAAAGGCCGATATGGGCCTGAGGCAAAAGAAGGAAAGGCAAAGAGACAACTTGCCCCTCCCGACCTTACGCTTTTTCCTTCCCCTTCGCTGTTCTTTACTATTTCTTCTACTGTCCCTTTATCCTCTCCAGCCCTTCTGTTTTAAGACAGTTCTGTCACTGTGGTCCCCTGATGAGGTTTCTTCCTGAAGTCTCCTGTTTTTTTTTTCACACTGGATTTCTCAGAGTGTAGGCATAACTGTTCAGAGTGCTGATAACATAGATGTGAATATTTCTCCCCTCTTTCTCCCCCAAAACACTTACACTGTACATCCCCTTAAAGATGGTTGCAAGCTTTATGTAGTAGATGTATTTCTTCTTCCCCAACTTCCTATATCTGTTTGTGAATCTGGGATGATTTCAATTTACTGTAAGACAAGGAGGAACTAAAGTGGGGGAAGGCAAGCAAGGGGGTAAGCAACAACTTATGTAGATGGTGTGGATATGTGAAAATTTTTAGAAAACGACCCTGCACTGTGATAAACATCTGCCACTGAAATGGCAGAAGTTCTCTGAGACACAAGAGTGAAACAGGCACATGCATGGTTGCAGGTGGTATTCCTTCATTTTGTGCAAAGTTAGGACATAAATTGTGTCTTCTTTTGGGACCCATAATACAAGTTGCATTATTGTCCAACCTCCCATATGTGCATGTTATCAGACATCTTGTTTCAAGGTGTAAAGAACAGATGTGAGGAAAAAAAGGAACTTTAACATATTTGAGGTCTGAATCTGGGCAGGTGTAAAATGACATTGCTGAAGCTGAAAGCAGTTTATAGTAGCTGAAGATCTGGCCTGTAACTAATGCAAACTGTTTGAACAAATTTTGATCTGGCATTTTATTTTTAAACAGTGAACAAAGATGATAACAGCAAAAGTGGATTTTGGAGAGAGATTTAATAGGACACTGATGGAAGACTGAGTGATCTTTTTCTGTCAGTTGATCTGTATTCTCTTTTTTTTTTTTTTTTAAATTTCAGTGATTTGTTAACTGCAGAAATTGGCAACAGGCAGAGAGGGTGACCATGCAGTCTTATGGCATCCAACCGATGACCTGTTTCTGAAGATGGTATGAGGGATCATAAAGTTTAGTTCCGTGTGTATTGTGATGATAGTTGCATCTATATTTAAAGCTTTCTGTCACTGAAGCACTCTTGGTGTTGTCAGATGTCTATTGGACTGGATGAGCTGCAACTTCTTGCAATTGAATGTCAATAAGACCAAAGCAATTTTGGTTGATTCATAGCACCAGCTTAAGCATATTCACTTGCACAGATTACATTTGACAGATAGTTACCTTCAGCTGAACTCTGTGGTTAGAAGCCTTGGTATATTCTTGACAGTGAGCTTAGAGCTGATGCCTTATGTTTATTTCATATCCTGTTTTTGCCTTCCTAATACTGCATGTGTATGTCTACATTTAAATGAATTCACAGCTGAAGTACTAGTCACTCCACTTGTTATCTCTGGACAGAATGTTGTGATGATAAGTCAATTTCAGATTTAAAAAAAATGGTGGGTTTTTTCCCATTTAGGCAGTTTTAATTTCAAATGATATCTAATCAAGGATTTTTTTTTATCAGGAGCTCCTGGAAAAGTGTCTGTCAAAGTCTAACAACAAGAGTATAAGAAAGAAGTAGAGGATATAAGCAAAGATGAAAAACTATTTTTCCTTTTGGAATGTTTTTCTGGTATTCTACCACTTTTCTGGCCTGCAGGGAAAATATAGTCAGCACAGGTGTTCTTACCCTATTATGTTAGTGAAAGTTAAAATCCTCTGGATTCTGCAACAAGATTGAGCACAGTGTCATCAAATACTGATATGTGTTAGGATCCATTATAAATTTTGTAAAGAAAGGCATCTTTCCACATCATTTCTCATAATGGCTCTAAAATAGTCTGGGTTAATACACAGTTTCATTCACTGATTTGGTTAGTTGATCCTGTTTATGGTGAATTTACATATATTGCAACTTCCTTTGGAGCATAGTGAAGAATTAAACTTTTGAATTACTTCAAACCATTTTCTTGTTTGGGTCCTGGTCAGCTTAAAGCAGCATCCCGATTTTGAAGAAAAAATCGATGACTTAATGCCAAATACCCTGTCCGTATACTGTTTCCACTCACAACTTCAGTTTCTGTTGTTAAAGGCTAAAGGAGGTTCTGAAAGGGAGATCTTAGAGTTTTTACTTCCTTCTCTCAGTGAAGAATAGCATTACAACATCCTTGAATTTTGATATGAATAAACAAAAAAATAAAATAACTAATTAAAACAGTTGCAGTTGCATACTGGCATGTTCTGGTGAGCAAACAGAGTTGACTTTGTAATTTTGGACAGCTGAATAATGAATCTCAACCTAGAACTATGTTGGCGGGTCTTCTTTCTAAAAATGGCAGCATGGTTGTAAGTAATCTCCCCTAACCATGGATGCTAACTTAAGCGCTTTCTTTTTGAAAGTCATCATAGCAAAGTCTCTGACCGTGCTGTTATTTACCACTTGTCAGTGGTAGCAATGAAAATCTCCAAGCCCTATTTGTTTTCTTCCTGTAAAATGCTCTTTGTCCTGAGAACCAAAGATGTGTGAAAAGCACCACACTGAAACCTACACAGAAGCCAGGGTTGCAGCTTGCCTCTATTATCTTCTGCTCTTGGCCTTCAATCTTGCAGCTAAGTTGCTTCAAAGGCTTGAAATACAGAGTGGTGGGTAGTAGGTTTGGGTTTGCTTGGAGGTGCAGAGTTCTTACAGCTTGAAAACTTCATTTTTTGCCATGCGAAGGTGGTATAGGATTTGAATATGGAAACAGTGGAATTCAGAAAAGTGAATCAAGTCATTTAACAATAGCAGGTAGAATAGATTTTATGATGTATGAAGCTTTTGCAGTTGCTGTTATATATTGGTCAAATGATCTAAAAACAGGACTGAAGATTTGAAATTGTGACGGGGTTCTAGCTGAAGCAGCACCAAGCTCACTGGCAAATTTGTCAGGCAGGTTTTTTTCTGGTACAGAAGGCACAATTTGTCTGTCAAGTGTTATGCAGATAAATTATCTGAGCTGCCTTGTCCTCCTGGATATTATTCTTTAATTTCCACAGCCCTCCCTCCCACAACTCCCCTGTCCCTATTAACATGGTTATTAGCATCTTTTTTTGGTCTGTTTGAGAACAAGTTCCTAGACAAATTCCTCCTGACATATCCTTGTTCTCATATGTTTGCTACATAAATTCATTATCTCTTGCCAAGTTTTAGATCTGCCAAGTTCCCTCTGTGTTGTCTCAATTTTCATTCCAAGTAAAAAAAATTAAAATGCAAAGTGCAGAAGACTAAAAGTGAACTCTTTTTATTTTAGGGTTGTAAGCTTTGTCTCTGAGAGGAGGAAAAAAAAGTAAAAAAAAGGCCACAGGAGAATTTGATGTATGTAAGACATCTGCCCAAACATCTCTATCAATAATGTTATCACTGTGATAGTCCTTATACTTGAATTATCCATTCAGCTAAGGTTTTAAATTAGGGTTAGTCTGCATGTGGTATGTTGTAAGGAGAGATAACCAATATAAGGCTGTAGGAGCAGGCTGTGTACTAGTGCCAGTGAGTAACAGGTGGAGTAGGAGGTGGCTGTTTGTGACACGGAATCCTGGCTCATCTGCAGAGACTGAACTGTGGGAACTATCACATCTCTTTATTTTCTAAAGGAATTGTAAAATGGCTGACAGACAGATTGTCTGAAGGCCTGGGAGGAGCAGAGGAGTTTGGGAATCATAGAATGAATAGAATATCCTGAGTTGAAAAACACCCACAAGGATCAGCAAGTCCAACTCCTGGCCCTGCACAGGACAGCTCCAAGAATCACACCACATGCCTGAGAACGTTGTCCAAATGCTTCTTGAAGGCTGGTAGAGACTTTGTGCTGTGACCACATCCCTGGGGAGCCTGTTCCAGTGCTCACCCTCTCGATGATGAACCTTTTCCCACTGTCTGACCTAAACCTCCCCCGACACAGCTTCGTATTATTCCTCAGGTCCTGTCACTGGTCACCAGAGAGAAGAGATCAGCACTTGCCCTTCCCATTCCTAGGATAAACTATTTTGTTCCCTGTTTATATTAATGTTTGATAAAAATAGTCTGTAGGGACATAGAATCTGCTCCCACTTGTATTCACTATGTTTTTCTTGTTGTTTGGGGTTTTTTGTTATTATTATTTTGTAGGGTTTTTTTTTTTTAAGCTAAATGTAAATTTGGTAGATTAAAATGAAGTAAGAATTAGTAGAATAATGCAAAATAAGAATAAGGCAGAAGTGGGGGGTAGAGAAGGAACCTTTGAGATGTATGTTCAAGGTGTGTAAATTCTGCAATTTATTCAGTGAGGGAAGGTGTTGAATTGTGGCAGAAAGTTGTCTGCCATTTATGATTCATCAATTTAGGGGCACATAGATGCTCAATTTTTTAAAAATATATAAAATGCAGCACTGTGATTTTTGATTGCTAGCTTTACTTATGTTACAGCTGAAAGTAAGTTTGGATTCATGCTAATGGTTTCAACCTATATTTTCCCCCCAAATTCTGTTGCTGAAGTCTGTATCACTGACCTTTCCTCTTTACAGAAATTCATTTACCAAGTATTAAAGCTGTGTGGAAGCCTTTTTAACTGCAGCTTCAGCAAGATTTGCAATTATTCAAGGAAATACTGAAATACATACCTGTGTGTGTCTCATCTCTTTGATATGCAAAACCCCTTTACTCTTCTATTAACCGTTATGCTTCTGTTTCACACCTGCTTTCGTAAAGATGTGAACCCAAATGTCCCCCAGTGGTAGAATATGCCATATATCTTTATATGAACAGGCAAAAAGAGCATATTTAGACAGGTTGAAGGTGAAAAAAATTTTTATGCTCAAGTTTCTGATTAGACCATTATAACAGCATCACTAATTCCGCTCCTTCCATCTATTGTCTTCCTTCCTCTGTTGTCATCAGTGACCACTGTTGATTTGTTGACTCTATTAAAGTATTCAAGGAAGCCACAGGCCTGTCATTTTGGTCATAGCCTTAATCTGTTTTCTCACCTTGGGAGAAAATGTGTTAATACACTGTCTGTTTCTATAGAATGAACTCATTGAGAAAGTTCCTGATGCAACAAATCTGCAATACCTTTAAGAAGGGGAAAAAAAAAAAGGTTTTCTGAATCTTGGTTATTTTAACAGATAGCAAGCTATGTTCAGCTGGCAACTTTTGTAAGAACCATACCAAATTAAGTGACAGTAAGCAATTGTAACGGTACGTTGTGTAGTAATTTTTGAGCTGGATGAGTTGCAGCTCCTCCTGATTTCTCATAATCTCTGACTCCTTGTTATTTCTGAATGATTAAGCAAATCATTTATGCTAACTTCTGCTTTAATTTACATCTCTGTAAAGCCTGTGTAACTTTATTTTTTCTGGAGTTGCTTTAGTTTTTAAGACAAGCAAAGGGAGGGATCATTTCTGCCAGCTTGCTGATCTGGAAAATAAATAGCACTTTTTTTTTTCCTTTTTTTTTTATGCCTTAGAGGTAAATTATATAGCTGCCTAATTGCTTCTCATAAAGCACTTTAAATTTCTTCAAATGGTGTGTCATCTTTATAATAGTTACTTCTATTTCTGAGGAACTACTTGCTGTGCAAACATGGCTTATTTAAAGGAAAAGCAAAACCAGGCTTGACTCTTCTTACAGTTTATTTTTTGTTCTCTTATTTCAAGGAGAATTTGCTTTTTTTCCTCATATTTGAGAAACAGGCCTTGTGTTTTAGTTTGTATTAAATTTTTAAATTTAATTTGCATTTGCAACTGGCTAAATTTGTATTTTTAACTGACAAATTAGCTGTTTTTTAAAATTTTAATATGCAGATACCTGAGTTTTGGAATAATCTCATTCATTTTCTGGTATGTATCATAGATCCCTGAACTGCTTCTTTTTCATCATATATGAAAACAGTGGTGTCTGTTACATGTACTGAAATGTATTCATTTCCTAGTATTGGAAGATGCATTTTGGGTCCTTGTCCTTGTTTTATGTATGTTGGTCAGTCCTTCCCCTGCCATCTGAGACTTTGTGTGATGGTCTAAATAGCCATAAGAGCTGAAGTTATGGTCCAAGTGCTGCTTGCCATCACTAAGTTAACTGGATAACTAAGTAGGCCAGGATTAGTATCATTTGACTTAAATGACGAGAAAAGATTTTTTTTTTCTTTTCTTTTTGGTGCCAGAGTTCTCTCTGTTGTGCAACTCCTCATTTATGGCCTGTGCATCTGGGAAGAAATCCTTCTGGTTTATTAATTTGTCTTGCCAGACAGTGTGATCTAGTTATTAGAACAATAGATGATGAGAAGAAATGTTAAGATTAAATTGTATTTTATGGTTACTAGAAACTATGATGAATAAGAGTAAAAGGAATGTGTGTTCAACCAGCAGAAGAGATTAATGTTGTCTTGAAATAACTCCCTTTAATTTATCTGTAATATTTTAATAAATCTTTCCTATGACGTTAAATATTTGGATCGGAAAGATAACCTATAGGGAAAGATTGTACTAACTGAAAAACAGATATGTCTTTGTAGCATATAATAATTACAAATTGTAAAATATTTTGGGAAGAGACTACTGCATCTGTTGGTTGTGTGTCATTTAGTGCAGTGAAGCTTTGATCTCTGGATAGCGATCTTGAGCTCTGCTATAATATATTTAGGTATTCTTTAGGATTTTTTAAAATAGAACATAAAGGACTCTTTCCTATGTCACTTCTTCCTATCTTATTTATTAGAAATCATTTTCCAAAAGGTGTATGGGTATTTTTAATATTAGAACTGACTTTTAATGGAAAAATCTTACTAATGCCAAAAGATCATAGTGTCTGCTGAAGAAAGATTCACTTCATTTATTTTTGCTTAAATGGTGCAATTCAATTGCACATGGAAGAGACTAAAATTGTCTCAATTGAGTTTATATAAATGTATCCGGATCTTTTGATGACAGAGTGATTAATGTGTGTGAAGAAAAAAATGTATGTTGCTTGAGTGGGCCAGATATCACACACATACGTTGAAGTGTAATAAATGTGTGTGTTATTACATGAAAGACAAAACTTTGTAGGTTATGGTCTCAGAATTCCCCCAAATTGGCTTTAGCTTGGAAAGGGTCATGGTAGTTCAAGGAAGTGGAGTCAATACAGCTGTGTTTTTTGTTTGATATCAAAATCTGTTCTGCCTCTGTGTTAATGATGAGAAATATTAAGCTTCTTTTTTTAAAAAAGCATATTGTTAATTTTTTTTATACTACTTATGATACCTGTTATACTCTTTTAATTCTTATACTATTTATTTATACACCGATTATACCAATATACATTATACTTATAGATATCAGTACAATACAAGGCTTATGAAAAAAAAGTGAAAATAAAAAACCATTTCATTCTTCATTCAAGGAGCAGCTATGCAAAATCAGGCAGAATATATCCGTGGAAAGCTACTAATATGTAGAAACCATGGCCGACTGGTGACGTCTCTGAGCTGCTGGTGGTTTGAGATTCAAAAAGCGTTCAGGCACACTAACATACAAGCTTGCCATGCTCCTATATGGTCCTCTGCTCCTGTTTTTTGTCTTACTCCCTTAGCCAGTGCAACTGCTCTGAGGTGGAGTATTCAGTTGTGTTGCTTCTTTTTTTGCCACACAGATTGCTGCACTACAGTGGAAGTTAGCAGTTCTGTTAGCAGTTAATACATGAAAATACTGGATTTTGTTCACATGACAGCTCTACCTAATCCAAACCAAGTGGAAAAATTCATGGTAAATTTCGCTGTTATGAAATTGTTATGGGTAGAATCTGAATAGCACAGATCTTTTGGTGAGAAAATGAAGTTGTAATGTGTTTTCTGTACCTATCTTGTTTTATTAACAATAGCATGGACACAATCTTGTGCAATGTGCTCTGGGTCGACCCTGCTTGAGCAGGGAGATTGGACCAGATGATCCACTGTGATCCCTTCCAGCCCTACCCATTCTGTGATTTTGTGATTCTGCACTACTGTGACCCACAGGGCAAGGAAGTTTTCCTAGGTAGGAAGTGATTTGGTTTGTTATTGCTGTCTCTGATGCACAGTTTGCTTGTGCCAAAGATCCATAAGAGCTTAGTTCAGCATGTATTAAAGGAACTTGCCTCTCAGCTCTTTGGCCCAGCACCTCTCATCTTTGAAACTCTTCTGGGTCATAACAAGAATGCTATTAGAGGGAAGAGTGTGAACGTCTTTCACCACCTCAGTTCACCACTGAATGGATTTTCCGTTGCTTGGTATTAGATTCCATGTTGGCAGGGGCTGATGCAGTTTCAGAGTGAATGTATCTTAGTAACTAATCCTTGCTACCTCCTTGTGAGGTGATTTGCTAAGTATCTGACAGATGGGGAAGCACGGGAGTGCAAGGCAGTTTCAGAGCTGGGATTAGAGGGCTGATGTCCCAGGCTTCTGGTCCTGTGCACTATGCAACCATGAAGCCAACCTTTCCTGCCCATCTTCTGTTACTCTCTTGGGGCAAATTCCTATTGAACGTCATTAATGAAGACAACAGGGGAATAATCCTGTTGTCCTAGTCAGGAGGGAAAATGTTCTTCTAGTTCTGTGCTATTGTATGAAATTTAATGCCAACGGTCAGGAGACCTTAAATAACTACATTAAACAGCCGATTTGGTGCCAGCTTTTCTTCTTATTTAGCTTAGTCTAAACTGACACCAAACTTTGAGACTTCCTCTCCTCCCACAGTGGAGAGCTGCTGGGATTTTTTATACCACACATGGTTTCCCTCCTACATTTTCCTCCCATGTCAGATATTCATACCCCCTTTAATAACCAGCAGGGGGATCATTACATTGAGCTACTGCCAAATGCATAATGACTGCTGCCTTTGCCTTACACAGTCACTGCACTACTGATATCCAATTCAGCATTGTAAAGTGCTTAGGGCTACCTTGGGGATGTGCTATATTAAACCCAACTATTCTAAATCCTATTTAATACGAAGAGATTGGTGGTGGGGGAGGGGGGAGGGAGATTTAAAATTGTCATTAGTCACCTATTTTCAACAAGTAAAAATACCTGGTCACTTAGGGCTCAATTCTGTTGCTGTTAAGTCATAAATAGACCCACTGATTTTAGTAGGGGATGCATGGAGGTGAGCACTCTGCTTGCCATGGGGGGATGCAGAATTGGGTCCTATAGAGCTGTGTCTGAGACAGTAAGTTTGCAAGAAGCTGATGGGGGTGAGTGTGCCCATTTCTGAATTCCCCTTACGAATGTTTTACAGTGGAAACAGGAAAGCGGAAACATGCTTCATATCTGACTAAAAATAAAGGTACTCTTAAACTTGTAAAAGGCAACATTTTTATTTGAATGATATGACAGAGCTGCCACAGGAGTGCTACCTGCTATAAAGAAAGCTTAAGAATTATTACCTTTATTAGACCAGTGACACTGAGCTTTAGCCATACATTTCTAACTTCTGTCCCTCTACAGAGACAATTTTCTTTTCTTAAATAAACTGTCATGCTAGTGTTAATATATTGTTGGCTCCCTCATACTCTGAGAATACTGCTGATATAAAACATGTATATGTTAGATTGGTAATAGTATCTTTAGTGTAGCTGACTAGAACAAATGTGTTTCCCTCATGGCTGTGCTAATGTGATAAAGGAAAATTGGCTGTTCATCAGCTTTTGGCTGGGTAAAGACAGTAGAGATGGAACCACATTCTTTTTTATGCATTAATACCACTGAGAACTTTTCACTAGTTATATTTCATGTGCGGGCATGTTGTGCAAAGATGTTGTAAAACATGAGATAATGCTACAAATAACAAAGTAGAAAACCCTGTATCTTTTATGATGATAACAGTCAAACACCAAATGACAGTAACAGGCTGTAAAAAATGTGATGCAGAAAAAAAACGCGATGTAACCACCATATATACGTATACTTAGGCTCTTGCAAATAGGGCATCAGATGTTTAGAGGGCTTTGAATTAAAATTAAATAAAAAAACTGTTGTATTTAGGTCATTGATGTGTCAACACAAAAGATAATTTAAAATGGTGAGATGTATTTTGAGTGGTGAAACTCATATGCAATAACTTTTTGAACAAATCTCCAGGCTTAGTAATTATGATAATAGCCTTCAAATTTCCATCAGTGGAAGGGCAATAAATATTCCTGTCTAAATTTAGGAAGTATTGACTGAATCTGGAAATGGCAATAAAGCTCAGCATGCATGTGTATGTTTGAAAGTGCAGTTTAAGGAGGAAAAATTCATCTGTACAATTTTGTGTGAAGCCTAAAAAAAAAAAAAGGCCAAACAAATCCCTCCATCTTATTTCATGTTTTCTTTCTTAAAATGCTGATAGACTCATGTTGCCCAAGGCACTGATGCTGATCATCTGAGCTCAGATTTATAGATAATTGTGTCCGTTTATCTTGGTCTGAAATTTGAAAGACTTTATTGTGAAATAGTATTGTGAGTGCTTATATTGTGGTTTTCAAGCTGGTATGCTGTTAACTGGTAAATAAGTTCTGTCTTTCCTCTTTGCAACAAATTATTCTGGCTTGTAAACCTTCTATGTCCTCACATAGATATTATTCTTATGGAAGCAGTTATTCCATGTTTATTTTGTTTTGATTAGCATGACTATCAAGACGGGCTAAAGCACTCCAGTTTTATTTGGCCTTGATAGATATGATTCACCAGGCATCCATATCTGCAAAATTAAAATACTGCTCTGTAAATTGGCAGCAAAAAAATGATGTTTCAGATGCTGAAAGCTACCAAATTCTCATGTGAAAAAAGCCTTATGCAAGCTAAATACTGCTAAAAATCAAGTAATTTCATTTTTGCAAATAAATCACTTTCTGAAATAAAAGTTTTGGATAAGTTCAACTTAGTTTGCATAATTAATTTCATTAATGGGAAGCTGACTATAGCTGTGATACCTACCGTTTTCATTTTGTGTAGGTCTATATTTTTTAAAGAGAGTATTGAATTTCATAAAATGTAAGGCTCAAAGACATTCTCATAGTAATAAAATTTTCCTAATTTTAGGTAATCTAAGCCTGAGGATTTTTTAATGCAAAAAAAGTACTTTGTAAAAGCTCAGCATCTTGTGACTTTGTGGAGCTGGGAGAACGCCATAAAGTATTTCTATGAACGTTAGCTCAGATTTAAAATGAATTGGCAGGGAATGGAACACTTGCAGAAAACAGTACCCTGGGGTGCTGGCTGAGTGCATATTCCTAGCCAAGGGTTCCCTTGATGTGAGGGAATTACCCATTGGGTGTAAAGCAGATGTAGGCAGTTCCTATACCATTCCCTTCAGCCCTTGTAGAAAGGAGCATGCTGGGGTTAGGGAGGTGTTTTGGAGGGGTGTTAGAGGCCTGGCTGAAACGTGCTGTGCTTGGTTATCCTTAGCATGGTATACAGCCCCTTGAGGCCTGTTTGAACTGATGTGTATGAGAAGAGCTGTGACAGCTATAACATGTGCCCATGGCCTGAAGTGGTGATGTAGCTGTAACCAGCCTTGTACCTTGTGAAACAGACCCACCCTTCTCCTTTTCCTCTCTTCCCCCTCCCTGCCAGATCCCCATACTGTGGTTTCTTCTTTGATTTAACTACTGTGGAAATTTTATACCTTGTGCATCTGAGTGGTGATCTATTAACTGGATGGACAGAAAAGAGGTAGCTGCTTTCAGTAGGCACTGAAAATAAACACAGCAAATAGGTTGAAGTACTGTTATTGGTTAATCACTGTTAGACTCAACATGTAGAGAAATCAAAGTGATTGCATAATAAACCATGTGCTTGCCCTTTCACATTGACTCTATAGGTGCATCACAGCCGAATTAGTTTCTTCTTGAACGGCTGGGAAGATGACAACACACCTTTTGATTCAAGGATTCTTACAGGAACAGTTGCAGATACTGATGCTGATGGTACTCTGCAAATTGGACAAAGCTTCACAGGTGAATCTTACAGTATTTTAGTGGAACGCATTGGAATATACAAAAAAATATACATGGTGTGGTTAAAAGAAGTGTGTGGGTAATTTTAAGTTTGTATCTGTAATGCTAAGAAGTAATACCTTCCTGCAGAAGAAAGCAGAATGGGACTAGCAGAATGAGAATCTTTCAGCCCAGTAATGCCTAATAGCTTTACTCTTCATTTGCATCTAGAATTTTATATGTACTACAGCATGACATAATGATAGCGGAACGGTGGGAGGTATTTTGTTGCTTTTCACAAATTCTTGGTTCTGCAGCTCTAAGAACACTGACTACTGCTCTTCAGGAACATGCACAATTTGAAGCTAACTCCTAAATATGGTTATATGTCACTTAAAAGAACTTTATTGTGGGCTTGGGCAAGAAAATACTCTGTGCCCCATTTTTTAAAACTTGTATTTGGAAATGTGTTTTGATTTAATTTTGATTCTGAATAGTGGATAACTAATAATTGTATTAAAGAAAGGAATATTTAAAAATGCTTTTTATCTTTATTGTATAAATTGATAGGTACAGTTGTACCTACTGTATCTCTTCTCTAATTAGAGGTGGCACATGGACTGGCTCATTACTTCTGTCTAATGAGCCGATCCCTGTGCCACCTCTCTAATCAGAAAAGAGATAGGTACAAAATGTTCTTATAAAGTTATTATAAATCGTTCTTTTTTATCAAAAAAATTAAGCCACTGCCCTCTATAGTTTTGTCCAGGTCCAAGATGGTTTCATTCAGGAGGGGTAATTGTGCAAGAGAGATCTCTGAGTGCTGAATTAAAGGTGCTCTCATGCAGTGCAAAGCTGCCTTCTACTCAATAGATTATTTATAGTGTATTTTCTTAGGTTTAGAGCAATTTGTTGGAAGAATGCAAGATTTTCGGTTTTACCCAGTGGCACTTACAAACAGGTAAAGAACTTTTATTTTTGTAAAAAAAGTTAACGAGAGGCAAGAAGAAAGTGTAGATAACAATATGCTTATTTCCCGAAGTATAGTGCTTTTCAAATATTTCCTTTAGATGGTTGCTTATGATGATGTAGTTTCGTGAACCTCATTTCAAAGATTACCTTTAATCTAAAAAATCTTGAGTTAAAATAAATTCAACAACTTAATGTGTTTTGCTTTTGAACTGTACTTAAGTAGGCTTAATATATGTAGCAGTATATATATATATAGTGCAACACAACACTCAGTAATAAATATGTGCTTTCCTTCTTATTATAGTCCTTGTTACAACCTGACTTACTATGTATTCTGCAGAGAGTAGATCCAGTTGCTAGATTTCAATGCTTATAAACTGTCTAGGTGTTATCTACTCATCATAATTCTGACATAATAGTGTGTGCTGATAAGCTTAGTCCTGGTGGATAAGACTTGCTAAGCTTTCTCAGAACTCTGTGTAAACTGTAAGGCAAGGGAGGGAGCACAGAGGACTAGTCCATTTTAGACCACTCAAATACCAGTGATCCAATTGAAGAGGACAGACACTCCAACTGGTTAGAATGCTGGCTTTCTGGCTGCAAGCCTGGCTGGCTGTGCTTTGCTGTTTCTTTCCTCTGGTTTCAGATTCCCTGTAGTATCGGATGTCCATGTCGGCTGTTCTGGGTGCTTACCCCGCACACGCCCTTACCCCGAGGTGCCACTGTCTGAACTGTTCCTTGCTTTCTAGATTAGATTGTCACCATAAGATGCCAATGACTTCACTTGCTCAGCCCACAGACCCCTGGGCAATTGCTTTGACTTCCTACATTCCTGAGGCAAAATTACAGTTGCCAGTGCAATTTCTGTTGCCCTCCAGCCTCCCTTCCTAGCACATTACAAAGAAACGTTACCTTTGTTATCCAGCTCATGCTGGATTAATCTAGTCAATTCAAGCTGGCCAGAAGTAGTCAGGTCCTATTTGTCTGCGTGGTGCTTCTGGGTAGGCTGCTTGCAATGACACTCATGACTGCAGACCTTAAGGCTACCTAATGATAGTTTTTCAATAAGATGTAGAGCAGTTTCCTAGGAGCTCAGCTGTCTGCAGGACATTATGATGAGCTGATCTCCTATGAATTGAAAATATTAATGTGAATCTGAATTCCAAGTTTTATGAAAATCATGTTGGTGTTATTTTTTCAGAGCAATGTTTGTCAAATCCTCTGAACTACAGTTTATCTCAATGAAATCAATAAAGTTTAACAATTGAAAAATAAGATATTTTACAGCATGTTTTGGCCTAGTGATGTCTTCGTAGATTTGGTTTTATATCCACAAATAACTTGGTCCAAAATGGGATAAACTGTGAAGGAAAATCTTGCCTGTGTGCCAGTTAATTTAAGGATATATCTGTGTAAAAGGCCCTGTAGTTTTGGGTTCTGTGGAATTTGTAGTGGCAGCTAGCAAGTATTTATTTACTTAATAAGCACACAAAAATTATGTTCTTACTGATAAAATAAGAAAATGGGAAAAGTAACAGGTTTTTAATATAAAAATTCAGTATCTACTGGGCTTACAAAATCTTTCTTTTACACCAGAGAGGAACAGATAAAGACCTGCCCATGTCATGCATATATCTACCTGCTTGCCTGCCTCCCTCCATCCCTATGTATTTCAGTTGCTGATGTCACAGGAAACTCAAGTGACTCAATGATTTGACATGACTGTATTGAATGCAAACTGGGGCAGCTTAATAGTGGGCATTTGTATTAGAATTAGTTAAAAATGAAAATATTTCTATCCAGGTTTTCTAGGGTGCAATGTGATATTGTTCAAGGTGGTCTTTCTGGAGGATTTGAGTGCAAACATTCAACTTTTCTGTGGTTACAGGCAATGTGTCGCTGTTATGGTATCCTTAAAAGCAGCATCCAGACCACTAATTGGAGTCAGACAGGATGCTGCAATAAAGTGTTAAGAATTTTTCTCCTTGCACATACGGCTAGGTTCATCCTATCTAGCTTCAGACACCTCAACAAGGAACTAATTTCCCTTATGTCTGAGGAACTTCATATATGTGGAACAATGAAAGCAGCTCTGCAGTGCTTCTTCACAGATACCTTCTGAAGGTGCCTGCTGCTTACCCATGATAACATAGAGACCTTGTGGGGACTTCATTTGTAGCTGATTCCTCGTGTTTACAAGCTGAAACCAGGCCTTTAGTGCTTCTACTATAATCTAAACTGAATTTTGTTTAATCTATGAGCCTAGAGGCACAAAGTGGCACTTGTCCTTTTTTTTGTCATATACGTAATTACTTTTCTATATGCTGTGACAGAGACATTTTGGAAGTATTCTCTGGAAAATTCCCTCATCTCCATACCCAGTCTGAGTGCCGCTGTCCTGGAAGTCATCCCCGAGTGCACCCGTTGATACAGAGGTACTGCATCCCCAATGGTGCAGATGATACCACTAATGACAGAGTGCTGAGGCTGGATGCAGAAGCCCATCCTCTGTATTACATCAACGATGATGACATTGGGACCACTTGGATTTCATCTGTGTTTGCTAATACCGCAGGTCTGGATCGTGGTGTTTCAATCACCATAGATTTACAAAATGGACAGTATCAGGTAAATGGGAAGATTACATTTGCTATTTCTTAAATAAGAACTAAGAAAATATTTTTGTAGATGTTTCATTACAATTTTGAGGAAATTCAAACCTTATGCTTTAAAATGTTATCCTTAGAGGACCAGGAAGAAAGCTTCCCTTTTTTTTGGTGTGTAACAGTGCAAAAGGCAGAATGCATTATGGTTTTTGTCATTCTCTTTCGATGTGCCTGTTGTAACAAGCAGTAATCTATAATAGGTATACCAGAGAGGATATCCTGTGTGAAGACACCAATATTTAGAAACTGAATGCTGTCTTTTACCTCCACTTTTGTAATCTTCAATTTTAATTTTAATTTCTGTTAAAGCTTACGGTGCTTGTTCCATACCTCTGGTAGAAAACTAACAAATGAAGTTGAACATGTCGAAAGCACACTGACGTATCAGAAGGGATTTCTGTTGTGTAGATATTCTGGAGATGGTAGTTAAGCCTCCCAAAGAATATGGAAGGAGAAAACGATAGGCAGGCCTGGTTACTGAAGAGGCCATATTTCATCTAACACTGGGCTGTTGAAGAGCGTCATGTTGTCTTGGAAGGAGGGGCGTATCAGTAATGGGGCTGCATTCACAATAGGGAATTCACCAAATTTCTGTGTATTCTGGCTAGCCTATTATTCTTTTTTTTCCATTAATGGTGAGAAGGGAAAGAATATGTTGACAGGTTTTGACTACATGCATAAGAATTAGTCCTTCAGTTAAAAGTGATTTCAAATCTATATGATGTTCTAGGATTTTGCTTACTTGCTACGGTCACTTCTGCACAAGCAGTATGCTGAGGGAAGTGCTCTTTAAAACAGCACAGGTATTTGATAATATTCTGAGCTAAAAATAGAGAGAATCCTAAAAAAAAAGTACCTGTTATTAGACAGATGACTCATTAAATATTTGGTAACACAACGCTGTAACCTTCATTTTTGCCAAAATAGTATTGCTGTAACAAATCATGGACTTTGTAGTGCATTTTCAAATGGTCTTCAAGAAAAGGTGGAGTTCTGGTGCACAGATCAGTAGTTGTTTAATAGTGTCTGAGAGATCAAAGAGCTTGTTTAACAAAAAAGGTAATCTTTGGTTTTAATTGGGAATATATAGCCTGAAATGTAGCTGTTTCTTCTGTCTATGAGTGGTAGAGCAGACTATGTAGTCACATAGAAAAAAGTTTATATTCTCATTGTTTTATGATGTAACCGTTAATACCAATTCATAAATTTGTTATCTTCTTGTAGGTATTCTATATTATACTGCAGTTCTTTAGCCCACACCCTGAAGCAGTAAGAATAGAAAGAAAAAAAAGAGATGATCTAAAATGGGAAGACTGGCAGTATTTTGCTAGAAATTGCAGTATTTTTGGGATGGAGAACAATGGATCTCTGGAAAAACCAGACTCTGTCAACTGCCTCCAGCTTCATAGGTATGAGTGGGTATTATCTGCATAATACAGATGCTTTACACAAGTCATTTCTATGTTCTAATGAGATAGAGTCTTTTAATTTGGTGTACTCATTTATTATGGACTACTTAATGTATAAAAGATCCTAAATCTGACCTTCTGATTGCAGATTTCCAGAAAGTCATCTGTCATTTTTATCATATTTTAGTCATTTACGAATGTAACACGATTGAGTCCTCAGTTATTTTTGTGCTAGAGTTTTGAAATTTTATGTGCTTGTGTTTTGAGGGGCTATTGTCAGTAGAATTATGGAACTTTGAGATGATAAGTGGAGGAAGGTACTGACATAACAGATTGTTTTAAACTGTCTACTGGATACGAAAGTCTACCTGCTCATCTCTGAGAGTGCAACCTGTTCTGAAGCCTAGAAAAGAGGCCAAACCTAAGTATAAAAGCCAGTCATCCAGCCTTACTAGTGGTCATGCAAAACATGTAAGAAATGTCTTGAAAATGGTATCTTGAAACTTTCTAACCTTTCTAAGCAAGAACAAATATAAAACTGTGGGGAGGGGCTAAAGATGTTTACTAGCTTTTAGCATGTTGCATGCCCCTTTACTGACAGTGAGCATGTGCATATTTAAAGCTATATAATCTAAAATATACATTTCATAAATATAGTGTATGGCATCTGTAATAGTTAATGTTATCATTTTACACACACATGCATGTATGTACATACACATAATTGAATCTATACCACTACATATATTCAAATGCATTATCTCTTGACTGAATTCAGATCCCAATCAGTATTACACTTGTTTAGTATTTAGCTGGAAACCAGTGAGAAAATACATTACCAGGTGCTGTAGGCATTTTGCTTTTCTTGTTGTTTCACTTTTACTACTTTTCTGAGACTTTTCAAGTGTCAGCATCTTTGTCCGTTCTCCAGGAGTTCAGAATTCTGAGGAGAGGAGCATAAGGTCATTTGAGTTACACCACTTTTCAGCAAAGAAATCTGAGCTTTATTGCTGATCCTTGGAACAGAGGGTAGAGGAGAAAGGAGATATCTTAAAAAGCCAAACATTTTTGGATAAATAAACCCAATGGGGTGTAATGCCACTTTCAGCCCAGAAATACGTA
>JAYRBT010000114.1:20369705-20397242 GCA_036023395.1 Myiotriccus ornatus
ATATCTTAAAAAGCCAAACATTTTTGGATAAATAAACCCAATGGGGTGTAATGCCACTTTCAGCCCAGAAATACGTATTTGTATATTTTCTAAAAAGAACTGAGGAGTTAAATGTGAACTGTTTCCGTAAATGTTTTGTAAGCAACAGTGTTTCTGCCCTTCAGTTAAAACATAAATGATGATAGGAAATGATACAAATGAATGATTTTTGGGTACAGCTGGTGTACAGAATGCTTTGTTTAAAAGGTAGGACATATACCCTATAATGGTGATTATTCTGTGTTCTCAAAGAGTAGTTACAGTTGAAATAATGCTCCAAATTTGTGTCAGCAGTTTAACAGAGTTCCCTTTATAGGAGGATTTTACGGTAAACCACAACTGGTTTCTCTCTCCCCCAGCCAGATACTTGTAACTGCCAAGACATGTCCAAACTGTCTGTCCAGGATTTAGATACCAGTGTGCTTGTTACCTGGTGGCCTTGCCAGGATCCCTGGGTTGACATGGAAGGCAAATGACCTTGTCTTTGAAATCCTTACCATGATTTGAGAGTTCTTGTTTTGGTGAGCATATGCTAGTACTGAATGGACTTTTTTGTGTCCTTTAGGAAATGAAAATGATTAAGTTTTTTGTTTCTCCATCCTGTACCACCTGTGTAAGTTAGGAGTTGCTTGCTGTCCTTAAGTCCCCTTTCATAGGCTTGAATCTTTGGTTAGTCTGAATATTGGCTAACCTTTATTTTAGGATCTCATTTGTTTTCCTGGTTTCCTGAGAAACTGCATGTAGATGTCCAAAATCTTGATGACCTGCTTATCTAGTTGCCATCAGCCTTACAGTCTTTTCAGCCTTACAGTTCCTTCTGGTGCTTCCATAACAAGATGGTGATGTTTGTCTGTCATTTGTACCTGTCTAAACATTTACATTATAGTTCTACATGCCATGGCAGCAAAAAATACTTTATTTAATTTTCTGGAGAGTGGAAGAGAAGACAGTACCACCCAGAGTAAAATACAGATATATTCCACTGAGATTTTTGTGAAGCACTGACTTGGATTGGGGGACAGTAAATTCAAAGATTCTTCATGAATAGAGAGGAATATGACTAAGCAGACCTAGTCTAACTAGAAATCTCATCTTTCAAAAGCTCTGAGATATTTTGAAGTGACATTTTTTGAATGTTGTATGTCAGGTGCCAGGTGATAACATGGGTTATCTATTTTTAATGAACCCATATAGGTATGCAAATAAGCAGGCATTCTTCTCTCTTGCAGAGGCAAGTTCTGCTCATAGCTAAACTCTGCCTAGTACATATAAGAACATATGATTCATAACAAAGTTTCCAAATGTGCAGTTTATATATAGTCAGCCTTTGCTTGAATTCTCAAGACTGTCCTTCCCCTTTCTGGGCTTCAATATACAGTTTTACTCTCAATTCTTCTGCATTCCATTAAAGTCTCTTGTACTTGACTTGCATGTGTTTCTAACTCTGCTCAAATGAGATTATGTGGTCCAGTGACTCTGGAATTCAAGATATAATAATTGTTTCTGTATGGTTTTTAAATGTGTTTAGAAGGTATATAATTAACGATATGGACCTGTTAATTATTTTGTTAGTCATCGGAATGGTTTCCTTATGTGGTACAAACCTAGTTCATGTTTCTCAGTGTTAAACTTTTTAAAACCTTAGTATAGATGACATTGTATCAGTCACACTTTATTCCTATTTTGAAGTTGCCTGCTAGAGGATTTACTTTTAATTGGAAAAATAGGACCTGGAGAAGAGCGTGGTAGTTCGGGGCAAAACAGGCTTATACAGGACATTTCTTTTTCCCTTCTTGAGTTCCAGTGACTGGGAATCCAGTGACATAAGAATTTTTACCCAGAAAGAACAAAACTCCTACGTGCAGTTAAGTGGAGACCCTTTCTGACAAACAGGATATTAGGAGACAGAATCTGTAAAATATGTGAGATTTTGATTTTAATTTGCCCTCCTCTCTGTTTGAACAGCTTCACACCGTATTCTCGTGGTAATCTAACTTTTAGTGTCCTTACCCCGGAACCAAATCACCGACCTGGTTACAATGATTTTTATAATACTCCATCTCTCCAAGAATTTGTAAAAGCTACACAAGTGAGGATTCATCTCCGTGGCCAGTATCATACCAATGAACCTTGGGTAAATTTCAGGCATAGGTACTATGGAGTTAATGAAGTTACAGTCAGTGGAAGGTAGGTGTTATGTGACTCCTCCCCCACCCAGCACTGCCTCTGACTATTGCAGCTGTGCAAAGCGTAAAAGGGCCTGCCTAAAATTTAGTCAAATTGTTTTGCTTTTACATTTATGAATGAGAAAAGTATTTGATCTGAAGCAGTGTATCAAGATTGAAATTATTGGCGTGCTGTGTTTTTAGAACATTTGCTCACATGTGATTTTACAATTAATTATACTTATTACACAAATCTATCAAAAGCAGTCCTTTCCTTGGAATTATCAATGCCTCTAAGCCAAGGCATTTGTATGATGAAACGATGGCTTGTGCTTTACTTCAGTAACTTTCCAAGTTGTAGATTCCAGTCATGGCAATTTTAACAGTCTTCATGGAGAGCTCATTCTTTGTTTTAGCTGGAGTTTTTCTTTCAGAATTGGTCAGTGTTACATTATCTGTGACTGACAACTTTATTGTATATGATAAGTGTGCTGTCTTGTGAAAGGACTAATTATACCCTATAAATAATATGTAGATTTGGCAATGAAATAGTTTCCAAGGATCATATGGTGCAGATTTTTGTTCGGTAGTATTATTCCTGAAATTATTTTGGTAGTTCTCATTTTGAGGGAAAGAATCCCATTAGAGGTCATGTTTACCTTAAAATTTTCTACATTGCTAATGTATTTTGATTATTGATTTAGATGTGTTATGATAATGCATTTACTAAAATAGCTTTATCTTGGTGACAGTATAACAGTAAAATAATTACAGCTGTAGTTTGCAAAGCTATGCCATTCCTCCAGAACAGCCCTTCAGGTAGAGTGGTATGGTTATTAACTAAGATTCTATACAGATTTTATTTTAGTAAGAAATGGACATTTTAACTGACATAAAATGTGTTAAATTGCAAAATTATGCCTGATATGGTTAAGGTTTCTTAGAAAAACTAGAGCTGCACTGTAAGGCTTAATATTGGTGAATAATTATAATAGATTTAATAAAATTTTACATATTAATGTTGCATACTGAAAAACAGTTTTCATTACATATTATATAAGGTAAGAGTAGCTGCACTAAATGCTGGTTTTTGGTTTCTTGGAAAGCAATTTTTGATGCTTAAAACTGTGTTGAGTGAAGTAGTTTTTTGTAGGTTATTGCACTTCAAAACATTCTCTCTGGTGACATTTATTTGTACTTAATAAAGATCCAGACTATGTAATACACAAAATTGACTTTGTTTTCATATTTTAATTTTTTTTCACTACCTTTTGTTCTTTCAGGTGTAATTGCCATGGCCATGCTGAAAATTGTGACACAGCTGCAAAACCATATAGGTGCCTATGTGTCAAGGAAAGCTATACAGAAGGAAATAATGTTAGTGTCTCCTTTGTCTGTCCACATCACCTATGAGCAGCCTCAAAATTGGGATTTTAGTCCTGGGAAAGAGTGTTATGTGTGTTAGTCTATTCCTGTCTTTTATTGGGAAACTTTCCATAGCAGATTTGTATTAATTAAGGAAACACAAAACTTCCTCTCCTCCCCCTACACCCCAAGCCGTTTGCACCACAGACCATTAGGAGCGTTCAGGATGTTGTTAGAGGATTAGGCCACTTTCAAACATTAGATGCAAATCTGAGTTTAGACTGTGAGCATATAGTAAAGATTATGTCTCTGCCTGCTGTAGCAACTAGCAAATGTCCTGTGGAGTGAATGTAGTACTCCATGGTGGTTTTAGTTTGGTTCTGTGGACTCCAGAGTAGGTGGAATGCAGTAGGCACAGTCCTGGAGTTCAGCTTCCAACATAGTTTCATTTGAAGAGAACAGTTCAAGTGGTCCATGATGCAAACCAAAGCACATTAAATGCAAAATTATAATTTTCCTTTTTTTATAATAGTTTTATAATTCTTGGCCTTAGGAGAACCAAAATGGGGTTGATTGTTGTAAGTCACGGTATGTCAGATAAATATGTAGAGGAGAGCATAGAATGATGGTACTAGTTTGCACTTATTACAAGCAGCTTTTGGGTTTCTTGCAAGCTGTTCAATTACAACTTAGCAAAAGCAGACCAATGATAACGTGAGTAAAGAAAGTAAAGATTCTGTTCCTAGATTAATAATTTATCTCAAAAGAAAAAAAAAAAAGGGAAAATAAGTTGAGGTTAAGAAAGAATGACCTACATCAAGGGAATGAATCCTACAGTCTCACTGAATGTTAGATTTCCATTGTGAGTACTTGTATTCCTTGTTACATTTGTGCCTTTACATTTTGGAAGTACCCTTTCTGAAATTTAAGAAGGGGTTATGTGGAATAGCAACAATAGCAAAGGTTTTTTTCTGATTCTGCCGTCAGAAAAAAAACAAGCAGTCAGTGCTTGCTGCAACAGAGCAAGGAGTGTTCACCTGTGAGCATTTGATACAGCTCTTATGATTGGGTGGAAGATCTTCGTCAGATTTCATAGGGGACTTAAGTTTTCTCGTTTTTTTAAGCTGAAGTGTAGGATCTTCAGTCTAAATGGGACTTGAATAGAAATTTTGAGTTTTTAGATGGGTCAAATTAGAAAAAAAAATTCAAACTGACAGTGTCCCTTTAATTAGAACACACATTGTGAAATGTTACTTTGTAAGGATTAATTATAAATATTTAATAAGATCTGGAAGTTCACCGAGCACTCTTGCAAGACTTATGCTACCTTGTGAAAACAAACCAAATACATTTTAATGATGTATCTGCCTTATCAGATATTTCCTGTCAATGTTAATGGGTTGTTCCACTGAGTGTCACATTTTTGAATTGGCATATATGCATTGTAACTATAATTGAAGTGCTTAAATTAACTGTATTAACTCAGAGTACAGTAAGGATGTTGTTTAATTATTTTTCTTATTCTTTAATAACCATGTCAGTATCTATTAAATATGAAGTAAAATAGAAGTAGCAATAAGATAGAATTGATACTTGGAAGTACGTCTCTAACTACTTTGAATTTTATCAAAGATTTACATTGAATCCAAACAACTTAAAGGTTTTGATTTTTATTTTGTAAGGCAAACACTTAAAAGCCAAACCAAAACGCATTCTGATTTTGGACTGTCATTGGCAAGAGTAACTCCATCTTATAGCCTTACACCTATTTTTCAGGCTCCTACCCCATTGAATTAGGAATTGAAAAATAAATTTACTTATCTCTATATTTTTTTAATTCAAATAAGAATTTGAAGAAGGAAGTTTCTAAACAAAACGTTTTTGGTAGGGAGGAGGAAAATGGTTTTGATAAGAAATTGCACTATCAGCAAGTAGTCTTTTTTTAACTTCCATCCTTTTCTATCAGTGAGTAAGTCACCACAACTGAGGAGGTATACGAAGGTTTTTGGGTTTGGGGTGGGTTTTTTCAGTATCTTGGACCAGAAATCAGAGATCCTTGAAAAGCTTTTAACATGTGGCAGAGTTTGTCCTTGTCACATTTACACTTAATACAGCTAAAATTACCATATTTAATTTGTCTGTCATATACATCTGGCTAGCTGTTGTGCAACAAAGCAATACCAGAAATGAAAAGTTTCCATAATTCATTACAAATAGAAATCTTAGTTTAGTTATTTGCATCACCATGTTATGAAATTTGACATACTAAATGGATTTTTTTGGGTTTTGGTTTGGTTTGGGTTTTTTTCCTGAGTTCTGTATTGGTGAAGAACAATGATGAAATATGTTGCTATGAAATTTTAGATGATGGAAAGAAGGGAATGCTTAAAAATGACTTGCAGATGTTGAGGGGCTAAATTATGACAGAACAGGAAATAAATCCTCACAAAGCTTGTCTTTCAATTTATGCGAAAAAATGATCAACTTCTTCATTTACAAAGTGTTTTGTAAATGACTTGGGTCCGGCTTTGAGAAGTAGCTCTGCCTTTTATAAACGGAAACTGAGGCACCAAAGAGTGGAGTTCAGATTTTGGTAACATGTATATGCAGACTCATTTATAGACACAAGTAAAAGTATGTTCAAAAACTTTCCGTGATGTCACATGAAAAGCTGGAAACAGCCCATGAAAAAAACAAGACAATCAAGGAAGGTCAGTCTTATCTTACTACTCAGAGCTTCCTTTAAATTGATCATGTACAACTTAATAGAGAAAGGTAATGGCAAAATATGCAGGAATAATTGTTCAAATAATAATGGAAAATAGAATTTAAAATAAATAAAACAACTCTGATTAACACTTCAAAGGATATGAATGGAAGTGAGAGTGACTGCATACAGTAAAGGCTTCAGGTGTTCAGACTTTTACATGCAAATAATTGATGGTCTTAAACATCTGTGGTCTGAAAACTGCATATGGCATTGTTGATTTATTAAGAATTATATAAATAAGGCTTTTCATGTTGTTACAGAAGAATCTATGTAAACCTTAGTTAAAGGTCAATCTGTGTCATATGTTGGAATGAATGATACATAGTACCTGAGGAGCTGTAAATATTAACTACTTAAGTGGTCAGGCAATAACAAAGACTTTTAGCTTGCAGAAGGAATGAAGGTAGCAAAAAAACGCACTTTGTGATACATGAAGTGTTAGGATGGAACCCCATAAAACACTCTTAATTTCTATTCTGTCTTCCTTAGTCACTTGGAGTCACTTAGAGTGTTCTAGCTTGCTTGTTTTTTTTGCCTTCCCCCCCCCCACCTTCATAAAAAAAAGCCATGAGGAAATTAAGATGACTGTCTTCAGAGCAGGGTGAAGCTGCCCTGGAACAGATATTACCTAAAAGCCATGTGCATCTTTGAAAGTTCAACACTGGAGGTCTGGAAGTTAAATGCAGTTCTTAACCTAATAAAGCTGTGACAAACAGTAGGGTTAGGTGGGAGTGCAGTTCACATTTTTATTGCATACACATGTGACAACCGCTAGAAAAACAATTGTTTCACACTCATCGCCAACTTTAAATGACTGCTTTTTTTCCAAGACTTTTCAAATGAGGTTGTAGACAAGTGGGAGTCAGTCTGTTCTCCCAGGTAACAAGCACTTGGAACAAGAGGAAACAACCTTAAGTTGTTCCAGAGGAGGTTTAAATTGGATATTAGGAAAAACTTTGTCATTGAAAAGGTTTTCAGTGATTGGAACAGGCTACCCAGGGAAAGTGATGGAGTCACTGTCCCTGAAAGTGTTTAAAAATGTGTGGAAGTAGCACTCAGGGACATCGGTTAGTGGTAGACCAGGCAGTGTTAGGTTAATAGTTGAACTTGATAATCTTAAATGTCTTTTCCAACCTTAATGATTCTATGATTCTTTGAAGTTCTGTTGAAGTTTTAAGCCACAGAACAAGAGATATAGTTCAAAGAGGCTCTGTCCTATGTAATCAAATGCCATCTTTTTCTTTCTTACTCCTTAGTGCTTGTGTTGCTTAACAATAGATGCGAGCACAGGTGTGCATAAGTAACTGATCTAAGATTAAATCTGAAATGAGATGATGAATGCTTTCAGCTGCTGTGTGGCTAGCCAAGCACAAATGGAAACTCAGGGCTGGCAGGTTGGTAGCTATTCTTGTGCTGTTTTCCTTTCAAGGAGGACATATTTCCATAGACATGCTGAGAGGAGAAAGCTGCATGAGTTGGATGGCTTGGCTGGGAGCTTGTTTCTTTGTTGTGCTTCCCAAGTTGTGCCATGCTTGAATGAACCCTTGTCTCATGTTGGTGCTGTGTAATGCTGATTTTCCTCAAGGTAGAGACAAAGGGAGAGGGAAGATGGATGTGGATGAAGGAAGGACTTGAATAAATTTGAGCTTCGTAACTTGTTTAACAATAACAGTCAAGGTGTTTCCCTTAGTGTACTTAAGTTGAGCTAATCACAACTAGGCAGCAATTGCTCTGATAAAGAAAGGCCAGAGTCCAAGGTCTCAATTGAAGCCCTGCTAATTTCCATTTTGAAAACTCCTTTTTTTCCTCGTTGTGGTGATGTTGTGGATTTTTGTTGTTTTGTTTTGTTTTTAACAGATGGCAAAAACGTGTGGTAGCTATTGTTATCTTACCGCTTACTGTTAGTTGAATTTCTTAAAACTGAATTTCAGCAGAGAAGTTCTTATACTTTCATTTTGTCTCCCAAGTGACTTTTGCTATGAGTTGTGACCGGTCTGCAGTTCTTGGACTATCTTAAGCTTATGGGTTTTAATTCAGTTTCTCATTTTACCCACAGTTGATGCTTTCCCAGCATCAGCTGTGAGGGAAACAGTTTAGATACTTCAATAGTTGCCTAATTTTCAGTGTATAGGTGACATAGACACACTGACCTAGATATAATAGTGCTTGGAATAATAGCCATGAAGAAAGATGAGCACAATTAGGGAACTGAAGAAGAAACTAGTTGCCCAAAGAAGAAAGTAGTTGCCCAAATAATTTACAGAAGTGACTTATTTTGAAGCATTTAAATTTCTTCTGAAAGATGGAAATTATGATTGCCGTGTATTTTGTTTCATTTGTTTCACTCACAAGGTCAAATGGTGACAGTACAAAGTATAGTTACTACAAGGTTGGAAACTACAATAACATTGTTTAAAATGCATTCAGATGGAGGTACTGGGTGAATATGTCTTCTGTGCCTCAAACACAGCAGGCACCATTTTGCATCCGTAGAAGTTTAGGTAAATCTGAATCTCAAGATGTTAACCTGTATTGAGTATCTAAATACTTAAAATTTTATTTGTCTACTCACCTTCCTTGATTTTGTTGTGTTTAATTAACTTAAAAAACCTGAAATAATAATAATTAAAAAGTTGTGTTTGTTATTTTCCTTCATGCAAGAAAGCATAGGTCTTTTTGTCTAAAAACAATATTAATAATGTTTAAATGGGGTAAAACCCAGAACGAAATATCAATATAGAGAGTGTAATAGTATTCTTGTGAGATAAAGAAATATTAATTTCTAAGGAATTATATTTCTTTATTTATTATTTATTTCAGTGTGATCGCTGCTTGCCATTATACAATGACAAGCCTTTTCGTCCAGGTGACCAAGTTCATGCCTATAATTGCAAGCCGTGTCAGTGTTACAGCCACGCAGTGAGCTGCCACTATGACTTAGCAATGGATCCTTTTCCTCAGGAGCACTACAGAGGCGGTGGTGGAGTGTGTGACAACTGTCAGCACAACACAGCTGGTAAGTCACACCAAAGAGAATAGACTGTTTGTTTTGCAGTCACTTTTTGACTAAGTTTTGTGTCAGCTGAGATTAGTAATGCTCAATGGCTGACAGTCCAATAAATTCTCATGTATATGTATTTTTTAGCCATTTAGATAGTGCAGTAATAACAGTTGTGTCAATTCCTAGGCCATAGGAAAATATTGCTAAAATTTGACCCAATCTTGTATAAAAACTTTTGTGCAAAAAACATTCTAATAAATAATTAAAAAATATACTTTCAAAGCAATTTCTGTTACATGTGCTAGAGCAATTAAATCCAGAATATCAGTTTTCCAATTGGACCAGTGTAACAGACATCATAAAAATGTTAGTTTCTTGCTTATTGAGTAAAGGTCTTTATTCAGTGTAGGTAGTATATTTGAATACTTTTTAAAACAGTTTTCTTCTATTTCAGTTTTCTTGGCTTTATCTAGTAAAGGGAAAAAAGAAAAGTTTCAGGTTCAATGATGGTTTTTCAAAAAAAAATGTATAGGCATTTGCATGGCACAGCTTTTATATAAGTGTGGTATTATATAACAGATGGAAGTTTAATGGAGTAAAACATAGTTTGTAACAGGTTCATTGTTTCATATGCTCTGGATCACTAAATTGGCAGGTAGAGATGAAAGGTGCATTAAAATGGACGTCTTGAAAATTATAGAATTCTCTCAAAGGAATAGTCTTTAATTTTGAATTATACAGCTAATTTTAATGAATTGGAAGCCATAATGCATAACCTTTCTTTCATGCAGGAAGGAACTGTGAGCTGTGCAAGGATTTCCATTACAGACAAGCAGGTGCAGATCTTTCAGCCACTGATGTTTGCAAACCCTGTGACTGTTATGCAACAGGCACCAAAAATATGAGCCTTCTGTGTGATAATGTAAGTAGCCTCAATACAGAAAAAGGAGAAAACATTTTTATCAGCTGGGTAAACAGCTGTAAGATTTTACAAATGTATTTAGATGGTAACTGGTTTATAAAAAAATGCTGAAGTTCAGCCTTTTCAAAATGATAATTGACTTAGACATTGAAAGCTGAGAAAACACAGCAATTTGAGATGTACTGCTGGAGAGTTACTCATCTAGATCAGCAACAGACATAAAGATTCTGTATGAATAGTAGCTTTGCAATGCTAACAGATACCTGTGCACTCAGTAATTTTTAGACTTCTATGTTTTGAGTGGTTTTGAAGATCTCTATGTTGTCTTAAAGTTATCAACAGGTTTTGAAAATCTGGGCAATAAGCTGAGCCTGAAATTTAACTAGAATTAAGCTACTTTTCTCTGGAGTAAAACAAGGATTGATCTCCCTTTTAATTTATAAAGTCCATTAAAAAAACTCCAAAGTGATGCTGAAAAGAGAACACTGTCAACTATGCTTTTTAAGCCAAAGGACCTCATTGTCATGTAACACGTCTAGTCTGAAAACAAAGCTATCTGTAACTTTCGAAACATTCACATTGAAAAAAGGCAGGAAAATTGATTAAAATCTTAAACATATATAAAAGATATATTGTGTTTCGTGTTCTATTCATCTATGTCCTGTCCATTGCCAAACTCTAAATTTTGTTAGGAATAGGGAAGAAATATTTCTTTGAAATATATTTTGAAGGTAGAATTTATTCTACAGGTAATTGAGGTAGAACTTCTTGAGCTTGTTGCCACTTTTCCTATCTCTTCTTTTTTCAAGACTTTTATTCATAAAGCAATCTCTAGGTTTTTTCATAGTATGCCACTTTTCACTGCATTTTATTTAAAAGTGGACTCTTGTGAATCCTGTTGTATTTTCATCCCCAGTTCTGTATGGGTACAGATACATGCCCAGTTTGACTCAGTGCACCTTCACATTGCTGCATATGCATTGGTGCGTATTTTGAGTGACATGCAAATTTAGCACAATGCATTATTAAAAATACAAATAACAATTATTTTGTAATTTTCAGTCTTCTGAAGGTGGTGCTTTTTGCCAGCAGCACAGAAATGGGAAAAAAAAAAAAAGCTTGCAAAATGCAGATATCATGTTAGGACTATTTTTCAAGATATAGGAAGAATGAAAGCAAATGTTAATTTATGCGTCCGTGGTTTGTGGTGAAATTTCAACATAAATCAACTTTAGATGTGATGAATAATCAGAGAAAGAGTAGTTTACAGAAATCACTGCTTTATACTGAAATATACAAGAATGTTGATGAAGCTTGACTATCAAAGTATGAACGGGGAGATAAAATGGGAAAAATGGGGGAGACTGTATTGCTCAATAAAGCATCAATTGCTGCAGTAGAAGCAGAGCAGGGAGAAATGATTGAGAGGCATTAAGAATAGATTAATAAGACTGGGTCCTAAAGGCTGAAATGAATTACATGAAATAGGAAGGCATCATTGAAGGAAGTGTTTCCAAATTTGACCTGTGGAAGATGGAATCATAAGAAATAAGGACCCTACTCATGAAAGTTAATTGTCACATCACATTGATAATTTTCAAGGAAATTTGCCAAAAATGGGGCAGAATACACTTTTACTGCATAACTCACCACTTTCTTTGGGTCATCAACATTTTTTTCTTTTTGCAAAGTGCATCTTGTGTCACTAAGTTCCAAGGGGTAGAGAGTTCCAAAATTAATCCATTGAATCAAATTAATCTATTGAATCACACAGAAAGAATTTTTACTCATCAAATACACTATTATTCATGTAAATAGTTTACAAGATGGGTAGAAGAGCTTACTGTAACACGGTTACTACCATCTCAGTCTTTTGGACTTATCTTGAGAACTTTATGCCTGTTCACCTTTTACGCTCTCCCTTTGGTGAGAAATGCACGTAAGCATGTAGCATTTCCCCTTGCAGAGTTTCTCAGTTCTCATATATCTGAAGATCACACTCACTTAGAGATCAGTGTGTGACTTAATTTGTATTTTAAAGTGCAAACTAACATATTAAAAACTTCAAAATTTTAACTTCACAGCTTATAGTAATGAGTGGCATTTCAGAAGGGTGGTGTAGCAGTGCATTCATGAGCAGTTCATTGGGTGTTTTTGCAGAGAGAGATCTTTCTTAGAGATTGGTGAGTACAAGAGACAATTGCTACAGCCTGATAAGCTGTTCACTTCTTTTCTGGTTATTGACATTTAATCAGTGGAGAAAAGATGGTTGCATCCTCTTTGTGAATGTTTGTCACAAAATATTTCAGAAAGCCCAGATGAACTATTTGAGGTGCTTGAGTTTTATGAGACTGAAAGAAGAATTAGCTGCCTGCTTCCCTTCTCCCTAACCATTCACACATGAGAAAATTCTACCAGAATACTACTGATGTGATCATTCTTGGTCTGTATGGAGAGCTGGAGATTAATTTCTTCTGGCCCTTATACCACAAGCCTTTACTCATTTTCCTGTGCTGCTTTTTACCCAGACTGCTCTACAAATGCTTATGTATTCAATCAGGCATGGCAGTCTGTAGTCCTTTCATGATTCTATTACAATAAACCATATATAAAGCTGGGGGACAAAGGCACTCTTTTTCTGGGCATTTGTTTTTAGGCAAACCTAGAAGTGGTGCTATTGCTTTTACCTAATCTTTGGAAGTACCATTCTGGTCTCATTGAATTTAGGTATCTTTCTTTACTCAGTTTTTGATGATTTTTAAAAATTTACTCTTAACATCCAAATAAATATGTATCATGTACTTATTGTTGCAAGGAAATGGTATTTTACTGCAGAGGCTATTGTTCAGTTAGAAAGACTTAATTGCCTTCTATCAAGGTGGCAGCTGTATTGTCTCATCTTGCAAGAAAACTCTTTCTAAGGCAAGAAATGGAACAAAATGTTACTGTTTTCTGTGAAGAGTCAAATGGAAGCAGATAACAGTGCAGGTTTCAAGTGAACAGGCTTCAGATTTCACCTTTCTGTACACTCCCTAAATATTTCTTTTTTCAATTTCATATTTTTTCACTAAGAATTTTGAATGCTTCATCGAATTTTATTTTATGCATAGTGAAAAGATAACTATGCATTTGTGTATATATATTTTTTTTAAAAACCAAAATAGTATTTCTGCTTCTGTTTTCATTTCTGCGTTAATTCTTATATCTAAAATTAGAATGAACATTTTCCTGTTCTCATTTATCCACCTACACTGTTTTCAACCTCTTTATTACGAGGGAAAAAACATAGGTTAGAGCAGTTAATTAAGGGCATTTCGGGCAACAGATATACCAAACAGAATAAGGAATCTATAGGATTGAAATGTGTAAATGAAAAGCACAAGCTTAGTGGAGTCCTTAAAAAATCAAATTATAAAACACTGTGTGTCCTCTGAATCCTGGATTTCCCTTCATAGGAGACCTTAACTACTAAAATGAAGGAAAATGAGCTTTTTATGTTACATGATTCTATAGATTTATTTCTGATGGACTTTTTACAGTGGAAATCTTGGGTTTCTGTGTTAGTTTTTTATTTGGGGTATTTGGTCCACTCCCACCCCTTGGAGTGCCGTGAACAGAGGGTAAATGCCTCACTGTACATTTTGAGTAAAAGTAATAGAAAGCTACTGACTTTTGAAAGTCATCATAAGCGATGACAAGAAGAGATATCAGGGGAGTGCAAAGGAACTTCATTATTGCTGCTTATTCAATTTTCAGTTCCCAAAGCTGACATACCGAGAATACTCTCAGGTATTTGGTGTCAGACCATTAACCTATGTGTGTGAGCCAGCACACCATACAGTTCTCATTTCCTAAACTGAAGAAAAAGAAAAGTCCTCAACCCCCTTGCTCCCCACTCGCACTTCCTGAGATTGCAGACAACTAGATGCTGGAGTTCTTGCCAGATTTGCATCAAGTAAGAAGGTAGTGAGAAGTATATAATTAGCATTTATATCAAAAAGGCAGAATATTGAGACTGATACTAATCAATTGCAAAAGTGGTGATGGCAGGATGAACAGCAAGAATTTCATACTAGACCTGAATACACCCCTGAGTCTTGCAGTGCCCTAAAACTTGCATTTTCAGTGGGTCAAGCGAAGGTGCTTCTGCCCTGGTAAATAACTGAAATTAGTAATGACTCAGCCAATCGCTAAAGATTGTTTTTTTTGCAGAAGACTATGTGTTTCGGCCTTCAAAACTGGAAGTTAACTTTGGTAAAAGAAACTTACAAAGGTGTCCACATTACTTTTTTATTTAGTAACATCAAGCCTCATCTCATATTTATTCTCTGGAATTGGAGAGACTTTCTGATTACGTTTCTGGCAGTATGTTGCTTCTATTACAGACACCAAAGAATAGCAATTTGAAATATAGGCATATCTAAGGGGAAAAAGATGGTTTTAACTTTCAGAAAAACTTAGGCTACCTATTTTTTTTAGAAAATTCCATTTTATACTTTAAGAATGCATATGGTCAACAAGAGCCTAAGTAGTCAGAAGTTATATTTCTGATACTATGATACGCCACTAGATGACTGCTGTGGCTAAATAGTTTGTGGTACTCAAACCAAAAATTAAGACAATTCTTTGGAATATGTCAACCTTTGTCCTGGGTGCTTAAATCTTTTCTTAAGGCCTCATATCACTTTAGTAAACTGGACATTGGGAGAGTTCCTGAACTGGCATCTCTTTGAATTGGTGATTCTAGATGTGATGTGTTAAAGTGTCCCCCAATTAAAAAGTGGGATCCCTAGAGTCTAAAGCAACGTGAACTGCTCAGTATATCTAAAATTTAGAAGCCTTAACTAGTCAGCTTCCTCATTAAGGACAATGATGCTGCAGCTGTGATTTGTGCAGGAGAAGGTTTCGTGCATACGTTTTGTAACTGTTTACATTCAAGGATGTAGGACTAATGCGTATTTCATACGTAAATTATAAATGGCACAAGGGATATACGTCAACTCAGCATCAGTGATTTTCTGTATCAACTAACATTTGTAATTATGAGGTCCCGAGATACACCACCACTTGGTAGTAATGCTTGGCTAGGCTCATTTTCATAGGGACCCATCTAGACAGATATTTTCCATAAGTGATTTAGTACCGAGATGGTAATATTAATACACGGGTTGTTTCTGTCTGCTTACTGTTTGGGCCAGAACCAGGCTTCTTAGGCATAAGCAACAGGAGAACAGATTGCTTTCTGCTCTTCTATAACCAGCATAAAAAAAATATTTTTCTTTAAATGACAGAGGGGGGGAGGAAGGGGAAGGTTCAGTAATATCTCCAGTACACAACTGGTGAAATCCTGCTTAACAAAATTTTTAAATGTTAATTGCTACCAATATTCTTACTGATACCATAGTTTCCAGAGTAAGCTAGATTTACAGAAATAATAATAGTAATAACAACAATAACCACTTAGTTTCATATTTCACTTAGATTTTTGTGCAGAATACATAAAAATACATATTACAGAAATGACTTATTCTACCCATTTTGATGTAGATTTCCACGTTTTAACCTGTGGTACCTGTTTCTCCGGCATTATAAATATTTCTCAGCTTGTACAACTTCTTTGTAACAGTATTTGTTGCCAAGCATTTCCCAGGCTATTTTGGTGTTTCTCTGTCTGTAGAGAGAAATAAAAGATACTATTTTTCTATATTTCCCATTTTTTAGCCAGATTTTCCCCAAATGAAGGCCAATTATTATTTATATGTGAAGATCTCCAAATGCTTTTGTTGGCTGGATACTGGGGAAAATTGGAATTTTTCAGGTGACCAAACATTTGTCTCTCATTTGAAGAGTTACATTTATTCTTTAAACATAATTTTTTTTACCCTATTAAGAGAATGCTTGGGGACATACATTTTCTGCAGCTGAATGTGATGAAAATTACTGCTTCATGTAATAGCTTGACACAAAATTGTGCCATACTGGTTTCTTTGCTCCTCTTAGCAATCTACATATTTCACATGTTGCATCAGGAAAGAGCTACTGTTTGATCACAATTAGCCTTGGACTTCCATGTATTCAGGATAAAAACAACTACACTGGTTGAAATGAGACTTATCTAGCACAGTATCCTCTCTGATAGTTACCATAAGCATGATCTTCCTGTGATATACTTTTCTATATTCCAGCTGTTTATGGGTCTGGAACTTCCTGAGACAAACTCAGGGTTTTCCCCTGAGTGGCCATATTTGATGTCCACATATGGAATTAATCTAACTTATTTTTTAATGCAGTTCAAAAAAAGTGTATTTTTCTATACGCTTGTACTGTATGTGCTTTCATTATTTTAAGTTTACTTTCTTATGATTTCCTGGATTCTTGTGATTTCTATCTTATAAGTGAGAAATAATGAATATTCGTTCTGTAAGCCATTCATGATTTTACAGCCACGCGTTCCTTTCACCTTAGTCATCTATTTCCAAACTGAAAAGTCTTCAGTCTCTTTTCATTTGTATCATTGCTTATTCTACTCATTTGTAACCTCTTTTACTTTAGAGGGGGTAACCAGATATTATGCAAAGGGTTGATACACAATGGATTTTTATTACACAATGAGATTTTCTATATATCTATCAGTTTTTTTTCCTAATAATTCCAGTATTCCTGTCACCTTTATAAAAGCTTTCAAATTATTTGTAGGGGAAATGGAACAGCTTTAAGATCTCCTTTCTGGAGTGGAAATAGCTACTTTTGGACTCACTACTGTCTACCAATAGTCAGCATTGGTTTTTCCAGGCATTAAGTTTGTACTTCTTGATGTAGAAATTAATTTGAATTTTTGATCATCCATTTGGTTCCATATATGTGATATTTCCAGATGTTGTTGACTGGAAGAAATGCTGTAGAATCATGAAGCATGATTTTTCTTTGGAAAAAAGAACCAATCTTTTTCAATATATCAAGCATGTTTAAATTTCTTATAGAATACAGACTAATAATACAAAAAACTCCTATTAGATTGTAGATCTCAGAAAAGTCCTTACAGATTTTTAAGGAGGTTGATGTAATTTTTATAATTTTATTTCTCTTTTGCTGATACTGATTTAAGCAAGTAATATCTCAGTAATTTTATATTTTGGTTCATGTAGAATTTTAGTCTCATGTTTAGTCACTTTTCAATGATGAGATTTTGCTGAAATATTTTCCTTCTGACATTTTGGTTTGAAACCAGTCTTAAAAATCATTCCTAATATAGAAAGGTAACACTTCTTTCATAGTGAAAAGCTATTAAATTCTTTCTTTGCAATCTCTGTTGTGGTTCTCTTTCCTGAATGCTACACATAATTATAAAAGCATTAGTTGGTGATCTGCTTCAACTTAAAGCAGAATTGTTGTCAGTGATAGATCCAGTCAGTTATGATTTTTTCTGGATAAATCTTGGTACCTTTGGGGACTGAAATTCCCCATCCCCTCTGGGAAGCCTGTTACTGATGCTGCACTTTCCTTTTAGTGAAAAGTTCTGATGTCCACTCTGAATCTGCTAATAATACTACTTAATTATTTATTCCCCACAGTGATTCTCTGGTAGTCTTTCTTTGCTTCTGACATTTAAAAAAATGTTTGTTCCCTTCATGTGTTAGGCATGTTGCTTGATAAAAGCTCATTTTTGTATTGCCTTATTCTGTTTTTAAAATTTGGTCTTGGTTATCCTGTCTAATTTAACTTCCTTGTTTTGATCCAGTTTTCACTGATTGAAAATGAATTTTTGCATGTAATGCTTTCCTTCCTGTGGTAGCATTTAGAGTAACTTAAAGACTTTTAAAGTATGAGTTGAGTGCTATTGTGTAATCTGAGTATTCCGTGATCACTAACATAAAGTATTTCTTTTGCAGTTATGTATTAGGTTTCTTTTTTTTCATTTAGTATTAAACTTAGAGTTGCTTTTCACATGTGAGTTCCCTGATGAATGGCTGTGATGCATGAGTGGGTCTCTTATAATACACTAAATATGTAGATAAAATCCAGTCTAAAAGGGCATTATCTTAAAAATCCTTGTTGCTGTGTTTTCTGCTATTGTGGTCTTTTAAGTCTTTTTGTAGTTGCTGTTGTCTTGCCTTTTATAAAAAAATGTTGTCTTGCCTTTTTAATATCTTCATCTTCCTGAAAAACATGGCTGATAAATCAGTAGTAGATCTATATCATTAAATCATATTGAAGAGATTTTATGGACTACAGAATCCTTTTATGAGGAAGGGGTAGGAGTACATGCTTCTCTAACTTTCAGTATTTTCTGCATTGAGAATTTACTATTAAATGTCGAAATACTCTATTTTATCTTGTATTAACCAAGCTTAGAGCTTTACTGTAGATTTGAAGGTGTGATAATAATGTTTTTTTAAGTAGAAATTCCGAATAGCTTTGTCTCTCCTGTTCTTTCAGCTTTGTTTGACTTATAGATTACAGATGAAAAAGGCAACCATTAGAAGAAATTTTTGTTCTGGTAGCTATTTAAAAGCAAAGTATGTTGAACTGCAGCTGTTGATGTCGTAGATGAATGCGAGTTTTGAATCACTGTACTTTTTCATATTTGGAAATATTTCCCCTAAAAAAAAATACACTGACCCAAAGAAAATTACACATAACGCAGAGTTTATTGGTTTGCTGCCATCTGCATTTTCCAGAACATTTGAGTTAGAAAAGGTAGTTTTTGTTCCTTGATTATGAATCCCAAACTTTTTTCCATTTCACATATGCCTTTCTCCATCCCTGTGCCATCGCCCTTTCCCTTTGGTTGGTTTTCCCACCAAATTGGAAAGTGATTAATGTAGAGAATGTTTGTGGGGTTTTTTTGTGTTTTTTTTTTTTGTTTTTGTTTTTGTTTTTGTTTTTGTTTTTGTTTGTTTTGTTTTGTTTTGTTTGTTTTTTCTTTTTTCTGGCTTTCAGACATTGAGGTGGCTTTTCAGGAACCCTTTAATCTTGAACAAGAGGTGAGACTCATACTCCCAGATCATGGTCCAGGCATAACATAGGATGTGTCAGCTCCTTCGGAATAGCAATGCTACCCATTTAGGGAGTAGGTGAGGACCCTTATATCCCTCCACTGAAGTGGAATGTTTTGGACACCAGCTGAACCATGAAAAGAGGGGAGAGAGTTTCAGATACTAAGCTGATCACATCCTTAAGTAAAGGAAGAGAAAATTTATCATGGATGAATAATAGGAAAGGAAAATTTTCAACTGTGCTTCGTTCTTATTTAACTAATATCTTCATTAAAATAAAGAAGCATATGGTCAGAACAAAAATTGCAAAACTTGACCTTTGAAGATGGCAGTTCCTTGCAGTAACTGTGATTCAAAAAAGTACTGTTTTAATATGTCACCATTTATACAGTGCAATTTTGTAAATGTTCTTTGCAGATTCTCTGTCCAGATGGCAAATAGGGTCGCATTGTTTATTCAGTTCTTTTTCCCGTCTGTTTTGAAAGAACAGGACTTTTAAAACTCTATTTAAAAGTTGAATAGTTACATTCTGTTCAATATTTCTCTTTTTATCTCCCTCTCAACAAATTAAAAAAGTGTTACACAGGCTTATATTTTTTTCTGTTCCATTTAAATTTTCTCCTCCCCAACTCATACTCCCATTCTCATTCCTAATGAATGTATCATCTAAAAATAGATAATGTTCATCACTCTATGATATTTTGTATCTTTCTAGATTGGAGGCCAATGTAATTGTAAGAGACATGTGTCTGGCAGACAATGCAATCAGTGCCAGGAAGGATTCTACAATCTGCAACAGTCAAACCCTGATGGCTGCAGTCCCTGTAACTGTAATACCTCTGGGACAGTCAATGGAGATATTACCTGTCACCAAAATTCAGGACAGTGCAAGTGCAAAGCAAATGTTATTGGTATGTGTAATGCAAGAGTTTGGAGCCATTTTTCTTGGTTTGCCTGGAAATAAAACACACTTGATTTCTAAATGAAAGGTTTAGAAAACTTCTTTGCTGAAGGCAGAATATAAAAATAAATGAAATTAACTGTTGAAAAATTATTAATTTAACAATTCTATCAAACTACAGCTTGAAGCTTAGTTTAATCAACCCTTTAGAAGTTTCTTTATGGCATAGCTACATTAGCTTACATAGTTCCATACTAATAAGTCACAGAAATAATGTAATTTGCTTACTGCATAGATGTTTCTTTTAGGAAATTAGCACTTTTTCAAAATGTTTTATACTTAATGACTTCTAAGCAAATCATTTCCATGCTAGTTTTCTTAATAGACCAAAATAAATGGATTTTTTTCTCAAAATATTCTGTGCTACAGGGTCCTTTGTGATAAATCTATCAATTTTTTTCTATTATATTTCTTTGAACTGTTCCTATGAAATGCAAAATAAGTCAACATAATTCCACAGATCATGTACATAGCTAGGGTTAGTTATCAAGGGCCACATAATTTTAATTTTGTAATTCAATGCCAAGCTGATTATAATAAACTGCTACCTTCTGTGTTATTTATCATTTTTTTTACAAGACGTGCTTTTTTGTTTGTTACTCCCACAGGTATTTTTCAGAAATTAGATTTGATTATAGCAATTTATTACTTCCAGCATATTTGAGGGGAGCCACAGCCACATAAGGACAAAATTTATCAAGTGCCCAAAATACACAGTATATATAATACACTTTGAAATGTTGATGTATGGGAATATTATGCAAGGAGAATTTCCTGATAAAGTGAGCCTTGCATGGTAACTGTACATGTCTCAGACTATACATATGTCTCAAAAAGAAAAAATCCTTTTCTGCTTTGTTATTAACAGAATTAGTAATTTATTTTTTCTTCAGCCTAACCATGCTTCTAGGTTGCATTAATAATGTTTAAGCACATGTTAATATACTTGATATTTTATATACCCTAATTTGTGAATGTTGACTCATTTGTAATATTGTGAGTCTTTGTTTCTTTTGGAAATTAGAAGAAAGAAGAAAATGCAAAATAACAACAAATAATGAAACCATCTCAAAACAGATAGAAACATCTCAAAACAGATAGAAACCTGAATAGTTTCAGTCCTTTTTCCTATGGAATTCTATGCTTTTCATACAATAAGAAGGGTGCTAAGAGTAAAAAATAACCTCTGTGCATCTTAAACCCACTCTCTTTTCGAGAAAAAGAACGTCAGAGCATTCTTAATTATATATTCTTTGCTCAGATTTCACATTTGCACCTGTGAAAACCTTTCTTAACTCAGTCTCAATTTGGCAGACAAGAAATGCAGTCTGGTTCTCACATATTTGGTTGTCTATATATTAAACATTTTATCCCCTTGATGAAAACAGTAAGAATTGTTTTTATTTTCACTGAAATAGTTATAAGAAAAATGTGTAAACCTATGCTTTCTGTACTTACCTGTAACAATGGTGGGAGCTGTATTTATGGAAGTGTTTGTTCGCAGGATAAAAACCTAATTCTGACTAGATTCTCTTTTTTTGTTTTCCAAACCAATTGTAAATAAGCTTCTGTATATTGAAACGTGTGCAGCAAACTTTAACAGAGAGCTTTCCTCTTTGGATTTCTAAATTGGTTTTTAGAGCAGTCTGTCTATTGCCATTTTATCTATTTAAGCAAACATGATAACAGAAAAATGCAACTGTGGACTGCAGTGTTATGAAACATGAACTGTTAGAGTTAACACAACTGTTAAATCTTACTAATGATTCTATCACCAGTAAAATACATTAGCACCAATAATTTTATTAAAGTAGGTCATTCATCTAGAATAAAAAGGTAGAAGAATGTGAATTAAATGCCAAGCGTGCTAACTCCCCTGTACTTGTTAACATTGAATGTGATGCCCTGTAGGCCTTCCTCAGTATCGTTAGGAATAGATTACCTGTCAGGAATATGTATGGCATATTCAAATAAGCACTGCGCATATTTTTAAAACTGATATGATATGAATCCATGTAGACCAATTTTAATAGTTCAAAATGAGTCATAATTCTTGTTAACAATACAGTTATTTTTAAAATTTGCAGCAATAGTGGTCCTTTTTTATTTTCCTTATTGAAATTAAATGATATGCCTTAGGTGAGTCATTCATCACTGTTAAAGGAACTTGCCTTCTGTTGGAGTTTTTGAGTTTTATCCATATATATAATGCATTCTCTACCATTTTTAGTCTTATATTTCTACATTTAAGTTGCTAGATGCATTTCTGTATGGTTTTGTATTTTTTAAATGATGACAGTGTTTTGCTGGAACATTGTATTTATATCTTCCTATATGAAGCAATCAAGTGATAGCTTCATAGTGAAGGATTTTCCCAGTGCAAGGGAAAATACGTAGCTGAATTTGCATTTTTCGTATAATAATCTAGTTTGCTTTCTTGTAATGTACATTTTATAAACTAACATATAAATACCATCCCTTGGGGCAGGGATAAAGCAAGCATTGACTCAGAAAACAAAGCTAATAAAACTACAGGATGAAGCATGACAAAACCAGTTTAGATTTTAATGTACTGCAGGAGTTAACTTAATCATAATTTAGATAAAAATATTTCATTTTGGATTATGGAAAACATTTTCTCCTTTCAGTGAGGGCCAACAGTAAACACTAACATAAATGTAATCAATGGTAAAACTGAAATATGGTGTTAAGTAAATAATTCATTATAATTAGTCTAACTTGTGCTGTCCTAGGGTATATTTAATGTTTTAAATAAAATATATAAATCTATTATCAGAACAGATTGAGACCCAGTGCAATTCCCTGTGTATTGCATTTCTACAATATAGGGTGAAGAGTTCACATAAGCATTGATTGTGCAACAAGTGCTGTTCTGGGGGACAAAGAGATTAATTCTAGTTTGTCTTAGAAATGTTACAAAGAATCTCTGGCAGAAGTATCTTAAATTGTATTGAGAGGCCAACAGAAGCGCATTGCTTCTGAAACAAATTGGAAAAGTAAACAGATTTTTGGGATGCCACAGTTATTCAATTGATTTGTGCAGCCCTGTCACTCCTGTTAATTATGCCAGTGAAGAATATTAGTCCTTCCTTTCTCTTTTTTATTTACACTAAAGAATAGTATACTTACCCTTTTGTAAAACTGAAATTTATAGCTTTTCAGCTTTTTCCTTTTTTTATTTTTAATACCTTTTCTTCTTCCAGGTCGTAGGTGTGATAGTTGCAATTTTGGATTTAAAGCTCTCAGATATGCTAATGAAGATGGATGTGAGCCTTGTTGGTGCAACAGCCACGGCTCAGTGAACCAATTCTGCAACCCTCTCTCTGGGCAGTGCAATTGTAAAGAACGAGTGAAAGGGCTTCACTGTGACACCTGCATGGACAACTTTTATGGGCTGGATGTAACTGGTTGTAAGGCTTGTGAATGTAATGCTGCAGGGTCGTTTTCTGGAACGGTGTGCGATGCGAGGACAGGGCAGTGCGCATGTAAACCAAATATTGGAGGAAGACGATGCGACCAATGCCTGGACGGCTACCGCAAAGTACAGAAGAATCGCTCCTTTGTTTGTCTGCCATGTAACTGTGATGAGGCAGGTACAGTGAACGGCACTCTGCATTGTGACAAATCAACAGGACAGTGTCCTTGCAAAGCTGGTGTAACTGGCCCTCAGTGCAGTCAGTGCGTGCTTCATACGTACAACCTCAGCGTGAGCAACCTCCTCGGCTGCCAGCGTTGTGACTGTGACGCTCTGGGCACATTGGCAGGAACAGTTTGTGACCCCGTTTCTGGACAGTGTGTCTGTTTGCCTCAGCGCCAGGGGAGAAGGTGTAATGAGTGTAAACCAGGTAAGGAAATTGGAAGACAATCTGTTTGATGTAGTAAGTTTTGCTTTTTTTATTACCGTTGTAGTTCCTACAGTTTTCAGTGCATGTTTAGACAGCTTCGTATCTGACATCTCTGACATATGTTATTAATTATATTTCCATTTCTTTCTAACTGTGTGAGTGAGAAGGAAATATTAATGTCCTGATCACCATCAAATATTTATTCTGTTTCCAGAGCTTGTATAATTTGTATTATTACTGCTTTTTCAATATGTTCAAAATAAGGTTGGGCTAGTTCTAGATATTGAGAAAACAAGACAAATCCTGGCCCGTTCAGTAAATGAGAGGTAAATTGGCATAATTTAATGAACAGCAGCTATCCTCATAATGAAAAATGTGAATTTGGAAGGCAGAGTGCAATCTCTTCAGGAAGGGCACTTCATGCATAAAGCTGAGCATGGCGGGAGGCACAGAGATGGTTGCTTGAACTTTGATGAGGCTGGCAAATGTGCCACTTAGGGAGCATTTACCTGCCTTGCTGTGTTGAGGATGTGCTGGCTTTCACAAGGACTGCTTATAGTTTGGCCCTACAAGTAGGTGATATTGCAGTTGCTATGTATCAGTTCAAGATTTTATACTATATTACTGTAAACTAACTTTAAATGTTCATTATAGGTGAGAAGCTCTGTAGTTATATTTCAATGTTTTTGTTTTAAAAAGTAGGTGGGTAAAGTGAAACTATAGATAATATTAACCTACCCTTCATAATAATATTAAGCAGATAGATTTAGTTCAAATTAAATACATATGCAATTTATTCAAGTAGCAGGTCACATTAAAAGGTACATTATAGCTCCATTGGTTTTAATATGCCATTCAATAATTTGAACAGAGGTTAAAAAAGCTGCTTAACCTCCATTAAGTATTTTTTAAAATGCTTTCATTTAAATTATTTTAGGTACATATACTAATAAATAAGGCAGCATTCTGTTTTTCTTAGTTCCTCCTCCAGTGCTATTTGACCTGCTAACCCTCTGTAGCAGCCACTTAATCAGAGATCGGCAGAGGAGTGATGTCAAGGCTTCCCGAGTCAGTGACCGCCCTTGTCCTTGAAAAAGAAAGGCCAGGGTTTATGCAGAACTAAATGGTTTAAAAAGGTTTAATTGATAGCATGAACAGACTGGTTTGTAAAAAAGCTTACATGGCACTCAAAGGAATACTTCCACAATAGTTCCTGTTAAAAAGAAAAATGATTTAAAACATATTTTTGTAAGAATTATTTTTACATTTTTTAACTAATAACCGTAAAGATCTGTGTGCTGAATGCTGAGCTCTCTGGTGCAGGTGAAAGTGTAAATTCTTATCATTGTAAAAGTCCTGTATTGCTCCTAGTGTAGCACAGCAAACTGCACTATTTTTGCTATTTTAGTGTTGATCCCAGTGTGAGCTCATTTAGATGTTTAATATATCTAACTTGTATGTAAATATTATTTATTCGTATGTTCCGTAAGAGACTCTTCTATAAAACAGAGGAGAGTATAAGAAATCTTCCATATAGAAGTATGGAAGATCTTAATTGGCTTTGAGTACTGTAAACATGTCCTATGGCTTTGTCTTGGGACGAGGGTAAGAAAATGTATTCCAATTGAATATGTAGCTAATACAGTCTAATTAAAGCACACAACTATTTAGTTAATACTGGCATCCCTAAAAACATGCTGAGGACTTCTTAGTGTGTTGGGACATTTCAACTATGTGATGCAAGTTTTCTTAGTGGAATACAGGTCATATGTATTCTATTTTCTTATTCTGTGTAATTGTAAATCTGGTTTAGTTATTGGTAATTAAAATAACATCCCATTGTAGCATATTTTTATGTGCTTTGATAAAATTTGAGAGGCTTCCAAAAGTTGCCAAATTGTTAATGCAGGAAGAGTTGCCAGTGGAGATAAATTCAAACTGGATGTAGTTTTGGGAAATTGTTTTATAATCAGATATTTTTCCTTAAAACTCTTTTTGGAGCCTTCAGTCATGCCTTTAATCTGTTCGACTGGATCCATGACCTGTCGTCTTCCAGTTTGTTCTCATACAAATAACATTTTGGTGGATTGCTGTACATTTGAATTTTATTTTATTTTTTTAAACTAAAGGTGTATGGAAAGAGAGGGACACTTGATTCTACATGAAACAAAATGAAAGAGCAGTTTTGCCTTGTGTATAAACTTGCTCTCAAGATGTCTTCGACTGCAGTGATTGAGGCAGGATCTTTCTTGCCCCCAAATTGTTGTGAGCAGTTTGTCCCTGTTTCATTCTGGAACTGTGTTGCCGTAACAACTGGGATTTGTGCCATGCAAATCTTATTCAACAGGTCTTGGATCCTGTTATGAGAGCAGAAAAGCTGTAAAAAAAGTAATATTTTAAGTTCATTACTGGGTGACCACAGGTTTTTATAGAGTGCTACGTAGCATGCAAAAGATATAAGATGGTATGTAGGATGTGTGTCTGGGCAGCAGTGATGAGTTTTTGTGTACATACTACCTCTCTTGACCAGAAAAATGTGAATTACCTTGTGACAATATTGTTGGTGTGGTTAAATGTGCATTTTGAAGCACAGCCTATGGTTAAGGAATGAGCATTACTGCCATAGTTAGTAAGCATGTAAAAGTGCTAAGGAATTGTTTGTGTGTTCCTTTTCTGTACAGTTCGAGAAATAGTAAGAAGATTATTAAAAAAGGAAGCTGAAAACTTTGCTATGACTTTCATTCTTCCTTATGAAGAGTATGCTTGATTGACAAATGTGATCAGTTATTGTTGAATTGGAAAAAAATCTGAAAAAGAATAAGCATAATACTAGTTATATACATAGATCTTGTAGAGATTTGCAGTGGCTGTCTTAAAATTGGAAATTGGTTCTATTAAACAACAGTGGATCCTTCATAAAGCAACTTTTATGAGCCCTTCTAACCTTGCTGTAAATTAAGCTTGCATTAAGTTGTTTTTTACTCTTTCCTGCCGAATTCTAGGTGGTGGAAGTAAATAATAAGAGTAATGGTTATGACAAACAGAATGAATTTGTAATCTGGTGTCTCTTCTCTTTTTGTCTACATTTAATCATGTTAATTTACATATAAATTAGTTGGGGGAAGAAATTGCTCTCATTTTCGTATCCCTCACTTTTACTTTTAAAAAAAGTTTTACCTGATATTTCTGAAAAGGAAAAAAAACAAAAAGAGTAATGTGGTAGTATCCAGAAAATGAGTTAAACTTTTAGAGCATTTCTGAAAGATTATTATAAAATCATAGAATCATAGAATAGATTGGGTTGGAAAAGACCTCCAAGATCATCAAGTCCAACCCCTGACTCAACTCCAGTTACTATATCATGGCACTAAGGGTCACGTCCAATCTCTGTTTAAAAACCTCCAGGGATGGTGAATCCACCACCTCTCTGGGCAGGCCGTTCCAATGCCTGA
>JAYRBT010000114.1:20397342-20419614 GCA_036023395.1 Myiotriccus ornatus
GGGGGTTGTTGTGGCCAAAGTGCAGGACCCGGCACTTGGCCTTGTTGAACTTCATTCCATTGGAGTCAGCCCATCTCCCCAGCCTATCCAGATCTCTCCGCAGAGCCCTCCTGCCCTCCGGCAGGTCGACACTCCCTCCCAACTTGGTGTCATCTGCAAAAATCATGCCAAAAATCATGCTAAATCCTTCACTGCTCTACAGTGGTTTAGGCAGTATGACATTAGGAGAACCAGGATGTTTAACATTAAGGTATAGATTCTTTATAATTGCGAATTTCACTCTTATGGAAAAAGCAATATATGCTGTAGTGATCGATCCTGCTCAGGCAGAGTGAAATTATTTTCTAGACGTCCTTATTTACCCATTATAGTCTTTTCTTAGACATCATAGAATAGAATCACGGAATCACAGTTTCATGCAGAATTTCAGGTGGACAATGATCTTTTTTAGCCCGAATGCCTATCATTTACTGCAATTATAAACTAGGTTCTGAAGAAATGCTTTGACCTTCTACATGAGTCCAGGCTTAAACTTGTTTGCTACCTTCGTGTTACGTTCTGTGAGTGGAGTCGTTCATTGTGCTCAAGAGTGACATTGCTGGGAAATGGTCTCCTCTATTTATGCACAAGATGGGCACTGCACTGTGCAGACAACTGCAGTATGAGATAATACATGCTGCCTCACTAATAACTTCAAGCTATTTGGTCTCTGTGGTGGCTCAGTTTGGGGCCTCTCTGGAATAAAGTGCCAACAGCATGGTTTTTTATGATGCGAATGTATGTTAACTGGAGACTGATATCACTTCACTGTCCACTTGAGATTTATCTCACTGAGGACCAGAGGCTAAATTTGAACAAAGATTTGAGCAGTAAAATTCTAATGTTTTCAATTTGTTTAGTTCCTCTGCTATTTGGATATGAGCTCACAGTGCAACACTGCTGCAAAGACAGAGAATACCACCCTAGGGGTGTATATATAGAGCTATCTCTTGTAAGACAAATAATAAGGCCTTGGGCAATATGACATGTTACAATATAATTTTGGGCTCTTTATTATAAAGCAGGACATCAGGAATTTATTGGACAGCAAATAATATTCAGTAACTGAGAACATGCCTGAGAAACTACTGCTTGAACTTTACCTGGAGAAAGGAAAGGGGAAGGGTCTGAGAAGTCAGTGCAAATACTGTATGTCTCAGTAACAGTTAAAATTTTTCTATCGAAGCTGTACAATAAAAATTAATAGCAACCATCTGACAGATAGGAAGTTGTATCAATGGCCCTATCTTAGGCTTCATTTTACAAGATAGGTACTTGTTTTTGACTAGATCCTGTTAATAATGTCATCAGCATCCTTTGCAGAGCTCTCATGCATTGCTATATTTGTTTATGTATTGTACCACTCCAAAGGGATGGGGGGGGGGGAAGCAGAGCAATTTGTGGAAAAAAACCCAATAGAATGTTTATTACTAATCAGGTAAAAATAGAAAATAATTTGGGAAACTTATGAAATTATATATTTTACTGGTATGCCATTGCTTGAATTGCCTTCTGATCAGAAAGAAATTAGTAAGAATGGAATAAGTCCATACACAGCAAAATAGGTTATGCAAGTGGTACAGCATCATTAAAACAATGTGTGTAAAAGCTCTCTCGTTGAAAATTTCAGGTGAGGTTGTGAGTAATGGGTAAGTTGTTCAATGACCAGATTAGAGCTGTATAAACTCTATCTATAAACTGTATTTATCAGTAATGTGCTCAAGGCATAGATAAAGATTGCTTGCGAGGGCAGTAGGATGAAAGATAGCCTAGCAGAAGCATACCAAATATACTGTGGGGAAGGTGAAGTGAATACTCCGGTTCGCAATTGGAAATAACACAGGGAGAAAAAGATAGGATTCAGAATGAAAGCTTTTTAATAGCAGATAAGTAATTTTTTTAATCAGTTTTTCAGTTTCTGTAAAAGTATTTGTGTTGGATACAAGCTCTGTTACAGAGGACTAAAATACAAATTTTACATAGACCTGGGAATATTCATCGAAGGGAGTTTTCCCTACGAAACACCATAGTATTTCAAGGATTAAGCCAACCATTGGTTGAGAATGATTTAAGAGACTTTCTTGCGAAAATATGTGCATTTCTTATGGTTTGCAGCTGGTCATTTTAAGAGATGAGATCTCAAACTATAATGGGCAAATATCTGTTCTCATACGTTATTTTTTTATTTTTATGTTCTACTGCTAGTGGTGCATTCATTAGTACCTCTCATGTCCTTGGGTCTTTACTTTCCCCACAGACACATTAATGGAGTCCCCCCTATTTTGCATTTGCTCTCTCAAAGAGAGGAGAGAGAATAAAAAATTGGACTTGGCAAATGGACAATGAATAATAGCTTTGCAAAGTGCCAGTGAGAACATTTAGAAGCTCAGCTCTGGAGGAAGACTACAGTGCTTTATTTGAGTTGATGTGTGTGTTACCTAAGCTTTGGTTCTGTTGATTCATCCCCCATTTTATATAAGTCGGTAATAATCTTGCTGTGTTCACTTTTTGCATATTGTCTGTTCTCAAAATCCCTTTATTTTCCAGGTTTTTATTTTTCTCCATCCAGTGTCACTGGCTGTCTGCCATGCCTGTGCCACATAGCTGGTTCAGTGAATCAGATCTGTGATAAACTAACTGGGCAGTGTAGTTGCCAAGATGCCTCTGTAACAGGACAGACGTGCGAACGTTGCAAAGAACTTTATTTTGGATTTGACTCTGAAACAGGGAGGTGAGTGTTTCTTTTTTTACAGGTCACTTACAAGCTCCTTGTTACATTTTTTTCGTGTAGTAGCTCGGTCAAAGATTTAGTGACAATGAAGAGATGTGTTCATCTTTTGTTATAGTAATTTAGAAATTGTTTTTTTACATTTTCTCTGCATCTTCAGTAAGGTGTGTTGTTTTCTGAAGTGTTGATCATTGACTATTAAAATACAGGTAATGTACCTGTCTTATAACCAACACTGATTGCTTTTGTATATTTCAGGAAGATATTTTAGTAGGGGAAGAAAAGGAAAAACTACAGGTATCCTCGTGTTTCCAAATTTGTTTTGGTGGTGGTACAAATACTCACTGCACCTTTACTCTTGAAAATCTGTTTTTCTGAAGTAGTGTATTCTTTTTCAACATTTTGTTATGTGCCACAGGGTAAATTGTTTATCAAATGTAGCCTGGGGCCTCTAGGTACACTGGAATTATATGGATACATTTCCTGCAATGTAAGGGGCAAAACATATCTATAGGTAGTGCACTGTTCTTCCAACTATTGCTCTATCTTTGTTTTCCAGGATCATCTTTCTTGCTTAATCCTCACAATTTCAATTTCCTTTTAAATATTGTCCAGAAAGATTGCACAGCTCTAATGCTATCACATTTTCATGCAGACTGATGATGTTGTTTGGTTATATTTTGTAATTTTCCCTTTATAACCCCCAAACCATACAGCATAGGCAGAAGCAAAATCTGTTCCCGTGCTCCTTTTCCCCTGCTAGTGTGGGGTAGACATGCTTTTAGGCAGTGATTATCAGTGTCATCTTGCATATATTTGACATTATTCTGCAGATTTTTCACTTTAACTTTTATGTTACTGTCACTCATTAGGAGATTTTTAAAATTATTTTTTACTGTTTCGGGTCATAGAGGCATCTACTAATGGCCATAAAGTAATCTGTAGGAATAAGGACTTCCTGTTTTCACTTCCTGTCATTTCTAATGGTAAGGGATAAAATCTGTATAATATTGAAGTTCTCTTTTAAATATATTTTCATTACTATTAGTGATACTCTTTTTTTAGTTCCTTGAAATAGATTCTTCCCCCTCTTTCCCCCCACATTTTTAGGAGGTGACAGAGATGTTCATCTCTGTGTTAAGCAATAGTTTTTCTGAATTAGATATTGACCTTCAAATACCTGCATTTTAAGCTGTCTTCTGAAATTCAAAATGTGAAAATATAAATTATCTAGATCCAGACCTTGTTGTAAGGATAGAAAGTTTTAACAGTTCTGGAATTTAAGTCAGAGTTGGCTTTAATGCTTGTTAATCCTCATGACAGCATTGAAGACTACTCTGGTAGTACATTAATATGATTAACCTGTGCTGCATATGCTTGGGTTCCTTGGTTGTCATCTACTTGGGCAGTGTACCTCAGTTCCTCAGGCAGAAATGCTTGTCCTGAAAATGATAATGCAGGTCTTTATTTATTGATCCATTTTAAACCATTTTTTTAACTGTTAAATATCTTCATAAGAAGAGTAATATGCCTTTTCTTTCTCCATGAAGTTATCATTTTAGCCATCCTTGCTTCAAGTGTATTTTAAGGACTCTGTGTTTGCAGAACAAAAAGGATGTGAGCTATCTGTAGTGGCAGATGTACCTGTCTTTGCACAATAGCACAAAAGATGCAAAAGTTGTGATACACAGATTGTGAAGCTTTAAAATTCTCCCACTCTGAGGAATGTATATTTGAGCTGATTTATTTTGTGGTGTTTTAGAGATAAAACATGAACTCCCTATTCCTTAATACATTCCAGGTTATGTAGCAGGAAAATTTTCTTGGCAATTAAAGAATTACAAATACTGTGTATTTGCAGCAGTTTGAGCAGCTCTGTTTTGGTTGTGGGCATCAGTACACATTTGAAAAGCTTTACCTCTGTATTGTTTACTTTAATGAACTGGTCAATGAACATCAGAAATTGTTTATATATATGTATATATCTTGACAGATTGCTGTTTATGAAATCCATTTAGCAAGTGAGGTTTTCCCATAAGGATGAAAAATGAAGATTTTAAACAGATTGCTGGAGAGGCTCTAACTGCACCTAGAGAGTCAATGTAATAAAGGTTTCTCTATATTAATATTACAAAAACCATTTATCCTCAAAAAATCAATATTGCAATTCGTCTTGGCATGACATTTCTCTTTCTATGTTTTAAAAATCTGTTTTACTTGATTATATATAATTCTGTTTCAACAAAATTCAAATATTTTGTTTGACTCGGAATGCCTTGAAAAAGTAGCGTTTAGCAATAATGCTGAAAATATTTCTTACATGATTAAAAACTACTTATTTTTTTAAAGAATTAGTTATTATTTTTAAATCATTAATTGACTGGATCCTTAATCTTGATTGAAAAGCATGAACTATGCGTAACAAAAAATCCAGTTCTAGTGTTTTGCAGTTTAAGAAAATTATGAATGTGATTACACAAATATAATGTGTAATCCTGTGGAGCAGAATATGATGAACTATATTTGCAGGATTTGGAGCCTAATTCAGTATAGGTGTAGATAGGGAGCCTACACTTTTCCTAGAAGAAAATGAAGAAGCAGAAAGAGCGAGCCCCACCCTGCTAGGCACTGAAAACTGTCACTGTGACCGTATATGTATGTGAGTTTGATTGTCTCGTGTGCGAATGATAATGAAAACTGCAATAATCAGGAGACCCTTATTCATAAGAGGTGCAAAAATCTACAAGAACAGTAAGAGAAAATTGTCTTTCTCTGTTTATCTGTCAAAAAACTTTTGTTTGCACACACCCAACCAAATGATCGTCGTGTAATGAAATTTTGAAATAATGAAGTACTGTCTTACCGAGCAAATAATTCTGTCTTTGCTTTTTTCTGTAACTAAACTGGTTTTTTTAGTCATGATGTTAAAATACTCTAAACAAAATCTTTAAATAAAGGGGGATTTGAATACACTGTCTACAGATGAAGAGACTTAATAGAGTTTGAAAAAATTGCCCTTTTCTCTTGACTGTAAAAGAGAGCAAACTACAGTATAGTGGTTTCCAATAGAGAATGGATTTTATTTATTCTCAGAAGGATATTAGTCCATAAAACAAATTTGCAGCTTATTTTGCAGCTTTAGCTTTTATCAGCCTTTTTAAGGGTGTTGAATGATTCCCCAGGAGATCACACAGCACGAGCAGCTGTGGAGTAAAGGAACTCTAATACAGTGAGCTCTGTGATAGGCAGAAAATGTATGTGAAGAGTTTTCTTAAGCTTGTTTAAAAATCTGTCACATTTAATGTCTATTTCACTGATTATTGACCTGAATTTTAGTGTCCTAATGTGAAAACAGTTTCCACCTTGCCCTCCTCTCTCTCTCGCCTTAGAAAGCTGATACCTAAAATATAACTGAACTCACTTTTATTTCTGCTTTCATGTAGGTAGAAAGAGATGGTCCTGACTGGGAAAATGGCAAAGTAACTTTTTAAAAGACATCACCACGTATTTCCTTGGATCTGGTGAAACTGGCCAAGGGAAAATCCACCACTTAAAAATCAATGACTCTTATCTAGTCTTAGGGTTAAGGGGACATAGCGTGACTGTCTCTGCTTTGGATTTCTCTGAGGTCTTTTTGCTGATTCATCATCTTGGGACTGGGCATCTGGAGTAATTTAAGATTCCCTTGAAAGTATGTTGCTTATACCTGGGGATTGGACTTTTCCAGCTCAGAGCAAGGGGAGTAGACTCCCCAGTATGTTTTAGCTTCACTGTACAGTCCTATATTTCTCCCAGTCCTTGTTGAATTTCAGAGCTCTTTTTAGCCTGCAGCAATTAAAATATAGTGAAATTAGAATCTAAATTATGAAGTTTTATTTGCCATTGTTGACTTTCTGTTACGACTAATAATGGCAGTCTGTATTGCAATGAATAGCATAACAGTGTTTGCAGTAATTTGCTTTGCTTAATTTCTGACATGTTCCAAGTCTTTGAATATTTGCACAATCTGACATCAGTATCCATGCTATAAATGGATGTCAGTGGGGAAATAATGTATCAAGTGAAGAACAAGTTGATCGCAAGAGGTTTCACATGCAAAAGTCAAAGCATAAATTAATCCTGAAAGTATTTTACTGATGCCACAGAGAGTTACAGAATTGAAATGTGGCATTTGTGTGATAGCAATGCTTTTACATTTTTTGTTCTTGTTAATTAAAAAATAATTTAATTTGCCCATTTAATTAATTATTCTCTTCAGTTATTTCCAATTTTGTCCATCAGGCTGCAAAGAAATGGTGCTTTCTGTTATAATATCCATATTTTTGTTTTTTTTTTGTTTCCTGTCACTTATTTAATCTGACATTTTTTTTCTCCCGATTTTGTTCACCATTCATTCTCCTTTATTCACAGCATGCTATTTTTTCAACTTCGAGTTGCCTTTGTCGACAAGCAATTATTAATTGATTTTTTTCCCCCCCCAACTAAAGCCTGGTTTTCACTGAGGTAGAAAGTTGCGTATTTTGTGCAGAAACCTCTGAAACTGGTTACATATGTATCACTGAACTCTGCAGCTCTCAAGAAAGGTTATGTGAGTAAGGCTGCAGGACTATGTGCATAATGTGGTTATTACCAAACATTATTATCCAGTTTGTGTATGAATCAATATATATAAAAGCTCTTTAATTCTAAGCCATTTTTATCTAAATTAGAATATTATTCTGGCATTGAAATGTTTATAGTGGGCACTTTTTTTGTAATTTTTTTAATCAGACTAATAGATTTTCTGCTGTGTTTCAGACTACTGAACCGGTTTTGATTTTTTAATTAGGTTGCCCAAGAATCTTTTAAACAAAACCCTACTGTGCTTAACTGAAGTGTTAATGTGTTTTGATCACTTCCTTGATTTGTTTTTGTTTATAGATGTCAGCACTGTAATTGTCATCCTGCAGGAGCCATTAATGGGACTTGTCATCTTGTTACTGGACAGTGTGTTTGTAAACAATTTGTAACTGGCTTGAAATGTGACAACTGTGTTCCTGATGCTAGTAATTTGGATGTCCACAACCTATTTGGCTGCAGTAAAAGTAAGTGGATGTTAGGTCTTAAAAGCATGCCTTTCAAATTAAAGTTTTTTATTGATTTAGTGAGTACTGAATTGGGTCAGCAGGACTGAAATTGGGTTTTACTTCCCCCACAGCCCCACATATATTTGGTCCCCTGAAGTTTGAGTGATTTTTAGTGTGTCTTAGGACTGTTTTCTAGAGAGATGTACGGAATGCTTTGTGCCATATCCACTGTCCGCTTGCAGTCTAAGCAAGGGGAGAAGTAATGATCCATATTTCCCTTGTACTTCCCACCGTGTTCTTTGCAGTGACCAATGCAGAGTTCACCTTTCAGTCACATGAGTACAATGGTATTTGTACAACTTGAAGCTTAGCCCTCTTTCCTGCCACTGATAGAAGGCAGAGGACCTGCCTTCAGAAGGTCTGAAGAACAGAAGGTCTGTTGAAAACCACCTCCTGGGCATTCATTCAAAATCTGCTTCTCAGTAGCTTTTGCCTTTTTCCTCCTGGGCCTTTTTTTCAGTTAGTTTGGGAAAATATGTGATGCAGTGTAAAAGAGTGTGAGAAATTGGCATGTGTGAGGTGGGGCTAATGCCATGTGGAATATGATAGATAATGAAAGAAACTGCAATGAAATATCTATACTTCTGCCTTTGCAGTGAGTCTGGATACGAAGAGGTGGCACAATTTCACCCTTTATGTCATAATTAGTCAAAATTAAATGTTTGAATTTGCTCACCACTGCACAGTCTCCAAACTGGCAGGGATTTTAAAGAAGCAGAGGATAAAGTATATGTAACAAGAAAATTGAATTTTTAAGTTGTCTTTGGGTCAATAGTCAGAAATTGGCTTTGAGGACATCATGCCATGCAATGCCAAACCATGGGGTAAGGACCTGAGCTAATTCTGAAAAAACTGTGTTACTTTTTTTTGACACCTCCACCTTATTGCTCTACCCAGTTAACAGCCCAGTCTTGGAAGTCAGGTAACCAGTGAGTGAGGAACTCTGCAGATGCTAATTGGGCATTTCTGTCAGCAGGCCTAATTAGTAATGGGCACACTGGTCATACTGTGACAGTCACCTCAGGTAGCCATGGGGAATACAACAGCAGGGTTAGACATTCCCAAGTTATCTCTGGACTACGTTGAAGGAGGATCCAGAAACAAAGTATTTTTTGTGTGTTCTGCATGGGTATTTACATGATACTTATCACTGTGACATGTACAAACTATAGATTTGCAAGCAGAGATGTACATGCACAAAGTATTACGAGCACAGACAGCTCTCCTTTTGGTACTAGTTTGTATTTCTTTGTAAGTCAGTTTAAATTTCAAATAATATGCATTGCAGAATGTACTGCATTATAATTATGGATCACATAAAGAGACTGATTTGTTTCCAAAGATGATTTTTTTTTGGCTTTCCTCAAATTTTGGGAGTGTTTAGACACAGTTTTGCTTCGTTTTCCACATACTCTTCCACAGAAGGCACAGTATCTATTTACTGTGCAGACAGTTGATTGGCTTGTTGTTTCTTTAAAAAATGTAAGATGTTTCAACTGAATGTATAATAATAATCATACATGGCACTTTTATGATGCTGTTCATCTTCAAAGTGCTTTACAAACATAAGCCAACCTATTTATTTATGTTGGGATATACATTGGATAAAGGTCAATAGCAATTCAACTCTAAAATTGATTAATAATAATATGACATAGATAAATAATGGCATAGATTTTAGTTAGATAAAAATACATCAGGCAGTATTCTAAATGCCAAGCGGAGTCCTCTTCTGGACACAAATGATATAGCAATTACAGTCCTTTGCTAATTCATACCAAAATAGTTTAACTTGTTGCACAGATATGGAGCTTTGCCTAGCTTGATATTAGTGGGTTTTTGTCACTGCAGAACAGTATTTTGTTGACACATGCCATTACTGGTTATGAGTCTTTGCCAAGGGAAGCAAATGTAAGTTGCTATCAATGTCCCACTAGTGTTCTTTAAGGAAAAGACCTGTATACATTTTTTCTACTTTGCAATATCAGATGCTGCGCAAAAATCTGCGCAAACCAGCAAACACATGGGAACAAATGCAATTGGTTGAGACTGTGAATGGAGAATGAAGGTGATGGTGGTGAATTTCTAATATTGTTCAGGTCTTGTAAGAATGTATGACACAGAGAGAAATTTTTTTAAAATGCTAAAGGGACTTTTTTCCTTTGATTCTCAGACTTGACTTCTGTAGGTGCTTTAGCATACGTTCACTTCCTAACTGAGCTGAACTCAAAAGCTCCAGATTGGCAGCAAAACAACCTGTACCCTCTAATGAGAGACGATGAGTATGTTTTCTGTTAATCCAATGAATTCTAGAAAGATTTTCTCCTATTTGTTGGCTGAGAGACTGCAGTAGTAGTAGAGCTTTTCATTATCTTGCTCAAAATGAAGAGCTTCATCTCATTTTTTAATCTTGTATTAAGAACCCATATGTAATGTGACCCACTGATTTTGGCTTAAGTCTATCATTTGTGTGGCTGACATTTTCTGGCTGCACCTTCATTCTTTGCTTCTTGTATCCTATTAGGTTGGATGAATAGATTTTGGTAATTAGCTTTTGTTGGGGTCTTTATATTAAGCAAATATATACCTAATGAACCAGATGAAAGTTTATAAAAACAGGGAGAAAAAAATCTGAATGTTTCTAATCCTCATATTGTCCCGTAATACTTAATGTAGGGGAGAAGAGCTTATTACGTGGTTCTGGATCCAGCTCCTGGTAGTTACTGCCTATGCTGATTTCGGTGTTGCCCTGAGCTATTCTCATCCCTGGAGCAAAATGTTTTCCTCTAGGTCCACACTCCTCTGTTTTTCCCTCTCTTGGAGAAGAGGATAGGGAAATGGAACAGTCTGCCATTGGGTCAAGCAATAGCAATTACCAGCTGCCAAAACAGACCAGTCTTGTTCTCTGCTAATGCCTGGTGTACTGAGGGCGGAGAGTAGGGCTTTCCTCAGTATGACTGGATTACTGGAGATCTTACAGCGAGATATGAACCCGTGCCCTGACTTGAATAATAACATAAATATAGAATCATAGAATCTTCTAGGTTGGAAAGGGCCTTTGAGGTAATTCAGTCCAACCATAGAATCGCATGTTTATGTGAACATGTGTGTGTCTATGCATATAAAGTTGAATTTCTGAGTATTAGCTATTATCTTAGAAAGGACATACAGGATCATACTGTTGGATTACAAAAGAGACATGGGAGAGACTTTGAATGCTCTTTCTTAAAATGTGAGGCACTTGGTTGTGAACTTCAAGTTTGTTTTTCTGTTTATTTATAATGGTTCAATTAAGCAGCACATTTTCCGAAGTTAATGGAGGTGATAGAACAACAGTATTTTGGTAAATAAGCATCTCAATCTGATTTCTTAAATTGTTAGATACCTTGCTTTCATTGGTTTCAATTTCATTGGAAACAAATGGAAGTGAATTGCCTAAAAGTGAAGTGAATTGCCTTCAAAATTGGCCTTTTTATGTTTTTATTATTTGATTAAGCAGGCTTATTGTAACAACTCAGTAAAATTTGTACTTAGTTGGAGTTTCAATTTCTGTTCTATTAGAGGAAGTTGTGCCTGGCCTATGCTAAAATGGAATGAATCCTTTGAAAAAATAAATTTGAATTGAACTATAAACTTCAATAATGTGACCAGATAAACATGTTCTTGTTTTATAGATGTCATGCAATACATCAAACAAACAAACAAAAAAACCCCAAAAAACCAAAAGCGGTTTGGAAAAAACTGTGATGTACTTGCTTTATTTTGGGGTGGTTAAGGGGATTAAGTTTATTTATCATTTGTTTAAATATATACACTTGTTTCATGTACTTGGATAAAAAGCTTTGTTGGAGAGCTCTTGGATGGGTTGGTTTTGTCTGTTAATGTCTTGCCTGGTTACTGTGCATTTACTCAATGGTTTTTCAGTGAAGAAAGCTTAGCAGTTTCTTTGCATTTTTCATTAAATTTGTGTGATTATTGATTACCTTCATTTTTACATCCTCAGTTTTTGTATATATGTTTTAGCTCCTTTCCAGCAACCTCCTCCTACAGGAGAAGTTCTCAATTCCTCTGTTATCAATCTTTCATGGAGTTCCCCTGACTCTCCAAATTCTAACAGGCTTATTTACCAGCTGTATAGGGATGAAGAAGAAATTTATACAACTGAAGACCACTATCCTTATAGTAAGTAAGGTGACATCAAAGATTTCATATCTGTGTGTGTGTATATATATATGTGTGTGTGTGATGTTTCTTAATTATTTTGCATTTCTGTGATTATCATTCTCTGTGATTTTGAATACATTTTCTTTTTTTTTTAATGAGTTACTGTTCTATGTTATTAATTTTGCTTGAAAGAAATGAATACCCTGATGTAAAATCTGACACAGAGTCACCCAAAATAGCTGATAATTGTTTTCTTTTTAATCTGAAAAACTTTGAAATTGACTCCCCAAAAGTATTCATTGCAAATATACACAGACTCCAAAATCTAAGAGTCAAAGTCACAGTTGAAGAATTTGGGTGAACAGAAGAGACCATAATGTGCTTAAGTTTCTTTTTTCATCTTCCTGGTTTTAAACTGCTAACAGATTAGGAAAGCTTTTTGTGGCCTCTAACTTTTAGCACCTTCTGTTAAGCTATCAGTGTAGCCCCTGATTTGTCTTTAGCAGCACCACTTCTCTCATGTTGAGGCTTGGAAAGGGATTCTCAGAAGGCAGTCCTCAAGGATTCGACACTGTCCAAGGTGGAAAGGCCATTTTGTGGTAATATTGCTCTACTTATCAAAGAAAAGGAGATGGATTTGGATACTGTTTGTATGTATACGTGCCACACAAGTCTTTTTTTTTTTAAACAAGACAGGTGTGGTTTAATGCCACTAAGGTTTGATTTTTGTTCTAGCAACTTCTTTAGTTTTTGCGTTTTCTTTCCAATGCAGCATTAGTATTTTGCAGAAGTCAAACCTCTCTAATTGTTGGTGTGTAGCCTGGGAGAAATAAAGAAAGAGCTATTATTCAGTGGGAGCACAGATCCTTTGGAATGCACCTCACATTTTTATGTTTTGGTTCATGCTGCAGTGTTACAGTTCATTACTCTGTGGCTTATGCTGTGAATTTGGGCACTCTGCAATACATAGCATGAGGAAAGGTGTGCAACCCATGTAAGCATGAGATTAAGTGTTTGAGAGAAAGAAATATTAAAAAAATTAAAGAACTAATAGAGAATATTCTAATTCTTTAATTTGGTTTAAAGGCCTAACTTTAGTAAAAATATGAATTAGTTTCAAAAGAAAACCTATTATACTTCCTTGTCATAAATCTGTGCTTAGTAATATATTTGAAACAGTGCATTGTTGAGGATGTTATTTCATGACACTACTTACATAATTTGTAGAGAGTGAGAAATTCCATCTGGATTTAGCGGTATAATGAGACATTAGCATGTTTCTATTTAAGAAAACATTATGTTCTTAGAAAGATAGATTTGGTTTCAAAAAATGTTTTTGACATTTCCACGCAATCCCCCTAATAAGTGATGTGAAATCATATTCTGGTGTTTGAATATCAAGAATACATTGTTAATGTTGTCAGAACTTTTGTTATTTTTTTCTCAGTATAGTGTGGACTTTATAAAGGATAAAGGGTTAAAGAAAAGGATTTTTTCTCCTTGTTTTAAAAAAAAAAGTTGAGAAGTGACAACATTTTTAATGATCTCAAGAATAGCATGTGAACAAGAATAAATACATCTTGGATTAGGGCTGGATAGATGTTAATTATACAAATTAGGATTATTTTTAATGTGTTATACTGATATAGTTTTCTTCTCACTTGTTTGTTTTAGGTGTTCAGACCTTCAGCGATACTGTGTTAGCTCCATATACCTTTTATTCCTATTGCATCCAAGCCAGCAACGTTCATGGTTTTACAAGAAGTGCCTCAGTGACATACAGAACAAAATCTGGGACACCTATAGGAAGCTTAGATTTAAATCCTGTTTTTCCTGTTAGTCACCACTCTGTTTTACTTTACTGGACAAGTGTCTCCAATGACTCTGGGCCCATAGAGAAATACATTTTGACATGTACTAGCTCAGTTGATCTTCAGCCTTGTGGTCAGTATGAAGGCTTAAAGACTTCAGCAATTATTTGGAATCTCATTCCATTTACAAAGTATGTTTTTTCTGTGCAAGCTTGTACTAGTGGAGGGTGCTTAAAGAGCCAGCCAGTAACTGTAGTTACTGCGCAAGCTCCTCCAGAAGGGCTACACACACCGATAGTAAAAACTATCAGCGCTACAGAACTGGCTGTGGAATGGTCACCACCTGAGAAACCGAACGGTAGGACATTTTGTTTACTTTTGTAAATCAAAGTCTTTGCAAGGAAAAAGCAGCATTCTCTCAAATCTGGTTAGAGTTCCTTATCCGTGTGACATACACTAAGAATGAAGTATGGCATTGTCCTAAATTACCTGTTTGCCATTAAATATATCCTCAGAGTCTATGTTCATTATTTTGGAGACCAGAACTCCACTGATTGTTGAGTCCAGGATTTAGCCCTCAGTGGCATCTGCTGCAGCAAAAATCGCATTTATAATCAAACATTTACAGTAAAATTAATTTTTTCCTAATTTGCCAGATCGCCTAGTTCAGACAGATGTGGTGATATTGCTTGACAAAAAATAAATAAGCAGATAATAGTTATGGAAAAAAAAAATCTAAGAATTAACAGAGAAGTCTGTTTTTGAAACCATCCGTCATGTGCAGTAACTAATTCCATTAGCAGTATAACTTTGTTAGGGATTAGGTGATTGCCAAGAGTTTCTGGTCTAACTTGTATAATAATATTTCAGGATTTTGAAACTGAGAACGCAGCTGTTGTAGGATACTTCTGTGATGCCACAGATTTTATTGGTAAACACTGTCTTTTAATATATGTGCAGTGGAGTTTTGTAAACTTGCGCTTACTTGCACAAGTATTTGTGTATGTGAAAACAAGCATTTTGATCTGTTCATAAAATGGGCATCTGTTTATGAGCAGCTCAGCTTTCACTTTGAACATCTCATTTTCCAGCTACTTCCAGGTTAGACAGGATTAATGCCCACAAAAAGAATGACTATGTATTTAGATGAGCAATTTCTACAATGCAGGTCATGATATTTGCTGTTAGCACTTGTCCCTCAACATATGTCTTACACTCCTCATTGTGTACTCCATTGCCATGACATGCATTTAATGGCCAGCACAGGCAGATTTAAGCAATATTCTCATATTTGTTTTGATGTCTGGTCAGATTTCCTGGTCTCTCCAAAGACAAAGAGAGAAGCTGTTTCTCCCAGGCAAACTCTCCAGTTCTGTCCATGAATACAGCCCCAAATATATATATTTTATCGTAATTATCTCTTGGCTTTGCCATGTGTCTCATTTTTACTATTTCAGAAATCTCTGATCAGATTTCTTTATAATCTATTCTTATAGCTAAACTACTTGCATGATCCAACCTAGATCATGTATTACTTCATACCTCAACACATACATGATGCACATGTATCACCTATCTAGGAGTATGTTCTAAATGTTCTATAATATTGGGATTAAATTGTCACTCAAATATTCTCTTCTCATAATTTAAAAATAATTAAAAAAAAGGTGATTTTTTTTGGGGGAGTATAGCATTTGAATGAAAATAGCAGAAAAGAAAAAAAACCCTGCGAATGCTGTATTTTCTTTGAATTTGATTGATTCATAGCTCATTAAAAATATTATTATTAAATAATTTAAATTCATTAATTTTTCTGCGTTACTTTTTTCTGTAGGTATAATTATAAGATATGAACTTTACATGAGAAAAAAATTAAAACCAGCTGGAAACTTTCTTCCCCCTGAAATTCGTATTTTCCAAAGCAGTGGATGGCTCAGTCCTCAACCAGTTGTGGAATCTCCTAATGAAAATGCTCTGGCTCCACCGCAGACCAGTACCACAGTCATTGATCTGGAACCATTTACAGAGTATGAATTTTATGTGGTAGCAGTAAACATGGCAGGGAGCATATCTTCAGACTGGATATCAGGACAAACAGGAGAGGCTGGTAAGCACTGGTTTGAATTTCTTTGATAGAAATAAAAGTAAAAAAATTAGATTATCATATATTCTTAATTTTTTTTTTCAATAAAATGTGTCTAGTGGTGGTTCAGCTAGGGACAAGTTCTCATTTTTACTAATTAAAGGTAGGTCAGATTATCTTAGAACTTAGCATGTTAAGCAAAAACATTTTCATCACCGTAAAATCATAGTGTTGAGGAAAATAACACAGTGTTCCAATTTGAAGAACTTGAGAGGGTTCCCTTTTCAGGAGTATAGTGCTTGAAACTTTTGTTAAGGCCCAATTAGTGAGAGATGCCTCTGCCCAAATTAAGGTACAAGCACAACCATATGCTGAAGTCAATAATATGTATTTTATTTAACAATAAATGTGAGGTAAAGAAATAGAAATAGGAAAGAGGAGAGGGAGAGAGAGAGATCAAGCAGAAGATACTCACCACCAATGGATACAGCAGCATCCCATTGGTCCTTCTTCGCCATGGGTTCTCAGTGGTAGGGCCCCCGAGGTCATTCAAAACTTTTCACTATTTATACATCTTACCAAACAAAGGAATTAATGCTTATTGGCTACACAGTTCTCTTATTCTATGGGTTAAATCATTCCCAGTCTTCTAACACTAACTGGTCTGCATTCTCAGTTCTTCTCTTCTTTTGAGTTTCTTGGGTTGGTGGGCCATGAGCTGATGATCGTGATCTCCCCTGTTAGAATTACCTTTTACCCAGTGGGAGCTGATTTCAGCACACAGTTTCTGAGTTGGCTTTCCTTGTGGCCCATAAATTCTGCATTCTTTGTGTCCATTATCAGTGATAAGTTCTATTCCCCCAGCTCTGTTAACCTCCCACCTAGGTGTGAGATAACACCCAACAGTAGTACTACCTTTATTTTATCTCCAAGTGCCTGCTGTGGTGGCTCATTGTATAGTCCAAGTTCTAGGTATCCACAGAGGCATATTTGTGGGGAACTTCGGTGGTCATGGATGGTTGCAGAAGCCACCTGTCCCATAATTTGGGGTGATCTTTTTTTTGACTGGTGATATATGTATGAGCAGTTGCTTCTTTACAGTTTGCCACAGTGGGAATTTTTGTCTGGATGTGTTAACCAGGATGAGCTAATCAGATCTTGCCTCCGCCAGGCCTGGAGTTAGCATCACTCTGTTAAACCCCTCTGTGTTTATCTCATGGCAAAGTCCTTCTGTGGCCTTAACAGTGTTTGAGACAGGCAGCGTGAGCTTTAATTCCTTTTCATATGCTTTTATGGAGGCCAACTGTCATAATATGGACCCTTTTTTTCTGAAGTGTAACTAATTTGCAACATCTCTTATTGTGAGCCTTCTGTTCAGATTTTCTAAAGGGATTACTGCTTGACATATTATTTGAAATATCGGCAATTTATTTCAATGCTTTTAGTAGAAATCTAAGACTTCCAGACTGATAGAGCCTACGATTTGCAATTAAACATCTCTGTTATGTTACTGATGCTTTTGTTTGCTGTTAGCTTGAAAATCATATCCTCAGTCATTTGCTCCTGAAAAACAGCAGGCTAAACTAATTCCTCCTTCAGAATGAGCCTTTGTGCCTATCTGTTCCTAAATACTATATGTTATAAAAGTGTTAAATTGTATTTGGGAAGAGGTCCATTAGTGTGGTTGTTTGTATGTAGCAGAAGTGCTATGAGTTGGTATCCTATTATTACAGAGTAATCAGGTGGGGATTTAACTGCAGTGCAAACAATCCTTTAACAGATTTACTATGGAAGACAGGGGAACTGTTTTGTAAGAAGTGAGAGACATGTTAATTTCAAACTGGCCTGGCAAACAGAATTGCTTTTAAGATGCTGAAGTATTGAACACTTTTTGCTTTTATCAGTTTTTTCCCATGTTGCACGAAGTTTTTCTTCAAGACCTTTTTGTCTGTGTGTACCTTCCTACCTGCTGCAGGGTTTTGGACTGTAGTGTTGATTAGTATTTCTTTGAAGACATAGGCAGAGTTTTATTCTGCATTCACAGCTAGAGTAGAAAACAGGGGAACGGTGAGTAAAGTACTTTTTATGTGCTATCAGTATAAGATGAAAATTCCATCTAAACTTGAAAATAAAGTTTAAAAAGGGAAAAGATTGTCTGAAATGGTGTTTTACAAGGACAGTGCGAAAGCTTGCATTATACACATTGCACATTTATTTTATAAATATTATTATATTAACTTTATTTCAGCCCCAGCATTCATGCCATCTCCATCAGTATTACCTCTTTCACCATATTCCCTCAATGTGTCATGGGAAAAACCAGAAGATAATTTAGCAAGAGGAGAAGTGATGGGATACAGCATCAGTTTAATGACTGAACAAAGGTCCTTGCCACCATTTTCCCAGGTATTATTGTTAGTTGCATAAAGTTTTTCCTAACTGGTAATATTAAAATTGATAAAGTCTGATGTCCTCTGAGGTGGTCTGGTGAATTGTTTCCCTGACTTGCTGTATATTCTCTGATCTAACTTTTCCACCTACCAGTTTGGGTGCTCTGTAATGTTATATGCTATTTTTAAGTTTTAAGTTGTATTCCTGAGTTGACTTGTTTTCAGTAGTGGGAGAGATTCAAAATGAGGATAGATGAGAATGTGCAACAACATTTAAATTGTCTTGATACTTGCATCTACTGATTCTGTATTGTGGCTATATTTGCTCATATTCTTAAAGCCATATTGTGTTGTAGGAATCTGCATTGTCATTAAGAAGGTACCTGTCTGTCTTCTTAGTTGAATCTTTGAAGTGGTGAAACCTAAAATACCAGAAGGAAACAGCTTTAAAAAGTCAAAATATGTGACTTTAAAATACCGTTGTAATGTTTGTGTCACTGGGTTTGGCAAACAAATATCATGGAACTAGTAGTAAGCCAAAAGCTTAGGAATGAGCAAAGAAATGGATGGGAAAGTGAATCTGGTGCTCTGATTCTGAATTTCTCCTTCAGAGCTGATTTTGTCTTTTGGTAGTACCACATATGGGCTTCAGTTTATTTGCCTATGAAGTAGGGATACTACTGCTCCTGGGGTTATTGTAACAATACATAAATGCCAATTGCTTCTGGTCGCAGGCTTGCAAGATTTTTCATTTAAACAACCATCTGATAATGAAGTTATCTAAAATGCTACAGTTTATTCAGTTCTCCTCCTTCTGATAGGTTGTAGTAATATTAAAGTAAAGCAGATGCGAATGTCTGTAGGTATTAGTTATTCGCCTCCCTCCTAATGCCTGCTAATCATGTCACTCCTTCAGTGGTGGTCAGATTTCACAACTTAATAGTGTCATTTTCGTCATTTCGATTGTAGCTGCACTGTTTGTAGTGATAACTGCACCACCACACAGTTTTATGAGGCAATAACTTTGTTTCCTCATTTATCCACTCAGGAACTGGCTTATTACCTCATAAAACAGTGTGATGGGAAGTATTATCACCTAAATCCCAGCTTGTTCAGATTCTCCAAAATAATCCTCTCCCTCAGCTGGTCTTCTCAGGCTTTTCCACATCTGAATGAAGGAATCTGCAAGTTCAGAGACAAGTTCCTTATTAGTGAACATGTCATCAATTGGCAGGAATGAAAATATTATTAACCAACTGTTGTCTTCCAATCTGTTTGCTTTGCAGGTTTTGCATATCGCTGAGGCTCACGAGCTCTCCTACGTGGCAACGGGATTAAAACCTTACAGGACATACAACTTTACTGTTACTCTCTGCAATCAAATTGGTTGTGTAACCAGTGAGCCAGGCATGGGGCAAACCTTGGCAGCTGGTAAGGAAACAATCTGTAGCAAAGTGCAAAGCTGACACACAGTTTAATAGCTTTGTGTACTGCTCTCTCAGTTGCAAGTTGTGATACGTATATTTTTTGTTCCTGTTTGTTTAAACAGTGAGTGTACATAAGCGTGGCTGCACCCACTCATTCATTTATGATGCTAAGAAGTTGTTGATTTGTTGCTGGCATTTTTCAGTGTGTGTGTCATGTTTGCATAACAGGGGACATAAAATGCATCTGCTGTGCCAATGCCTTGCTTAACACATGAAGGAGGAGTTGCATGGCTTTTCTATTCTTTTTAACATAAGTATATAGTGTATTTGTGTGTCTAAATCAGAAGCAACGTACATGTTTTGGGTCTGCTCTTCTGACAATGTTTATATAGCCCCTGAGATTTATGAGATTTTGCTTTGTGGATATGTATATGCACACTTTCCTATGGAAACAGTGCTAAAGAAATTTTATATGTGTTCCTGCGTACCTTAATAAATTTTCAGTCTTTGAGTTAATTTCAACCACATTGTCATGTATTTCAAAGGTATCAGCTGTCTACAAATTTCAGGAGAAATTAAGCATCAGTACAGAACAGATATGGAGAAAGGCTGTATTTACTTTGAAGAAAGGACTGGAATAAACTCATTTCTTGAACGTTGCGGTATCAATAGAGCTTTAAGAGAGAAATTGTTAGGAAAATCAGCTTTACAAGCCTCATTATTCATGGAATGAGGTAGTCAGTACAGTTTTTTAATATTATAAATACAGGCTCAAAATCTGTGCTGCGTGACATATACTGCTGGTCATCTGAAGGTGATGGTCATCTGAGCTGACTACTTAACATCACGGTTCCATTTGGTATAGGCATTAAAACATATTAATTAATTTCACAATACTAGCTAAAAATGCTTAACTAAAAATGTTAACCAATTAATAGTGTTGTCATATGGATGTTGTGGTGATGGTCTTTGAAATTATCTCTCTCATATTTTGCTCTCCCATAGGAAAAAATCTGAAATTTTCTGCTGTACAAAATGTTTTCCTAGACTCCCTGGGCTATATTTGTGTTTTCTGAATTCCATCAAAGTTCCTCTGCTTAATGAATGAAGAGATATAGAAGCTTCCACACAGGGAATGAGAAGTTGCCCAGAGACAGTAAATAGGAAGCTTTATATACATCAGCTGAAGTGAAATTTAAGCTGTTGGGATATTACCTCTTGTCTGTCCTCAGTTCTTCATTGTCTGTTTATTTCATTGCCTTTCCATTTTTTTTCAAGTGGAAGGCTGGCCATATACAAAGCCTCCTACTTGTATGACTTTATCCCATACTACACAGCCACGCAAGGAATGGTGGTTCAGTCTGTGCTGATAACCATGGAAACAAACATCGTTTAAATAGCACACCTTATTACTACAAATGATCCAACTTTGCATTTATACATTTATTAAAAGATTCAGAAACAATAGCTTAGTTATGCTTGACAGCTTGTTTATGACCATCTCCTCCCTGTTTGTGTTAATACTTAGAGACCTATCACATTAGAGAAGACAGGAGAATACAAAATAGCATAGCAGACATGTCCCCATTTATTAGCTGTTTTGTGGTGAAGCCTTTTCCTGTAAGCCTTGAAAGAAAAGAATCAGTCCTGTATCAGGTTACTTTAATGCTTTTAAAGCATGTTGTTGCAATGGATTAAATATTGGCAAACCAAAAAATTAAAAACTTAAATTTTGCATGCAGTTTCATCTTCCACCATTCATATTTTTTGTTTCTGGAGAAATTTATTTTAAGCTATCCATACAGTTTGGGGTTTTTTGTGTCTATGTGTGTGTGTGTGTGTTTGTTTCATTCTGTGAAGTTCTGTAAAACTGTTTTCAAGGAAAATTTAAAGGAAGCACTACTCACATGATAACAATCAAAGCGAGTTAAAATTTGAACAAAGTTAAGAGAAACCAGTCCCTGTAATTTGTAAGTCTTAGTCCATTACTGTCCTTTTTTTATCACTGAATGGTGCAAAATGAAATTAAAATTGCCTTTCTAGGACTGTTGGTGAGTTCTTTTTCATGAAGGAATGTCTTCCTGGCAGAGAGGCAGCTTTCCTGGCTTGACGCCAGTCCCCCTCCATGCCCTGGCAAAGGGAGCTTTTTGGAGGAACTCCTGACTGAAATGTGCTCCAGCATGATGGTCTCCTTGCATCGTAACACAACCCAGGAGCTTTGAATTGTATTCCAAGTTGGGCTAGAGGTTATACAAAATTAGACTAGTTCTCCTCTGGTCCTCAGGAGGACAATGGAAAACCATCTCCACTCCTTCCATGTATGGAGTATAGTGATTTATCATATGGACCATTCAAATCAATGGGTACCTTGATAACTGTGATTTTGGCACAGCTGATGTGTATTAGCAAAGGGCTTATTTTTGGAATTGGTCAGGGCCACTCCCTGGGCAGATGGAGCCCGTTAGCCCTGTAAGGCAATCCATCTACGTCCTGAGGACCTCACT
>JAYRBT010000114.1:20419714-20452782 GCA_036023395.1 Myiotriccus ornatus
AACTCACCTAAAAAATCCAATGCGCAGGCTGGAAGGTGTAAAGACCTTCCCCGGTTCTTCGTTCACAAAGACTGGCCGTTATATTATATTATTTTTGGAATTGCCAGTGGCTTCTAAAATTTGCCACTAAAATTCCCAAGTCATTTTTAAGCTTTGTTCATATCCATTAGGTTAATTTGAAGACTAGTTATAAAAAAGGTACTCTTAAAAATCTATAGTTCTTCTTTTTCTCCTGCCACTTTTTCGGTTTTGTTTTTTTTTTTTTTTTAATACAGTGTAACACATAAAATAAAAACAAGGGCAGAAATAAGGATGTGAAATAATTAGAAACAGAAGTGCTGAGGAAGAAAGTAAGAGGTTTTGAGATAAGATTGAAAAGACAAAGAAAAGAGACTTCTGCAGTCAGGAAAGGAATTTAAGAACAATACCCAAGGAAGCAGAAGCATCAGAAAGTTTGCTGATCTTCCAATGAGAAGTCTCTTGCAGTATAACTGATTAAAATAATCCAAAAAAAAGCAAACATAATTAGTAGATTCCTTCTAACGTGGTTCAATATAGACGTCTGTGTTGGGAATATCTCATGAGTAGCTTTGCAGAAGTAGAGTGAAAGAAAACTAAAATTGGCCATATGTCCTTGTGTCTGTCAGACTGGCAAAAAAACCTCCTCCTCACCAATATATACACCCATGATATTTGTATATGTAATAAAAGAAGATAAACCAGAAGAATGTGAGGAGGGAGAGTGAGGAAGCAAACAAAATAAAATTATTAAGAATGGAATTATTTTATGAAAGGCCGAGTGGAAGGTCTTACAAACGCATATGAAAACAGGAGGATATGGTAAATAAAAGAACTTGAATAGTTACGCCTGATGTGTGACCAGCTGAGAATGGTAAAAAGTGTTGGAAGATCAGTGTTATGTGGTAAATTCAGTATTGGGATGAAAGATCAAAACAGGCATATAAAGGTAACAGAAGAAGAGAATTACCCATCTCTGTTTCCCAGAGAGGAGGTGCCTGGACAGAAAGAGAACCTCAATTTGGTCTATTCAGTCTATTCTATAAATAGTGGACTTTTAAATATTCAAATGATTAAGAAGTGCTCCATGCTTTTTTATCTGTCTTTTAAATGGTAAATTAAGATGATGCACCTTCCACAATCCTCGCGGTATTTGAAAATTTTTTGCGCACTGCAATATCGTGCATATTCTATTGAAATCATTGGCTGATGAGGAGAAAGTTCATTGTTAATACTTTGTTTGAAAATTTGGAATCCAATTTGAACTTTATTCTTGCTTGTGCTACCCCAAGATCATTAAGTGGAATTGCATGCATGTAACTGAAAGGAATACTGGACAGTAGTTATACATTTTTCATCTCAATATATAGAGCAAAATTTTACTTTATTCCTTTCTTTGGGTTCTGCCATATTCAGATTCCTGTCTGAGAATGGCATCCAGCTTATTGTTTTTACCAGGTATTATGCTTTTTAAAATTATTATTATTGTTTCAAAAGGAGTTTTTGCTTTGTGATTTTCCCTCATGTAGGACTATGAACTGGTACCTTGGAATCTATACAACTATACTAGCTGATGCTAGTGAGAGACTTGATCCTTTAAAGGTGCCTTTTTGTGACATTGTATTTGCATAAAATGATGAATTACCAATACAAAACATGCATGTTTTCAAGATTTTTCAGTGAGGCAGAGAAACACCTCTTTATTCCCTGGAATTTCTGAGGTTTCAACAGGATGAAATGAGCCATGTGAGTGCTTGGACTAGTACAATTGCTTATACTACTGATCTGAAATCATATAGTCAAAAGATGCCTTAAACAATCTATACAGATATGTTTCATTAACTACTATGTGACTAAGCTTATTTCTTGTAATTAAGTTCGCCTTTCCTTTGCCCTTAATTTTTTTTAAAATTCATTTAAAAAGCAGTTTTTAAGACATGGCAAAGTATTTCTTTGTGATTGCTGCCATTTACCCCAGCACATTGTATTCCCAATCCTTTGCTTTTGATGGCAATTACAGGGTTCAGAAGCTAATTTGTAGAAGATATTCTTCCAGCACCAGCTGCATCTGGCTTCTTGGCAGACTTCTCAAGCAGTTGTATTTGGTGGCTTTGGAGTTGCCTCTGGCTTTGCTGGGGTAATTCGGGGCTGTCTTACACTCCTTGATGTCGTTTTCTTTTTGATTACCCGTTTAATCTGGGTAATTTGTCCATTTTTTCCATTCATGAATAAGGTCTGGTGCAAGCCCTTTTCAAAAACCTCATTTGTTTATGCCTGTCATAGACTGATTTTCTACAAAATGCTATGCCTCAATTTTAAAATCACCAATACCCATTAAACAGGTAGTAAGTAATGTATATTTTTATTTGTTACAGAAGAGAAATGCAAGGGCCATTTGCTGCTGGCCTGGAAACACAGATTGTTTTGCATGCATGTACATAAGTCTCTTCATTGTGAATAGGACCCAAAGTGATTAAACAAGCACTCTTAATATGTTAATTTATAATTTTAATTACAACAATCTTGTATATATAGTCATTAGTGAATACTAATATAAATATTTTTCTACCTTTTTATTCATAATGCATAAACCAATCATCCAGTTACTTCTCGGCAGTTGCCTGTTTCCGTTTCATAATACAATCTTTGTTCTTAGTTATGAATGCATTTTGTTCATTCCTGTCTTGAATAATCCCTCATTAAGCTAGTCACTTTCTGCTCCATGCTAAAAAGGAAAAATTATCATGCAAATGTGGCATGCCATATTAAAAAGCACATTACCAAACACTTTTGTTGCTGTCCTTCAATTAGTTTCCCTTCTTTGAATTTAATTTCATTTGTTGTTAAACTACTGACTTGATGTATGGACTCATGAATTTGAGGCTGCTGCCAAGAATGTAGCAGGAGAAAAAATCAAAGCCTCTTCAGAAAGCTACAGAGGCAAAGCTGAAATGAATTTGCTTCACCTTTGACAAGAACACTTGAGCAGCACTGGAATCCTCTGATGATTCAGCTTGGCTAATTATCCAATTATTTATTTCAAGAATAAAGACGCTGTTTTACAATTAGAAAAGTGTAAAGTAATCTGAGAAATTTTGTAATGACAGATGACTTAAGTAACTTCTGAGATAAATAGAATCTGCTCAAACTTGCCTTGCCAAGTGTTCAAGCCGTAGTTAAACTGCTCTTTGAGTTTCAGGAAATTAATAGGGACGCAGAAGTTACTTTTTTCCTCTACCCTACCAACCACATATTATACTTCAAAAAATAGCTCAAAACAGCTCAGCTTATTCTTTTCCCTCTCTGTCGAATTTGCAAGGTTTTAAAACTATGTTTAAGTTGCATTCCTCTTGATTAAAAGCTTTTGGTTCAAAGCAATACTTTTTAATTGCCTAATAATATAAGTCAGTTCTTAGGAAAGAACCGTGCATTTAGGAGTTCATTTGCAATATAACTGAAAAATTCATTGCATGGCAGTAAAACAATTTACTGTTAATTACAAGGAGAAGAATTTGCTGTACCATGCTCACAGATTGCCATGAATCATGCAGCACTCCTAGAGATTTATAACAGATGTGTAAGTGGGATGAATTAGCAGGGTTTAATAACAGAGACACAAATCATGCAGACTTCAAGGAGCTTTAATTGATATACTAGAATGTGACGGGCATGAATCACTCAGCCATTCAACAGCACTGTAACATATGGTCAGCTCAATATGCTGCATCTTAAATCGGTTGGTGAGTCGTTGGTTGTCCCATATGGTGGAAGCAATATATTTTTCATGATTTTTAAAAAATACACGGTATTACATCTATTTTAAAAGAAATATGATTGCAAAATATCCATGTTACTAAATTTTCTTTTGCTGTCCACTGTGCGTGGGTATCATTCTTTTTGGGAAACAGTCCAAAATGGACTCTATAAAGAACCTCCTAAAATTTCAAAATATTTTCAGAAGACATAAGTACTATTACTTGACTTGCTTACTGTTGAAATGACTGATACTACTGTGAAGTGCAGAAAAAGAGAACATACCAGAAATGCGACAGCAGACTTGGGGTCCCCTGAACTAGTAACTGGTAGCAAAAATGAAATGGATGACCTATAGTGAGGTATATAATTTTGCCTGCAAGGTAAACTCCAAGGTGAAAAGTAAATGTATTTTCCGTAAGTTTTTGTCCTCAAATTTGCCAAATTTTTATGTTTTAATTTGTGTGTCTGCACTGTGAATTCAATTTAACAATGATTAAAACCTTTATACGTTATATATATACTTATACTTTATACTGTTACGTCCCTGAACTATTCAGAGTGTCTAATTGAAAACTTTGGTGGAAGAGTATACAAATAACTACCTACAGTGTGCTGAGCAGGAGTTACTCAAACATATGTAGGCCTGTAAAATTTAGCCACAGTGTAAATATGTTATTCCTGGGACAAGAATCTGGCAAAGTATAGAAAAGCTTTAGCAGTTGTATTAGTAAACCTGACAGACTTGAGAAAGGAGTATTGTATCCTTAGAACCATGGCTGCCAGAATTTAATGTCAACAATTAAAATTTATTTTGATCCTTACCTAGTGTTTATTACTGTTTGTATACACAACAGACCTTACTAATACAGAGATGCACTATTAGATGGAATTACCATCTGTTCAGAGTGAAATGCTGGCATCTGTCTTCGAGCCTAAAACTAAAATGATATTATTTCAAACAAAACAAAATTAACTGCTCTTTACTTACCAACTTCATTTTTGTGTACATGTGTGTGCATAAACACGTGGGAAAGGCTTATTTGTAATAACCTGTGTGGCAACATCTATATTTAGATATATGACTTCAACATAAGCTGTATGGACCATCTGTCTTTATTGGTCTTTTCTGTGCCCTCTGCTGCACAATGGCATGCAGCAATCATGGGCTTTTAAATACTGTTTTAGCTTTATAATATATTAAATATGTATTATATAGCAAGACATTAAAACTACATAATTAAAATACACAAAAATGTGACTTTGAATCCGCTAAAATGCAGTGTGCTCATTATTTTGACAGATGTGTCTTAACAGAACGTGACTAAAAAAAATTAAATAGGTAAAATTACAGTCAATTCATCTTACAGAAAGTTGCTACAGGTACCACAGTGACACCTTTAGGAAAACATATACTGTATCTTTTAGTCCTGAATATTTTTAATTTCAGCATTTAGTACCCTGCTGGGCTAGTGCTACAGATTTGTATTAATTCCTGTCTGTTTCGGTGTGCAGTTGGGTTTTCTGTTTGGTGTTTTTTTTTTTTTTCCAATACTTATGTAACCCATTCTATACAGCTTTCTACTGTCTTGATGCATAAGAATTCTCCACCATCAACGAGACTGTAGTTTAAATAGTAATGTCATAGCAAGGATGTTACTTTCTGAAAGGGTAGTCTTCTTTTCCATATATCACAAAATAATAAATTGTGTCATGCCAGTGTTTAATGCGTGTACACAGTGCATTAACTGTAACTGTAGTACATTTATTTGTGCTAGAGGAGACTTGAAAATGATTAAAAAATCAATACTTCCCTGTCAGAGAAGCAAGTGTTACGATGCATTTAAGTAGTTAATTGCATAAGCCCCATAAAAGCTTCAGGTTTGGGTATCAGAGATGCCATAATTGTGGTCCAAGTAACTGCCGTTTATTAATACTAGACTTTAAAGGCAGATATAGTTATTGTCATGAGTGCTCGTCAGCTGGGTGTGTTTTAAAAATAATGAATTTTAGTGTTTCTGTTTTGCCATCAGTAATCTGAACTGGAGGGCTCAACCTTTTCAGTTCTTATTTAAAATGCTGACGTATGCTGGTTCCCTCAAAGGTGAAGTTTTGATTGTTAAGCCATGTTTTCTCTTTAAACTTGTGCATTAATACCACAATTCATTAGTGCTATGCCCTACTTACTCAGGAAAGCTTATGACCTCACGCTGCATTACTTCAATTTTGACATTGTAAATTTCTACCATCGTGTGAGATACTAATTAGATTGTGAAGTCATAAATGATATCTAAGCAGGAATTTACAGCACATGCTGCCATTGGCAGTTTCCCAGTTCCCCCACTCCCTGCATTCTCCAAGAAGAATATTTATCAAGTTATGGGGCGTGGGGGACAAAGAAAAAGAAAGAAGTAATATACTACCAGCAAATAGGAGAAATGAAAAATATGTTAATGATCTTGGAAATGAGTGAATATTTAAAAGGATGTTATTAATTCATTTTAACTGGAGCAATCTCTCCTTCTCTAAAGAACTCGTCCTATGTACAGTGCTGGACTGTGAAGTAATATGTCAGTTTTGAAGGCCCATATTTTAATTCAGGTTTTATTGTTCTTGAAAGGCTTTTATTGCTCTTTACAATGTCAATATGGGAACAAGTAATTTTTACAAGTTGTCATTGCATTTTGCTTCCTGGGTACAAATGAATTTTTCTGTTGTTAAATACTTTTCTTTATCAGGGAAAGAGGGGAGGAAAAAAGAGAAGATAAGATGTATATAGATTCTATACATAGTAGAATGTTCTTGTACTTCTCCAGATGATGTCTTTTGTTATTTCAGTGGTGGTCCATTTCTTCCCAACCTGTATGGCCATGGAGCCATTATCCAAACAGGTCATGCTGCCCTCCAGTGGCTTACTGTACAGTATTTTACCAAAAAATGGAATATGTTTTGTTAATAACTCAGCTATAGAGTGATTAATGCTATCAGAATGTTTAAAAGAATATCAAAGTATTGAATTTAATGGTAGGAGGATCATCCTAATAACATAAAACTATCTTATGTTAATACCTTCATAGAAAGAATCTTCTGTGGTGTCTTACTGTGCACCAGTATTGGTGAAGAAAAGTTAGAGAGGATCGTTTTTTTGAACTGAATAATTATTATCTGAATATATGCTAATGTCTGGTCTGCATATAATGAGGAGAACAACGTGATGAGCCTTCAGTATTGTGGACAGATAGATGTTCTGCTCCTCTTTGTGAGGATACATCCAATGACAAAAGAGTCATGTTGTCATTTGCCCTACTGAGATGTAACGAGTTAATTAACTATTCAGATTCTTCTTTGGTTTTTCCCTCACATTCTCTGTGTAGTTCATACAGATACATATTTACAGTGAGTATGGAATGAGAGGCTGATTGAGGAAGGAATACAAATACACTTTTTATGAAGATGCTGATTCATATTCTTAAAGATTAGGAAAAAAATATTTTGGATGTAATAATGGAGACATTTATCCAAAGCTTGAATAAACAAAGCGTATTTCTTGTGCAATTGAAACTAAGTTTTTATGAAGATTAAAAATGTTTCTTGTTTTTTTTTTTTCTCCACTAGTTAAACTTTTGTGGATATTTGTGTTTATTGTTAAGATGATTAGAAACTGAAGCAGGACGTTTTGCAAAAATTATGTCATGTGCAGTAATTAATTTCCCAAGTAGTATGGATAAAAATACCTAGCCAATTTTTGTTTATCCACAGCTCCAAGGAAACTTAATGCCCCTCGTGTTGAAGGAATAAACAGCACAACGGTAAAGATATATTGGAACGAACCTGAAGAGCTTAATGGGCCTTCTCCCATCTACCAAGTGGAAAGGATGGATTCATCTTTAGCTGCATTTAGCACAGAAGTAATGAAAGGGATCCGTTTCCCCGGAAATGGCTATTACAGATTTGCTAGTTCCACTCTCCCCACCAATACTTACTTTACAGGTAAATGAGTTTACTTACAAAATGTACTAATTTTACTCTGCATTTGTTTTACCATTTATTATCATGTCCTATATACTTTTTATTTTAAAATATATCGCTTTTAATTTATTAATTTAATGTGATGGTTAGTGATACATGGGCTATTTCGATTCTCAGTTAAAAAGCCTTTTGAAAACGTTGGACGTATGGGATTTGTATTCCTTTCTGTTTGGACAGAGAGATGTACATGACAGTGAATCTAGCTGCATGTTTGACTCATTTCTGAGTTGTAAACATAAGAGAGATTTTATTTATTCTTCTGGGATAAAAACTTTTTAATTAATTTGCTGTGAATGCTAAGATGTGTTTTATTTGGTATCTTATTGAGGATTCCTGAGTTTGTGTAAGCACTGGAAAAGCTCTGTCTTTCGTATTCAGAACATTTGTGTTGTGATCTTGTTGTTTTTTTTTGTTTGGTTGGTTGGTTTTGGGGTTTTAGTTGTCGTTTTTGTTTGTTTGTTTTTGGTTTGGGGGAGTTTTGTTTTTTGTTTGGTTTGTTTGGTTTTTATTTTTGTTTGGCTTTGTTTGGTTTTTCAAGGAAAGAAAACATCCTGCCAGTCTGACAGAATTCTGCTGTTTCTGGGCCTTTGGGTATTTTATTTATTTATTTATTTATTTATTTTGTTATTTACTTATTTTGGAACTGGGAGTTTTTTGTGTTGAAGCAGATTTATGTCCTGTTGTGATGACCCACAATGGGTCGTCACATCTGCGTTCTGTAATTCTCATAATTTGCTGATGTCTTTTCTTCTGGGATAGAGCAAAGACATAGCCTGTATGTTTTTTGAAAAAAATTGACTTGAAGGTTTGAGATGTTGTAGACGTCTGTAAGTGATATAATGTGTGGCCATTCACGAAGTGTGTTTAAAAGAAGAAATGTCAGAGCTGAAGGTATTAAAAAAAAAAAATAGGTGTATGAAAGGTCTGTGTGTGTTTGTGTGTATCTCAAGTCATGAGACTGACAGCAGCAAGGGGAAATCCAAAATGAATCTAGGCAACCATAAGAACAAGCATTAGCTTGGTGCTAAGGCCCCACCACACAGTGATACAGCTTAACCTGGTACTTGTTCGTTAAGAGAGATAAGGACTGCAAGAACCATGCAGCGTTGTTGACACACAAAAGAATGCTGAAGATTTGAAGAGCGTTTACTGACATGCCCTTGTCTTCAGGGTCACCAAAGGTAATTCTGGCAGGAATATTTGAGCACAAATATCTTGATACTTGCAAGTATGTGTGTGCAAGTTCAGGTTTTGTTTAAAACAGAAATCAACTTCTTACCTCTCTATGATCACTCGGTGGATCTGACTTAAAAAAACAAAGTTGAAGATGACTTCAATTTTTTTTTTTTCTGCCTAGGTGCTTACTTGCTTACTTGTCAAATAATAATAACAAGTGATAATGTGTTAGTTAAATATTGACACCGTGTTGACTGGCAAAACCTGTCTCTGTGTGGCTATCTGTAGGAACAGCTGTTGGGCTCCTCTCTTCATCCAAATTGCTTGATGGTTTTCCTGACATCAGTTTGCAACCTTTATTTTATATTTAGCAAAAAACCCTTCAATATGTTTCTTCTGTTGTGATGATCTAAATACCAAAGGAGTTGTGAGTTGCAGTTTTTCTCACTGGAGCTCCAGGCATCCCAATCACTGGGGTATAGTTAAATAGCTTAATCAGACATGTAAAGAATGATGAGTATCACTGAATTTCCTACTTCTAATCAGAGTGCGGGGGAAGATGGTGTTACAATTGGGATTGGTAACATACCTGTCTATTTGTAACCAAGCAAGCCCAACACCAACCTGCCCAGGCGCTGATTCGGTCTGGGGTTTGGTTATGTTCTGTAAGCTGAGACTGATGCCTTGAATAAAGTTTATTGTGATGACTGAGGTGATTTGAGACAGTTTGGAGAGACAGGTTGCGAAAATAAAGTTCCTTCCATATTAACACCTGATGGCCGATGACTGTATGGATAAATATAATTTATCATAACTTTGGATTGTGTTCTTTCTTTTCTACCAGCTATTAGAGTATTTGGAGACAACCTGGAACTAAAACACGTTAGAAAATTTGCCCAGACATCTGCTAGTAATCACTGAAAATCAGGTTAAATCAGTCTGTGTTTGGTACATAAAAATCTGTAATTCTGGTTTGGCAACTCAGTGAAGTTTTTGAGAAGTATTAATCTGGGTTTTTATTAGTAGATCATCTGTCCTTCTTCCAAAACCTGATAGAGGGAAAATGATGGCAGGTCCAAGAGAGCTTAGAAAGACAGACACTTAAGGGAATGAAAAATATTTTTTAATTGCACTCTGCAGTTGTTTTGTTGTTGAGACCCTTCTTATTACCAATCTCTGAAGACAAGCAGTTGGCAACTGTGCTTTATGGATGGAACAGCTTTAGTGTGCGTGCAGCTGTGTACATTTTTGACACAAAAGTGTGCCAGCTTGTATATGTCAGTCAGCAGACAGATACTTCTCGGTGTGTCTGAGAACTCCCACTGTTAATCCAGAAAAAGATTGATCAGTTTATTCATTGCTAATAAATGCAGTTGTCCTCACTACCTCCCTGGCTGGTCTTACACTCCAAGGTGCAAGTAATAGGGGCAGATGTATTATCTGGGAAATTTTCCAAATTCATCTTTAAAAAAAAAAAGTTAGTCAATAAACACTGCCTACACTAAGCAGTGTCCTTCTGTCTGTAACAAAGCCTCCAGCTGCACAGGAAGATGTGCTCTGAGTACACATTAGATGAGAGAAAATCAGGTAAAAAAAAAGATTTTTTCTGCTAGATCTGTCCACATGCAACTTCTCATCTCTTCAAACTGTGAAGAAGTGTTTTAGGCATCTGTAATATCATTTCCCAAATGATGCACACTTGATTTTTAATACTTATTCATATCCCTTGGCATTCTTAGGTACAACAGCATTCATTGTGTCTATCAAAATACCACAAGGCAAGGAACTGTTAGTGCTCTTGTTTTAGCTAAGGAACTTGTCCATCTCCCATCACTATGAAGATTGGAGTATTCAGGTGTTTATCTTCATGTCTTCCCCATGGCACAGCAAAGTACATGATTCTGATTTAAAATAGGGGGAGCTGAAGTTCAGATTCTACTTAATGCAGGACTTTATACATAAAAGACCCTCTAGAAATGGCTAAAGGATTTTACAAATTATTTATTTTGTGTGGTTTGCTTTTATTGGTATAGCTTGTGTGATGTGGATGTCAGTCTGGAATCAGAATCCTGGAGCAGCATTGTTGTGTTTGTCTTTCTGGTTCTCTAATTATCAACAGAGTTATTATCTATTTTATACAGGGTGTAGACAGGCGAACTTGGAGTTAAAAGAACTGTAAAGAGCTGAGCGTCTGAAAAGCTTTTGAATTCAAATTATACTTGTATTATCTCTTTAATGACTGACTCTAATGATTAGGTCCAAAAAAAGCCTAAAGATGAAGGTAATGAGCATGATGTCATGTTAACCTGGCTTGCACCACTAACAAATGGGTGAGAATATTTTGTTCTGCAGGAAAGCAGAACAAAATGTCTTCATGTACTTTGCAGGGGAGGAGTACCAAGGCTTATAAGTGAGATCCTTCAAGTTAGTTGAATAGAATCCGTGGGAAATAGCATGCAAAACTGCTGAAATGTGTGTGTGTGAATATCAGTAACAAGACAGGGATATATTTATGAAAACTTTTTGCCCCTTGGGTTAGTACTTGAGGTGCCTGAATGGATGAAATAAAAAACTGATTTAAGAATTTTGATCTGTGTAAACAAGCCCTGCTTAGGATCAAGTTTGATTCTAATTTGAGGCACTACTGTCTGTTCCAGATTTGAAATTTAGAAATATCTCCTTAGGATTAGGCATCTTTAATTTTTTGCTTTACAGAGAGTCAGGGATGACCCTCTTTGAAAGCAGGACTCCCTGAGAAAGCACATGAGCACCCTACTGAGTACAGTGGTGGATACTGTGCCTTCAGATAGGAGTGTCACTTTAAACTTTGTGGAAAAACCTGTGAATAGTATTTTCAAGAGCAAGTATACTGGATAAAGCTCCTAAGGAGGGATCAAAGGAAGTTTAGTTTTGAGGTTTTATTGAGCAAATAGATGCCAAACTACTGATTGTTTTAGAAAGGAACCTGTGGGCTCAGAGAGCAACTGACTGAAAATTGAACCTTGGATTTCCTCGACAATCAGTGACATCTAAGCTGGGAGTTTCAGGACTTCAATACAGTTGTCTAAAGTACAGTAACACATTCCACAGATCCTTTCTTGGAATCTTTCCTGTTGCCTGTTGCCAGGCAGGAAATCTGTGGCAGAGTTGATGGGATAGGGCATCTTATAGTTAGAAAGGATAAAAATTGCCATGAGTTGGACGCGTGGGTGAATGAGAAGGCTCCTTGACTCCATGCTAGGGAGATAGAGCTGGGCTCCATGAGGAGAAACTTGATGCATCCAGAGGGGACTGCATGAACTGCTCACTGCACAAAGACTGACTCACTACAAAAGAAAGAAACTGCAGAGTAGCAAGATGGTTGTGTGGAAGGGGACATTGCTCCCAACCTCTCAAAATAAGACTACTTTTGAAATATAACATTGAACATAAGTTGACAGTTCATTGTAGAGGGTTTTGTAAACAATATGCATATTCTTTCTATGAAATGGAGCAAAACAAATCCCCCAAGCATGCTTTATTCATTGTTTAAAATACAATTTGAGCTTGATGTCAGGAGTTCTAGTTAAACATCCATGTGAGAAGGGTGGCCTTTACTTGTTTAGTGATAAAATAATTGATTTTGTCAGGTGGATAAAAAAATTCTTTGTGATATTTTAAAAATGGTTGAATTAGCTATTAATATTTTAATGTCATTTCTCTTGGATGCCACTTGTTTAAAAATAAAATTATTCATGTAATATTGATCCAAATGCAGTCCACTCTGAAGAAACGTTTTGTTCTCAGCCTTGCTTTGAATCCAAGATTTCTGAAATAGGACACTATTAAAAAGTAGTAGGCCTTGCCTGGACTATGTAATCTTTGCTCACCTCTACATGATGTGCGTCAGCTCTGTAATAATTAGAAAATAACTGTATGAGGTAAGATGTTAATATATTAAACATTACAAGTAGAACTTTTTTACGATGACATTTTTAGTGTCGTAAAGTGGTCTTAAAAATGTGTATTTAAAAGAAAAAAAATATATATTTCTGCTAGTGTTTTTACTGCCAGCTTCTGGCTCAGATACACAGACATTTCTCAGAGTGGGGAATCTTTCCAGTAATGATGTTTCTTAATGAGTTTGCCATGGAACACTGCACAGGCGTCGTTTACATTTGTTCTGAGCAGAAGTGCTGAGAACGACTGTGGTCATTCAGTGTTGCATCTCCCCATAGCTCTTCATCACAGTGGACTCTCTCTGCAGTAATGTAAAACGAATTCCACTCCATGTAATCTTGAGCAAACATTCGATAGCTGAAGGTGCAGATATTTTTATTAGTGTATGGAGCCGAATAAACACACCTTTTCCAGCATCCTAACGGAAATTTATGGAATGCGTTATGACTGAATACCAAGAAAATTAACATGAGTAAAGGCCTTAAAACAATGTAAGAGGAAAAGCCGAAGAAGTGGAGTAGTTTAGAAAAGTGAAGACTAAAAGGAAACATGATGATGGTGTTAAAATATATAAAAATGTATAGTTTAAATGAAGGGAATCAACTTTTCATGTCTACTGGGAGTAAAGTAGCAATGCAGTCATAATAGGCTTAAAATATATCAAAATAGATTTTAGATTGTATTCCCAGAAGAGTTTTTTTCTAAAAGTTTTAGGCTAGTTGAGCAAAAGAATTCATTTTGTGAGAAAAAAAAAAGAAAACTCTGACAATGCAGATTTTAAAGAACAGTTGGATGAGCATTTGTCAGGAATAACCTGGGTAAAATTGATTCTCCTTTGGAGTAAGTGGATTGATTCTGTGACCTCTAAGAATGTTTTCCGAACATATATCCTATTATAAACTCAGCCTAACCCAATGAAACTAGGAAAGATGTTCATTCACCAAATAACTTTTAGTAGGAAAGAGCTGCCTTTTTTTTTTTTTCTGATTGACAATTTTCTATAAAGAGGGAAGGTTGTATGATTTGAACAAGTTTTGCTTCTATTTTATTTTTTCTCCTCTAGATATTTTTCAGCATTTCTTTTTATGACTAATGCTTTGAGATGGTAAGAAATAAATTTTAATCAATAATCAGAATAATGTAAGAATTTAGGATTGAAAAGAAATCATCTAGTCCAACCTCCTGCTCATAGTGTGTCCCACTAGACCTGTTTAGGCCTTTGCTTGAGTTTTCTCTCCTTATGTAGTCAAGTATATTTCCAAGAACTGTTCCAGTTTCCAGTCTGACTAGGCTTTTGCTTAACTTTTCCTCCTTATATCTCTACAAAATTTTCTGCATTTGAACCTGTGTCCATTGCCTCTTGTTCTTTTTCACAATAGAGCTCCAAGAAAGTGTGGCTCCATCTTCATGATATCCTTCTCTGTGGTAATTGAAGAAGACAATAATTTCCTCCATCCTTTCATGCTTGAGACTGAACAAACCTTGTTGTCTCAGCTTCTTCTCATATGTTGCGTACTTTGGCTCTCTGACTATCTTGGTGCCACTCCACCGGATTCATTCCGGTCTGGATTCATTGGTTGGTTTTGGTTTTGTTTTGTTGTTGGTTTTTTTTGTTTGTTTGTTGGTTTGGTTTGTTGGTTTTTTTTTTAATGCCAGAGTAACCAAACTGCACTGTAGGACTTAGATTTGCTGGATTTCACAAGGTTTCTGTCAGCCCATTTCTCCAGCCTGTCAGGATCTCTCTGTGTTGCAGTGTATCCACTGTAGCCCTCTTTTTTTTTTTTTTTAATTACCTCCAAACTTTTTGATAGTACACTCCATCCCATTGCTTGGGGTCCATTTTAATGAATAAAACTTTAAACAGAATTGGTCCCAGTAAAAGTTTGTTGTAAATGCTGCCCAATGGGCTTTGTGCCATTTGTCACAAGCCTTTGAGCCCTTGTGTTAAGACACTTTTTTACTCATTTTTATAGTCCACCTGTGGTCCATCTATTTCTCCAGCCTGAAGATAAGAATTCCCTAATCTATAGACACAACTTTACAGCAAATGCTGTTAAATTTGTTTGCTTCAGCCTTATACTAAAAAGATGGAGAGAACTGGAAGAGGAGGACAGAAATCTGACCTTTTTGCCTAGTTTGGCTTTATGTATTCTTTGTCTCTCTGCTGGCATTTTTTCCATTCATAGCTTTTTAAGAATCTTGTTTAAGATTCTTAACAAGAAGAAAGTAAACAAGATTTTCTGAGGGAAAAACTATAACTAAAGAAATTCTTACACCAAGCTTTTGAATACTGAGAGAGAAAGAAAGAGGGCACATTTGTTTTGTGGTCGTGAAGAACACGCTTTGTGTGTTAGGGAACTTTTAATAGTGCCAATCATTTTTCAGACTTTTATATTAAATCTTACACTAAAAAGCTCTTGGAGTACTTGCATTTTGTTGTGTCCTTTCTGTCTAGGTTGTTGCCACAGGACCTGTCCTTAGAAATTCTTTTAATTTTTATGCCAACTTATTACATTTTCTCCTCTTGTCTTCACAAAAGAATGATTTGAACCCACATCTTCATCTTCTGTGAAAGGAAGATAAAAATCTTCTAAATCACTGTCAAGTGGCTGGCTTCAGTAAGAAGAAGAATAATCTTTTTTTTTCCTGCCTGAGAACTGTTTGCACAGAGATTTTAGGTAGAATTTTATCTTAGTACTTAAAAATGAATTCACAGTTTCATCTTGAAAAACACATTCCTTCCTTTCTTCCTTTTGAATCCCAAGAAGCCTAAAGATAGGGAGTGAGAGGAGCTGCATATAGAGAAAAAGGAGTGATCCAGCACAACAAAGTGAACTCTGGTGCTTTATGAACAAAACAACTTAAAACATTTTTGAACATGCACAACAGGGACTTAGGCAACAAATAAGCCAAGCTGATGCTGACCTTGCCAGTGTTACAGGGGTAATATTTTCACCAAGATGAGCTGATTTTTTTTTCTAGGCACTGACATACTTTTTATCAGTACATGTAGCTACTTTTTCTTTTTTTATTGTAGCCACTACAGAGGAGAAAAAAAAAAAAAAGAAAGAATCTCACCTTGTATATTATTTTTCATATTTACCTCTTGCACTTTAATAGATCAACTATGCAGCACCAGCTTTGACACACAATTGCAATTTTTAAAAAATTCTTCTTGGATTTAGTGCCAAAGTAGATTTTTTTCGAGTTTGGTGCGACATTCTGCACTGCATGGTTAAAATGATTTTTCTGCTTGTGCATGGATACTTTCAGAGCGCATAGTAGAACCAACTGTGGAAGTAGCAAGAGCACTAAGTTTTCCATTGTTATATCAAGCTGCCAGTGGAAAGGCCCTTTCCTAGACTAGAGCATAGTTTCAGTTGTCTGCAAAAAAGACAAAAATTACAGAATTGGGTCTTTTGATTATCACTAACACACCTCGTGACCTGTACTCTGTAATGAAGAACACCAGTTTTTCCCCTTTTGTAACAACTCTAGTTGGGTTTTCATTTATTTTGTGCAAACATGATTCAGTATTTTGGAATATAGTGGGCATTCTCTCTGTAGGTGACAAGCCTAAGAATTAGCAGAAGAAACAGTTATGGAAGTGCTGTGTTTTGCTTCAGGCATGAAATCTTCTGGGATTCCCTCTGTGCTTGTGCACCTCTAAGAAGAGGTGCAGGATGGAGGGGCTTGTTGCAAGGGAGATTTAGGGAAATAAAAGTTGCTGAAAATTACAAACACAAAGAAAAAGCTGGAGAGTATAAACTACAAAAACACATGATGTTTATTTAATAATAAAAAAAAAAAGGAGGCAGGGGAAGGTACCAAGCATCTCTTGAAAGTTTAGCGTGCCAGACATCCATGTAATCTGTGTTAAATGGAGGCTTATTTCACTTCAGTTAAAGTAAGGGCTGAAATAGCCCCTAAAGAATCAAAGAAAGAATTTGATCAACAGAAGAATTTGAAGCAGGTTCGAACATAGAAAAGAGTAGTCCAATAGATGTTCACTTTTTCAAGGTGAGAGTACCAGGTTTGAAGGAGCCCTCAAGGATCGTCTGGTCCAACCTTTCTTGGAAAATCCATGGTCTAGACAAGATGACCCAGCACCCTGTCCAGCTGAATTCTGACAGTGTCCAGAACTGGGGAATCTACAGCTTCCTGGGGACATTATTCCAATGGCTGATTCTGCTCACTGTGAAAATTTTTCATCTTGCATCCAACTGGAATCTCCCCAGGAGTAACTTGAACCCATTAACCCTCATCTTTTTTATGTGACTTTCTGTAAAAAGGGAGTCTATGTCTTCTTTGTAGCCACTCTTTAAGTACTGGGACATGGTGATCTCCCTTGAGCCTTCTTTTCTCAAGGTTGAACAAACCTATTTCCCTCAGCCTTTTGTCACATGACTGGCTTCCCAGTGCTTTTATCATCTTTGTGGCCCTCCTCTGGCCCCTCTCCAGCCTGTCCATATCTTTTTTGCACAGTGGGAACCAAATCTGTACATGGTGTTCAGGTGTTCCATGGTGTACATGGTGTTCCATGGTGTTCCTGACAAGCACTGGATAGAGTGGGATAATGACTTCTTTATCTCTCTTGGTGATGTCTTTCTTGATGCAGAATCCTGCTGGCTTTGTTTGCCGCAGCAGCACGCTCTCTGTTCACGTTGAGCTGCTTGTCCTCAAGATCCCGAGGTCCTTTTCCCCAGCAGGGTAGATCCCAGCCTATACTGCACTCCTGGTTTTCATTTTCCCAAGTGCAAGACCTTATATTTGTCTTTGTTGAACTTCATAAGGTTCTTTTTAGCCCATCCTTCCAGTCTATCCATGTCTTCCTGCAAGGTGCCTCTCCCTTCTGAAGTGTCCACTTTGAGATTCTCAGTTTGGTGTCATCACATCTCATCAGGGCACACTTGATCCCATCATCTAGATCACTTATGAAGATTCCAAAAGAGCTTTAGGCTCAATATTGGTCTCTGGGTGACCCCACTGTAACAGGTTGCCAGTTACCACCCCGCTGTGGATGCTGCCTGACAACCAGTTCCCCGCATCAGCCACATAGACCATCATGCATCAGGTTCTCTCTGAGGAGGCAGTGGCAAATTGTATGGAAAGCCTTGGTGAAATTGAGGTAGACAATGTCCACTGCTCGCCCCACATCCACCAAGGAAGTTGCTTTGTTATAGAATGCAGCCAGAATTTGTCGCACACAATTTGCCTTTGGTGAATCCATGCTGGCTTGCCCCAGTCATGTGCCTCATGTGACTTGTGGCAACCTGCAGGAAGATTCAGTCTGTAACTTTCCCAGGGACTAAAGTAAGACTGATGGGCCTATAATTTCCTGGATCATCCTTTAAACCCTTCTCGTAGATGGGAGTGACATTAGCCATTTTCCAGTCTTCCAGGATGTCCCCTGATCTCCATGACTTCTCAAAGATTATGGAGACTGGCCTTGCAGCACTGTCAACAAGCTCTTACAACACCCTCAAGTGGATATTATCAAGTCCCATTGATTTGTAGAGGCCAAGCTCCTGTTCACATACAAATTCTTCCTTTACTGACAGTGGGTCTGCGTTTGGATCAACCTCGATTTTTGTTCCCAAGGCCTGGGATCCAACGGTGCTGGTAAAGGGAGGGGTGAAGAAAGCGTTGAGAATTTCTGCCTTTTCACCATTGTTGGTGACTAATTCACCTCTCCTGCTTAATAGTGGGCCAAAATTTTCCTTCTGATTCTATGGAGAGTTTTCAACAAGATTGCAGCAAAGAGACGTTTACTATTATATTGGAGGGATAATTTAAGTGAAATTAAGGGTTTCTGTACATGTTTGGCCCTTATTTACACCATTTTTATAATGGGTTATTTAGTCCAATGGCTTCAGACATTGCGTGTGACTAATGCTGAGCCTTTAAATTATTTCTGCTTTTAAGATACAAATTCCTTCCCGTATTGTTTTTAAAGGGTGAAGATGTAAATACTGAATTATGTATTGACTAAAGTGTGTGAGGTGTCATGCATTGATTATGATTGCATTGTGAATTTGATCAAGAAATTTTCATAATAATAACATAAGGAAGCTTTTCACCTTCTAATTGATTTTCAGGGTGATTAAATTAAGACCTTGTCTAAGTACGATTGTCCTTATCAATTACTGGCAGAATAGAGAAATTAAAGGATTAAAAAATTTACGTGTGTTAAGATTCAGTATTTAAGGTCTAAAATCAATCAGATCATAGACTGAATAATTCCATTATGGAAAAACTATCATTCAGGATTAGACTCTGGTAATTTAGAAGGGAAAAAAAAGCTGTCTGCACTAGTACATATAGAAAATATTAAGTTTGCAAAATTAAACGCCTAGAGCTCTGGAAAAGGAGTTAAAATAAGCAGCATGAACTTAATTGAACTGTATTATATTTATGTATTATGATGACATGTAACCAGTTGATTAAAAACTGTCTTTCCATAGGTTCTGTGTGTGGTATGGACCAGCTGTTGCCTTTTAAAAATCCCTTCTGTTGTGTATATGGCTTTGTCTGTCTGACTGTACCTATCTATTCTTAAGTATATCACAGAATATGCAGATTTTCTTTTTTCCTGTTCTATTTTCACTGAAGTACCCAAGTACTTAGTAGTCCTTGATATTCACTATTACAAGACTTACATTACTAGTTTCATTTTATGGATAGGGACCTTGGGTAAAGAAAAAAGAGGAGTGAATGCTAATTTTGAGTGCTTGGTTTTATATAGGTGGGACCTGGGTTTTCAGAGTAGTTCATGCCGCCAACCCCTTTTCAATTAGGACCACTTAACACTTTCACAGATCTCCTCGTAGTGTGTAAATGCAAGCACTAAAGAGAATGAAGAGTAGATAACTCTGAAAAGTTTGACTTAAGTGATTTACTTCATATTGCATGAGAATTCTGTGGCAGAGGTCAGGACAGATTTCTCCAGAGTGGCATCGGACTGTGTTAGCTGTTCACTTTTCATACTTCCTTTCTTCTTTCATTAAACATCCACAGAGCCCTACATCAAAAAAGACAGACTTCTGTGCACAAAATCCTTATTTGCTACATGAATTCTGCTTTAGTTGCTGAACATCATAAAATCCTTGAGGCAGATATCTTATGGGAAATGTGTATTTGTGTAATTGTAGACTAAATCATTATTCATCCTCTATTTGGGTATGCATTCATTTTTTGTGGACAATTTTGGGTTTGCATTTCCTAAATTTTGTGTTTACTTTTGTAAACTTAGTGTGGCCTAAGTAGTTATTCTAAACAGTAATTAGAAGAAAAATTCCAATGTCATAGGAGAATCCCAGACATATCCATCATTTGGAACATTGCTGATGAATACAGATGTCAATGAGTAGAAATCTTTCATATTCATGAAATCTCTTTCTGATTTGAACTAAAAGAGACATTGAGTGCTGCATTAGATGAACATTTGTATGTGAAGGGTGGAGCAAATGTTTTTCTATTATATTGTGTTTACAACAACATGTATTTTCAGTTGGATTTGTAAGGGAGAGTTCTTAGGAGTGGTTATAGGTTCTCCTGATTTTCTATTAACCCCTCCCCTCCCTGGTTCCTTTTTGTTTTTTTCTTTGGGTTTATTTGGTTGGTTGGTTTGTGTTTTTTGTTTTTGTTTTTTTTTTTTTTTTTTAAATTTTCTTTTGCTTTTTCATTTTTTCCCCCCATTTTTGGCACTATCCATGAAGTGTTTCTTGTTTCTTCCCCTTCCACCCATTCTTTTTCTTTCCTAGTTTTACCATTGATTGCCTCTGATTGTCTTCCTTCTGTGTTCTTCAAGGTGGTGTTGTCTTCTTTTTTTTTTTTATTGCCTGTCACAAAGTGGTAGAAAGTTAAAGAGGCCGTTCTAGTGTCCAGGACCAATTTCACACAAAAGCCTTCTTAGCCCCTACATTTCGAAGATGCAAAGTCTCCATGCAAATGTGATTTTTCTGTGAGAATTTCACTACCATTCTCTACCTAACAATCCTGCAAAGAGTTACTTCACGACTTCTATAAATTTAGACTGCTACTTTTTTTTTTTTTTTACCTTAGGATGATTACACTCTAACAAATTCACAACTCTGATACATAGAAAGAAGGAACAAAACCCCTTCAATCCTTTTGTTATTTAAGATTATGAGAGTGATGTAAATTAATTCTTCAAATTATTGATGAAAAAGTATTTGGCAAGAAGAAAATATGGTTAGAAAAGATTTTCTTTTTCTTTTCCTTATGAAGGTATATTTTAGAAACAAATTATGCAACCATGGTGTCAAGGAGATAAATTTAGTATACCTGGGAGATAAGTTTAGTGCTGCTGCCATTCAGATTTGAAGACTTTGGGAGGAAATACTATCGACATCTGGGTGTTAGTGATTTGTTTAATAAATTCACTGCCTTAAAAAGTATGTTGAAGTTGAAACATTTGAATTTCACAAAATCCTTGTTAGTCATTTTATGTATGTACGGAGTTCCCAGAGATTATAGTGAGCTTTGTCATAGGAAACAGCACACAATACTTTTGACACTAGAATGACATACTTTCTCACACATTATGTGATAGTGTCTTTCTTCAGTAAGTGTATATTATTAAAAAAAGATTGAACTTAAGAGTAAAACATACAATAGGTTCTAACTTTCTGTGAAATGTACTGGACTTGACAGACTATCCCTAGTAGAAAGTAGAAAATGTAGATGGACAGAATTTTAACTTCAAATAACTGCAAAGTTATTGTGCAGTACAGTAACTGAGAATTCAGAAAGCAACTGTTAACATAACCATTAGAATGAAAACACAAACCTGCCAAGTTGCTCTGGTATAAAGACCATTTAACACAGTGACAGAAATGTTATATCCTAAATTAGTGGAGAATTTATTGATCTTGATAGCAAATTGTTGCATCACTTTTTTTTTAATGAGAATTATATGCTGTACTGTAGAAAGATCTCAAAAAGTAACTATGCTCTATCTCTGTATATTCCCAAAATGAGATTTGACTGAAAGTAGTTAGATCTGTGCTTACTGACTTAAGATCCATAATACCTTAAGATTAATTAGGAGCATAAATGGAGAAGCTGACAACCTGGAACCTTGACTGCTTAAAATTGCTGACCCAGTTACTGCTAAGCCCTTTGCTGACATGTTAATATGTCTCTTTAAACTGGTAAATCACCACCATTTCGGTGTGTGGTAGGGTTGGTCCATCGGATGAAGGAAGATGTAAGTTTAATTTAAATAATTATTGACCTATTATGACCTTTTCGTTTCGCTTGTACTGCTCCTCTCGAGGTAAGCAATTATATTTTTATGGTATTGGATGGTAATCAATGTACAGGAGCTATTTTTATTGATTTAAGTAAGGCCTTTGATCTGGTAATCACCAACTATTGCTGCCTAGACTGGCCTTAACTATATTGGATTTTACTACAGTTTATTTGGTTTTAAAATATACAGAATTTAGGATTGTATTAAGATCTTGCAAGCAAAGAGTAAAAAAAAATTGGAAATCCAAAAGATTTGACTTCAAAATCTTCCTTAGAAATTGGAAACATTATTTTTTACAACCCATGCAGTTTTTTTGATTAAAACTGATTTTAGATCAGCAACCTGATTTTATTTTTTTTTTAATATCTAGCAGATGTCCTTTTGGGATGAGTTTTACTTAGTGGGAAAAGTCTGTAATTTTACATTTTTTTTAATTTGCTACTAATATTGGACTTTTTTGGGAGAACGGTATAGTTCATAGTTTGTTTATTTCATTCTGTCTTATTCTGCGAATTCAGAGTTACAAACTTTTGTTCTTCCATTTGTGGATGGAAAAAAATCTGAAATTCTTATTCTTTTTTTAAACCAATGTGTGCGTTTAGTGCAATTTTTTTTAAACAATATTCGCATCAATGTGTTATGTAAGAATGATAATTGAAATATTGGGCCTTAGTCATAATTTGCCAGTGGTACCTTGAGTATTTTCCAAAACATACTCAACTAAGTTGTTCTCATTGGGTTTTTTCTCACTCCTCATTTACCCACTTCTTTGTTACTTCTGGCTTAACAGTCTTGTCTTTTTTTGCCTCCTCTCATTTGTTTTAGAGTACGACTTTGAAAAGCCTGACTAGATATGGGTTTAAACTGTCTTTAGAAAGGTGTGAAATTTGTGGTCATTTTTGATCTCTTCCTCTAATGAGTTCCAGGGCCTCTACCCTTCTTGCAAAGGCAGTTCAGTCTTGCTCTGGTGAGCCTTGAAACTAACAGCAGTCATTCAGAGAGGTCACCATCATAATGAAAAGGGCACTCTCGAGATATCTTGAACCACCTCCATGGATGGCCATGAAGATTAATATTGGGACCTTACATTTGACCTAATATTCTATGGAGAGCCCGTGTAGCGAGCAGAGCAATTGGGATAATGTGCTTGTGGCAGAGTGTAAATAAAGCTGCTGCATTCTCAATTTTTTCTTTCCTTTTTTTCCACCATTTTTGTTTCTCCTATGTGAGCTAAAATATTGCAACTTCTACTTGCTTAAGATCATGAAGGTGCGAGTTGTTGTGACCAGGTGCATTCTTGACAAGCAGTGGCATAATCTCCTTGCTCGTCACAGGTGGAAGGTGGCAGGATTTTGTGGGCTGCTGCCTCTGCCAGCCAGTGCTGAAATGGCTGGAACTTGGTGTTTTTAACTGTGTTCATGAAGAAGTTGATGATACAATAGAACTGATAATTAAACACAGCAATGCTCTTTCCAGTTTTGTGATTTCATTATCTGTAAAGCCTGGAAATTGTTATTTTGAAATAATTTGTTTTTATTTCTTAGTCTACTGAAAAGGCATTTTATTCGTTTATATTTACTCTATTTTGGTTTTAGGAACCATTCTTTGTTTGTAATTTCAAAATTCTTCTGTCAGCATTCTATTTTTTTTTTGCTTCATATTACTAATGGATTTAATTATGCAAGTGGTCAATACTACAGTTGGCTTAATCCCAGCATTGTTGTTTTGTCACATACACTATTTTTTGCAGTCTGTTGATCAAAGACTAAATGAGATGGTGAGTAAAGGTTAGGACTGATGAGCAGGCTTGAAAATTTTACCTTAAGCCTTATGATCCCATTTTAAGACTGAGGTGTTCAGAGTGGAGGGACAGATATACACGTGAATTTTTTTATCTCTAAATGATAGGAAATATCTCTAAATGGTAGGGGCATATTCCAGTATAACATTTGCTTTTAAAATAATGTAGGTACTAAAATAAATAAAATCCCTGGCATGGCTAAGAATTAAAAATAAAAATGACTCAGTGCTGGGACAGCTAATTTTATGTTGGATAGAATTATAGGGATTTTTTCTCCTCTGTGGAAAAAAAAAGTTAAATTCCTTGGAACTGTGTTAAGCCTTGAAATCACAAAGGACATTTACTTGTCTTTTGTCTGCTACTAAGGTTCTTTTTTTTTTTCCTCTGTAACTGGGGAACCTGCCAGACAGAGGTCTCTTTCCCCATCAGGAGAATTTTTGTCCTGCTCGACATCATCTCTCTATGCTATTCTACATTATTTTGGAGTACTCTGCCAAATCTATAAGACAATATAAAAGCTTTAAATATTTCTCTTATAGCAGTGACTTCATGCTGGTGTTTCACTCAACTGTAAATCTTGTGTCAGATTCTTTTTCTAAGCTTTTTATATTAAATTGCTATATGGAGAAAAACTAATTCACTTTGTCCAGGTATGCTATACATATATATTAATAGGAAACCATATATATATATATATATATATATATAGACTTCCTAATCTGAATTTCTGTCGTCCCACAAAAGTTCATCCAGCTTTCACGGACTGCCAGTGTATTAACCATTCTCCTATATGCATTGTAGATGGCAGGTGCTAGAGTCTGTGTCGTTGTGCCCCAAGGCGAAGGCACTCTGCCTGAAGATATTAGATCAGCCAATTTTATCTGTGTTTATAAAGCTGGCATTTCTATTTTCTCAAGTTTTCCAGGTAGCCATAGTGAGCTCTGTCATTCTTTCATTTCTTTTTGTTTGACTCATGGGATATTAATAATATGAAGTTATTTTAGGTGTTTTTACAATGTTGCAATATATTTTTAAACGGATCATACGGAGTCTGCAGGAAAAAGGGGAAGCATAAGCAAAAAAAATCTCTTGGTCCATCAGGTGAATTTTCAGAACAATATATGAGCATTTAGTCACACAAGTCCCATTAATGTTAATGGTCCCAAGCTTTCTTTTATTCATCACAGCACTGATTGCACTCGGTCAGCTCTTTATCAGTTTGAAATATTGACAGTAGGAGGAGGCGTTCCCTTAGCCAGGCCTGACTGTTGCAGTGCTCTTTTAACTTAGTCATCCTGCAAATGCTCCTATAAATGGATTTATTTCAGCAGATCCAAAATACATCAACCGGATCACCTTACCCTGGTGCTAGCCCCTTTGCATTGGCTTCAATTTGCAAGAGCATTGATTTTAAACATTGATCATTACTTATATAGCACTCTATGGTTTTGCACCATCCTATTTATTAAACTAACCTGTTACCTGTGCTGCTGTTAAAGTCCTATCTTTAGCTTGTTAAGAAGTGATTATTTTCTCTCTATGATTATGATTTAGAATATAAAACAAGGCTATTCCCTGAAAAATATGTTGGCTGCAATAACTCAGGATTTCTAAATTTTCTGCTATGCAGATCCACTTTTCCTTTGGTGGTCTGTATAGGACAAGAGGTAATGTTTTTTAACTAAAAAAGGGTAGATTTTGGGTAGTTATAAGGAAGTTTTTTACAGTGAAGGTGATGAAACACTGGAACAGGTTGCTCAGAGAAGTTGTGGGTGTCTTGTCCCTGGAAATACTCAAAATTTGTTTGGATGTAGCTCTAAGCAATGTGATCCAGTTGAAAATGTCCCTTCTCATTGCGGGAGGGTTTGACTTTGTGACCTTAAAAGGTCCCTTCTAACCCAAACCATTATGATTCAAAATTCTTCCAGTGCTCTCTGCAATACATGTCTAAGAATCTCCATTTAAAATTCTTTGTTCTGATCATGCTTACATGCTTAAATTTGGATTAGTGTTATTCTGAGGTGATTAGACTTTTAACACCTGATAGAATAGAGTGTGTCCTCAGGTTTTCTCCCAAGTAAAGAAAAAAAATGCTTTAATAATAAGTAGTATACATTTTTACTTAGAGTTTTTTCTCCCTCCCTCCCCCACCCCGGCTTTTTAATTAATAGTGCTCTTTTATTCTGGTTTACTTTAAAAATTTTTTGATTTAATAGAAATGAGACTTCACCAGTAGAGGGGTCACCACTAGCAGAATGCATTAGTTTTGTAGAAAACAGTGGGAATTTTGGTGTAGTGGAGTTTTAGTCCTCAGGGAATTTTATTTTATGCATTTTGAGCTGTTCAGTGTCATGCTGGAGAGACAGGGAGGGAGGAGGGGGAATCTATTTACACGAATTACAGTCTTTGTTCCCATCAACATTCATAATTGGATGAACAAAACAAAGGTTGGACTGGCAGATACAACGATCCCAGGTAATATCTTTTGAGCCAGAAATGAATTATGAAGTGAATTGCAGTACCATGGTGAAACCTTGTTGGGAGCATTCAAGGGGGTATGGGGAATAAATGTTTTTGAGAATGTCTACTATTGGGAAGACTTGTAGGAGGAAAAGACAGTTTTATCTTGGGATGAAAGTCATCCTTTCTGCAGAAGTTTTGGCACTATTCAGAGTGAGTTCCTTTACAAAAACTCTATTATGTTTTAGAGATTTTGTTCGTTATTTTTAAAAGATGAAGCTTGTTATAAAAACACTGCCTCTGCACTCCAGCTTTCAAATTTAGGTGTTTCTCCCATTTAATTTCCTCCTTTAGTATTCTTTAATATTTCTTTAATCTGGTTTATATTTTTTCTCTCCCAAATTGTTTCAGTTCAGTGATTGAAATATGCCAATTTCAGCTGCTTATTCCAAACTCATGTTAAATTGTCACGTTAGCATCATTAATTTAAAAAAAAATAGGATATATCTATGTAAAGTTGGTTATGCTACTGAACTGCATGCACTAAGTGGGAAAAACGAGCTGAATGGGAATCCTGGGTGAAGCAAAGACTGCATAATTGGTTTTATGCCAGACCTTCTGCTTTTCACATAGGCAGGAAAGGGCCAGGGAAATGTCAGAGGTGGAAATCAGGGCAACACAGTACTTCTGCAGAATTGCAAAGTGACCACCAACTGTAGCCAGCCTGAGAAATGGTCAGTGCTCAAGCTGCTTTAAGACAGAAATGGCCAGTTCTTCTCACTTTATAAAACACCCACTGAAATCTTTCTACACCCAAGAGCCTCAGGATTGCTACTGCACGTTACGGGAGGAAATAAGCTGATAGCTCACACGGCCAGTCTCTGCCCAGAGCTCTTTCTGTGGGACAGGGCTGAGCTGGGTGTAAGGCTTCAGCCTTGAGAGTCCGATACACCCTTTCTGCGGCAGTTTGGGATCGGGATGACCTGCCGGTCCCTGTGCCTGGAAGCCCTGCTGTCAGCTGCCTGGAGCAGTGGCACCGTTCCTGCACCGACACAGCCGAGGGCCACATGCTGTTCAAGATCCTTTGGCCAGCTTTCCTCTGTGGAGGAGAGGAACATGCATATGCCATTGTATGCTAGGCGTGCCTTGCTACTACAGTGACACAGTTCACCCTTTCTAGAGTCTTTTTTTTTTTTAATTTAGTGTTTTTAAGTGCATCTATAAATATGGTTTTTTGCATCGTTAAGGATGAGGTAATTTTTTGCCATTTCCCTTAGAGTGCTCTAGCACTACAAGCAAAACTTTAAAATAATTGGTGGGAGTTAAACAAGCTGGCTGTGATCTGAATCCTCAGGCAGGAAAAAAAGTGATTTGGAGTCATTGTTACAGCACATGGGCAAGGATTGTTGCTTCTATTTTTTTTTTTAAATATGGGTGTTTTTCTATGAGCCATTGCAAGTGGAAAAGATGCAAAACTGATCACACTGGAAACAAAAGAATATAAAAGCTCATACTTCTTGGTAATATTGTATGTCCAATCACCGACTTTTTGATTTAATCTATTACAGAGGTGTAATAAATCATGATTTTCTCTGTTGCAGAAAGTCTCATAATTTGAAAGGGAGAGGAAGAAGAAAGAAAAAAATTATCAGTGAATTTTGCAAAAGAGGAGAATTTCCTTATTGCCATAATACTGAATTAGTCATGTATACTGTAATCACTCAAGTTTTAAGCAGTAATGTAAAAATCAACACAAAGGCAGTCTATAGCGAAGTGTTCTTTAATTCAAGAATCCCGTAAGGAATTAAAATTCTGAAAAGATGACATAGGCTCAATCAATAACTGCCTGAAAATATCACAATATATGGGGGTTAAGTGACATCATGCTATGTGAAAGAAAAGAAAGTCTTTTCAGTATTGGCGTTATCTCTTTTTATTGAGATTAATAAAATAAGTTGAATGTTAAATCTTTACACGTCTGTTTTGTATTGGGAACAAAAAGTTGACAGTGTCTGCCCTAAGGAATTTACAGTCCAAGCATCAACAGGATCAACTACACATTCACAGAAGGCAGAGAAGGGAAATTTTATCAAAATTAGTTATTTTTTTAATTCTCGTGTCTGGGCAGTTTAGTTAATTCCTTGTTTAGTGTTGCAATTTAAGTTACATTGGACAAACAGAATTAGTATGGTATTTAGTAAATGTTAGATGCTATATCAGTTAATTTCATTGTAGTTTTCTACATTCCTTAATTTCTTGCTTACCTCAAGTTGAAATTTTTTGTAAATTGTGCCCTTTGTTAAACCCCTACAGGTTGAGTTACATGGCTGTTCATAACATTGCAATGTCTTTTTTCAGGCATACTTCTGGATCACTCTTTCTACTGATTGTACCAATAGATGTAGTTCAGAATTTAGAGATATGCTTGGTTTCCTCTGAGTACTGATTAGGGTCATGGGAAAATTATGAACTCCTTACTGTACATGGAAAACCACCGAAACACCAACATATACCACTGCTGGTGCTGCTGTGTGTGTCATTTGGCTTACCGCTCTTTTATTTGCATCTGGACATGCAGTGACATCTCAGCTCAAATGCTCGCCTGTGGAGCAGCTAGCCCACCTGGGTAGGAGGAAGGTGTTACCTCTGTGTTCCATTTCTGCCAGCATTACCATGTAACATCCTGGTTGTCCAGGTAGGTGACTGCACACAGGACATAATACCTGGTCATGTCTGCCCCCTGTGAGGTGTACTGGTCACGTTAGCTGTATTGCTGGATGTGGTATAGGAGTTTTTCCCTGTCCACCACATACCACAGTACTGCTTTCTTAAAAACCAGAGAAGAGGGAGGGTTTGAGTTGTATTTATCACTCGGAAAGTATTTTGTACTGTGAGAATATTCTGCTATAGATAACTGTGATTTCATTGCCATGCTACTTTTGTTTTATGCTTCTCTGTGTGTGTATTGGTTACAGTGAGTGCAGATTCTTGGGAATAAGCCAGACTACAAATTGATAACACAACCTCCACAGCTGGCTTACTGCACTAGGTCGTGTTTTCTGTGGCAGACTTTGTATAGAAGCTTGGCAGAGCAGAGAACGTTGGTGAATTTGGTGACTATAGTGTTAACATATGATAAATAACATGAAATCCTCTGTTCAATTATTTGGCCATATATTGGGCCATAGCCTTCTGACAAAGAAAAGGAAATCATAATAGCAACTGGTGCTGCTACAACTACTACAGGTGGTTCTCCCCTCCCTCCCCAGTTCTTTTTTCAAAATCGGTCCAGGGACTGTGACAGCTGTTACCTTCTGTGCACCTGGAAACACTAGGGAGAATAAGCAGGGATCACACATATGCTAAATTAATTTGTAAGAGAAAGCTGCTAGATTTCTTAGCTTCTACTGCAGCACTTACCTCTGTTTCTATTCTAGATAGTGCAAAGTAGCTAACCTTTACAGTAACAGACCCAGTATGTTGGCTTTATCCTGTTGACTTTCATGCCTTGACATGGTCATTTAAAGACAGCAGGGCCGAGGCTGTCTGTTGGGATTACAGCTAACGGCGAAGGTCAGAGAAGATTGGAGAAGGTCAAAGGCAGACAGAGCTGGGCAGACAGAGGACAGAACAGTGAAGAAGATGAGTGGAGATGAATGAGGAAGAAGGAAAAAGGAGCAGGGCAAAATAGAAGGGCAGAGAAGATAGAAGAAGGGCTGAAAGAAGGATAGATAGGGGCAGAGAACAGTGGAGACAATGGGTGGAGAAGAAGGGCAAAAAATTGCACAAATACATGGACCAAGTTGAGGATGGAATTGCACTGGAACTGAGCAGAACTGTATTAGTACAAATTGCAAATCATACCAGTCGATGACATAAACCAATCAAGGCAAAAATAAAAATCATAACCTAAAAGCAGTTCAAAATGCAGCTCTACTACAAACAGTACAAAATCAACTTCGTGAAGTGGCACTGACTGCAGTGGTCCACAAAACTGTGATAAACAAAGGATTGGAAAGATAAATTGCATACCTTTGGCTTTTTCTCACTTTCTTCCCTTGCATATCCTTCTTCAGTAGAATTTCCTGCATTTGGGACTTGAATTTGATAACAGTTTTCCAACCTGCCTCCCTTATTTTTTGTGTACTTCTAGCAGTCTTCTGCTATAGAATTTGTCTTGCATTTGTCTCATGAATTCCAACAATTTAAAATAAGTGTAAAATAAACTCTGCCTCAGGTAGGTTACTCACTGAAGTCACTAGGTCTTTTTCCTTTTTGAGCTAAGTAGATGCAGACTCTGATCTATTCTGAAGTTCATATTGAGGACATAATTAACTGCTGATAGAGACTGGTAATCTACGCAAGGACCTAACAGTAGAATGAAAAGGAGTTTACAGTAAAAAGGAACAGATGTATTTTGTTCTCATGTTCCAGGACTATGTTTTGAATAAACTGATTTCACTTAGTATCTAAATCCAGGAGTGAAAAATGCCATCATCTACACGTCCAGTGCAAGAGAAGTTGGGCTGAACTTCCATTTCTGATCTATCCTGATCTATAAGGGCTGTGGTTTCACTGAAACTGAAATTGTGGTTTTGAAGGTGGTGTTTTGGTAGCTCTGGATCATATTTAAAATAAAATATTTTGTGCAATTGCTGCAGAGTGTTTGGATATATTTTCAGTAAACATTTCATGCCAAACCCCATAAAGCACTTAATTCACAGTGTGAAGTTCCTAGGTACAGAGAAACAGGAATAACAGAACAAAATGTGATGGAATATTAACTCTCCCAAAGCAGGATCTGCTGCACTTTCAAGGTGTAGTTCTGTTGAGTGTCAAATAACTTCAAAGGCAATGAGTGAACCTTCACAGTTGCCTATTTATCTAAGCATAAAGCTTGCACCTGATCATTCCATTGAAATCCTTTTGTGAGCTTAGTTCCTACAAATAAAACCAATTTTAGGCTTCGTTTAGAAAATGTTATTATGTCAAGAATAGTCAAGGGAAGTATCACCACAAAAACTGCTAGATGAAAATATTATATATTCCTTTCAGTTAGTTCTTATTTTGGCAGTTTTTTTGCAGTCTACCTTAAATCTCTGCAATAACTTGAATATGTTGTTAGCTTTTTTCCCCCCCAGTTCTACCATGAGCATTTGTTGCTGAGTTTGTAACTTTAAACTATGCTTTTTGCTGAGTGTTTGCTCTATGGTGTTGTATTTCTGGCTGCAAGTTTTTTATTTGTTTTGTTGTTTTTTTTTCTTCTTGTTACATTTCCATTTTTGTCGTGTAGTATTCCTCAAGACACTTCTTAGCTTATTTTAGTTATTCTTGTGTTCCTTATGTACACTGCCTGATCAATAACCCTCTTCACTTGCTGCAGGATTTCCACCTTACTGTGCTTTCAGCTTCTGAGATTCTATGTTATGGGATTCTGCCTTGGCTAATGCACAGTTGTCTAAATCTGCTGTGTTTCAGATCATTACACTGACTTTAATTTTGATATATTTGCATTTTACTCAGTTCTGGTCTTACTCTTTTCCCTTGATCAGTTAAATTACTATCTCTGCAGTGTTACATTTGTGCTACTGCTGGAAATACTAACTAAAGGCTTATAATTGAAGTGCTATTTACAACTACTGACCTCCAGCTCATTTCTGATTTCACTGTGATGTTGACCTTTTATAGATTGCACTGTTGTAAATCTTTGAAGTGATTCTTCTTGTCATCATATTTCTAGTAATTATGATTTGCATTGCATTATCACCTAGAATTGCATTATCACCTCTCCCACCTTACCCTTGTTGCATAAGATGACCTTTTTTATGCACTAATTCACATAGGGGTAACAGAATACAGTTCTTTCTCTAAAGAACTTATTCTGAAATGAAGATGAATGCTTGCCTCTGTTTCCATTCTTTAAATATCAACTTCTGAATTACTGAAATTGCTCATAAAGGATTCTTAGTCCTAGAAACTATTTTCTTCCTTTTCTAAAATCAGAGTCTTCTGTTGAACTATTCTAGGCTATGAAAAAATGCATAAATAAAGATAAATAAATAAAATTGTTTGAGAGACCCCATATAAAGTTTGCTCAAGTTGGACACCACCATCAAGGAAAGCATTATATGAATATTGGGCTGATGTTTCTTCTTTGTTCATATTTCCCCTCAATATTTAACAACACAGAAGCAAACCTGCAGCTAATCCTTACCCCAAGCAGCATTTGACTCAATGAGTTTCAAGATTACAGATATTATTTCTTCTCTGGTAGCTATGCTTTGAGAAAGTTATGCTGCTTGGATGTGATGCTTGTTGTATACTTTCCCGGTGTACATGACTGGAAGGCAGTTATGAATTCGGTTCATAGACTTACCTAATAAATTTGAGGTAGGATACTAGTTTCTTTAATGATAATATTCCTTAAAAGTCTGTGTTAAGAACTGGCTGTTGACTGTAATGACAGAGGATGCCAACAGATAATGGTATCACCTGCATCTTCATATGTGGTTTCACACTGATCTCTTATATGTGTTTTCCCCTGGTGGTCTAGTGGTTAAGGACGCGGCGCTGTCACCGCCGAGACCCGGGTTCGATTCCTGGTCAGGGCCACTC
>JAYRBT010000114.1:20452882-20516666 GCA_036023395.1 Myiotriccus ornatus
CCATTATATCTTATATGTGTTTTTGTGAGACCTTCATTTATTTGGTTAGATAAATCCAGATAGGCAGACTGACCAGTTCCTTTTGGGTCTTGCTAAACTCTCAGGTAATTTATGTCAATATTTTGAATATTGTCCTAATGATGTTTCTGTTTTCACTGAGAAGTTGTAAAGTACCTGTGAAAAGCTACATTTTCACTTTGAACTTCTACTGTTTTACTTTCCTTAAATGCTCTTGTTTGTGTGTTGAGCATGTGTTGGAGAGCTTCTCTGCTCCTTAACTGCCTTTCCTAGACAATTTCTTATGTTTGTATTACGTACTCTTTGTTATGCACTGACTGCAGCAAACCAGTCTTTTTCACTTCATCTTCATATGAAAGTATTCTCATGCCATGATCAATCTTGCTCTGAGCATGTTTCTTTTTTCTTAAAAAGCTATTTTGTATAAATATAAGTTCTTTAATGTATAAAGTATGGTTTATTTATTTTTTCACAATATAAAAAAATGATAGGACAGATCTGCAATGGCCAATTAGTTCTAAAGCACAACCGTTGATGTGCAGAGTAATATTAATACAGACTGAAAATTCACTCTTTAGGAAAGCCTTGTGATGTTCTGCATAATACGCAGTGTTTGGAGAAGGCTAAACTAATCCTCTCTTTTGGATATATTAATGTTTCTCAGATGTCAGTAAATATCTAATCTCTAGGTGATTTTTCTGAATACATGTGGATATTTTGCTGATTTTATATGTGTTTAAGGCTATGGAGGACAAAACAGTAATGAATTTTTTGAACATTACAGAACCTTACACAAGTTATATTGGCCACCATTGTTCAAGAAGGAGGAATATGGAGGCAGGATGGTTTAAGTGATGGCTCTCATGTGACATCTCTCAGTCACTGGCTGAGTGCAGACTCAAGGTCTCCTAATTTTGAATCTCTTGATTTAACCACTAGGTATTGCACTATTCCTGACAAAGCATCACTCTGTAAGTGAGGGGATAAAGTGCTACTAATACATCAAATCTTATCAAATGACTTTAAAGTTATCTTAGCTTTCTTTTCACTAAGGTTTGCTGTAAATCTTTGCTACTGGGGAGTAGCAGGACTTGTGTCCTTGCTAAAAGGGGAAGATTGATTTACTGTATTCATATAGAACCAGCACATTCCTATGAGTATGCAATAATGGATTGGAATATGCTTTAGCTTTCACCCCTGCTCAACACTTCAGGAGACCTTAAAGCCTGGAATATGTTAGAGAAGTCCATTTGATAGAAGCTTATGAATATGTGCCTTCTCCATAGAATAACAGCATAACAAATCTTTTAGTATGAGCAATATTCTTATTCTTCAAATACTCTAATTGATTGTTCATTGGGCTCAGTCAGCCAAAAGTGGAGAGAAACTTTGTACAGACATCATTAGTTTTTCTCCATTTAAAGATTAATCATGAAGAGCTCTGGCTCTTTAATTCTGTAATTTGTATATTTAATGGGCTGCTGCAGAATCTATGACAGTAATTAGCATAGCCTGAAAACTCATTAATACGCAACAACATGATTAATGCAGCATTAATGCAAACATGACTGAAGTTATTTGGGTTATGTAGTAAGAAGATTAAAGCTAAAATGTCCTGTTTGTTTTGCCAGTAGTGGGTATAATGGGGTAGCAAGGAAAATAAGAAAAAACAGGTATCAAATTTGTCATTTTAGTGTAAAAGAAACACACAGTTCTCATCAAGAGGATTTGGAGTTTTGCCTGATAGTTGGTTTCCACAAGAAGTGTTGCATATTTACCCATTTCATTTACTCATCATATTCTGTGCTTCTGCTTGCTCAGCATTTCAGTTTGATTTAGGTTTTTGGGAGTTTTAAGTATTTAGCGTACAATAAAAAATTCTTTGAGTTGTGTCATTCTGAATAAAGTTAGACTTTTTCAAAATATGGAGCTTTCATATAGTCTAATTTAGAAACAATGGATTTGTAGCTTCTCCTGCTTTTACTATGATCACAAAAGAAAAGGGGCTCTGCTCCAGTTACAGTTTAGGAAAAAGTCTGGAAATTTTTTTTGTGTGTAGAAACATGTATGTGTGTGTACACACACATATATATGTGCATATGTATGTGACTTTTAAGTTTATATTTTAAATAATGTCTACTAAAAAATTAAGGTAACTTAAAAATTAATAGCATTTACTTCATTGATGGAATTACTAACTTAGTGTAATGTTTGTGATGATGAACTTTGAAAATATTTTCAAACACGTTAAGGTAACAGTAAAAGATGGAGCCTGATCCTGTACCAAAGACAGCAAAAGATCTTGTAGAGATTTGGGAAGAATACTTGTCATCTTCTCTCAACAAGGTGCAGGAAGCTGTAGACCATCACAAAGTGTGAAGAACTCCTTGTATTCATGACTATGTCCAGGGAAATGTCCTCTGAGTTCCTTCGTTTTCTCTAATTGCACTATCCATGATGTGAAACTGCTTTGAATATTGATACACTTTTGTGAAGCCTTCCTTCTTATTTTTTCTATGGGTGTATTTTCTTGTATAAAAAACCCATTTAAATCTCTTTTAGCTGTTGTGATGACATGAGGCATGCAGAATTGCTCTCACAGAGAGAATAACAGCAAAATGTTAATTCAGTGGAGGTGTACAGCCACTCAGAGTTTTACTCTCCATCTATCCCCTCCCTGGTTAGAAACAAATTTATTTTTTGTAATTTGTGTGGGAAAATGTGCTTTGATTCGGCAAAAACTTTTATACACAGTGTTAATGTTAAATAAACGCTTAACGTTTGTCATCCTGAAAGGACTGCTGAGAGCCTAATGATGTAGTCAAAATTTTATATACAATTTCTATTCATTTTAGCTGGTGTTATGCACAAATAAGGGTTTCCATAAGCATAGAGTGACTGCTTTCTTTGCCAAAAATATATTTTCAATTCATTTTATGGGGACGTACAATTATATAATTATTTACACCGTTTCATATAACAATATAAGGAGAACGGAAATGCACATTGTGTTTCTACAACTGTACAATTCTGGGGAAAATTTCACTGAACATGGATATGCTTCACAGGTTATGCAAAATTCATTTCTAAAAATGCTTTGTGGTTTTCCAAATACTGTGTAGGTTTCATTTTTTATTTATGAAAATTAACACTAGTCTTGTTGACCACTGACAAGGTTGGAAATACATTTTTTTGACTGTTCTTTCCACTTTTGGATAGAGTTGTTCCTGTGGTTAAATATAAATTTTGGTGTAGGGTCATGAGACTTTAGAGACTTGCAACAACTTCTGTGTATTTAATGAGTCTTCTGTTTGTTGACTGTTTTGAACTGGCCCCCAAACATCTAATTGTAGAGAAAGGTACTTTACACGTGTTTTTGCTGGGTGGATGGATGGATGGACAAAATTAGCTTTTAAGTATGTCACTTTGCTGAAATCTCTCTGTTGTTGTAAAATATGTTTTCAATTGCCCTGACCCTCTGCCTACATTCTCCCCTCAACTCTTTTTCCCCTAAATTTCAAAAAATCAAGACAATTTTTGACTAATGTAAATATTTTTGTATTTTGAAATGTTGATTTTTTAAAACTTTTTTTTTTTTTTTTTGTAAAACCTAAATTTAATTCAGTTAACTTGAAAAGAAGTATTACAGGAAGAAAACCCTCTATAGCCAGATGGATAGTTTCTTGGTCAAACAACAGCTATTTTAAACTTTTTATTTTGCAAGAAAAAAAGTGGTTAGCATTAGTTAGAAGTGGATTTTATTGCTGTAATAATTATAAATTATTAGTATAAGTTATGCAAATCTAGGAGCTGCTCTAGTTTATTAATATTTTCCCAGTGAATACCAACTGCTTCTTCTAAACTCAAAATAATTCTGTGTGCTCTGTAAACTTGCCAGAAACACAGTCAGCTTCTCAAGAGTGCATTCCTGGCTGTTAAATAGTTTTGGGCAGGTCTTTTAAGTCATACTGAATTGAACTGGGAAACTCTGAATGCAGATAGTTTGAATCTGAAATGTTGCTGAAGTTCTGAGACTTGCTAAACTTACATGAGGGGGTATAAAAATCATACCATATGCATTTTCTTTATTAGACAAAAAACTGTTCTGATGTTTGTGATGATGAAATTTGAAAATGTTTTCAAATACATCTAATATTAGAGTAATAGTATATTATTTTACTTGTTTTATCAGCCTGCTACTAAAAGGGACTTTCAAAACTGTGTCACTCTCAGGGTAACATGCTGATGTTCTGTTTATATATATATTCTTGTATTATTTTTTGCACAGTGCCACTATAATTAAAGAAATTCAATTAAAGAAATTAAATACATTATTTATAATTGAAGGAGTTCTGACAGCTTCTTCAATTGCAACTGTAATTTGAAATGGAATTAAAGATTTTATTTGAATGACATACTTTGTTGTTTAATTCGTATGAGAATTTTCTGTTGGCTTTTACCCCAGAAATGATAACAACTTCTTGTGGAACAATAATTTTTGTCACACAAACAGGTCTGTTAGGTGAATTCTTGAGTTGCAATTCAAGATTCAGTTGTTTAAAAGTACATTCCTACTATGCCCCACAGATGGTCGTGTTTTCCATTCAGGATTTAGTAGGGTCTGTAGTGTGGCTGAGATGCAATTTCTGTAGATGACAAATTACAGAAGTAATTTGTAATGTCACTATTTTGTTTGTGTTTCTATTTATCTGTTATATTTAACATTGAAATTAAGGTTTTAGATGTTCATACCGAACTCTTTGTGAAACTTTCTTGTAAAATCTCTCACTCTCCCCTCCCCTAGTACAAAAAAAAGGAAATTTTTTTGGTAACCCAGTGTGGTTTTCAAGTTCAGTGAAACTTCAGATTTTCAAGGGAGAGCTCTCTGTGTTCAGGTCAAGTAAGATCCATTTTCAGTGTTCAGTGTCCATACAACAAAAACGACATGCATGTAGTTGTTACAAGTCTGAATGGGTTTCTGCTTATGCTTTGTTTTGACCATTAGATCCAACATTAATTAGTATGTTTCTGGGAAAAATATTAATTTCACAAGTTTTTGCCTTGCAGCGAAAATATTATCTATGGGGCAGAAGTTTGCTTATTATTTGGTTTCTCTATTGCGCTCACTTCTAGAAATTCAAGAAAATATTGAGGTATAAAAGTGTTTATTTAGAGCTTGCTTATATGAACTTTCCTATCTCATGAGAAATTCCAAAGATACTTGAACTTAAAGGGGCAGAGTCATTTTCTCAGTTAAGTAATAGGTGACAAATGTATTTAGAAGAAAATAATGGTTCCTGAGTCATTAATAATTTATACAAAGCTGTGGCAGCTGTACAAGTAGCACTCTTCAATGTCCAAAGAAAAAAGTAAGCTCCTGCATAACATTTAAAAACTTTTAAAATTACTTCAGTATCACTGTTATGAACCATTTAACTTATGTTTTCTAACACAGTTATTATACAAGAATGGTGTTTTTTCAGAAACTCAGTTATTTTGTTTTGGTTTGTCCTTCTGAGTTAGGTGTGAGGAGGGATCCTCTGGTCTTCAGAAATGTCATTTGGCAGCTTGATAAAATTACTCTCAGCTTGTTAAATTAACTGTTCTCCCCACTGCTGAGATTAGAGGCCATCAGTCTTGGCCTCTCCAGCAGATACTGCTGCTGGAAATACCTGGAACCTCAAAGAACAGCAAAAGTGTTTATTTCCGAGCCAGGCAAAGCTATGCTTTTCCTTAAGTATGGGCACTGAGTTTTTTACTTGCAAGGGGTTACTTGTGTGCAACTGCTTTTTGTAGGTGTTTTAATAGCATGGCTGACTTTCACTGTGTAGAGAATGCTTTGTATCTGTGACTGCATTATATGATTTGCGTGGAAAAATGTATGCGATTAAATAATGGCGTAAAAGGATATTTCTTAAGGTAATTAACAAGCATGATCTAGTAAGAATGTGCGCTAGAATTATGATTATTTAATTTTTTCAAATATAGGTGCTGTCTGCAATAAAAACTTTAGTCACTGTTTTCTGCCTGACTTAAGATAGTGAAAATACTGAATAGTTTGATAGAGATTGGTAAAACCCAGTAACTTCCCTTCTTCTGTAAGAACATCTTGTGCAGAAACGTTGTGACAGCGTGGTGTGGGTGGATATTGCTATTGCTGCCTTTTCATTCCCCTTTGCAAAAAGTTGGTACAGTAAAAGCGTGGCTCCACCATGCACTCAGCCTGAGGTATCTGGATTTGCACGTGAGAAAAGCTGGGCCAAATTGGGCATATTTTTTTTAAATTTTCTAATTTGTTAATGTAAGATAATATTCCAGGAGATAGCTTAAAAATATTCATAAAAGATAGTAATAAAACACTGTGGTTTTCCAAAACTTGTTAATTCATAATTATACTTCTCTAAATTGGTTATGTAATTTATGAATTGTTTTGTAATGTGTCCTTAGATAGTTCCTGAGTAAGTTTATACAATGGGCAACAATAAGCTGTTGTAAAAACCCCCCCTGTGTTGTTTTCCTTGTATGTCATTTAAATGACATTTCATGAGCTGAGATTTTAGCAGAAATCAAGTGGAGGACTATTGATAATGATCTGGAAAGTTCTTAATTAAGCTTAGTTCATCCATTATTCCTTGGGAATATTCCCAATTTTTGTTGAAACCATTTCTTTTCCAGGTGTTCTTTGTGCACTTGGGTATATGTACTTATAATAGAGCATATATATACATAAATTTACATATGAACACATACATATGTATCTTTTGGAACTGAAACCCTACTATTATTCATAGAAATCTTTGCATGCAGAAACCTCATTACTATTTTACTGACAGAAACGTTAAGTGACAAGTGTCCTTACATGTAAAACATCCACACTTGTCAACTATACACATTTAAAACATCAACTATTAGAATAGTAGTCTAATATCTCAATTATATTTTCTTAAGCAAGAAGTTATTAAGCAGCAGAAGTCAACAACTGCATGTTTCTTTTTACAGATGAGTAAGGGCTCACAGAAATTTCTGTCAAGGGCTGACTCAGTCAGGATTAGTAACATTTCTCCTGCAGTGACTAGAAAGGGCTTTAGGTGAAAAGAACTTCCATGATTTTAGTTTGCAATGTTACTGCTGTTTCTAAACCAGTATTTTGTTGGCAATTTTTTTTAGAATGCCAAAGAACAGCTTTTGGTATTAACCATCTATTTGCTTTTTCTAAACAGGTATTAAAGTGAAATTTAGAACCCAGGAGCCCGATGGTTTGATTTTTTTCTCTGCATCACCTGGCAGTCAGGAGGAATACATTGCTTTGCAGCTGAGGAGTGGACGTCCTTACTTTCTTTTTGATCCACAGGTACAGCAAAAGACAGGATCCTATAAAAATTGCTTATAACATTTATTTCAGAACTTTTTACATGCTTATCCTTGGTTGGTTTTGTTTTTGGATTTTTTTTTTTTTTTAAATTTAACTGATAGAGGTTTGTTTGCTGCTTGGAACCTTCAGTAAACTAGAGATTTTAGGAGAGGAAAAACTGAAACACTTAAGCTTTGCTCTTTTATTGTTAAGTGTGGCACAATTTAAGACTTCGTTTTTGCATTTTTATGAGTTGGTTTTTTTTTTGTCAGTACCACCAAACACTCCTACAGATTAAAGCAGCAAGATTTCAAAGGTGGGCAGAACAAGGCTTTGAATTAGTAAATAAAGATTATATAATTTTAGTAAATTATTTCTAAGAATCCCATCTTGAGACTTTTTTTCCCACTGAAATCTGCATGTTGCCATTATGGAAATACATAAATAATGAGGGAAATATCAACAGAATGAAAAATAAGGCCACATTCCTTGCGTTTCTATTTGGACTCTGCACCCTGAAACTGGATCTCCTCATGGAATTAAAAAATGTTGTGGACTCACTTATGTTTCATAGATATGCAAGAGATTGAAAGCAATGATCAGATTTTCTAATTATGTTGCCAGAATGTGGTATCTTACATATCTTACATATCGTATAAACATGCACAGAGGCTAGTTTGTATGTGATCCCTGTGCCTGTATGTGGTCCTCATGCTAGAAAACATTAAATCTGCTTCTGACCCCAGCATATGAATTTCTACTACTTCCACTGCGTTTACACGTAGGCTTTACTTTATTTTGACTTATTGCAAACTGAATCAGTGCATACGTCAAATTTTGAGACCATGTTTAATGTTGTTAATGTTGCCCTCATCCACATTTTAGTAGGGACTAAATCTATCCCTTTTACATTTCACTTAACTGAAAAGGAATTTTTATTTCCTTTTCAAGATCTTTCTACGTGTAATGGTTAGATTTTGTTGTTGTTGCTGTTTGTTATTTAATAGGAGTGAATGTCTCCCAGCTAGCATTTTAGTGCTTCAAAAAGTATCCTAGCCCTTCTTGCAGATTTGCTCCTTCTGAAGTGGATTTATGTTGGCTTGTTTGGACTCATTCCCTGAAAGATGTTGTATTTGTTTGGATCCACAATATTTGGGGAATGGGAAGTGAGGGGGTACACATGGAAGAGTGGCTGCTTTGGAGCTTTAATTTCCCCCCCTCCTTTTTATCCTGCCTTTTAACTGTAAAAAAGTGCAGGTCTCATATTTAGTCATTAGAGCTTCTCAGTTCGGTTAATGTTTTCAGTAGTTACTATTTTGATTTTTAACACATTACTTGTTTATGAATGCATCTTTGTTTATGTTTCTGTTTCGTTTGAATCAGACAATTCTGTCCCATGCTGATTTCTAGGATCATCACTTCCATATTGTTGCCTCTTCTTAAAAAGTCAAAAATTGCGTGTGGTGCTGCTTCAGTGGCTGTTCAGAGAAAAAAAGTATGTCTGTCATTCAAGGTATTCAGGAACAGTGTAGATCTTAACAGATGATTTACTATCTTGAAAGCTAATGCTTTTTAATTTCTCATTAATAATGTGGAAGAGATTCCTGTACATTCTGATTCAGAATTAGGGTACAGTGGCCTACATCAATGTATTTTTGTAGTATCGTTTTCAAAATCTTTTACCAATAAAAATACAGTTATAAAAAATTTTCAGTCTTCTGTATCCTTACTATGCTGTGCTACCTTACTGTCTTTACCTTTGTTTCTATGTTTTCTTCAGAGTTTTTTTCCTTTTTCATTTTTCCATGATTTGTTATTCCTGTCTTACAATGTCAGGGATCACCTTCTGTAGCAGCATTTCCTAATCTTTCATTTGTGCATCACAGTTTGCATCAGTGTGCAAATGCTTTAATTACTTCTTATTGACATCCTGTGGTGTCTTAACCAGATTATATGCATTGTTTTCTCTAGTTATGGTCCTGGCATATACAAGAAAGCATTTATGGCCTTGCCTTTGTGCTCTTCTCTTAAAAATTGCAAAAATTCTTTTTGATGACGACTGTGTCTCTGCTGCTTTTTATCTGTAGCAGTGTGGCATAATATTCTGAGCTCCCTTCCAGCTGTGTCCTGTCACAGGTTAATTATTTTTACCCTTAGTCCCTTTCAGGATGCTGGTATGTATCTTTGCTCATGATCTGCAGTGCGTTTTCTCTTTGTTGTGTCTGCTCTGGGGATAGTCCTGCCAAGTCTTCCTAGTGGGGAGCCTTCACCAGCCTAGCTTCATCCTTCGCTAAGTGTTAATTTCAAATCCTTTTCTTCCTGTCCATTCATACTTCTCTGAGCCTCATGTACACCACCATTCATCCAGCTATTGTCTGGCCGTCCCTTTTGTCTCCCTTTTGTGTTGTATAACTGCTCTTTTATTCCTTCCTAATTGTTTTACTGCCATTCTTTGCAGTTTCTACTCATGGTCCAGGAAGCATGTGGGGTTTTGCTAACAGATGTCTTCCTTAGTCTTGTCTGAACAATCAAATTGTTCCATAGATCTTCCTCCAAACTCAGAGTATCTGTAAACCTTCAGCTGTCTGTGGATTTTCTTCTTGTCATAATGTCTTTACATCCATCCCTAAATTACACAATCAATTCCAGCTAAATTTCTGGTTATCTTTCAGTGGCTGCAGGTAATTTGTTCTTTTTCTCGGAGAAGCATTAAATATTTTATACCAAGTAAAATCATTAAAAGTGAAAATATAAATTCAGTGTGGAGAACCTTTAGCCTTAGTGATTAGTACAGTCTGGGGATAGTGTATTGAGATTGTTCTCAGAGGATGGAGGGAAGTGAATCCAGGTCTTCCATTTTAGAAGGCAATCCATTTACTAAACTTTACAGCAAAAACGAGGAACACCAGATACTTTTCTTGTTGCTTGTGTTTCCTTGTTGGTTGTTCTTGTCATGAAGAAGCTGAAGTAGTAGGCGCAGTCTGAGGGTAAGCTGTAACTCCACAAAAAAAAGGAAGATGGAGACAACCTACCCAGCTATGAGTCCTAACTAGACCTTGCTCCTTAGCACTGGCAAAACTTCAGTATTTGTTTAGCTTCCCAGTGGTAGGAGTTTGGGTAATGAAAGAAAGTTTGGGCGTTGACTGGGAAAAGTCTTTGGCACTTAAGACAGTATCTTTGAAGATACTTATTTGTGATGTTTCTGTGTATTTTCAATGTAAACATCATCATGAGAGGGTGACAGTGATTCGTACTTATTTAGTTCTTATTGAAAGCTGCTAAATATTAAGACATTGTACGGTTTAGCAAAACAACCAAGATTTCAAAATGTTGATTTCCAAAATGCATGACAAGCCATCCCACAAAAGGCTTTTTGAATGTGATCACAGAGTGACTCAGGTAGTTCTGGATAAAACCTCCAGTGCAGTGCATGCTGAATCCTGAATACCGTCTTTTTTTGTCTTCCCCCAAAATTAAGCACAGGTTTGTGCATATGCTTGTGTGGTCCCAGATTGAACTGGTTACAAATAAATGTGGTTTCTGATCTATAAAACTGTTAATGCTCTAGACTGTTGCCAAACATAATATGAAGAACCACTTATTCAGGCACCTGATCTTTAGAATGCAGCATCGTTTGTAACAATTTTAACGCTAACTAAGTACACTTTGATGAGACAGCATTTAATAAAATGCTCATTAATTTCATCATTAGCAAGGGTATGCTAAGAAGTAAGCCAGTTTCTTATGTCACGCCCAATTAGCATCCCATGCTAGTAATCCCATTAGTATTGTTGAATTCACTAATGGAAAAACTAATGGGCATGCTACCAGGGCACATTAATTGGGCATGACACCAGTTCTGGTTTTAATTATTAAACTACGATAATGAAATGTGTGTGTTTGTAAAATATTAAAATATTGAAATAGGAGAGAAGACAATAAAAAATAGTATAAGAAAAAGTGGCAATTAATACGTAGGGATATATAGCTTTGTATTGTTTTAATGGGGCGGAGGGCTGCTGTACAAAACTCCTCAGTACCAGGATGCTGGCTGAATGGAGTAGGAAGCGTGCTGTAAATATTCACAGGAAATAATTTTTTCTGTAATCATGTACATATGTGCACATCATATATATTTTGATACCTAGGATACACAGTGACAGTCCCCAGTTCAAAATGTACTGTAAAATGTATTCTCTGTTCATAAATCTGTATGCCAAAATGCAGTTTCTAATAGATGAGTATCACTGAGGGCAGAATACTAAATTTTAACAAAAAGGTTTTAGTATTAATTAAAATAGGTGGTTGTTTATGTCAACAGGTTTTCTCCATGTGCATAACTCTAAGGTCCTTGGGCCAGAAAAAATCACAGATGATCTGGGAAAAAAAAATTGCTGAATGGTCTAGTTTGCTTTTGCAAAGTTAAAAACTAGGCCCCCAAATGATAAGGAACCAAATTTTTCTTTTACATATTTTTTGAAATGGTTTTTTGAAGCCATAAAGTAACTACAGAGGTTGTGATTCTTTAATATAGCACAGTGCCTATACATGGAAATGTTTTTCCGTTCAGTAGGTGCTTGCTTTGTAGGACAATTGTATTTTGTGAATTCAGCAGAATAACTGTGAGTTCTCAGATAGTTCAGGTTCAGGTAGGGTATAAAGTCCTGAGAAAATATTAAGGGAATTGTTAGGAAACTAGAAGATTATTTGAATATAAATCTCAGGAAAATTCTTGAAATGTATTGATTTTATTTTTATTACATCATTATATTAATTTATGTAGTATTTTGTTTGGTTCTTTACAATCGTGAGATTTAGTTTGGCAACTGCATCTGTTATATTCCTCTTACTCAGCAATGTGAAAAAATTTCTCTGTATTTGTCATAGATGTCCCTAAATTCACCTCCCTATGTAATATTTTTTGTTCATTTTAATTAAACCACGTAAAAATTCTAGTTAAATTTAAATGCATTTTACAAGCATCCCTTATACCATAAAGCAACTTCAATAAATATCTTTTGGGGGGCTTTTTTTTTTGTTTTTTTTTTTTTTTCTTCTTTGTTTTGTTTGTCTTCTTGAATCTCTTGGAATGACCTTTTCTTCTCCCATAAATTTATTGTACTCTTTCATCTAGAAATTTAAGTCCTTTTGATACCGGGTTATCGTGAACAGCACATGCTACTGTGCTACAAATACACCTCTTTTTTGGGTTCCTTCCTTTAGACAGGGGCTGCAGTTAACAATCCTGATATGCATCTCTGTGGATGGCACACTGAATCATGGCCATCAGACTTCACAACCACAGTAATCCATGAAGTAGTTAAATAGAGACATAATTAAAAAAATGAATAAAAAATAAAAAATCTGAGTGACATGACCCTCAATGACTTGTGCCTCATCCTTGTCTTTATCAGGGGAATTACACAGAGTTTTCTGTTTTTAATAGAAACTGAACTGGATCCTTGATCTTTCATTTATTACTTGAGAAGGTTAATTTAGTGGGGAAATCAGTCCTAAACATCATTCAGTAGTCCAAAAGAACTTAAACAGAGGACCTCTGTCTTTATTTTATGTTACATGCTACAGATTGCTGTAAAACATTAAGGTATAATTCTAAATGTTACCTTCATAATATTCTAAATTGGGTTCTTCTGTTTATAAAAAAGGGATCTGCGGTAGCAGTCACTCCAACTAACGATGCTGGAAAAGTGTACAATGATAACAGCTGGCACCAAATAATTGCTACAAGAATTCAAGCACTGGGAAACATCACAGTGGATGGGCAGTACACAGGTAATCAATTCATTTAAATAAATTTGCTATTGCTCAGGGTATCGCTCACTTGCTTACTTTTCCACCACCTGTGTTCACCCATAAAAAAAAATTCAACTCAATTTTCTCACAAAATCAATGCTGTTTTATCTGTTCATCTGAGGTATCTGTCCAATGTCAAACTTCGATGATTTAATACTCAGTGGCTTTTTGTGCTTGTGAATCTATAATTGTATTAATATTCTGTTGTAAAATGGAGCTGTAAATATTTCCTGGGTACGTATGGGAAAGCATTAGGATATTGTGTCACATTAGCCTCTTTTATAAAATATCAATATTTTGTTATTGAGTTGAAAATCTGTTGAAAGCATTGAATAATAGAATAGTGATCTATTTCTTTCAGGTTCTTCCTTAGCAACTAGTGGCAGTACCATTATTGGAGAGAACACGGGAGTTTTTGTTGGAGGACTTCCACAGGGTTATACTATTGAGAGAAAGGATGTAGGTGAGTATGATAAATAAGTCTGTACAGTTTCTCAAATTTTACCTTTCAAGATAGGTTGGAATGTCTATATAGCTGTTTTCATCAGCATTAAAGCATCATATGAGCTCTGTGTGCATTTTAATGAATTTTATACACAGAACTGGTATGACTGGGAAACTTACGGGTATGTTTTACATGCAAATTTCCAAATTCTTTTCCAAAATACATATGAAATTTCTTTGTATTAGCTTAAACAAAGGGTTATGCATCCCACTTGGGTGCAGAGATACATCATGCTGGCCTTTTTTGGTGTCAGTTTGTATCCTTCAGAGATTGTTGCATTGGATTTGGTGGTGTATGAATATACCTGTATTTTACAGATACAGAATTTATGTAGAATGGGATCATACCTGGCTTCCAGAAAAATCAATAAACATAAGTTTTCATATATAAATTTGTTATATATGTCAAGCATATAGTCTGCCAGCCTAGAACAGAGAGGTGACTGCCTACAAAACCAGTATACAATCAGCTGTTCTCACTGAATTAATTTCCAGAATTTTGTTTCTATCCTATTAACCTTGAAGCCAAATTGTTTAATAAGTTTGTGTTCCCACCTCTGACATGAAAACTAGTGGGGTACACTGAAGTCCAATTCCCTCTTTCCTTCTTTGTCACTTTACTAAAACCAGAAATATGTGCATGTGTTCTTCTAAAACATTGGTTCACAAAGTAATCCAGGATGCCTCCCTCAAAAAATGCAGGTAAATAGTTAAAATGAGACTGACTATAAATACCAGTCAAGAGAAGGGCACCTATAAATCTGCTTTATGTTTTTGTCCCTAGTGAAAAAGAGATAGCAGCCAGGAATCATTGGTATTTTTTTTTTATTCAAACAAGGAAAGAAAACTTCCTGATGAAGCTTCTAAACATGTATTCATCTGCCTTAGCTTTTGCAACACTGTTTCTTCCTATTCAGCAGAATCATGCCTTTCTTCAGAATTACTGTTTTGTTTAAAGAAAACTTTCCTTGAATCTCCATAAAGCAGATTTGTGCTGTTGATTTGAAAGTACCTGTATGCAAAATCTCAAAAAGTTTAATATTTTTCAGCTATGTAACAGAAGCTTCTGTCTTCAGGAACTAGACCCATTCAGAAATCTGGATTTAGCTTTGAAACCATTTTTGTTAAGTGACTGATGGCTGGTTTTCAATGCACACATAGACATATATGATAGGGAGAGCATGTGCAAAACATATAAATTAATTCCTGTGTTTAGTTGCAGGTGTTTGGCTTAAAAAAATATTTTCCTTTTTTGCAGGGATGAAGAGGATAGTACAGAAAGGATTTGTGGGGTGTCTTAGTGATGTATTTTTGAAAAAAGTGCATACTCCGTTTGAAAACTGGGAATCTTTGAATTGGGAGTTTGCTGAAGAGCAGAACAATGTCTATCATAGTTGGGAAGGATGCCCCATTGTCCTCTCAGAAGGAGCACATTTTCTTGGCAGAGGTAATTTCCTGTTCTATTGCACTATCCAAGTATGTTCTTGAGATATAAAAGGTGATCATATTAAAAGTATTGCAGTGACCTGCGTTTCAAAGCATTTTTACTTATAGAGGTTTATTTTCAAATGGTTTAAAATTTGGTCTCTGGGTTTAAAGAAGGTTGCTGCATGAAAGACGAATTGCATTCACAGACAGGTAGTGCTGCTGTAACTGTATGCAGATTTGGTGTGCCTGTAAAAGGTGAAGGTTCACTTTTGTAGAGACATAAAAGATAAGGTACCAAAAAAATGCCAGGTAAAAAAATGAGGATATTGTACCGGTTTGGTTTCTTGCAGTGTGTTGTCAATAACTGTCCTTTACAAGGCTGAGTGATAAAGTTGTAAAAACTATAATCTTGACACCCAAGTTCTTGACATCAAAGTAGAAAGTATCATCTAAATTTTTACTTTTGTTTTCCTGAAACTATTTATTTGTGGTTTGATTAGCTTGTGTATGCACTCATTCTCTTTCCAGGGTTCCTGGAATTACATTCAGGTGTTTTCAGTGGTGGAGTGGAATTTGAGATCTCATTCAAATTCAGAACAGATCAACTGAATGGATTGCTTCTGTTTGTTTACAATAAAGATGGCCCAGATTATCTTGCAGTAAGTTCAAAAATACAAATAACTATATTCAGACATGACTTGTGAGTTTTGTCTACTAAAGCCAAACTATCACTTAAAGAAATTTCAAACCGTAAATTATTTTTTGAGTTTTACTGGTTTTGAAATGCTTTGTACAGCAAAGGGTAAGGGGAGCAAAATACTCCAAGAGATGCTCAGTGAAGTTACCTGTTTTATTTATGTCATAAATAAGAAATATATCAATGTATGAAACATAGAATTATTGTCTTTACTGAATTAGAAAAGAGAATAAAAAATACGTATTGAAAGTGTTCACTTCATTGCCAGACAAGTATAGAGTTACCATTTTCCCAGTTCTCATGGTAGAACAAAATCAAGTAAATTGCAAATCAAAAAGTTCATGATGGAAATTGTCCAGTCTCCTAATAAAGCTTTCCCTTTAAGCTACATGTATTTTTTATAATCCATAAGATTTTTTCATTTGGTTTTGAAACATATAGACAGAAATTAGTGGTCCAGCTTAATCCCATCTCATCCCTGTCATGGTTTTCCCAACACTGCAAAATACAAATCCTGTATTAGGCAAATTTGTGAGATACTGCTTATGAAGTTTCCTTTTGGTGTCTGTTAAATAAGATTGTTTATACTCAGAATTACTTGTGCTTCCGTAATTTCTAGTATTTTTTTTTTTTTATTTTAATGTGTTTGCTTTAGTGTTTCAAATTCTTTTATTAGCTACATGGCTCTGGATTTTGATATTTTTCTTTCCTCAAGGATTCTGAATGTAATTAGACTGTGGTAGTCATTGCTTAGTACTAACTATAGCTAGTACTTGCCCCAGCCAGTAGATATCACATAAGATACTTTTACAGTTTGTCCAGGAAGCAATAATTCATTTTTAGAGATTTTTGAAAGTATTTTTATTCTTTATGACCCAATCTGCCCTTTCTGCTCTATTATTGAATTTAATTTATTTATTTATTTCTTATTATGCAGCTGTTTTGCTAATGGCTTTCATGTCACAACCTGTTTTATTGCATGGCATTATATCTAATGGGCCTTTTCTTTTAAACTTGTGACCTAAAACATATAAATGTATTTTTCTCCTTTTCAGGTCAACTCTAACTTACTCTGTATTTTCTTATTATACTACTGGCTTTTCCAGCAGATCATTTTTTGCCTGGTTTTGAATTCTGCTAGACTGGTTTGCTTCTTCTTTTTGAAGCAGCCTTAGTAAAAAAATTACGAGTTCCAATAACAAGTCTTACTAATTACAGTTATTACTTTAATTTTTCCCTCAAGTAATGACCAAGATCACAAGCTAATAGCATAAGATGTTATATGTACACTACTGTTCCACCCTAAAAATGAGTTGTATGTGTGTAATTCACAGCACAGGGGCACTATTTATGTGAACAGTATTCACTGGTTTCTTCTGGAGATTCTGGTAGTATGTGATGATTATTTCCTCTCTCTTTCTCTGTGTAAGACTACCAGAAATGTGAGAAAATACATTCTGACTATAAAGAAAGGGGACTTACTAAATTCAAAGTGGAGTCAAAAGCACAGAGTAGTTAGACAAAATAATTTCCTTTTCTACTTATACAAAAATCATCCAGATTTTTGGCAGCTTCATCTTTTTACTATTTTCAGCTCTGAGAATTGTGATTGGATAATTTTCTTAGAACTTGTCCTAAGTCAAGTAATTTTTTTTATGTCACTTTAATCCTGACTTCAACATCTCCATAGCCTTAAAATGAGGAATTTTAAAGAGGATATGTATGCATGCTTTTCCAACCTTTGCAGCTTTGTGTTCTGCACATACATAATGATGACAGAAGGTTTTTCTGTACACTTGAGCTCACAAAAAAAGGTTAATAGAAAGTGAAAATGAGGTGTGTAGCATGTTGCGCATGAGCTGCGATGTCTTTGTTAGGAGCTTTGGTCAGGAGACACTTGCACAGCAAAACAGATTATAAACTATACCACTTATCCCAAGTGCCATTGTAAGATGGTATTCCCTGACCCTTCCCTTTGCATAGGTCACAGCTCTCTTATTAGCTTTATAGTTTGGGAATGACTGTAGCTAAACACACGGCTGGTCTGATACCAAACAGCCAAAGACTCTGTCTTGTCTTCTGCCCAAGACAAAATGATGTCCTAGAAAGGTGCATAAAGGTCACTTCTTCCATGCCTTCCATGCCCTGAGAATTAACTCAAGCCAGATAGGTCAATCTGATTATCTTTGGATCCAGACATAATAATTACAGGCAAACTGTGACCAGATACACTAGTATGAATTACTAGCTCTCACTCTGGCATGTGTTTCCTCATGAGTTTATGTGATTAAAAGAATCCGTGACTGCTAATAAAGTTTGCATTACTGATTTTGATGCTGGCCACTTCAACAGCAGCAAAAGCCTAGGCACTGCCAGTGTGCAACAGTGGTACTGGCTCCCAAGACATTGTAGCTGATGATTTGCTTCCGCAAAACTGCAGAGGAAGAAACAAAGTCTTGAAAGAACTTTTTCCAGGGAATTCCATTTCTGAATAGTTGTATGAAGTAAAATAACCAGTGTTCAAGAACTGGTTTCAGAGTGACTGATTCTGAGGAGACTGTTGAGGGGTCTGTGTCTGGGCCTCTGCTCTCTGGCTGGCAGATCTGAACTGGGCTAGATTTTGAACTGCAATGAACATCAACATGAGTAACATGTAGTTTCCCTTTCAAAGGACTCGCAGACTGCCTGTCCTTGACAAGGTTTTTGAAGTCCACTGCTTTTCTCTGCTGGTATTCCTGAATCTCAGGAAGACTTCCCAACTCAGGGGAGATAGAGCCATAATCACTCTTCTAGTTCTACACTGGCTGAGACCATTTTGGATGGCAGGTTTAACGAAGTGTCATTCAGGCTCTAATGCAGCCCCTATCCTATGTGAGTTTGGTTTCCCAGAGCTATATCTGCATATTTCTTTCATCTTCAAAATCATATGTTTATAAGCAGATTGAGTGAGGCAGAGACTGGCTCCTGCAGAGAAGTACAATACAGAACTAAAAAAAGTCATTTAAGTTGAAGGGACCTTTGGAGTAATTTATTGCAATCTTTGCTAAAAGCTGGACCAATTTATGTTTGAAAATGTTGCTCCATGCATTTTCTGTTTGGGTATTTTGCATCTCTCTACAGATGGTCCACAGCCTGTTCTAATCTTTGACCATCCTCATTCCTATAGGAAAAAAAAAACAAACAACAAAGAAACCAGCCCTGATCTCTTACTGTTTCTCTCATTACAACGTGTCTTTTGCCTCTCAACCTTTCATATTGAGCCTCTGAGAAGAGACTGGGTCTGTCTTCTCTGTATCTTCCCATAAGGCAGTTGAACAGTTCTCTTCCCTTTTAATACTGAACAAACCCTGTTCTTACAGCTTCAACTCATACTCCAGGTACTCAACCACTGACCAACTTGGTGCCCTTCCACTGGATTCACTCTGGTGTGCTGCAATATTTTTCATATACCAGAGACTCCACAACTGGGTACAGTTGTCCAGGTCTTATACATAATAGATAGAGGGGAAGAATCATCTCCTTGGAACTGGTGCCTACCTCATTTCTAATGTAGCACAGTGCATGTTGGTTTTCATTGTTTTGAGGGTACATTGGTGGCCAGTGTTCAGTATTTTCTTCAAAGCTACTTTATATGTCTAGAATACTAGTGACAGCCCTCTTAGCTGTCACCTGCAACCTTGATGAGAGTACACCCCATCCTATTGCCCAGGTCATTAATAAAATTTTTAATCAGAGTTGGCCCCTGCATCAGTCTTGGAGAGATACCACAACCTGCTAGTGCAACTATGGAAGCTCTTCTTGCCCCTCATATCTTCCAGTTTCAGGCTAAGCTTTGATTTTCCTAATTCCAAACTTAAATGCTAAGGTATATCAAAATAAGAATTGTGTACATAGAGAAAAGCGTTAATGAAATTTTGTACCTCAAACTGAGCAAGCATGCTTTTAAGAATTAAACTGGAAACTGCTTATGTTTAGAGCTGTGTTATAACACTCCTGTTGAGAGATGGCAACTGAGATGTCTGCAGAATAAGATGATCTTCATGCATTTTTGATTTAGAGTAATAATATATTTTCCAAGGACAGGTTAGTAATCAAACATGCTTTTTAAAGTGGTCCCAGAATTTTATCTAAAGCAAACAATTAGTCTGTTGTTTTTCTAAAACTACGCTCAGATCTATGCAGGACTTTGCGCTTTTTTATCTTCACCCTGCAGAACAGTTGAAACTGAGCAGTGGTCCCCTATCTATGTCTTCACTTGGGCATTCTAAATGTCAGTCCAGGTCAACACAAAAAGCACAAGCATTATTCACTCCCTGCTTTAAAACAATGCCAAGATTACTAAATTGGAAGAGGGTTGTGCTGAGTAGTGACCCTGTGTCAAGCACTGTGCCCTCTCTCTGGCTTCCAGATCTGGCAGGCTTGCTGGCATACCATGGTACTAATGCATCTGGAATGCTTTCTTCACACCGGAACAGTGTGCTCCATATTAATTCTTATCACTGAAGAAAAGCAGTGACTTGTCCAATGGACATATTTTTCAAGCTATACTCATCAACATTGATGCCATGATCAGTCCTTCGCCTGCATTGTAGAGTCCTTAGCTATAAATGGCTCTAAACTCATGGAAATAGGAAAAGAGTTGGTCTCAAAGAAAGAAATCAATAAAATCCCTCTGTCTCATGAGCAAGAAGTCAGTGTGCACTTGGGATAGGACCTGCATTGCCTGTGTCACTGCAAGTACAGAGTTCTTTCATCAGCTGGAGTTCCTGTCAAGGAAATGCAATCTAATTATGAACACTGCAATGCAAATATTATCAGTAAACTAAATATGTCAGTTTGTCAATAATGGCGATAAGAATTTATATTAAATCTGTAGTTTTTATTTCACTTAATAAGGTTTTGGCATAGAAACAGTAATGCCTTTTTGTGGATGTATTCATATTTGTCAACCACGAGTTCATCCCCTAAATGTCTAGTGCTTTATATGTGCCAATTTACAGTCTCAGCCCACTTGTGTTCCATTCCGTTAGGAAAAAGAGTCTTGCAGTAAAGCATTTGGAGACTTCTGCAGTGAAATATTTAAATAAAATGTATTTCTATTAGAGAATTGGCACATTAATCTCAAAAAGCACATACAAAACCAATTATTTTCTTACAAGATGTAGAAGAATAAGGATGAAGTGTATGAATGTAAGAATCAATGTATACTGGAAAAATTTGAAATTGAGTTCACCAGCCAATTAAAAAGACCTTAATCAGGTCTGACATTTCATTTCCTTATTATCTTGTTACATTCTTCTAAAAAATGAATCAACAGATAAAATAGTGTTTTCTCATTCTCAAAAAAAGCAAAACAGTCCTGATTCATTGTCTTTTCTTTTTAGTTGCATTAATGCCAAAGTCTGTTGTCAAAAAATCAAAATATATTTTCCTGCATTCTGAATTAACTGATTCACTCACTGTATTTAGCATGCTTTGTGTAAACAGTATTTTCCTGAAGATAGAAATTTCTTGTTGATTGATCTTGTGCACAACTCCCTTATGTTTTTTAAAATAAATTGCTGTCATTGTGTGTTTGGTGTCTCTTTCAAAATATTTTTTTCTCTTTGAAAATATATAGATTGAACTGAAAAGTGGAATATTAAACATCTTTTTGAAAACTGGCATTGTCTTCACGCAAGTGGATCTCTGGTTGGGACTGTCTTATTGTGATGGAAAGTGGAATGAAGTCACCGTGAGCAAGGAGGGCTCTGTGATTTCAACAAGTATGAATGAACTGAGGGAGCAGGCGCTTGAGCCCCGTGTTCAGCAGCTGAAAGTAAACTCGCCCATCTACTTAGGAGGAATCCCACCTGAGATTCAGAATTTTTATAAAGAGCTGGGGTTAGCACAAGGTAAGATGACACGAAGAACATTTGTTTTCAAAAACTGGTGTCATGCACAAGGTGGACATTCTGCTGCTGATAGTGTAAATTCATGAATATATAACATGAATTTTTCTTTCCACCCATTGTTGCTTTAACTACCAGTCATCCCTGCCTATTTAGCTTTATTGAGTCCTGATCCTTTTGCAAAGCCATAGAAATTCTTCCAACTCAGTGATATCTGAAGCAATCTAACTGCTAGGAGGGGAACTGGAGAGTAGCAAATGGTAAACTGAGATGCCCAGCCAGATGATTTCAAATCTTCATCAGAGGGATCCAGTTCAGATAAACTTGTTTCACTTGATCAACTTGTGTCACTTGCAAATCTGGAATACAAAACCAGTTGGAAAGCAGTAAACATAGCTTAAATCACTGTAATGAGGCTGCATGCTGCCACATGGAACAATAGTTGAGAGGGTTTTAAGCCATTTTTAGGCAAAACTGATTATCACCCAAAAAAATAAGTGAATATAAACCCCTGAATTTGAATTTTGGCTGCAATTTCTGTGACATTTTTCTGGTTATCAGAAAGAGGGGACATGGTCATATTTTTACCCATCACCGTGACCCTTCTGTTCTGAACAGGCCAAATTTGTAGGGAAAAGAGAGAAGCATTAATTGCAGCCTGATACTAGTGGCCTCCACAAAAGATCTATTGTAGGAAGTGTAGCCTAAACTGGCTCTGTTTGGGTGTGTTTTTTCATTAGTTGTGAAACTATCCATCAATCATGGTGTATTTTTCAGATACTGTGAACAAATAAGTAGCAGTCAGTAAGTGATTAGTGGGGAATCTAGTAAGTGGCTTTGAGTGCATGAACTCACACTCAATGTGTGCTTCAAGTAAGCTCTGGAGAGCTGTATGGAAGCCTCATGGTTTCATTCACAGATATTTCCATAATACGGTGTTCTTCCAGCTCTAAGTATCACATGTAATATAATCTTCCTTCAGGTTCTGTGTGCATAATATTTATGGCCCGAAAGAGCTAGCCAGTCATACCCTGTCAGTGTTGCCTTGTAGCAGATGGTATAGCCTCGTGAGTGGATGCATTCACAACTCCTGCAGCAAAGAGATCTGTGAACAAAGAATCTAGGGCAACATAGCATCTAAAGTGAGTGTCTGAAGTGCATACCGAGGCACATCAATAAACATTACTTTTCCACAAAGCCTACTCAGCATGCCGCAAAATAAGATGGCGGCTGGGAGTTTGTGCTTAGAGTGTCTAAAGATAAAAACATTCTCGTGTGTTCCTAAATGTAGTTTTAGGTAAACAAGATTAGACATTATAGCTTAAAGCGTAGTTTTATTTAGGACTACAGTGATGTAATGGTAAGAGAATAGAATATGGAGACCTTCCGATTTAATTGTTATTTAGGTAAGGTTTTCTCAATCAGTGGCTGCTTGGTAGTTAATTTTGAATAAAGGAATGTTGTTTTGCTCACAGCAAATAAGGGATAAATATCCTTCTCCTCCCACCTCACCTCCATGTCAGTTACATCTTTAATTTAAGAAATTTCAACTAAAGTCTGCGGGCATTTGCATGACCCATGATATGCCCTCTTGAGAGTTCAAAAGGCAGATACCTTTCAGGAATGTTTGTGAGAATTTGTGGGCTTTACTCATTCTGCAGGTACTTGGGAATAAACAAGATCACTTGGCTGACATCAGTCAGAAATCTTCAATAGTGATAAATGTAGCTAAAAAGTACTAAAAATAATGTATTAAAATAGCTTATACAGTGTGCATCTCACTGAAAATTAAACAGCTGTTCATTTTGTCTTATGATTAGGATGCCCATGCAGACTGGGACTAATTCTTTCCTCTGCCGCAGACTAAGAAACTGAGCAGGTCGCTGTGGAGTAGGAGTTGAGCTTAAATTAGGATGTATTTATGCTAAGGGGCAGTTTGACTGAATTCCTAGCATTGTGGAAAGAGAAAGTGTTTTAGAGGCTGACTCAAAATAGGTGTCCACCTTCAGTACCCCTTTTTGCATGAACTATGTAAGGACATTAGATTCTCAGTTGAGGTGGCTAAGTACAAATACTACTCTGATCTGTCATCTTGCAATGATAAAGGCAGTAAAAGTACATAATACATAAATATAGTGCTTTCACAAAACTAAAGAGTAGCACTGATCAGTGAGAGGCGGATTTTTAATTTACAAAGTTAATTCTTAAATGAATTGAAGTCTTCAGTTTGGTTACTGCTTACTTTGGGTTTATGTTAAGCACCAATCACTACTCAGATTTGAGAACTATTTTGTATCAATTATTTTTAGTAAATATAGAGATTTTAACAACTACATCCTGAATTTTATAGTGCTGTTTTAACTGCAAATGACTAATTTAACATATTTGTAATGTTGATAGGAATGTTACACACATGGACACACAGAAATATATGTATATATAGAAATAAAGATAAAATGACGCTTCTTAAATTTTTTATCATAAAGAGATAGTTTATGTTTCTAGAGAATGTTTGTAAACAGCGTACCAGTTATATCGCCATCATAAAAACCTGAAATAACTCCATCTGATCTCCTGAAGTTAATTGTATTTTTAATTTAGATATTTGTCTCAGTTTGAGAAAGCATGTTTATTAACAAAATATTAGAAAGCAGCAGAAAGCTGATTTTAAAAGTCAGAATCACTTTTCTGGTAAAAATTTTGAAGTGAGAAGTGACAGGAGAGAAAACTGAAAGCTATTTTCTTGTGGGATGGAATTGCTAAGAGTGAAAGTGTAGACCAGTAAGGCAGGAACTTAGTATCTTGAAAGTTTAGGCAGAATGTCATGTTGGAAGTCAACCTATTCACATTGCAGTCTTTAATGCTGAAAATATAGAATTGAAAGGAACTAAAGTGTTTCTTAATGACTGAAGCTCTTTATGTGGTACTAATCCCTTACTGTTTGCTAGGTTTCGGTGGTTGCATGAAGGATGTTAAATTTACACGAGGTGCTGTCGTTAACTTGGCATCTGTGTCCAGCAGTGCTGTCAGAGTCAATCTGGACGGATGCCTATCAACTGACAGTGCTGTTAACTGCAGGGGAAATGACTCCATCCTAGTGTACCGAGGAAAAGAGCAGAGTGTTTATGAGCATGGTCTACAACCATTTACAGGTAGCACATTGGTTTTTAAAAAATAATACATCATTTTAATTTCATTTTTTGTTAATGTATTACTGTGTTCAGTGTCTTTTTAGTATTTTTTAATCTTTTGCCTCCTCTATACTTCTCTATGTCCTCTGAAGAATATCTCTATAGGGTGGTTGCCTCAAATGAAGGAGGATCAGTATCTAGTGTATGGACCCACGTTCGTACAAGGGAATCAGGTAAATATAATTTACTTACTCTTCATTTTTCATAGGCTATCTAATGCCAGGTTGAAGGTGTTCAGGAACGGTGTGGACACAATTCTGTGCAACCTGCTCTAGCATGACCCTGCTTGAGCACGTTGCATGGTATTTCTGAAGGAGCAAAACTGCTTAATGCTTTGAGCAGATCCCAAACTCCAGTCACCAGCTATAAAGCGCTCAGGCAAATATTTTCTTATCATAATTCGAGATATTTTCCAGATATGTATTGGATAATGTCATTATGTGACAGGAAAGGATGTAATTGAACTGTATTAGCTGAGTAAGAGCAGCCATCCATGTAGTTTTGCTCATATGTGCACATCTAACCTCATGTTCCGTGAGTAGGCTGGAGTAAGTAAATTTGCATTTTCCTAATGATACAAAATCAGGTGTAGAGAAAGGTGATACTGGGATAGCAGGCACAAGGTGTGGAAATAAGAGGCCAAGTCGCTGCTAGGGACAAGAAGGTCTTGTGAAAGTTGTTTTCTTTAAATGATCCACACATGAATATGCTGCTCAGTGCTGCTGAATGAGGATTCTTTTAACAAGTAGCCCATAGATTGTGTCTGAAAATGTGGGAATATATACTACAAAAGGAGCATGTGGCTTGTGGAGAAGGTTTCAAAATAGGAACATAATATCTGCTGAACATTAAAGATCAAATTTTTCATATGTCTTATGAAGAAAATTAAAAAAACTTTTCCTCTTCCGCTCATTGGTTTTGCAAACTTTATTAAGCAAGTTTTTGAAGGCTTACAGTTCTTTGTATTTTGTTTAACAAACTTTCCCTCTTCTGTAAATTGAAGCCTAATTGCATTCCAAGAAGGCTGAGAATTCTTTTGATGGAAGTTATTCAGTGTATGATCATAAAACATTATGTGATACTTGCATAAATATTGGACTGTCATTATTTTGTGTGCCACCCAGAAGGCACAATATATATGCATATTTTCATATTAACTGTCTGACAACTGTAAGGTTTGCCACAAATTTATGTTTGCAAGCTGACCACAGCATTGAGCAGTCTGTGTTCCCTGGGGTTGGAGAATAATTGCACTATTTAATTATTTTTGAGTTGGTTTTGTTATATCCCTTATGAGAAGACCATCTGCTGTACAGTACCTTACCTTACCTTGTGATACACTTCATAACTAATAAAATCAATATATTACTGTAGTAATGGAAACTTTCTCAGAGTATCACGTTCTTACTTCACACAAGAATCACAACTTCCAGGTATTTTTGTACTTTCTGTGCTGGTACCCTTCTTATAAAAAACAAGACTGAATTCATATTTAATGAAACTAAAAAATAAAATTACCAAAAAATAGGTTACTTAATGGTGAGAAAAGTGAATGATCATCAGCAGGGCTAGGGAGTCCACATGCATTTATGGCAAACTCATCATCCATCATTCTGCCATAGTGCTCCTTGGGTCTTTCCTTTGCATCCCTTGTGCAGTCATCTGTGATGAAGCTGTTACTGGCCAGACCTTTACTTGGTATAGTAATAGCTAAGAAATAGTTAAAAGGTTATAGGAAATTGGATGATTTCTTTTTATTGGCAACTGTATGCATATATAATCTTGGTTTTCTGTTCCTTAAAACATTTTAATTTTCCTTTTTCCTTTTTTTTCCGTTTTTTTCTTTTTATATTATGCTGTGATCAGAAGCAAAAGATTTTGCAAAATGTCCATAAAAATCACTGCTTTGCCCCAGAAGTACATGGCATTGTGGAAATAGGAAAATAAATCAAAGAGCTTTAATTTTTTGAAGGACTTCTGTAAATGAGAATGCAAATATTTCGAGATGTCTTATAATTGTGGCATTCTGTCATTTAGATACCCAAAGGATAAATATCAAAACTCTTCTCTGTTGCAGTACTGTCTTCCTTCATTCAGTTGTATTATTATAATGCGTGAGCTTGTTAGCTACATGCAATCCACCTCCTCTATTTGTGAGTGATGCTTAAATATGTTTGATACATGAAATGTTTTTGGAAAATTGCAACAAGACAAGAAGGAATGTTATGTAGATGGAGTTTTGATGGTTTTGAAATATAGCTTAAACTGAATAGCTCAAGATGTGCAGTCATATTAAATCAATGCTGAAAAGTTACAACTCTAATAAATTGTATTTATGCTAATGGTTGAGTCTGATTTACTGCAGCCATTAAAAGTGAAGAATAGGGGCAATAGTCTCCTTAGAACTGCCATTTTCTCTATTTTCTATTTTATCCTTCTACAGTTCCACAAAATGTGCCAACTCCCTCAAGAGTTCACAGTATAAATGGTTACAGCATTGAGGTCACCTGGGACAAACCAGCTGGGGTCATAGGTGTAATTGAGAAGTACATTTTGAAAGCATATGAAGCGGATGGTCCCAGTGTACCCATCACTAGTGCTGAGCTTGCTGACGCTGGTATGCTCACAGGTAAATGCTGTTAAGTACCATTTTTTAGGCATATCTAATAACACAGGATGCTTATACCTTCTTTTGTTGATCTGTAAAAAATTACTTGTCTCTTTTTGTGTATACACAGCATAGATAACATTTGGAAGGATAATTATTTGTGTCAGCGTCCTCATAGCGATGTACTCTTTTCAAAGAACAATAGAAATTAAGATACAACACAAATACTAAAAAGCAATTCTCAAACTATTTATGATCTGGGCAGGAGGAGTGCTTTTTTGATTTGCTTGGTTCTGCTTAGTATATGTGATCTTTTTTCCCTCCTTCACTGTTGTTCCATCCAGTTCACCTAAATTAACTCTGAATGTGGGTCCCGTAGGGTACTATTTGATCTGATGTATGGAAGCACTTGATCTACCTGCCTAATTTTGATCATATAAACCTAACTCATTTCAGTGGGAACTAGCATGCATGTGTGTTAATCAGGTGCTGTGGTTGATACCACTGGGATGTAGGGGTGGGTTATTATGGAAGGAATTCAGGGCTTTGAGTTTATGGGGTTTGTTTGCGGTTGAGCTGTGGGTTGTGGACAGAAGCTGTAAGGAACCATTACATGAGATGTTTCCTGGAGTCTAGGTCTTTCTACCCACAAGAGGCAGATTTTTTTAGGAAGAAATGCTGGATTCTTTCTGCTACGTAGAGAACATTTTGGGACATTTCTTCCTGTCAAGATAACGTGGATCTGGCTTTCTGCTCTCTGTTAACAAACTGCCTTTGCTTGCTGCTACAAGGGAACAAAGTACCTTACAGACAAGAATCTGGATTATGTTATATGGTGACTAAATGGGGCAATAGTACAAAATCTTACTTTCATTGTAACAAATTGTGACATATACATTTGTTTTTATAATCGCTAACATCAATTATTTAATCTATAGCAATCACAAAAGTGGTAACAATGTAATGCTCAAAGCTGTTGCTTAGGTTTGACTCAGGTTTTGGCATTACAGTAGTCTTGGAAAATATGTTAAATCAGGCAGTGTATTATTGCTGCTCTCCTGAAGCCCAGGTAATAGTTTTTACATAAGTATATATGGTTTGTGTTGTTTCTCTGCCATAACCATACATTTTCAAGAGAAAACTTGCATGTATTTTATTTTCTTCTGTTTGAAATGTATTGACTGTTTGTGAGTAATGAACTTGCATACTGCATGGGCTTTCTATCCTTACTGTGATTTCTTTGATGACCTTGTTGATTTCAATATTCTTTATTTATGCTACAAGGCAATACAAATTGTATTAGTAAAATTTAAAGACCATAATAGAAACATATGTATTAGATAGCTTATTCACAGCTAAAAGTCAGAACAAAAATGTTGTTTAAAAATGTTGCTGTTGTGCCATGATTATGTGTCAGGGTTATGATAAAATCTATACCAGCCTGGACAGGTAAGAGGTTATCTGCATGCAGCTTACAGGAGGTAGAAGAAGAAGACATACCTTTATATTGTGGAGACAGTAAGTGGATCTTGGTTCTTTATTGCAGCAGTTAGCTGTTGAATAATGGAAAATAAAAGAATGGAATCATAGAATACCAGGTTGGAAGGGAGCTCAAGAATCATTTTGTGAAACCTTTCTTGGCAAGCCCATGGTCTAGAAAAGATGACCCAGTGCCCTGTCCAGCTGAATCTTAAAAGTGTCCAGTGTTGGGGAATCCTCCACTTCCTGGGGACATTATTCCAATGGCTGTGCTCATTTTGAAAATTTTTCCTCTTGTGTCCAATTGGAATCTCTGAAGGAGTAACATGTATGTATTACCCCTTGTCTTTTCCGTGCGACTCCTTGTAAAAAGGGAGTCTCTGTCTTTTTTGTGGCCCCTGTTTAAATACTGGAACATGGTGGTAAGGTCTCCCCTGAACCTTCTTTTCTCAAAGCTGAACAAATCCAGTTTTCTCTCACCCTTTCTTTACATGGCAGGATTCACAATCCTTTTACCATCTTTGTGGCCCTTTTCTGGCCCCTCTCCAGCCCATCCACACCTTTTTTGCACAGTGGGAACCAAAACAAAACACAGTGTTCCAGGTGTGGCCTGACAAACATGGAGTAGAGTGGGATAATGACTTCTTTATCTCTCTTGGTGATGCTTTTCTTGATGCAGCATCTGCTGGCTTTGTTTGCAACAGCAGCATGCTGTCCACTCATATGACCCAAAGAACTTAAGAATGGCTGTATTCAAATATTGGTCTCTCTGACAATGTCAGATTATAGATGCTTAGGAAGAAAATGTAAGAAATGTGAGTGTTCCTGTTAATACAAATTCAGCTGTTTGGCTGTGGAATTCTTTGGCTGAAAGCTGCATCTGGACCATCATGCTTAATATACTATGGTAGAATTGTCTTTATTTTTTAATACATTTATACTTTTAGCTTCTGTAAATTGCTGTGGCAATATGTTTTCCAGTTCAGTTTTGTGGTCTTAAGGAGTGATTCCTCTTGTTATTTATAACTGCTGCCCAGTAGTTTAGTTGCATATTTTCCAATTTTGGCATTGTATGAAATATATAATTCACATCCTCATGGTTAGGTCAGAGCTGAGACAAGTGAAAATTAAATCACCAGTCTTGAAGATACTTTATCTTAGTCCATTGATTTCAGTGAAGCCTACACAGATGGGCAAGTCTGTGGACATTGAGAACTCATTATCCACAAATGGGAGACCCCGACGTGTCTTTCCCTGGTGAATTATCTTTCCTAGTTAATCAAAAGTTATCATAAGCACAGAACCCCGCAGAAGATGCTATCTTTGCTTACTTTGAGTTTGCTGAGAAGAAAAATTATGCTTGTTTTCTCCCTAATTTCAGGGAAATTTCTTTAGAAATTCTTTTGTTGCATTCCATGAGGAAATGCCACAGTAACTCAAACAGCCAGGCTTGTTAATGCAACAACAGAGAAGAAAGCACCACACTTCTCAGTGGGATCACTGATGAAGAAACTCTGGCATTTTTCCACACCCTCCTTCAAATTTTCATTCCCTGTCAAACCTAGGCACCACTTAATCTGCTGCTTGCAAATGTATCTGAGGGCACTGACAACCCTCTTTGTCTTATTTTTTCCCTTGAAGCTTTTTGTGCCCATCTGTTGTGTTTTGGTTTATACTTAAGTTGTAAATTCTTTTGAACCATTTCAGTAGGGTCCTGACTCACAGCTGTAGCACACTGACAAAAAGTTAAGAGCATTACCCGTTTCCAAGAAGGCTGTCCTGTGTGACAAATTCAGAGGAACCTGTTGTACCCTTGTCAAGAAGAAGAAAAGATGAGCTAAATATTAAAAGTAAAACAGGTCTTTAAATGACTGTAATTCCACAATCTCAAATGCCTAATTCTGATTCATCAAAAACCAAAATCCTTCCAAGTCTGACCCTTGTAATCTTCAAAATGTCAAACTATTTTTTCACTTTCATCCAAGAAAGGAATATTCATCAGATTTAAATGCTTAAAATGAGGTTCTAACTGTTGAACCACAAGTGTATTGGATATATTATTTGATATATTTCCACAGGGTGTTCTGTATTCTAGGTTGAGAGTATAAAGTTAGATTGTAAATTTTTGGGATTCAAGGAGCACTGTGCAAGCCTATCTTGCCTTCAAAGAAGCGTGTAGTAACATTGATACACTTTGGATACAGCTGGTCACACTCACAGAGTAATAAAGGAAGTACAGGATCATCACATCAAAGAATTCTTTTCCTAGAGGCTGTCTTGCTTTCCTGTGCATTCCACTGTGTTCCACATGCTGATGTGAAAATTTGGAATATAAATTAGTATTGGTATTTAAACAAATGAAAGAGGCTTTAGAACACACACTGTTTTGGTGTGGTTTGTGAGAAGCTTTTGCTTCTGCTTTCCTTTGGAATCCAGATTATCAAAAGATCATTGGGGTTGGAAGGATTATCTGGTCCATTCCCTTAGCTTAGGCAAGGTTAGCTGTAGCAGGTTTCCCAGGACCATGTGCAGTTGAGTTTTGAATATCTCCACATATGGAGATATTCCACTGTGGGAAGCCAGTTCCAGTGTTTGTCCACTCTCACAGTAAAGAAGTGTGGTTTCTTGTGTTCAGTTGGAATTTCATTTTCTCCCTCAGGAAAGTGGTCGCAGCATCAAGCCTGCCAGAGTTCAAGAAGAGTTTGGGCTCTCAGACAGATGGTGTGATTCTTGGTGTTGTCCTGTGCAGAGCCAGTAGTTGGGCTTGATGATCAAAGAATCATTTAGTTTGAAGAAGAACTCTGAGATTACTGTGACCCCTGATCCTTGTGTGTCCATTCCAAGTCAGCATATTCTATGACACTACGATTCATGTATTTCAATTTGTGCCCATCGACTCTTGTTGTATCACTGGGCACTACTTAGAACAGTCTGGCTGCTTCTTTGTTCTCTCCCATCCGGTATTTGTAAACATTGATAGATCACCCCAAGCCTTCTCTTTCCTGAGCTCAGTCCCAGCTCTCTCAGCCTCTCCTCATAAAAGACGTGCTCCGGTCCATTTTTCATCTTAGTGGCCCTTTTGTATCATCCACAAACTTGCTGAGGGTCACAATTCCCCCATCATCAAGGTCATTAATGAAGATGTCGAATGGTGTTTGCCCCAGTGTCAACCCCTGGGATACACCCCAGCTGTCCTGCCTCTGAACAGGTTTTGCATAACTGATCACAGTCCTCTGATGTTTCTCGTCAAGCACAAGCACTAGGAGGACTATGGTGGGGTTTTTTACCCACCATAATTCAAATTTCTCTCATTTTAGAATTCAGGAGATTGACAAGCCTGTAAATGACAGGGTCCCAAATATGGGCAGTGAAGAATGCTAATGATACCTGCAAATAATATTGAGATAAAATATGCTGCAAAAGAATTCACAAACAATTGGTGTTCCTCTTATAGATTTCTCTTTCTGGTTTGTATGGCTTTGCAGTTCATCCTGATTGTGTCATTGCTGCAATGGCCGAGGGCTGATGTGACTGCACACGTGGTAACAAGAAAATAGTTGTTGGCAGCTTCCTCTCTGAAAGCCCATGGCTGCCGTTCGCTCCTTCCCATGACATGTGTTTGTAATTACTTTTCACCTTTTAGTCTTTTATGCTTGACAGATGAATATCTCAGGAAAAGTTAATTTAATGATTTAATATGGTTAATCAAAGTGTCCGGGCTGCACCTTGGTTTTCAAAGTGCTCTAGCTAGAGAATCTCTCAGAAGAGGAGACAGGGCCACCTGCCAGTGACAGATCGGCTGGGGCTGGACAGTGGGGCCATAGGGCTGGGGGAAGCTTGCTGCCAGGCTGGCAAATGCCCATGGTCTGGGAAACGGTGCTGGCTGAGAGATTCTCCCTCTCGGGGAAAGCTCTGCCAGGCCTCATCCAGCACTGCCGAAGCAGCCTGTGGCTTTGCAACCAGCCTCTGCAACCTGACCACTGCCTCTGACAGCGTTTGGGGGTCACTGTCTGAGGTGGCTCTTAGGAAATGCTGTTTCCTTCAGGATTTTTTGATCTACATAGGGCCTGTAAGCAATTTACCATTGATGGGGAGTTTGCCATGTGAAACTGTTAGTGAATTGCTGGAATAATACTTTCATGCACTTGAAATTACTTGAAAGCTCTTGGTTTGCGCAAATATTTTACACTGAAAACATTCCTATGCTGCAGTTAATGAGATTTTTGTAAATTTATAGGAATTTATAAATTTATAGGAAAGGATTGCAAAGCAACTAATGTAAACTTATGTAAGGTCAGAGCACTAGGAGGACTCTCAAATCCCTGCTCCAAACTGAGACAAATTTCTAACGTTCTGAAACTTTTTATGTAGATACAAAGACCCATAATGCACTAAACAGGTTTGGTATATTTAGTTTATATTTACTTACAACTAACATTTAAAGTAATAAAAGCTGGAATTTTGTAATGAAAAATATGGTTTTTGAAAGCTGCTTCATCAGGTGCTTGAGCCATGTTAAATACAAGAATGGCTGTTATTTTGAGGTGGGTTATTTCTCATTATCATAATTTTGTATAAGTAACCTTTGGTCAGAAGCACAGATAGATGACAGAAGATGTCTAAATATTTCCCAGGAGAATGACAGTATGTTCTTTAAAATGCCATAACACAGCATGTGAGATCTGGAGGGCTCTACGCATCGTTCCTGCACAAACGGGTGTCGTGCTCTGAGATCCATTTAATGATGAGGGCTGTGATGCTCATTGTTGGCCTGTTTTGTCCCTGTGGGTGTCATAAGGAGATTTGGTCTCTCTGTCTCTCTCACTCATCTGTAGGCACATCTGTCTTGGTGGGAGGAGCTGAAGGAGAATACCAGAACTGCTCAGGTCCCTGTTTGACTGCAGCAGCTAATGCAACATCGGGTAGCCGATAGACCTGTCTTTACCCATTAGATTTCCTGTGAGTTGTCAGGTGGTGCTTGAGCTCCTAATGACTCTTAAGTCAGAGTGGCAGAATGTAGGTCCCCATCTCCTTTCATTTAGCTGGCTTTAGCAGACTAGTGGCATATTTTTCAATATATGAATTTTAAAACATAAATTATATTAGTATTCCACAATATTAAGATTCAAACTTGATTGAGTTTAAGCCTAAATGAATCATGTTTACAGTCCAATGCTGTTTTATAAATTTATTCATACAAAATGTAAATTGTCTGATTAAATAAACCTGAACATTTTATCAAAATCACATCAACTCTTAGCTACATACCAATATTTTATTAATAAAAAAAAGTCAACTTTTTAATGTTTGTCAGGACATAAGGGATTATTAATATGTTTTTATAGACATACTCAAGTTTGCAAAAAGGTGGACAGTATTTCTTTCTCTCTCTGCAAATTTTCAAAGTTAATCATACACAGAAAATGAGCACTGACAGTTGTTTGAAATGATCAAGAGTAACATAGTGGTAGATATTACAGAATCAATACTCTGTTGGGCACAGGTTTTTTGCAAATGGAATCAGCTAGAGAGTTGTCCTGTGTATGGGGAATGTAACATGTTTCTTTCTTTCCACGACTGCCACCTGAATTGGATCTTCAAAGCCAGTGAAGCTTGTGCATGGTTTGGTATGAAATATTTCTGTTGAGGAAAAGAGTCTTTCAGGACACCTGAATCCAATAACTAAAGTAAACGTTTTTTTTCTTCTTATAAGCCAAAGAGTTGGAATAGATGTCCTCATGTTCAATAGTCCTTCAACGTTTTATGACTCATACTATACTTAGAAGATGCTTTAAAAATGCAGATGTATGCGACAGATTGATGTGCACAGGCTTTCAGTTCAGAAATGTGTATGTAGAAGACACATGTACTTAAACAGTTTTTGCTACAATCTGTCAAAAACAAAGTCAGTTGAGGACTTCCTTTTCTGATCACTGGACTGTGATTAAGTGTACTGTGGCAATGATGCATCTCGACACACAAGTGACTTTGTTAGACAGATGCTGTGTGACCTCAGGCATTCAAGTTAGCTAAACAGTCTCGAGGTATGGGGAGGGGAGATTTTGTAATTTTAGTTTTTAAAGCTTAAACAAGAATTAAGGTAAATCTAAAGGTCAAGTGTTGTTTCAATTGCAATAGGTGTATTTCAAAATAGCTCTGTGTGAAATAGAGTGTTAGGGAGTCAACAATGAAAAAATCTGGCAAAGAAAAGTCCTTTTGGCAAAAGAATATTCAGCTTGTGAAACAAATGTGTGATTAGCTCTGTTTGGAATCTTAGTATTCAGTAGCAAATCTGAGTTTTGAGGCTGCATATGAAAGCCTGGTTATAATTAAAATTAGCTAAATTTACCTCTAAAAAATAGAACTAACCTTGAAAATAGTCCTCTTCCACTATGTTAGCTGAGTGTAATTTTTATGAAAGTGAGGAAGTGAATTTTAGTATTTGTGTTACATCTGTAAGATTAAATAGCTTTTTTTGTGTAAGCTGTGTGTTTAGGTGAGTGGTTTTGTTTTTATTGGAAGGCTTTATCAAGAAATACATTTTAGAAACCTCACCTCAATTTATGTTTTTTTTTATAACCAATCCATTATGCAGAGTGAAAGCTCTATAAGTTGCAATAAGCAAGTGTGTCTTTTCATCTCTGAAGACCTGATGGAGTTTTGAAGCAACTTCATGAAACAGTAGGATGACAGATTGGAACAGTGAAGCAGCTGCTTTCGTAAAACTGGATGAAAAAATTTCTATTAAATTGTAATTGCCTTTGATTCTAATTTTCATTTTTTCTGAAAACAATATTAACCCTCATACTTTTGTGGTGAACAGTTTACTTTTTTTCATCGATGCAAAGTACTACTTTTCCACTCAAAATCTGCCAGAATGCTGTGGAATGTGGCTGTGTTGCCTAGATGTATGAGACTTCCCTTTTAGAGGTTCTGAACAAAAGAAATGTCTATTTTACAGAGAAGTGAAGGAAAGAAGCTGGATATTTAATCTTCTTATATGTTGTATGCATTAGAATGATGAATGGAGTGAATATAAAGATGCAACTCATTCTGACTAGTCCATGCACCCATTTTACCATAAATTCATTGTTGACCCCTTTTCTGCTGTCCAATGTCCAATGTCCATTGCATAGCAATGTTCTTATCCCTTATCTGCTAGAATGAACCTAGCGTTTTCTCTCTGACACAACTCTAAACCTCAGCTTTCAATATTGCAAATAATTAAAGACCATTTAAATAAAAGTATAGAGAATTAAATACTAGTTTTGCATATAAAGTGGGCTTAATGTTCTAGGTGTGATTCCAGATCACTCTTTTAGACTGTTAACTTTACATTCATATTTAACAAATGACATTATTCAGTTTCATGGGGTCACTGTGTCAAAATGTCTGTGTTAGAACTTTAATTTATTTCCAAAGGTTCTTTGGGCAGATAGGAGTGGTGTGTTAGAATGATTTAGTGTCTCCACTTCCCCGTGTGGATTTTAAGGCTTTGAACACAGTCCATGGTGTACATTTTGAGACTAGGTGGATTCAGCTGCTCTGTGGTGGCAGCCTGAATGAATGGGACTCATATCCCAAATGTGGGAGGTTGACCCTCATCTTAAATATTGATGATGTCTCCAATTCTATCTTCGGATCAAAGTGACAATTTATCTGCCTCTCTCCTGTTAACATTAGTAGAATACATGCAACTGTGCCCAAATTTTGCTTTGTTAGCATCCTTTCTTGTAAAGTCCAATGGATTCTTATCAGATCACCAATTATAGGGTACAGACAAGAGATGCCAGTCAGGCAGTGTGATAATTGAGGAGCTAAGTTTTTTTAAAGCTGTCAGCCAACTTCATTGGATCATAGGCTGTTTTTTTTATTGCAAAATTTATTTTGCCGTGCTATAAATTAATTCACGTGTATCAGTGATGATCTTTGCTACAGGACTGCTGACTTCGTATTTTAACGTAGTCAAGCGCTGAGTGTAAATTTCACTGACTGACTGAAAGTGCAGGGGAAATGAGTGGGTAATGAGAGCAGAGCAGCCAGTTCTTTAATTGAATTAAAAGCCGGGTGACACCACTGCAGACACCTGTCCAATTACAGACAGGCCAAGGTGTTTACCATTGCTGTACAAGCGATTTGAAGATGACAGAAATCTTTCCGCCCACAGATTAACATAATGAAGGAGAACAGATTACAGTGGATGCTGGCCAAACAGATAGGATGGCAGCTGAGTAAAAAGTAGTTGGCTGAAGTATGTAAATAAAATCTGTGCACTTTCTATTGCCTACCTATGCAGTACATCTGTTTCTTTGTAGAAAGAAAATAGGGCAAGAGTACATGTGAAGGAAAAACATTGATTAGGAAAAAAACAAATCGTTTTTTAATTTGCTGCCTCTGCTGAATGAATTTTTAAACATAAACCTCCTTTTGCAAAAGGGTTTATTTACTTGTTTAGGGGTTTTGTGGGGTTTATTTTTTTTTCTTTTTGCAAAGTCTTGCTGCCTTTCACAAACCTATCTATGCAATGTGAACTCTGTTCTGCTGCAGGTGCTTTATATAAAACCTTTCTACTTTGTCAAAAGTAGACAAAACAGCCCAATTCCAACGTTCTGCAGATATGGGCAGCTTTCTGGATATGTCCTGCTGCAGCTCTCAGTGCCTGAAGCCATTGATGACCCTACAGAATGTCAAATGCAAGGAGCATTAATTCACTGCTTCATAAGAAAGAATGCTACAAGTGCTAAATGTACAAATAAAACTAAATTGCTTCCTAAAGCACAGCAGAGTGAGTAGAGAGGTGGCATATACACTATACTATGCTCCTCTTGACTGAGAACTTGCAAATGTCACAGTTAGAGGATTTGGTTTCTGCTTCTGTTTATTTGCAGAAGGTAATTCCAACAGCGACTTTTATTGCTTCCTGTGTTTAGCCCTCTGTGATCTGGAAATAAGTCTTATGCAAAAAAAAGATAGTTTTAACTAATGGAATTACTGTTATGAAGAATTTGTTGTAGATTCTAGTACTTCCAATGTTTTACAGGGATAGTAATGCCTAAAGGGAGCATATAAGAAAGCTGGAAAGGGACTTCTTGCAAGGGTATGTAGTGAAAAGACAAGGGGTAATGGCTTTCAACTGAAAGAGGGCAGGTTTAGGTTAGCTATTGGGAAGAAATTCTTTACTGTGGGGTTGGTGAGGCACTGGAACAGTTTTCCCGGAGAAGTTGTGGATGTCCCATCCCTAGAAGTGTTTAAGACCAGGTTGGATGGGGCTCTGAGAAACCTAGTCCAGTGGAAAGTGTCCCTGCCTATGGAGGGCAGTTGGAACCAGATGATCTTTGAGGTCCTTTCCACCCCAAACTATTCTATGAAAACATCGTTATTTCCTATTTTCTGCTTTGTGATGGCTCTTAAGAATATCTGCCTTCCGTCACAGGAAGATTACGGGGACATTTGATTGGGTGGTGGCTGACACAGCGTTCTTTTCCTTTCCTGTCACATTTACGTTGGATGGTAAGATGTCAGTACAGCTTTCCACTGTTAATTAGGGATTTGCAAAATCAAAGCTGTAACCAAAGCAAGCAGATGCTGATCAACTGGTTTTCGTTTAACATTACTCTGAAGTATAAGTGATTACTTCTGAATATTTCTTCATGTGTATGAGTGGAACTGCACCTCAGAAAATTCAAATAGAAAGACAGTTACAGTGCCATCCTTTGAAGTTTTGTGATTGATTGCAAGAAAAGGCACAAACATTACTAATTCAGCAAAAGCTAGGCTCACATTTTTCATGTGAACACACCTGTTAGTAAACATGATATAAACCTTTGCAGACTTTGATTGTTCTACTTAGAACATAATATATTTATGCTGTAACTGTTAACTTCCAACATCAAATTCTCCAGGCCCTTTTTATCATTATAAAGGGCTTATGTGGGGAAAAAAGGGTTTCTTTTTTTAATGTGAAATGCTAAGTTATGTTGCATTCTCTGTAGTAAGCCAATGATGAGTAGTAATACAGACTAATTTTGTCTACTTGTTTGTGTACACGTAATGCTGGGGGTTCTTTGAGGTACTGGGAGCTCTTTCTGAGGTACTGGAAGGTGCTTGTAAAATGCAGTGTTGGTCAGTTTTGAAATAACATAGTTTGCTGATAATTTTTTTTTTTTAATCAAAAGCCACATTGATTTTACTAGAGAGCTGTGAGAGTCGAGGTGAGAACATGGTTTGAAATAAAACTTGACATGAATTGGCCTTCTTTTAATTACTAGTGCATTTAGCTTGCTTATTACTTTTGTGTTGGACCTATTGTTGGACCTGTTTGAAATGAGAGCTGTTGATGTTTCTGAAAACGATGGTAAACCAATTTTTTCCATTGTAATTCTTTTGTATATTGTTGTTTACAATATTGTTTAGGTTTCTGAAGTGGTAAGCAGTGGCTTATTGTATTTGCTATGACAAGAAGGTGATTGATATGTGGGAATCTAGTAACTTTTCTTCTTTAACCTAAGTAGGACCTGAAATAGCAGAAGGTTACAGATCCTTTTTTCCTTGTAAACCCTTGGGTACTGTGTTACCTTAATTATGTTACTGTAGTAGTATAGCAAATGTACAGTCTGAAGTAATGGAAGATAAGTGGAATGTTTCATGCAAAAAAGATTTCAGTTTATGGATGAATAGGGGCAATGTTGGAGAGGAAGCATTGGAAAAAATTTGTTCTGGGAGACATTGAAAATTCTTTGGAAAACCAAAATGAATAACTGAAAAAACTTTGTGAGACAGGGACTAAGAAAAGAACTCCTTTACTATCATTTTTACTTTAACATATACAGCTCAGTTTTGAAGCAGTACCTGTTAACAGTGAGCATAACTAAAGAAACTTAACTGCATCTTTATTATTAATAATGGAATAAAATACCATTTACTCTTAATTTATTTTGCAAAATTTAAGTCATGGATGAAAGGAATGAAACCTTGAAATAATTTTCCTTTTCCACCTGTGACAGTGGAAGCCTGTAACAGAAGGAAGACTTTATGTTACTTCTGTCTGTGTATGCACATAATCAGTCTGTACACTGTACACGCACAACACCTTGCTTTCTTGTGTTGCAGGCGTATTGACGGGCTTGCATCCCTTCACAAACTATGCTGTAACCCTAACTGCTTGCACTTTGGCTGGCTGTACTGAGAGCTTGCATGCATTGAACATCTCCACTCCACAAGAAGGTAAAGTAATTTCAAAGGTCTTGACTTCCACATTTCAGTCATGAATAATAAAACAGGAGAAGAGCTAAACGCTGCAAAGCCATTTGCTGGAAAACCCCAACCTAATTTGATGACAAAGTGCATTGCCAGACCATAATTGCTCCATTTTTTGGGGGGGTGCGAAAATGAATCAAACTCCATACCCTTTAATGACATGCATCTTTAATAGCTGTAATGCAGATTAATGGGCTTTTTAATTGCTGTTACATTGTTCATGCAAGAGCCTTGTCATTAATATGAAGCATCTGAAAGATTAATGAAAGCTTCCTCATTTTACTATGGCTCAGAAGTAAATCTAGAGACAGTCTGACTAAAAAGAATTGATTGTATGGCACAGTATGAAATTGAGAATCAAATGGTTGATTTCCATGGTTTCTTTTAACCGCTAAACACCAGCAATAGGCAACAATTATTTCAGTGTGATGAAACCGCAAATACCGATTGAGTTATTTATTAATTGCTGTTCAGATTTTTTTTTTCTAAACACTTTCACAAGTTGTTGTGCTCAAACTTAAAAGGTTGTGAGTATAAATTAATGCCTCCTATGTTTACATCAAGAACAAACCAGGAAGAAAGAAAAAATACGTTCAGTTCTGACTTCAGAGACGAGGCTGATAAGTAATACCCATCAATTACAAATGCTCCGAAAATATCACTGACATATCTAACTTCATTCTCAATTAAACATAAAGTCTACATCTCCTGTTTCTATCCTAAAGCCATGTTAATCCAGTTAAAATAATCAGTTACTCCAAAGCTACACCAGCAGAATAATGAAGACTTTGACATGTACTTATTGGACAGTAGTTAATCTTCCGTGATGCAGAGTAGTTTTCAAAATTCCCTCCCTCCCACAGTTCTTTGTTTTATCTTCTCATGTAAACTAGGTAATAATACAGTGCCAATAAAGCAAATAAGATTTTGGCATGAAGTCATGTGAATTATAGCCATAATAATTAAAAGAATGCTGGTGTGTTGAGTTGCTGCCAAAGCAAAGGTGTTGTCTTGATGAGGACAGTACTGAAGATTGCAGTCTAACATTGCTAGAGCAGAATTTTGGTGTGACCATGTTAACAACTGCCAGCAGCACCAGTCAAATCAGAATCCAATTATTGCCTCTTAGATGTTCAAAATAAACTGACTGAGATTTTCTATTGGCATTCTCCATGAAAAGGTGCATCCTCTGACAACCGAATAGTTATTGGACCCTGTGATGTAAACATGAAATACAGTATTTACCTATTTCTTTCTGCTGTGACACAGTAATTAAAAATAAATTGTTTATGTCTTATTTTATCAGCTTAGTGAATAAAGAGGAATCCAGGAATAAATCCAGGTGTCCTATTGGAAAGATTTAGGCAAGAGTAGAAGTTTTAAATTTTTCCTTTTTTTTTTTTTTCTTCCCCTCCTCCCTGGAGATCAAATAAAACCATGGGGAACATGTGTTTTATCTCTCAGAAGAACTGAACAAAAAGTCAGTGTGTGGAATTTCTATTTTTGGATGCTCTTGTTGCATGCTCTTAGTAAAAATAAATTGGTGATACAGAAGACAGACACCATATCACACCCTCCAGCTATCCCTGTTTCCCTATTGAAACATTCATTACTTTATATTGTTTTCACATTGCCAGCCACTGCTAGTTATTGTTTTAAATTGCTAGCACAGAGCTTGTAAATTAAAAGATATTTCTCCCAGACTAAGGCCCGAGCCCTGCTCTCCTTGTGATATTCAGTGGGATTCCTTGTGCTTCTAATATATAACTCATTGGAACAGTGAAAGAACTCGACTTTTAAATTATTATCCATTGCCAACTTCCAGTATATTATATATATAAAATCTACATTAAACAAACATTACTAAGTGTATTGAATTATGAAGAGTTTGAAATAAGGGGTAGTGCCTAAGAACTCATTGCCTGCATCTATGATTGCAATGATCCCTTTTTTATTAGGAATAAAAAGCATGAAGGAAGAGAAAATAATTTGTGTTCAAAAAAGGACTGTACTAAAATCATGTACCCCTCACCTTGCTCAGTGTTATCAAGCTGGAAAGATAAAATTATAGAAGCACCCGAGGTGTATATCATCATCTTTCATAGAAGTTTCTCTTTGGCTAGGAATGCTCACATGAAATAGGAGGCTTCTCAAAATGCTGGTATGTTGCAGACATAAAATCTCTTCTGAAATTTCAGCTTTACCAAAAATCATTCTGGTAGTAGCTTATCACCTAAATTCTTTATTATCTGTGGAAAGACAATATAATATAACGTTATATGTTTTTTTCACCAGCCCCTGATGATGTGCAATCACCTACAGCAATATCCTTTCCCACGTTCCTGCTGATGAGTTGGAGTCCACCCAAAACACCAAATGGTATTATTACACTGTATACTTTATATATGAATGGAATACCAATTTACTCTGGAAATGAAACTAAACATATTGTAAAAGGTGAGTTCTCTGCTAGGTTGCATGTCTAATGTGAATCTCATAGTTGCTATGAATAATTGTATGATTAACCTCCTCTTATTTTGGAGGAAAAGAAAAATAATTCTAAAATTGACTGGATGCACTTCAAAGCCTGATGGTTTTATTTTTTTTAAAGAATCTTTCATAGAACTCTTTGTTGGGACTCACAGAAAATAACACCACCATAGATGGTGTAGCTAAACCTTTTGCTGTATTGCCCCCTTTCACAGGATCTGAGGCATCTTTTTAATGGTTTTATAACATTTTGATCTCCTAACATCTAGCTCTCTAAGCAAGTAAACTGCAAGCTGATGAAGACAAGATATTATGTACAAGTTTAATAGTTTTTCTTCCTGTCTTCCTTAGATATTCTTATTTAGAGAGACACTGCATTGCTTACCTGAATACTCCATGTTTAATTAATTTATTGAAAGTATAAACTAATATCTGTTTTCTTCTGATATTAGTTATGCCGTATTCCGGTAGCCAGGTTATATCAGTACTCTTAAACTATTACATGGAAGCTAAATGCCTGTTGTTTGGCAGCACAGTGAAGCGTGGTAATCTGAGTTTCTATTTTAATGTAATTGGTGTAGTTCAATGAAGTATCCAAATTATTTGTTCAGACGTTATCCAAACAACAAATAAAATTAATAAAAACCCCAAGATATGGAGCTAGAAGTATCATAGTACAGCATAAGCACTATTCTGGACCCATCAGAATTTGTATATGTTAATAGGTACAAGTAAAAATAAAGCATTTAATACTGGACAACTCAGGGGGGAAAGGGTACCAAGACCCTACTTTCTTTGTAATGTAAGACCTTAAAATTCAAAGCCATTTCTGCACTTTGAGTTAGTATAAAACATATTTAAAAATTCATATAGTTCAAATTTCTTTGCTTTGCACAGGCCATAAGCTACTGGTGTGGTGGGTCAGTTTTGACACTGAAAAATGAATCCAGTTAGAGAACCTCCTGAAGGCTGTTGATGATCGCTATAATAAATAGTGCACACTTTAAGTCAAACTTTTTCATTCTGTATTCAAAGGTAATGGATTTTTCGTAACCATAGTAACCTTAGTGTATTTCTGGATAAATACATGAGGTATATACATTCTGGTTTTATTTTTGAATATAAACTACCACATTATATATTACTAATAATATGAAAAATAGGATATAGGTTAGCATAATGACAGCTCAAACTAGTGTGCATTTTTCTTCTGCAAAAAAATAAATATTTATCAAAAGTGTAGGTTCAATTAATTTCTCCTCCATCTCCCCAGTTTTTTGGTATTCTTGCAGTGCCATTTATCTTTTTTTTTTTTTTTTTGCAAGATTTCCAGCAATCCCTCATTGCGGTATCAAAGCACCATTCTCAAAAATTTTGAAGTGAAAGTAGTTGTGCTTCCAATCTTATTAAAATCATTAATGAAAGTTAATCACAGATAGTTTTACCACTGTGTTCATCTGCAACCTGGCTGTAAATGGGCAAGCAATGTATTTGAGGAAGTGTTCACCGTAATGTGTTTTGGTTGGTTGGTTTTAGATACATGTCTGATTGTAGTCTGAATTATAGCTGAAATGATGCTTATTGATAGAAATTATGGTCAAGTAACTTTTGGAATTCTTTGAAAATATAGAAAAGCATAAGTTAAAAAGGGTCAGGACTTGATTCCTCCTGTGCTACCTCTAAGTCTTGAGTGATATGTCAGAATAGATTCAGCTGAAGCAAAGGAAGTCTCATTTGGTTCATAAGCTTTCTAGAGAAGCTCTTCTTCCATTTAGATTTTTTTTTTTCTAGAATTTTAATATTTTTATATTGAGCGTTTCATGGCTTTTATTTCAATTAATGTTTAGGCAGACATGGATGTGAGGAGAAGATAAAATCTTACTTATTCAAGAGAGAAGGCAGGTCAATCGAATTGTGTTACTGTATGCAGTACAACATGAGAGCCACTCTTGCCCACCATTATGAACATGGTGTGGAGATCAGTCTGTTTACTTTGGAACCATTTTATTTAGCTGCCAGTTTCTCACTCTGCCTGAGGGAGAAGTGGCAATGTGAGCCAGCAGACTGGGATTTGGGTCATTAGAAGTCCCAGTCCTTTTGAATGAGGTTTATTGAAGATCTTGCTTAGATCTGTATATATCTTTAATTTTACTTGATTTTTGCTTCTTTTCAGAGCCAAATATTTTCTACTTTTTAGGCTAGATTTAAAAGAGGTATAATATAATATTCCTATCCTCCCCCTTACGGTCTTATGGTGGAAAGTTTTTGGCTTTTGGCTTTTGATTGTTATGCAGGTCTTGGCCTTTTCCATATAATTATCCTTTTCTTTTCCGCACTTACACTAGTGTTGTTGGTGACTTAATGCCTCAACATAATATGCTACTGATCCTAAACAGAGAAACAAAGTTCATTGTCTCTGACATCTGTTTCCTATTTATTCACCAAAATTATTTTCCGAATTTACTGACTATATGAGTTAGTTCCTGACCAGCAGTTTATACCAGAAAGTCATAGATTCTCTCTGTGTTTTTGAAGTACTGTATCTGTTGAAATGTGATGGGTTTTTAAAGCTTTCTTTTTAAGAAGACAGCTAAGAATTTGTACTTTGCTGACTTTCATCTCAGACCATGGAAAGTGCACTCAGTTTAGGCCCATACTAATTAATCCATAACTTGAGGAGGGATATGTTTTCTCAAAACCATAATTGCACATATATTGTTAGCTTAATTTCTGATCTTGACAGTTGTTGAGGGCTTGAAATACTCATTGATTTTCATGGAAATTCAAGGGTTTGTTTCCTCTAGGGGCTGAGCTGTAATTAAAAAGGAAACCCTTTAAAAGCACATATGGCAAATGTACACTTTACCACACTGAAAAGGGAGACCCATTAGGCATCCATCATCCATTAGTGCCTTTAAATATTTTCTCCATATTGACAAATTCGGTTTCTGTGTTGTGAGTAGTAAAGCACTGAAATGAAGCCAGCCCCTCTACCACAACACCTGTGTTAACTGTCTCTGATTTTTCTGCTTCCCACCTTTATGCATTTGCTTTATGTGGTGTGTGTTCTACTTCCTCATGCAATCTGGGTTGTATTTCACATCCTATGTTCCTCTGAAAGCCTAATATCTCCAAGGGACAAGCGAAGAGGAAATAGTCCGGGATCCCAGGTGGAATTTGAGCTGTGTGAATCCATGCCCCTGTATTCATGCTTTCATTTCCTCTGTGTGTGAGTGCAGAAGCTCCTGTAATCAAAACCAACACCTGCAGCTTAGGAGAGTAGTTGCAATAGGGTTCTGCTCCCCAAACCTGCATACTGTGCTGTTTTGTAGATGACTAGCATCTGTGAGGAGATGGAGGAGCTTATACAGCTATCTTTAGAGCTCTGAACTTAGACATATGGATCTTAAAAAGGCTTTTGATTTTAGGAAAATTTGAGTTGATTTTTCCTGTGGAGAGGAAAATATCCTTCTTGTTCAACCAAACACTCACAGACAAAACTGAAGCTTCTACTTTGAAACGTGGAGGTTTCTTCATTTACTTATTTAAACGATATTTTTTATTTTATGCAAGGTATTCCTTCTTGTTTTTTCTTTAAATTAGTCTCAGAATTTCTTATCTGCCTTAGACGAAAGAGCCAATAGGTTTTATCCTGAAAAGTATTCGACTACATTGGCCTGAGCTGATGGTGCGAATACCACCTGCAGAAAAGGGTCTAATAAATACAGAATGTTATAGCATAAGCAGAGACAGTGATGCTTAGATCTGACCCAAGTGCCAAGTTTTATTTTGATGGAAACCTTATTGTCGTGAAGAAACTTCAGAAAAAAAGATTAGAACAAAATATTCCCCTCTTCTTAAATGCTCAGGATTTGATGGACTAAGAAATGCTATTAATTGCTTAACGTGTTTACAAGGGGAAATGACTTAGTAGATACTTTAGAAAACAAAAAAACAAGAAGTATAAATCTGTCCTTGCACTGAGCATGGCATTAGGGAGGTATGTGTCCATTTGCTGCAGCAGTAGGTACTTGACAATGTTAACAAATTGTGTTCATATAATTTTCCTAGCAGAATCTAATGGTTCTCATCATGAATCTTTAAAAGGAAGATGTTCTTATTAAGAGTCAGCCATATGAAACTTATTTTTCTCTGCCAGCCTGAAAGTAGTGTTTCTAGTTTTTCAGGAAAGAGATCCTGTCAACTATGTTACAAGGACAGATCCTCAACTGAGCTAAACGAGTATAGAGTTATCCTAAATTACATGCCCAAGTGCCGACGTCCAATACCCAAGAGTTTATAAAAAAATGTGACAGAGTCCTTTTACCAGGTTTCTGGGAAAAATATTAAGCAGAGCCTTGGTAAATGTGAGAAAGAGCTATCTTCACAATTTTTTTCTGAGAGCATGAACTAACCCTTGGCTTATTCAAATTGTTGTTTGACCTGAGTGTGGAAAGGCTGATCCTAAAAAACAAGGTTAGAATGGGAGCCTTGTTTTTCTGTGAGGAAGAGACAGATGTTTGACATCTGTTCAATCAGGGCTTAACATATTTGAACTTAAAAAAATGGGAGAATCCCAATTTAGTACCTGTATTTTTTTATGGTGCTCTAACCCAGTAGTGATTATAGTACGCACCATGCACAGCCATGTGCAATTACTACATTTTACTGAAAATTTGGCAGGTTTTTTTCGTTTTTATCCCTATGAATACTACTGCCTGTTTTAAATGATAGAACATGATAATAAAAGCAAAATCCATCATAATATCGGTATTGTACTAATTGCCAAGTGAAACAATTTGAGCAGGCAAATCCCCCGTATTGAAGATAGTTTCAGTAAGATGTATCACTGCTAGAAGCTGAACCACTGAGAAGAAAATTTATATTATGTTAGGTTTAAGTAGTTCTTCTGGTTACTTTTCATGCAGTTTTCAGTTATAGCAATGTTTAAAACCAGCAGTTTCCATCCTTAAGGATTTGCATTCCTTTGTTTTAGGTCCTGCTCAAAGATGACAGGCAGCTTTTGCCTTAAAGGACAAACAGTAGACAAATTCTTTAGTCCTCTGGTATGAGTTTATTTCTATTCTTCCAGGTTGCAGTGAAATACATATAAATAACGAATGTACCCAGTCTGTTCTTTCACTAGAGTGTTTTGGAAAGAGTTGTTTGCAATTCAATACAATGTTAGTGCTAAATTTGTGTATATTATAACCACAATTGCTCATTTTTTGTGAAGCAGAGATTTCTTTAGAACCATGGTAAGCAATAAACACTAGTCTTCACCTCTTCCCAGACAGGTTATTGGAACTGGTTATCTGAAATGTCTTGCATGTGACCCAATGAGAGATGCCCCAGTGTCTCACCCTTTTTTTAGGGTCTTGTGGTACTGTGCAACAGTGCCGGATAACCCCTTGTATCTGGTTTAGCAGCATCTCCAGCTGATAAGTGATACAGGAAGTACCATGTTTTCTAGGATGTCATATGAAGAATGCCTGCTGCTTCAGGCTCTGTTCTGCCCTGAGTGTGCATTTAAGTGAACATATTGGTGCTAGAGGGCAGGGTACACCAGTCTTACAGGAGAAGCTGCCTTCCTCTGAAAGTTCTAGGCATGTAAGAAAGCACATTTGATACACCTGAGTTGGCAACACTGACATTGCCAGTGACTGGTACTATCATAATTAATTCCACAGACCCAGAATGCAGATTCAGCAGGCACAAAACCAAAGGGCAAATGGGCTGTCTGAGCCTGGTGTTCCTGTATTTCAGCTTCAGACAGAAAGATCTGGTGCACTCACTGGACTTAATAATACAGATCTGGGGAATTTAGAAGGGAGGGGACCAGTGTAAGGGTAAAAGCATTATGTTTATTTGTAGCAGCTCTGTTGTATCATTTTCTATTGCAGTGCATTAGTGCAGTGTTAAATAAAATCTGCTTATTTAAAATCCTTTTAAATAGTGTTTAAATATTTCCTGCTGATACAATCTGCTAAAGTAGTTATCCTTGCTGCAGATTTCAGTTAACCTTGTCGCAGATATTAAGCCTGAAGCTACACAGACTTTTAGGGACCTTGATTATAGAGCAAAACCTAATGGTGTCATTATAAAACCACAGCTGGACAAGCTTCTGGAGTCCTTGTCCTTTGATCAGATTTGGGTAACACAGCAAGCCAGGAGAGAACTCACGCTAACCCTGCTGGAATTGCTGAGCTCTCAGGTTGCTTGAGTACCACTTTCTAAAAATTAAAATGCAACACGTTATAAAATGAGAGCGATTGGTACCTTCCAATCTTTCGTATGTACCAAAGAGAACTGGAGCAAAATAGAGCTAATAGCTGTAGAACAGGGAGAGTATTTTTTTCTCTCCTTTCTCTTCTCTCATATAAGAATTATTTTGACTGCGGGCTCTGTTTTTTCAACAATAAGAAGAAAAACATTGATTTCCAGGCTTGTCTGAATTCCATGACAAGAAATAAAACCATGAAAAACACTGAAAAGTGTAAAACACGCAGATTATTTTGTCCTGTGATATTATTTGTGAGAATTAGACATATGTAGGCTTTTTGTTCTGTATTTTCTCCTTCACAGTTATCTAGATTCTGAGATTTCTTCAAAAGACAGTGGTCTACTGAGGAGGACAGATTTACATCAAGAGTTCAATTTGTAAAATGTGAATTTACAATTTGACAGCCTTGCAGCCTTTTTTCTTCTTTTAATCAACCAGCAGAGCTTACTGTCCACACATTATTGTCTTGCAGGTTGCCTCCACTTGCATGTGGATTTGTAGGTCTTCTCCAAGACATCCGCCCTGCAGTTAGATAGCAGCAAATTCTTCTTTTGCCACTTTGTGAGATCAGTTTGCTGTAATGTTGCCTGTGTGAACATTTCTTGGGTAAACTGGCTGAATCTTGTCTACCTTGCTCTTGGATTTTTTGAAGTGTGTAACCTGTTTATCTGCGTTTTGTGTTTCGTCAGCAAGATTTTCATATAAAGTGATATAGTTTCTCTTTGTGAGCTGTTGTCTCATGGTGACCCTTGTTTGTTACCAAACACTGACAGATCTCCTAAGATTTCTAAGAACTAGAATGTGCTTTCTTGGCCATGTTGAGCTCATAGTCTGAAATACTTTTTGTGGGACCTTATTTTCAGCAGTAATTGTGGTTTGCCTGAAGCTAGTAAGGCAAAATGGTGGGTTCTGTTCTGGTTTTCATATTGCCGATAAAACAGACAAGATTTCATTCAGTCACACTTTTGTTAACATCAGAAACTGTGCAGGGTTTTATGTTCAAATTATAAGTAATATATTTATGGATCAAGAAAAGCATCTTCACTTTTCTAAAAGATTTTTGAGACACTTGGTAAATGATTTATGCTTACTTTCAGGTTTTCTGGACTCAAGTAGATGGAGATATGACACCTCTTGCACAGATGGACTAAGGCTAAACCTACTGCTTCAGTTTGAATCTCTTTGTATCCTGAGGACATACCTCACTTAGTTCTAACTTAGTAGGCTTAGATAGAGTGAGGCTGCCTTCTTGGTATTGCCAGCTGCATAATGAAGCTTCTCTCTGAGTTTTTCCTTACGCCCTGGAAAACATACTCATATTTCTCCTTACTAATTCAGGAACATTTGGTCTCCCAAACTGCTAAACACTTGATGTATATTTAATTTAAAATAGATATTCTATTCCATGCTGCTATTGCAAATAGTGTTGGTTTATCAGCTGTGATAATGTTTTGACAGAGCAGTACATGAGTTTCTCTTTGGCTAATGCTAGACACAGACCCTTCCCTCTATATCCAATATGTCCAACATTCCTTTAACAGTCGTGGAATATTGATAAATGGTGACAGTGTACAGGCAGGTAACACCACAGCAGTACTTCTAGAGGGTTCCCAACCAGGGCTTCCCCTTTCCCTTGTTTTTACTGAAAATGTGACCATGAGGGTGTTCAGTCATTACTGAAATATGTTCAGCATTTTATTTATTGAAAAAAACCAACAAAGCTATAATGAGACAAATTTATGGAAAGGGGAATCTTTGATTTTTTTGCATGTGTTTCAGACTTGTGATTTCAATAAATCTGAGAAACTTCCTCACAATTTGCCTTTCTAAAATAATTAATATAAGTCCACACTTTCCTTAGTATTTTTCTTCTTTCATAAGTCTTGTCTTGTGTGTGAAGAATACAAGACTGATTGTTACAAGGTCATAAAATAGTTGGATATAAGTTTGATCTTAAATATATTTGATGGTTAGTATGACTGGAGGAGTATTCCTGTGTTTTCAAAATCTGTTTCCCTATCCTCCTAAGTTATGTGGAAGCATCGATCTTGTCTCAGAGAGCATGAAAGCCATTCTAGGATACTTCCTTTCCTGTTGAATCATTGCCAGAAATCTAACCTTGGTTTCAACACTGATTGCCTAAATTGTTTACGTAAATGAAGTGAACATAAAGCTAATCATGTAAGAAGAACATGAGATTAGTGTGCTTTAAGTAATGCTTAGACTTATGCTCTTAAGATGAATGCAAAGGTGTATGATAAACATTGGTTTTTGCGATGGCTGCTTTGGACATACCACGTTCCTTGGTTACACAGGTACATTTGAGTCACATTTACAGTCTGCATATCATGATTTTTTTTTTTTCTGAATGTGTGGTTATGTTTAGGGCTACATAAAGTTGTTCAGAGGTGACAAGAGAATCTGGCTTATTAAGAGATTCTGGGTCCTCATTGCTTACCTATCCAGGATCATTGGCTAGACTAGGTGAGTTCATACAAAGGATGCATAAGCGCAATTTTCAGTCTGTTCTAGGAGAAATGCTGAAAATTAAGGAAATTATCAATAATGAAAAGTAACCAGTGTTGATGAAGTATGTTGATACCATCCTTTTGAAAGCTGAACTTCAACATTAGAGCTATTTATCACTTCATTTTAATAGTGTTATTTGTTTTCTGATAAAGGAACAGAAATTCAATCTAATTGGCAAGAATTTTTAAGTGTTCTCATGAGCTGGCTTGCTAGCCTTTTCATCAGCTCAAGGCTAAGTTAGACTAAAAGTAGTATTACTTTCATTTCTGCTAATATGTTTTGATTTTTTTGAGGTACAGCTCTTGGGATTTAATACCATTGTTGCAATGTCACGTAACAGTTTTTAAGCTGTTAAATTGTAGTAGGAATTAAAATACGTGCACAATTAAAGTCTTCCTCTCAAGTTTGCAGACAGAGAAAAAGTACATAGAAAGTTTATCAAGGAAAATTCAAAATCAAGTGAAATTCACTGAAGAAATGAAAAGATTAAATGAATAAATAAATGTTACCATAAAAAAGGTACAAGTCTTAGCTTAATTATGAAAAAAAGTTGTGTGGCAAAGATTGAGGCAAAATAGCCAAATGTTAGTTAGAACTAGAAAATAATTTAAAATATTTGCACACAGGACAAAGGAAAATCCAGGTAGAAAAATAGATGAAGTTCAAAACAATTTTGAAAAATTAGAAGGTAGCTTCTTCACTGAAGAGCTTGTCCCTAGTGGTGCTTCTTTGGGATGTGTATGAATCAACATTGTGGTGCCTCAGCCTGAGAACCAAAAAATATTAAAGCAGTTAGACTGAAATTATCACCAGGTAACAGAGGTAGAACTGCTGCGGAGAAAAGCCATAGGTTCAGCAAAATCTGTGACCTATCATAAAAATTCTGGTCACAACAGGTATTTAGAGGCTTCAGTGGCGGGGTGAAGATGTGAGTGGATGCAGAGATTAGTGTATTTCCCCTGGAGGTCCAGCTAGAGGAGCAATATGTCACATTAATTGCGAATCTTAGAGTCAGAGGATTATAGAATTGCCTGGGTTGGAAGGGACCTTAAAGATCATCTCGTTCCAACCCCTCTGCCCTGGACAGGGACACCTTCTACTAGACCAGGTTTCTCAGAGCCCCATCCAACGTGTCCTTGAACACTTCCAAGAATGAGGCATACACAAGTTCTCTGGGCAACCTGTTCCAGTGCCTCACCACCCTCACAGTAAAAAATTTTTCCTGATACCTGATCTAAACCTCATCTCCTTCAGTTAGAATCCACTCCCCCTTGTCCACTCACTACGTGCTCTTGTAAAAAGTCCCTCTCCATCTTTCTTGTAGTTTCCCTTCAGGTACTGGAAGGTCGCAATTTGGTCACCCTGAAGTCTTCTTTTTTCCAGGCTGGACAATCGCAATTCTCTTGGCCTTTCCTCACAGGAGAGGTGCTCCATCCTTCTAATCAACTTGGTAACCCTCCTTTGGACTCAGTCCAAGCTACGTTCTTCCTGTTCTTCAGTTGCAAGTCTTGTGTTCTCTTAGTCACGTCCCTGAGTATCACAAGAACATTCATAAGGATGACACCAGTAATGTGACCTAGAGCAGACACATACCCAGGAATGACTCCTAATATAGTGTCTGTTGCTTTTCTGCAAGAAAGAAGTAGTGATTAAAAAAACCTAAACAGTCTATCTGGGAAAAACAACTAAAGTAAAAATTTGTGAATCAGTGGGACTGAACAATATACTGTGTTCTATGTAGACACGACTAGGGTGGGGGAAGAGGGTTGAGGTGAAATACGAAAGCCTCTTAAGGGTTTGCCACTTGTGAATTATGCATCTCACTCGCACTAGTAGGCGTAAATGCATCATTCTAATCTGTTCTTATTACTTATTTATAGCACGCAGTAGCACGTAAATTCTGTGCCTCCTTTGTAGAGGCTTACCATGCTAGTTAAGGTATGCAGATATTTCAGGGAGCCTACACAGACAACTTTCTTGGCATAGCATTCTGTTGCCAATTAAAGGGCATAAACTTCAAACAATAAATTTAGACAGCTCTTCCCCCACCATTTACAGGAGGAATATGGACATGATGTAAGAAATAAGGTGTAGGATCAACAGATAATAAGAGCATTCATCTTGAAATAAACTACTCTACATTATTATTATTTATGATAGTAACTAGTATTAATAAACTACACGTGGGATAGAGGAAAAGCCTGCAACAACCACTGAATTTATGAGACTGGGGACAGATGCATGCTCTTTCTGTTATATCGCTGGCACTGATCGATTTGTATTTTTCCCTGATGATGGTTTATGCCATTATAACTGTTTGGTGGCTCCTTACTATTGACTTATGGTTACAAAGCACTTCACAAACGAGAACAAGCCTCTGGACATTATATCCTAATCTGCACATCCTATAGATACGCCATAATACAGAGCAGCTGACTGCACCACCTGTGATCTGTGTACCCACAAACATGATTTATTCCGGTAATCCCAGTTTAATGCATCACATCAGATTGTGGCAGTTATGTTATCTGATGACATTACTGACACTACATGACATAACTGAGTAGTGCAACATGTCAAGTTGAAAAAAACTTTGGGCTTTTCATTCTTTTGGTTTTGTTTTTGTGTGCATGTGTTTTTGAAAATAAATATAAAGAGAGAAAACTTTAAAAAAAAAAAAAAAAGAAGGAAACAAAAATGGGGGAATGAATCCAAATAATTTTCCCCAATCACACATTGACCATATTAATGACTCCACAGCTGGGGCTGTGGAGAGAGGAGAGCCTGTAGAAGTACAGTATATTTTACCATGCTGCTAATTCCCTGGTCAGCTGAAAACTAGCTCAGCGTTTGTAGTCTTGCAACAGATTTAACTTGCTATAAATTGTTTTGTTTAGGATCAGTGCTCAGAAACTCAGTACTCCCACTATCCTTGTTCTAGCACTACAGTAATGTTTTGGCAAACCCCTTTGTCCTCTGACTATATTTCAGATGTACAGAGCTGTTCTGGTCCTGGGAAGGTGATTATTATTCTAGAGAAACTATTAAATCACACAATGCCTTGCCTAGACGGTGAGAGTTGTTCTCTAATCATCCTGCATGCCTGGTACTATACAAAATGATGGAACAAGTTAGCCATGATGGATTTAAAATGCAGATATTGCTAAATAAACCTCATAACGTGTAAATCACTAACTTAATCAACCTGTAGTTGGTGGCAGTTCAAACCGCCCTCGTCATAGTTTTTCCTATTTTGGTTCCAATTTCTAATCTGATTGTGCTGTATCAAGCTTCTTCTTGTTTGGTGGATTTGTTTTTGTTGAGTATTTTGTTCATTAAAACAATTGTTTTGGGGTTAAAATGGTATTTTGTGATTTAGTATGCATATTGAATTCTATTAAGAAAAATCTAGTAGTAACATTGTTTGATTTTTGTCATGGAAAGTATTTCTTTTGGAAATTAATTTCTTTAATCGCATCTCTCTTTTTTTTTCCTTGGAGAGAAAATTTAAAAAATAAAATACAGTGTTGAAGAGTTCTAAATTGTCTCAGATACAAAGAGAGAAGTATAGAAATCTTTCAGGACTGTTCTACAGATTTGCAAATTACAGTGATGCTTATAAAAATAATTTTAGAAATATGATGTTGATACTTAATGTCTCTCCACCTGAATCTGATTTATAAAGATAAGCCTGAATCTTCTTGTCAGCAGTAGTAGATGTTCCATGATATTGGGGGGGGGGGTGATTTTCTCTGAAAATTCCACTTTCTAAATTATTGCATGTCCTTTTTCCACTACCCCTGTATTACTGAAAGGGAATTCATGGGAACAGAGCATCCTAATTGCTTTTCTGTGTAGCACTTGCTATCTTATACCCCTATATGGTGTGCCATCTTCTTTGTTTCCTTCTCTCAGGTTGTTTTTGCAGCCTCTCTTCCTAAGAAAGTGTTTGTAAGTCTGTGCTATCTCACTGCTATTTTCCAGACAGACTTTATTTCTGCACTCTGTAATATATGCTTCCAGATGAGACCCCACTGTTGATTTATATAAAGTGGATAGTAATAGTTGCTATATTACTTACCATACGTTTGTGTATAACTTCATATCTTACTGGCTTCTCTTGCCACAGTGGCACATTCATATATGTTCTTCAGTGGGTTGTAAAAGTGGCAGTCTGGCACTTCTTGTGGCCTGATACAATTACCTCAGCACCAAATGTTAGGTAGATCTGAATTTTGTTTCTCCCACTGCAGCAAGATTGGAATTACTTGGGATGTACTTCTGCTGGTGAGCCAAAGGGTCCTTGGTCATACTAATGTGAATCCAGAGTAGTTCCAGTTTTATAGAAGCAGGTATCTGAGATTCAAATTTGCAATGTATTTACCTGGTGCAAATATATTTTCCAGTTGTGAATATAAAGCTGAAGTAATACAGAGATAAAATGTTTAAAACACTTTTTTTCCCTTTTTCAGTTTTTGGGCTAAACATTGACTAAGACATCATGGTTCTTATGATGTATACTAACAACTCCCCTCTATTGAAGCTGATAGAAATACAGTGACTGGATTGAAAGCGTTCATGAATGGAAATTTTCATTTAAATCTTAGAATAGGTCTGCTTCATTCCATATGATGTGTAAAGCAATGAGAAAAATAAAACTAAGATAGTGATACTGGCCACAATTACTTCTCTTCATGTGCCTGGTAAGAATTAATGTACTCTGTCCTCCTACTGCTTTCTCTCCCTCTGACCTTCAAACTCACTTTATTTGTCCAACTATTATAACTGAAGTAAACTAGAGAGACAGTGAGTGGTTTTAATTCTAGTAAGCAAAGATGTAACTTGGAAGTTTGTTGGGCTCATTTGATGATGAATGTTTGCACTGACTGAGTGGCTCTTTGTTGTTTTGGCAGCAAGAGAAACATTTGAAAAAACCTCTGGATGATGAGAGTTGTTCTCTCACCATCTATATTTTTCTGATGTTGACTAATGATGATGAGTCAGGGGAAAATGTGTCAGGGACATAATGGGAAGAAGGTTTCCAAGGAGCACTGTGATTTTTCTGTGGTCAGTGACACGGTATGTCTTTAGTCACATGAGGAATCAGGTAGATTAGTTGGTGATAAAGTGTTAAGAGAAGTGTAAATGCTCTTCTCTGATGTTTCGTTTCTGCTTTTCCTTAACCATGTGGTGTGGGGCACTCCACATGATTTGAGTTTTCTTCAGCTGAGCATCTTTAGGATTTCAAGCTAGTATGTCCTAACTGGAGAGTAAAAGCAGCCTGAAAATGCACCCATAGCAGCTATCCCAGGGATGTGGCTTTGAAATGAAAGACTTAGATTCCAACTTTTGTAATGGGGTAGGAATAGTAGTCATGTTTAAATAAAAAGATGTGTATCTATCTAAGTGAAGATTAGAAATAAAATAGTTTTACTAAAATAAAACGGAAAAATGAAACACTTTAATCAGGAATGGATGCTGATGTGGCCTTGTGAATTGGCCAGGATGAAACCTAACTTTTGAGGCATGAGTTTGGGCTCAAAGAAGTACAAGAGTTTGGGCCAATAAATAGCAGAAAGTTTTTCTATACAACAGTTGAGGGTGTAAGAGAGCATAACCAAGAGACACTGTTACTAAAAGTGGAAACAAACTTTATAATCTTTGCTGTTAAAACATAATTATATTCAAAAGCCTTAATGTACTTTGGAGCTGCCCCTTTTCCGTAGTCCTACCATGTGCATGTAAAATCTTTACTAATTGTTTGAAATCATAGCAAACTGAAATGATTAAAGATCCTCTTGTTTCATATTTATGCCAAAGGGTTTTTTTTCTTGAATATAACTTTTTTTATACAGTCTAACATGTAATTGTCATGTTTTCATGCTCCCATATGGTTTTGTGCCATGCTCTTTATTTCCTAAGATGGGACCTGGAAATTTCCTGGATTTTTCTTAAGTGTAAAAATCTCAAAAGGATTGAGGTTTTCATAGAATGGTCTGGGTTGGAAGGGACCTTGAAGATCATCTAGTTCCAACCCCCTGCCATGGTCAACGTCACCTTTCACTAGACCAGGTTGTTCAGAGCCCCATCCAACCTGTCCTTGGACACTTCCAGGGAAGGAACATCTACAGCTGCTCTGGGCAACCTGTTCCAGTGCTTCACCACCCTCACAGTAAAGACTTTTTTTTTTAATTAATAATTTAGAAAACCAGAAATATTTACTGCTGAACAAATAGTTTATAAAGCACATCAGCATTTGGTGGCCAGTTGGAAGCCAAGTTTTTTTGTCCATTATGTCAGTCTTTGCTGGTTAGAGAGTAGAATAACAGCTTGTGGTGCTTCCTGAAAATAATTATTTGAGACCCTGAGTTTATTTATTTCTCTTTATTTCTTGGCCTTGTTTTTAATGGCTTCACAAAATTCTTTTAGTTGTTGCTCTGCAACATTACAGAGTCACATGAGCATTCTTAATTATTAATTAATATCTGTTAGAATTTATCTTGGAAGATAACTGTTTTCCTCAGTTAATGGGCCACTTGCACATGTGAAAGCCCTTGGTAGTTTAGACAATTAAGTGTACAAGCACACGGTTTTCTTCAGCTTGCCTGAGCTGGCTGAAGTACCTAAGTGGTGTCATTTGTGACACTGTTTTTTTCTGAATTATTTTCAAGGGAATGTTGAGTAGGGTGTGGGGTTTGCAGGAGATCTATGGAATGATGCAGCAATAGTATAATACCTTTCCAAAGAAAGTTGTACATTAGTGATTGTTCTTTGAGAGTGGTCAGTGCTTTATAAACAAAGCAAGCAGTACTGTACTAAAAGTTAAATATGAGTTGTTGCTTGCTTTCAGAAAATGGTGGAAGGCAGAGGACTGCTAATGGTGTCTGATGGAGCAAGCCTGATAATGTGATCTTGACACTTAGCATAGGAATTAGAGATTTTTTTTCATTTTTTTGATGCATAAAAATCAGAATGGGTCATTGTTGTATTTAGTGATGGAGATTTATGGTCCCAAAGAATTTATCTTCTAATTAAATATTAAGTTACTGTGGGTTAATGTAACAAGTTCTGAGAAACAAGATGAGAGAACAGAATAAGGATGTGAGTAATGAGCTGAAGAGTTTGTACAGTCTACTTACATAAACTACACGGTGATTGGAATTCTTTGGAAATTTTTCATTTTCATACTCTCTCAGCAGGTTTTCTTTGTTGTGCTGCTAACAATCTCTTGCTACTATGCTGCTGTATTATTTTCTCTTGAATTTAACAATGGGATAGCTATTGACTTGATTATTTTCCTGAGAGGAACTATGTGGGGTGCCTTACGCAAGTCATGTGAGCACTCAACAAGATGGGACGTTGCCATTTCTGGCCCTTAAAATAGTTGCCTGAAGTCAGGGAGACTGGAAACAGGGTGGAAGAGGGAAGGAATTGCAGTAAACCTGAATATCAAATATCTTCCATATAAATTAAAACATTGTAGATATTATTACTGTGTTATTTCTGAATGGTGATGTACTCTGATGACGTGATGGTAAAGCTCATGTTTTGTTAAATCTCGAATTTCAGGTGTTGTGATTTGGTTTTTTTTACTATACTGTGTTTTTCTCTCTATCTTAGTAACAACTTCCATGCTAAAAGTAGCGCTGTAATGTTGCATATTATCTTTCAATGACTATCCATTAAATTTGATCAAAGCAAGGTGAGTGTTCTTACTGACCATGCAAAGAGGGTCATTCTTTATTCTTTCTGTCTCAGGCACTGATTGTTCTATCAGGACCTATGCTGGTGGTTATTAGCAACTGCGCAGATACCAACTATGTTGGTTAGTGTGGGAAGTTCCACATAGACCACATATGTAATAAAAGAACTGGTATGCAAATATTGATTTTAATGATAGCTATAGTTAATTCTCCTGCTGACATGTGAGTTAGAAAATAATTTAGTTTTTATGTACTGCCTCTGAGGTCAAAGAGGTGAAAAGGTAGGTTGATCCTTTCTCGCCCTCTGTGCCACCTTTTTCTTTGGGGAAAGTGGGATTTTATTTTAGTTTTTTTTTCTTTGTTTTGTTTTTGACACAAAAATGCAGAATTATTTTTCTGTCTACCTACTAATTTAATAGGATGATTTGAGGGAATCCTTTACCCCCAAGAAAGTGTCTTTTTTTCTCTATCCTTTGGTACCCTTTGCCCTTCTGAGTCTAGAAATGAAAACAAGACCAAATCCTGAATTGTTATTTTCTTTTTCCTCAGTGAACTTCTATAATTTTTAAGTTTAGCTTTGTTTTGGTAAGAAATAAATGGTTTCAGAGAGTAGTTATTGGAATATTGAAATAAGAAACATACGATCTTATTTTTAAGTGACTGAGGGAACTGGAACTGTAGAATAGATGGGAATATAGCCTGATAAGGGAAATTTGTAAAAAAGAAATTTCAGTTTTTGCTGTAAGTTTAAAGGAAATAATTGTGTCCTTATTGGGCTCATTTTGTAAATTAAGATCAATGAAATCCTTCCAACCAACAGCATGGAATCAATTGTAAAATAACATATAATTCATGCTCTATATTGTAAATTATAGTTTGTTTGACATTAATCACTGAGTTTTCCATGCACTGGGGTGCATTTTCTTGTAGCACATTTCCACATAATGCTCGTGGATCCATTTCTAATGTGTTTGAGAGCGATCTGCTTTTCATGTCTACAATTGCCTACATTTGATCTTATGCAAATCATGCAATCAAGCAAATGGAAAGGAAGGCATTGTTGCTAGAGGACCTTGACAAACAGTGGCTTTGTAGTTTTAAGAACCTCCTCCCTCCTCCTTCATCTTCATGTTTGTATCTGTAGTTGTTTGAATTCGGTGATCCATTATGAAACACATTGAACTTTAAATAGGAAAATACCTGCCAAATCAGATCGTGACAAATAATTGCTTTGATTACAATGTAATATGATTTTATTGTTCAGTTTGTCAGTTTCTGGTTCTAACCTTTCAGAAATACTGCCTACAATTATTTGTTGGCTCATCCAAACCTTGATGAAGTATATGGAGAGATTTTAATGGGTGGCAAAGCTCATGCTCTAATTTCTTTGTTTTCTACTCCTGCTTCCACAAACATAATGTTTCTTTTTAACCTTTTCCCACCTAATCTTTGAGATTCCTTTGAAACTTTCTATTTGGCATTTAGTAGACAAAATACTTCAGTGTTAATAAATCAAGATGAGGAATAAAGGTTTTCTTTGATCTTGTTGACATGTTGCTTTTTTCCCCATATTTTATATTTTGACTCTCTTTTTTTTTTTTTTAATCTCCTATCTTTCCCTTCCCTCTCAGTATGCTTATCAGTTGATTCGAAAGGATCTCACTGCTCATATGTGCTGTGTTTGCGTTTTGTTATTCTTGTGTTTTTTTAAACTTTACATGTTAGCCTGTCTTGTCTTTTTTGCTTTTTAAATTCTAGAGACTGAGAGATACATAGTAACTTACAGTCAATTATTTTTTTCAAGGAGGGAAATAAAAAATGTTTCCCCTCTTCAAATTACACTAGGTATTTCCAGAAACTCTTATGCCTTCAAGTAGTTCCATCAACTACAGTGTGCATCAAGCTACCTTTTTAAAAAATTGCAGTTCTAGATGTGGAATTTTCCTTAAAGGAGGGGAAAATAACCCTCACCAACAAGGAAAAGAGTGATCCACCACTAACAAATAGAAGAGATATCTACTTTTTCTCTTTTCCTTTCCCTTGTGTTCACTCTGCTTTGTGAAGCCCCACAATATAGTTTCAGCTTAGAGAGAAGAATGCATATTCACTGTTTACAAGGTTAGCAATTAAATAGGTGCCATGACTTGACTTCAGCTGTTTGTTTTAGGATTGCTGAAAGTAAAATCCTTCTGGTCACTTGTTTGCACACCCACAACATGGAGTATCTGATACTTCTGTCGCAGACTTTCAGCTCCATTGGTACTTTTTCTGGCTGCTCTGATGGTAGCTGCAAGGAATAAGGGATCCAGGAAGGTGTGCACTGATGAAGGCAGTACAGTCGGTGCAGTATGTGGAGTTTACTTTCCCTGCTTGCTGAGCCAGCTTGAGCACCTGCTCTGGAGTGTGCTTTCCCCCTCTCACGGACATAAGCACTGCTTAACCCTGGTAGAATCAGTCCCATTATGTTGATTAAACATGTCACTGCGTTACAGGCGTTCACTTGATTTTTTTAGCTACAGCATTTTTTTTTAACTCACGCTTCGCCATGTGCTCCATAGAACAATACCACTGAGTGATACAGTATTTTCAATAAAAATGCACAAGTTCATTCTCTCCTCACACAGAATGGAGCAAATCAGAAGAAATTCCATTCCAGCAGGGACTGAAATCATTATATGAGGGGAAGGCTAATGGAAGAGAAGTTGGGTCTACAACATCTCTGCTTTGGTGATATGTTTCTTACCCAATTGCAGTTTTTGTTGCCAAGACCTCAATTGTAAATTCCTTCTTAAAGGGTTTGCTTATTAAAGTCTGTGATTTGTATTTTAATTAAAAAAAAAAAAAAGAAAAATATTAGAAAATTAGGTCTGTATTACTTTCATGCAATAATTTTTCTGTTAAATGTTCCTTTATTAGTATAGGGAAGCATATATGATGCTAAGATCTTTTAGAGCAGCAAAAATGCTACATTTTATTCACCATTTTCGGCAGTAATTGAAACTCGGGATAGCTTCATAATAAATAACCACTGAACAGGTTTTTTGCTATAGCAGTCTTTACTGAAATATATTTTACAGTTGTTTGGTGTTTGTGCAGCTGAAGACAAACAGGCAAAGAGAGAACAGACCAGTATGAGTGGTGGCAACAAGGAGCTTCCTTTGTGTTCATGCTTATAGTGAAATTTGTATGGCATGAATCATTGTACGTATTGATGTTTTACATTCATGTACCATACGGCACATTTAAAAAAAAATATATAATCCAGCTGTGTTAATGAATCTTGTTTTTCCCATTAATTTGATTTGATTTAATCAGCTCAAAGGTGTTTGTTTGCCAGTGTAGCAAATTGATGTAGTATGTAGCACCTAAGAAGCTAACATGTTTGGGGTTTTTTTTGTTTGGGTGGTATACACTCTAGTGGAAATGGAGTACGATGGAGTCACCTCAACCAAAGCACAACCCACAGATCTATTAGGAGTAAAAATTTGAATTTATTTGCTTTTAAAGAACCAGCACCTATTCACTCCTCTGGGACAAACCTGAAACATTTAAGAGATACAGGTCCCCCTTCCTTTTGATTTTCTGAATTCACTACTGTCTGAAAGCTAAAGAAAAACAAGGTAAAACTGATACACAAAGTAAATTCATATTATTTTTTGTCCTAGATTTAGCAGTTTTTACGCCACACCAGTTTCTGCTCACTGCCTGCACGCTTGCTGGCTGTACAAACAGTTCCCAGGTCACCTTGTTTACAGCACAGCTGCCACCATCTCACGTAGATGCCCCGGTCCTGACGGTTTTGGATTCTAGAACGATACATGTACAGTAAGTAAGGATTTCTTCTTTACTGACAACACAAGAGTGCATCAGTTTATTCAAGAATTCCAGTGAGTTCAATCAGGGGAAGGGTTTGTGACATAAAATTAAATTTATTATGATTAAATGCATAGAAGTGATTAGTTTAGTGGTTCTGTGAACCTTCTGATTATCACTTGCCAACTTAATTTCCATTTTGTCTTTACGCAATCAGTATAACCTACATATGGGCATAGCCTCTGCAAACTTCAGTGCAGGAAGTGTTCTGGTGATATGCCCTTTTGTAGCCCCTGCTTTGTGTGTTACTGTAATCATTTATCTATTGAGTGCAAATACAGCAATAGAGGTATGGCTTAGATTTATTTTTGTGGTTGCATGGCTGTGTTTTCAAATTCTTAAAATAAATCCCTCAAAGTCACCTAAACAAAGCCTTACATTTTTCAGTATGGTCTGAATCTTTTTTTTTTTTTTCTGGTCTTAATCACATTTTGCTTTTATTTGCAGATGGAAAGAACCAGTAGAAGTAAATGGAATCCTAGATCGCTATATAATTTATATTGCCAACAATGAGCAGAATTTTACAAAGTGGAATGTAATCTATAACAGCACAGAACCTTTTCTGGATTTTACTATTCCGCAGCTTTCCCCGGGTACTGAATACCTCATAAAACTAGCTGTAAGTTTTAAAGATGTGTAGTAGAGGTATAAAATGGTGAAAATGATTGT
>JAYRBT010000114.1:20516766-20529266 GCA_036023395.1 Myiotriccus ornatus
AATTGACCAGAAATATATAAAATGCTTTAAAAATGTCTCCTGGACCCAACTTACAAAAAAAAATTGAATGTATTTAAAAATATTAACCTTTCGTATTTTCTACGATGTTATTTTGTTCCTTCTTCATAAAATCTGTATTAGAAGGAAATAGCAGAGAGAAAGAGTTCAGTGTGAAGTATCATTTTGTTTATTCAAAACATTTTAAGAGACATTAGTGTTTTCATTGCGTTTCTTTATCACTGGTTTTATTTTGTGACGAAATAGAACAGCTTCAGCTCAATAGCAAACCTGAAAATATGTGAATAAAAGCAGGGGATTGTCTCTTGTTTTAAGCACACAGTTCATTTTATAACAATACCTATATAAGGATATTTGCTTTGATAAATGCCATAGAAAAATATTCTGCTCTTGATTATGAATAAATTTACATTTATGTAGACTGGGTATGCATTCATTTTTTCTTAACATGCTCTTGAATGTTCTAAATATTATACCATAAAAAATAAGCTACCTTCAGGTAATGATAAGGATCTGACTTGAACCTGAAAACAACAAGAATATTCAGTCTAATTAAAGCTTAGATTCATGCTGAAATTAATTCATTTGTGCCTAGATATTTCAGCATAGCAAATTGTATAGCATATAAAACAGCACCATGTCCAAAACTAAGGCAGTACATCAACAAGCATTTTATGCCTTTACAAACAGGCAGAATTATCAAAAGAATTTGTGCTGTTCTTCACTGTGCCACAGCTCTTCTCTGCTCCTGCCCAGCTTCTGTGCATGGGGCCACGAGGAGAGAGGATCATGGAAGAATTAACAGCTGTGATCTGGAGAGCACCTGGAACTGCTTCTTTTGGTGGCTCTGCCTTGGGATATGGGACAATGTGTTGCATGGATGTTGTTTTTGGTTCATCAATGTGCATAGCTTTCCTAGAAGTTACTGAATAAATTTTTAGGAAACTTTGATATCTATATTTTATTTTTCATTTCTTCTTTTTCCACCTCCTCCCCCCCACCCTTACTATGTGCATTTAATCAGTTGTAACCAGAAAGTAAGAAAGGATAATTTCTTCTAGTGACAAAAAAACCCAGATTTACCTGGATAAAATGCAATGATCTCTGATAGGCAGGTTTGAAGATTTAAATGTCCTTGCAGCTTTGAAAATAACAAGTCTAAAAGTGCATGAAAAGCCCAATATCCTTGAGATGTGATAGCTTTCTTAAAACATTTGGATCCATGTTACTTGTATACTTTATGAAAAGAAAAAAAAACAAGCAAAAAACCACCAACAAAAAAACAAACCCCCAAAATCCAAATCAAGCATGCATACCTGCAAAAAATTTGAAATATTTAGTATTTCATATATAATTTAACTGAAATTCAATAAAAAATTTAAAATAAAAAGAAAAAAAGCAATAGTCAACAGTGGCTACTTGACTATGTTATTCCTTTTTTTTTTTGTTAGAACAAAATATTACTATCAGCTAGAATCCTTTCCTTGTTGCACAGGTAAAATTAATTTTCTTTTGCATTCATTCAAAAATTGGTTTTGGTTTATGTTGGAAATTGAATTATCAAAAGTTGCATATTGAACACAGGAATCAGGAACATCATCAGCACCTCACAGGCTGCTGGCTTTAACTTTTGTATGACAGGTTAATGTAAGTACATTAAATAAAATTAGCAAAATGTTTATATGTTGTTACCAATTTTCAGAATTGACTACTGCCATTTTTTATTTAGCAGTTGTATTCATAAATGAGTGCAACAGCTTTTGTAAGCAAATCTAATGCTTCTTTCCAAAAGTCAGCCAAGAAGACTTAAGGTCACTTCTTCATGGACTAGCTCAAGGAAACTTGTTTTTGTTCTATTCATGCTCTAAGCTGGATGGGTGTGAGCCAGGCCAGTCTGAAAGCAAATGGAAAGCTGAAAGGCTGCCTTTAGAAGCCAGGGTGTCTCACTCATTTCTGTGAGTTGAGTGCTTTAGTGATTTTCTCCTCAGGACTGTGTTGTGTGGGTAAGCTGTGGAGCATCGCTATGTAATGTCATTTTAGGTGGTTTGTTTGTCCTTTGGCTGACTAGTCGCTTTGGTTTTTTTTGCAAATTTTACCTGAAATCTGTTTCTCAGTGAAGTTCAGAATGACAAAATGGGACTTGATCTAGATGTAGGATTTCATGGCTTTGAGCATCACTGGATGTGATTGCCAGAGTCCAGTCATTTTGGATACATTGACCCAAAATTCACCTGTTTACAAAAGAACCAGAAGCTACATGTCCCAGCAAATTTCATGGTACAAAAACTGAGCTGCATGACATTCAATAAATAAATTAGTGGGAAGGCTGCTGTTACCAAGCCCTTAAAAGAAGAAGACCTCCACTGCTGAAGCAGGCTTGGTGGAACTTAATTAACAAGGCAGTAAGGAATGTACAAGGAAGAGGCTTTCTAGAACTGGTCTTTTGGGCTTCTTTATTAAGCTAGTAGAAGGGAAATAATTCAAAGATTACTCTGCCTTTACTGGAAGGATAATTTTATTAAATATTGTTCTCATCAAAATGCTAATAGTTACCTCAGCATCCATCTAACCTGACTGTATTTTTTGGGTTTTGTTGTTTTTTGTGTTTTTTTTAAACACTATCATCTTTAAAGTAAAGGCCATTTTTTGATGTTCCCAAAACTGAGGTTTCCTTCTTTCATCTTTATTTGGTAGTTCAGACTGAACACGGGGAGTCATTCCTTAGTTGTGTTGTGAGTGTAATTTCCAGTGAAATCAAAATAATTGTGTATAAAATAGTTCCTCATTTACGAACAGTACTTATTTTTACCCATGCTGTCAGTATAAACTTTTGGAGGGGTTAGGAAATATGTTGACTGCTCTCTGATTTGAAACACAATGGGAAACGGGAAGTTGAAGGCAATCCTTTCAAAGAAAATATACTAGATTAAGAGAAACATTTTGTTTCTGGGGATCTGGTCAGCAAGGTTATTTTTCCTTTGTGTGCTGATGATCTGCAGCGGGCTACTCGTCCACTTCAGCACATGGGCAACTCTGGAAAACACAGGAGGTCTCATAAATTTTATCTAACTGTATGTCTGAATCTGAATCTTTGTTGAATTCAAGTTTTGATTTATTTAATTGTTAAATAATAAAACCAAAATAAACAATAAACTAATACAAAAATCTTTAAATCCAGTACAGAGTATATATTTTTGTATTTTTTTTTTAACTTTTCTGAGAACTGCTGTTTCTTGTCATGGCTAGTCCAAGTAATTGGCAGGCCAGCACATGTAAAGACCATAGTTGTGTGCATGTAAAACTTTAAAAGCTTTATGGGGTGATATGCACATTTCCTTGCATATTGTGTTATTTCATAATCAAGTGAAATAGGGTGGTTAATATTTTTTCCTCTGGTAACTGAAATACAAATTATTTTACTTTATTTTCCATAGACATGTAATAATAACTGGTACATACTGGTTTATAATGGAGTGATTTTTCACTATTTTAATCTGCATCTGCTGTTGTGAAGTGTGGCACTGTCTGAATGGCATTTTTTTCTCAATGGCTGTTCCTTGAGATAATTTTTTAAGTTCCTTGCAAGGTCGTCAGTATATTCTGTGTCTGGAACTTGTGAGAGATTTTCAGTCATTTACTGAAGAGTTTTGTACTGTTAATAATATATATTGTACTATAATTATCTTAACTGTGGCTGCAAAAGCAGTGGAAATCTGATTGATTATGAGTCACATTTAAATGGAAAATGCTGCAAGTCAAACAGCACAATATTTTAGCTATATTATACCTAAAACATAAGTGTCATGAGTTATCTTACATCATCATGTTATTTAAAAGAAGTAAACAAATTTATGCTAAGAAAAGTATCTTTTATGAAAATGACAGACTTACTAAGTTTAGATATGGAAGAACAATAAAACGTTAGCAAAAAAAAAATTGCTAAAATATTGGTACTACATTGAAATATGTTTATTTGTTTTGATTAATATTTTAAGGCTTGCACTGGAGGTGGATGTTCAGTAAGCGAAGCTAGCACAGCTATAACAGATGAGAGTACACCAGAAGGTGTTCCTGCTCCAAAAGCCCAGTCGTATTCATCTGACTCCTTTAACATCTCATGGACTAAGCCTGAGTATCCGAACGGTAAGTGAACTCTTTTAGCCTCAAGTTAAAAAGATGATTAGTAAAGGTAAATTAATATTCTAAATGGCAGCTTATATGTGGTGCTTAATTTTTAATGATCATTTTAGCACATAAAATACCTGAGATAGTATCATTGTCTGCAGCTGGGAGATTGTGGTTTTCAGCCTATCGTACTGTTTCAGTGGCTCAAAAGTGCTCCCTTTTGATAGTTCTTGTGTACTACATCTCATTGTTTAATGTTTTCCAGGACAACTGAGCTGAGGAATAGGCATTCCTGGAGAATATCAGTCTAGGATGTTAATTTCATCCTCCAGTAAAACATTAATTTCTTTTACATTAATTAATTAATTTCTTTTATGTTAATTGATATGTAATAATAATTAGATTTGTGTTTTGTGTAGTCATCATTTCCATGGGTGTGAAAGTTAAACAATATACTTTCTTTTGTTGAGAAATGTTTTCCATTATGAAATATCCATCTGTAAAACTTTTGGACAAGTTTTACATTTCTATTGAGTTTGCACACTGTCACCTTGGAATTCACTCTGATTTTATTATCATGTATATAACAGTTTAAATCACTGCAGAGGATGCTACGTAGAAATCACTAAATTTAAAAGAAAAGAAATACTTTTCTTCGTTGGCTTAGCATGTTGATATTGATATATTATTTCTCCTAGTGGTTTTACATCAATTTCATTTTTGTCCTGCAAGTTTTTTCCTGCTTTCAATTGTGCTAGAGCACATCCGACTTGTAAAACTTCCCTAAACACACTGTAAATGATTTCCACAAAATTGTTGATTGTAAAACTGCACATACATAATATTCTGTGAGCTCTTACAATAATTTTAGAAAAAAATAAAAGTATGGAATATGTTAAATAATGTATTTGATAATTTATGGTTCTTTCATTGGAAGTTGTTGTGGAATATTTTGCTTACTACCCCCTTAGAAACTCTCTAACCCTGTTTCTAAGACCTATCAGCATAGGTGGCAAAGGCAAGGAGGCAGGAGAAAGGGGAGGGGTAAGGGATGGGAAGGGAGCAAATGGGGTAGAAAGGTCATGTATGTAGCTTAGTGGCTAAAGTCTAAATAATTTTCACTAAAATAGGCATTTTTTTATAGTTTGTCTCAGGAGCTGATCCTGTTACCCTTTCATTGTGGAAAAAAATCGAAATAGTTTAGAGAGTGGTTTAACTAATCAAATAAGTATAAATATAAATGTACATATATGCATAGCAACAGCACAGGACAAAGACCTATAGTTTAATAAATAAGTTTCCACCAACTTCCTTTAAAACAACTTAAAGTTGGGATCCATGAGTAAATTTGGGTGTTGTATCTTGTAATACAGCATTTACTGTGTACAGGTTGGCTCTCCTTTTAAATACTAATAAACAGCTTGTTTGGAAAAAACTGAGGGTGGTAGTGCACCCTCAGCAAGTTCACAGACCTCACCAAGTTGGGCAGGAGGGTTGGTCTGCTGAAGGGTAGGAAGGCCCTGCAGAGGGATCTGCACAGGCTGGATTGATGGGCCAAGGCCAGTGGTATGAGGTTCAACAAGGCCAAGTGCCTGGTCCTGCATTTGGGTCACGACAACCCCGTGCAGCGCTACAGGTTTAGGGCAATGTTGCTGGAAAGCTGCCCAGAGAAAAAGGACCTGGGGGTGCTGGTTGACAGCTGAACATGAGCCAGCAGTGTGCCCAGGTGGCCAAGAAGACCATTGATATCCTTGCCTATATCAGAAATAATGTGGCCAGCAGGACTAGTGAAGGGATTATCCTCCTGTACTTGGCACTGGTCAGGCTGCACCTCAAATCCTGTGTCCAGTTCTGGGCCCCTCACTACAGGAAAGAAATTGAGGTGCTGGAGCATGTCCAGAGAAGGCCAACAGAGCTAGTGAGGGGTCTGAAGTGAAGGCCTTATGATGAGCAGCTAAGGAAGCTGGGGGTGTTTAGTCTGAAGAATGCTCAGGGAGACCTTATTGCTCTCTACAGCTGCCAGAAAGGAGGTTGGGGTGAGGTGGGGGTTGGTCTCTTCTCCCAGATAAGAAGCGATAGGACAAGAGGGAATGGCCTCAAGTTGTACCAGGAAGGTTTAGATTGGATATTAGGAAAAGTATCTAACTGAAAAGGTTGTCAAGCATTGGAACAGACTGCCCAGGGAAGTAGTTGAGGCACTATCCCTGAAGGTATTTAAAAGATGTATAGATGTGACACTTTGGGACATGGTTTAGTGGAGGGCTTGGCAATGCTGGATTAACAGTAGGACTCCATGATATTAAAAGTCCTTTCCAACCCAAGTGATTCCATGGTTCTATGATATATGTATTAGTACATGTTCCCATTCTCCAATTTTCTATTTCCATCCTTTTCCTCATTTTATAAAAAGAATTAAAATCCTGCCAACAATAAGCAAGCTCTAAAGCTTTCCACTGAGCAAATGCTTGATCAGGAAAGCTTGCACAGTTCTGTAACTTTGTTTTGTTCATTCTCAGCACATCTTTTGGGCTGCCTAGCGGTCACATCATTTATAATTGCTCTCTGTGTCAGTGTTTTAAAACTGTGTAAGAGTCTGAAAAATATCGTAGTTGAGAAGACTGAAATATGAGAAAGACCAGCAGAAAGCACTTTCCTTAAATTTTCTTACTTCAGCCTGCTACTGGTGTATTCTCATAGTCAGAAATTCTAGATCTCTAGGGCCATTCCTTTCTCTCTCCCTTCCTTTCTTCTACTACTGCATGACAGATGTTAGTGTTTATTCCTGTGGGCTGAGAAAGCTGATCAGCTTTGAATGGGTGTGTAGGCTGACTGGGGCTTGGACAGCACACACTTTACCAGGCTCTCGTGATATATATGTGGAGTCCAGCTGCTTGCCATGATTTAGAAAAACTTAAGGAGAATTAGTATGCTACCCTTGAGGCCAAAGGTGGCAAATAGGATTAAAGGCTATATGTCTTCTTCATAAAGATAGCACAAAGAGGGGAGTCAAGCTTTGAATCAATACTGAGTTACAGTGGGGAAGCCACAGAGGTACATTTGACACCTACATTAATACCAAATGATCTCATTATGATTCATGCTGATACCATAAGTATCAAAGGTATTAATAATGGCTATAATGATTTGTCAGGCACTGATCTATACTCTCTGATGACTAGGGATAGGACCTGAGGGAACGGCATGAAGTTTAGGGGAGATTTAGTTTGGATATTAGGAAAAGATTCCTCACCCAGAGGGCGGTTGGGCCCTGAAACAGGGTCCCCAGGGAAGCTGTCACTGTACTAAGCCTGAAAGAGTTCAAGAAGTGTTTGGGCAATGCTGTCATGCACTTAGAATGATTTTTGGGGTTGTTCTGTGCAGGGCCAGGAGCTGGACTTCGATGATCCTTGTGGGTCCCTCCTAACTCAGTGTATTCTACGATTCTATTCTACGACTCTATGATACTTTTGAAGGGTTAGTTCTACTGGTATAGGTGTTTAGAGTATCTCAGTGTTTGGGGTTTTTCCCGTGTCAAAGACATCATTAATGCCAGCATTCACATGTTCACTCTGAGATAAATAAAATATTTTTAAGTGTATATAAATATATATAATTAGTTTATTTAATGTGGGACAAATATCAACCATTAATGCTCTTGCTTTACAAGCAACTAGACATAGAACCACAATGGATTTTTCCTTTAGGAAGCCTGTCAAATGTGGTAGGATTGATAGTGTGAGATTTACCAGGACTTCCTCACACACACGTCTCTGCTGTCTGTTTAGCCTCTTGCTTTTCTAGAAAAGAAAAGAAAAGAATTGAGAAGTCTGTGAATCACTTCACCATACTCAACTCTGCATTGGTTTAGCACATAAATCTTTTGAAGTAGAGCTCTCCAAAGCTCAGCTGAAACAGTTGTGGGTACACTTTTTATTTATGAAACATTTCTTCATTTAGTAGAGGGGAAAATCTTTTCTCAATTTCAAACCAAGTCTTCCTCAATGTAGTTTCAAAAAAATCCAGTTTTAAGGGAAGGAATGGTGAACTGAGCTATATTTTTACAATACCAAATTGTTTTCTATAATGGAAGGATTAGAAAGCATCCTCTGAACTGAACTCCCTTCAAATGAATCCTAAAACTTTACATTTACTAACCTTAAGATTTCACATGGAAATAGCTTTTAAAAAGGGAGAATATTCATAAATGAGAGAGATGGAAGAACAGCTCTGAGAAAAAGGACTTCTTCGCAAGCTCAATTTCCAGTCTAAATCTGTAAAATTCAGTCTTTAGTTCATTAAATTCAAAACACTGTACAGGATTCATGCTATCTACCCTATCATGGACCTTTGGAAGAACAGAATTTTTGAATTTCTTATAAATTAGATAAACAATCACCTTAAAGTTTTGGGTTAGTATTAGCCAGTTATACAGGAAGGACCATTCTTTCCTCTGTCTAAAAGTCTTGCTGAGGTTTGTTTTGATTTTGCAAAAATGTTTTCTGAAATAATTATCATCAAGAATGAGCACCAGTTAGGTGTTTTGTGTGTCAAAATTGTTTGTTACTGATTTATTGTAGTTATAGCACTGCCCTGAATTGTCCTTCCACGTTTCAATTATATTGTAGATTATTTTCTAAGCCTAAAGCTGTTAAGATGTGGGATAGTTTTGTGTGTCTTTCTTGTTTCAATAGCCATATGCATATGAAGAAGTTTCAATAGCTGTATGCAGAGGCTGTGAACCAGAATTGCCTCAGTTTTCCTGATTCTGAGGTGATTTGGCTGCTATTCAGAAAGAAGTTTGTTAAGTGGTAGTCTTTGGAATAGTGTAATTGTTTTAAAAGATGCAATCCAGTTGTGAGGTTTTCAACACTTAAAGATGGAAGTGTGTTTCCTCTGAGTTTTGTGTGCAGAGTCATGCTAAAAACATTATGTGCTCAACTGTAAACAGTTTGAAATGCTACAGCTATTACCACCTTGACGTATATAGCATTAGTTTTCTTCTAAATTCTGTAGCTTTTTAGATATTGAATGCTATCACATTGTTTTATAGGTATTATTACTAGCTATGGATTGTATATGGATGGTGTTCTGCTGCAAAATTCATCACAGCTAAGTTGTTATGCTTATGGACTTGCTCCTTGGAGCCTGCATTCCTTCAGAGTCCAGGCATGTACTGCAAAAGGTTGTGCTTTGGGTCCACTGGTGAGTATCTTAATTTACATTCTGGGAGTGTAATAAATGTCAGATGACACTGAATATCAAAATAAATGGTGATGATTCACTCTGGGCAGTACTAACCCATCTGGCAAAATGTGACATTTAAAAAAAATCCTATTTAAGTGCTGCTAAGGATTCAATAGGTCATTGTTAGGCACCATTCCAAAGTAGAACGTAGGTACTGTGAAGGAGGACAAAAACTGAGGCTGAAACACACATTATTGAAATTAAATAGAGTTAATATGTTTGAAAGGTGCAGATGTGCTTTAACCAGATTTATAAGGATGTATATAAAAGAAAGAGTTACTGTTCCAGTAATGAGCAAATTTCAAGCTGCCTGACTGAAAGGACTAAAGTCAATTTGAGAATCACAGAAGCCAGAAGTGGCAACAGGAGCAAGGAAAATATGGTCATTCATAAATCTTTAGAATGCAAGTATGTGATCAAAATATTATACTGGGCATATTTTAACAGTCTTGTACAATACCACATTTTTTCAGGATTTGAGAATACAGGAATATTATATTAAATTTGACATGTGAAAAACAGGCCTTCTGAGGCTTTTTTATTTTATTAGAGATTTTTAGACATGTAGCTGAACTGATGAATATGGTATGATTTCATAGTTCTGAAGCTTATGAATAACTGAAATAATATCTACTATGCTTGGGTTTGTTTTCAAGCACAAGTGAGAAAGAACCCTGTGTTTATTCTGGGTTAACAATTTATTTAATTAAGCTTTATTAGTGCACTTTAAAATTTGATAAAAAGAAAAGGAAGAAAAAAGAGGAAGATTTGGGAGTTTTTTGTGGTTTTCATTTTTTTTCATCACAATTTATAATATCACTGTGTTATATCTGTAAAGAACTTCTAGGTTTTATTTTTATGATATAATTTGTTAGTCAAATTTCCAATATCATTTCCAAGATTGCTTTCTTTCAAATTCTGGTAGCATTTTCTATCTGTAGAAGACAACTAGACTTTATAACCATTAAACATTTTATAGCTTGCTCTACTTCAAAGGATATTTACTCTTAAAAGCTTGAATGGCTTTTTGCCAGTTTTTCTTGTACATTTTTTACAACTTCACGTATACCCCAAAAGCAAACCTTGTTTTAGGGTATTTGATGTGCAATAACCTATTCCATTGCTCTAGCAGTGATGTTTAAGACAAGTCATTACCAAACTTTGCATACAGATGAAATATGTATGTTTTCAGTACTACTGTCCTATCAAATAGGCATCAAAAAGGCAGAACAGAATAGCAATAGTTGGGGTTTTAAAAAATAGTTTTACTAGCTTTTTTTCACATCTCCACTGAACTACAGACTCATAACTTGACTTTTGAAACAATTCAAAGTAGGGATTGCTGTAGCTGATACTCATCTGTATCCCACAATCAGTACACAAACTGTTTTCCAAAGCCGGTGATCCATCTCTAATCACAGGAATTGAAGTGCAACATCTTTATTTAGGCTCACCTAAGTGCTGCCTAAGTGCTGCTGGGTCTTCATTTGATTTTTTAAAAAGATTTTCGTATCAGTTACAGAGTAAATCCAACACTTAAAACAAAAAAGGAAAAAAAAAAAAAAAAAAGAGAGAAACCTAATGTTTTGCCTCTGCTCTAAATAGTATGGGAAACATCTCCCAGCAGTAAATTGATATGCTTCCAGCTATTTTTTGCTGCTGATCTTGTGCTTTAATGTGCCCTAATCAATCAATGAACGTTATGTGACTATGCTAAATATGGGATATCTCCAGTTTGTCTATGAATATGGCTCTGAAGGTCTTAGTTATGAGATTAATAACACTAGCTTTTATTCTGTTTCAATAATTTTTTTTTGTTTGGGTTAGATAGTTTTTGTTTAACTTTATTCTTTCCTGTGAGTATGGTTTATTTTCAAGTGAGATGCCAATTGTTAACATACAGGTTAAGAAAAGCTAACTTTTAGTCTTTTCTACTAAAGCCACAATATTGCTTTTGTGTCTGTTCTTGTTGGGGTTTTTTACCTGAAAGCAAAAAATAACCTGGATTATAAAGAAATAGTGTAATCTCTAATAAATAATTTAGAGAAATTCAGGAGAAGTGAAATTCTGCTCGTTTTGAAATGTGTTAGCTCTTAAATCACTTGTAAATAAACAGAAATGATCCACACTGAAGATTTCTAATCTCAACCCACTGCAATTAAACTTAGATTTCAGGATTTTATCTTATGCGTGTTCAAGTACTTTTAAAAAAAATTTAGATGGATGACAGTATTTGCTCTATATTCCTATCCTATGGTTTGGTGTCACTTCTATGGTAGCACAGTCTTTGTTTATTAAGTTTTTAATACACACATCTGAAAATATCACAGAATTTAGTATAAATTAATGTTTAGAAAAATAAATATGAAACATTTTCTGTGCCATATGTTTATATAGCAGGTCATAAAGGAAAAACTGAAGACATAATACAGCTGTTGTGGCTGTTTAGGATGTGATACAGATTCCTAATTCATATTGTTTTAAGATTTTTTTTAATCTTCTTCAGTAGAAAAAAATACTTGTTGTTTATTTCTTCGTGCATTCAGCACTTTACAGGAAATTATTTTATTTTAGAAAGCATAGTTTAGTCAAAGTTTTCTATGTTTTTGACTGAAATATCTAAATAATCAATTGGCACTGATCCAGTAAATCTGTGGAGTATTTGTTTATCTTTAAGCATGTACTTTATCCTGTTGACTTTACTGCAACTTATCACCTATTTTAAATATAATAGAGTGTATGAATATAGAAGCACATACATTGATATTGATATTGATGCACATTGAAGATATAGCCTGGCACTTGTAAACAATAAGCTTTTCAAATTTTACATGCTGAAAAGTAAAACATTCATGTTTCAAGGGCAGAGGAAGTATGTTTGGTTATTTTGATGACAGAGCATGTGTGCAGATTAAAAATAGCATTTATTAGCACTCCCATGAACCTGCAGCTGAGAGGCACTTAGAAAGGTGTGAAACCATCTTATACCTTAGAAAACACCAAATAAATAATGTATGAGAAACAAACTTGTTGCCATAAATAACGTACTATCAAATTATTTTGTCCCATAGCACTGAATGTTTACTACAAGTTATGAAATTCAAATACTAAAT
>JAYRBT010000114.1:20534266-20554586 GCA_036023395.1 Myiotriccus ornatus
ACACCTGGTCAAAACTTATCAGTAACCAAATTGAAAGAGAAGCAAATACTATCATAAACTGATTTGAAAAGTCACTGTGCAACTGCAAGTATGAAACATAGATCAACAGGAGACAGTTTAGATTTTATGCCAATAGAGGAGGATACTGATAATGGATTTTTCCATCGTTTGGCCATGATTTAGCAATGTATGCGAGAGAAATACCTGTATCAATTAGCCCTCATTTTCTAATTAATTTCTCTGTTTTTCTGAAAATCTTTCTCTTTGAAAGTACTTGTTAAAATATAAGAAGGAGCTTTGTTGAGACTGTTTCACCGTTCTGATCTGTACAGGTATGTTTTAGTTTTCCAGGGAAGTATTTGTTGCCAGCAAACTGCATATGGGGATCAAATATGATTTTAGTAACTTAGGGCTCTGTCCCAATTCTTCAGTGCTCAAGCATCATTGCTTGGGCTTAATGCAATGCAAAGACAAGTTGCTTTGCCTCAAGCCATTGAAGTCCCAATATCCTCTTGAGAGAAGCCTTAAAGAGTAATATGGTTTCCAATTGGTTAGTCCAAGGCATAGAATACTAATATTACTAGATCACAAACAGCTTTTCCCTCTTTAAGAGGAATTAAAATTCTTGCTATTATCTGACACACTCCCAGTTTTCAGAGGACTTGAGGGGAAAAGAAAGGTGACAGAGTCAGGCTTATTTTCCTCAAGTGGTATCCTCATATGCTATGTATTTACAGAAAATACTTATCTCCCCCCCCCCTCTTTAAGGAGGAGAAGCAGTCCTTTCCTTTATTTTCGGAGCTCTAAGTTTTCTCAACAACTTTGCAGCACTTTCGCTGCAGCTGGAACGTTTTCTCTCTTGTTCTGTGTCGGCCTCCAGGGCTGGGTGTACCCCCCTCCTGGGCTAAGACCGGAGGCTGGGGGTTACTCGGGCCCTGAAGGTTTTTCCATGGACTTGCAAGGGGACACTTGCCTACCATGGATCTTCTTCCATGGGGTTACAGGAGATAATGGCTTATGAGTCTACCCCTGTTTCCTTGTGGAGGTCCCTCCCCACGGGAGAACAGTTTTTGATAGACTTTTCTAACGTGAGTCCATCCCTCAGACAACAGGTCTTCCATTCTCTGCTGTCTCTCAGGGTCACAAGTTTAGCTGCACCAGCAGCATGGATCTTTCACTAAGATCCTAAGCTTACTTAAGCCTTTTTCACTTCAGCGTAAGCCACGTCTCTCTCAAAGTCATGAATTTCCAGTAGCAGCATGGATCCCACAGTGGATCCCACACATCGATCCCACACATGGATCTCAACATCCCACCTGGGCCGTCTCACTCAAGCGTGGATTTTCCTCAGGGTTACAAGTTTTCAACCAGACTCTGCTTTACTTTAGTCTTCTCTCATGCATCAGCTTCTTCATGCATCCACTTACTCAAATGCAGGCTCCTCCACGAGCAACATGGGGTCTCCTCACCTCAACAAACTTTTACAGGCGGCAGGGATCTATTTTTCAGTCTTTTCCCTGCTGAAGGGAAAGAGCGAAAAGGAGAAGAAGCAGCTCTCCCCCTTTCGAAACTTTCTTCTCTCTCCGGCAGCAGCTTCAGCTGCCAGCTTTGACCTTGGACGTTCTGTTATTTCTTGGCTGGAATTCTTCTGCAGCGGTTTTTCGTTCAAATAGTCAGTCTTTTAAAGTTTTTTTTCTCTTCACTCTTTTACAAGAGAAAGGGGGGCTTCAGTGCTACACTTGCCCCCAGCCCAGGCCGGGGGAGGAGGGGGCCTGGCCCTCCTCGGGCCCGCCACTTCTTCTACGTGGCTGCTGCTCTTAATTTCAACTGCACAATCCACCTTCTCTTCTGTTTTTCTTAAATATGTAATTAGTAAAGGCGTTACTGAACTTTTCGATTGACTTCTTGTCCAGAAATTCACTTGGACAAAACCATCTTCAGCCCCAGGGACGGGCTAGTGGGCAAAACCACGACAATTCAGGAAGGATCAGGTATTAACTCTTTTCCAGAGGAGAGAGTTGGAGGAAATTCTTATCTTCCTACCTATGTCAGATGACTGCATTAGCAAAAAATTAATCCAAACCTGTAGTCCCCGAGATGTTGTGATGCATTTGAATGCAAGTTTGACATAAAGAGAATCTTTAATTAACTATGTGTCCTTAGGGTGTTTCACAACACAAAGTTGCAGGTTTATACTTGGAACTCTTTGTTGCTCATGAACGTAGAAATCTATATGTGGTATTTTCAGTTTTTATTTTTCGTTTCTTGGAGTTTTTTAAATACATTTTGTAACCTCTGTTGTTGACATATCTTCCATACATTTCAGTAATGGAGTTCATCTGGTATTTTTGTGAAGAGAAAGTGAATAATCTGATTACTCTGAATATTTGGAGCTACTGTACCAGAAAGCTTCCTTGCAGCCTCCTCATTCTCTTGACAAAGTGGAGAATTCTAAATGCTGAAAATAGCATAAAATATTCGACTTCTGCATATGGGCATTAGAATGTTTTTCTTCTAATCTTTTTAGTTTAATATATACTCTACATGAATAAATAGAAGAAAACTTGCACTATATATTCATTTGACTTCTATTAGAAGGTTCCTCTTATAATCTTGATTGGACATAGTGCTTTCAGTACTGTTTCCAATCAGAATTCAAAAAGGGAGTGTTAAGAATCAACCTACTGTATAAAAGCAATGGCTGCCATAGGAAGACACACCACCTGCAGATGCCAGTAGAAGCCCCTTAAAGTTCCTAGCCTGGCTTGTGTTGAAGGCTTGAGAATGGGGAATGAATATTCTGCAGGATGTTACTTCAGAGATGGAGGAGGTGGTAAGCACTTTGCATTTAGATCTGAAAATTTAATAAAAACACAACGATTTCTGAGAATTCAACATGATTCAGAAATGACTAAAACATTTCTGAGAGACTTGTTATGACAATTTTCATACTGAATTTCTTTTAGATATTTTTTGCATGATTACCTCAAAATATGAAATAGTATAGATTTGCATTTACAGTTGCTGCAAATGATTCTGCAATAACTGACAAAAGAGACAAGGTTGATGCACCTTGATATTTGCAAGAAAAATTATTTTACAAAGATGGAAGTATCGTGATCCCATATATATAAAATCAAAGCATATGACATATTTTCGAGAGAAGCTGTTTCTTCAAAAACTTGATTTTTTTTCTATTGTTGACTAGTTATTAAGTCTTTTCTCCCATGTAGCTGAATATCTGTGTTCTAGCATAATTTCCGTCAGCACCAGATACACTTTGTTTTTCCTTTCCTTGGTACGGGTGTCTCAAGGGAAAGCAAAATGAAAGCAGTCGCTCTGTAATTTCTACATCTGACCATTTCTTTGGTGAAGACTCAAGTATCAAACCACAGATGGTGTTTTAATTGATCTTCTGCATCACTCTATTGATATAGTTTTATTTTTGTCATGTGTACACTGGTTTGTTTCTATCTTTTACTATGTAATTTATTTGGTTTTGTGTGATAAAGCAGACACGTAGGGCTGAATCCCATTTCTGTGAGAAATATGTCATCAGTTCTTAAAGGACTGAAATTCCTGCTGGCTGCCAATAGCATTATAGTCTCTGAGACTGTCCCTGCTCCCTTGTAATAGTCTAGGGAATAATAGCAACCTTCTGGAGGTGGGTCTGGTAAGCAGTATTGAGTAAAAGGGAATTTGCCAATCAGTTCTCCCGTGAAGACAGTCTTTTAGTTAATGAATGTCTTCCAGAGTTTTAACCCACATGAAGGCTAAGGAGGCTACACTGATGGTGAGTAGGTATCTAAATGCAAAAAACCAATTTATGGCATTAGATGCAAAATGACTGGTGTCAATGATATGGCCAAAACAAGGTATGGGTATAATCTGACTAGAGCTTCCACAGATGAAGAAGTTGGGTTTGAATACTTGTATGTGTTGGTTTGAAACAAAATCACTTCATTTTAGAGATGAATGTAAAACTCTTCTGGTTTCTCAGGTAGGGAATGCGTGATAAAAACTGGGATTTGACAAGCTTTTGGTGTAGTTTTTCTTCGCACTTTATAAAGGGGACTTTATAGTGTACCAGAGAGATCAAGATATTGTGATAGGGCCATCATTTTGTAGGGATGATTGTGTGCAGTTGATATGGCTGTTTATGTTAATCTACAAGGTTTTACCCTGAATAGTCCAGAGGGAGGTGCTTTAGAAGTGAGCACAACAAACACTCGCCGGAGTGATTCTGTGGTTCTTTCAATCTGCAAGTGCATCATTTATGACACCTCATGAAAGGTGACTGTAAAAGCCAAAAGAATGTCTTATGTCAAACAAAAATCCTAGATCAAGTTTAGAGCTTCTTTCCTTCCAAAGTATTACAACTAAGTGTAATGGCATTTGACAGTATTGACTTTTTTTATGTGACTTCTTTTGGCTAGCTCAGCATTCTGAAAAAAATAAATAGTGTTCTTCCTTTGTGATTGAAAGGGTTAAATAGTACCAATTCATTACCACTCACAAAAGGATTTATTTTGTTCTCATAAATCAGTTTTATTCCACATTTTTATTATTCCCTTGGGTCGGCTGCTCCAAATGAAATCAATACAAGTGCAAGTGACACAATCAATCTAGATATTTGATTATGGATTTGAGACTCCAAGTTCTGCTCTGTGTGTTTAGCTATTCTCCTTCTGATAGTGTCCCTGGAGAATGGAAAATTCCTATTGGCATCCATGAATTATGGGCATAGATTCAGAAACCAGATACTGTGATAATCTCCATTTATGTACTGCTGCAGTTAGAGAAGGAATGTTCTAGCCATGGAGAAACAAACTTAAAGATTTTAAAGCTAACTGTTTCTGGATTTTTTTTTGGTGTATAAACTCCCTCATTAAATATGCTTTATAAAATCTCATAATTTGTCTATAAAACCCCTCAAACAAAATGGATGAAATCAGTAGCTATATTCTCTAATCAGCTTAACATTGCAAGTGGAGCAAAATCTTTGGCCATTTTATGCCTTCTGGTCATTTTTAGACAATGGGATGTTTTGCCACTTGGGGTACTAAAGTGTGCTGGGACACTTTCTCCTGTTAATATTGGAATAAGAGCACTTGGAAACTGGAAACCTTTGTGAAATCCAGATGAGTTGTTTCTACTCAGAGAATGCTTTCCAGAGTTGGATTTAGATCATGAACTGAGTTCTTACCGTGTGTCCCTAAGGCTTGATACAGTGTGTAGTGTGGGTGGTCCAGGATTGATGCCCCTTGGTGCTATTGAAGAAAAACTGAGTTACAATAGAGATGAATATTTTTACAGCAGAGGTTTAGCCCTATACCGAATATAATGTTTTAACTGGAACTCAAAATCTGGACTCAACTGCAAGACTTATTAGATGTTTCCATGTTTATGAAAACATAATGAGAAAACCTAACACAGTAATTCAAATCAAAAAGGTTTCTTCTTGGCATTTTCATCAACAATTACAGAGCTTTTTTTTAGTTGAAAGCTTCATGATACCAAGCTGAAAGCTCCAAAGGGTAGATAAGACCACACACCAAACATTCTTCTCTGCCTGCCATCATGACAAAGCCTGATCTCATATGCAGTCATTAACCATCCTTGGGGGCTGTGCTAACTTTCTTGTGTGAGCTTTCATATCAAGCTGTGGGCTTTATTCATATTTCAGTCCACAGAATTAATGAGCATATAAATGCACATTACTTAGTGTTTGTAACACTAATAATCACTTATTTCTACTGACAGGAACATGCTTTCATCATAATGATTACTCCTGCTTTGCCTTAGGGTTCTTGAAGTGTTCGGCAAATTTTCACAGAATCATGGAACAGCTGAGGTCAGAAAGCACCTCTACTTCAACTTCTCCAAGCAGGTTTAGCTGGAGCACATTGCCCAGGACAGTGCCCAGCTGTGTTTTAACTATCAGCAACGATGGAGACTCCACCATTTCTCTGGGCACCTTGTTCTAGTGTTTGACCAACCTCGAAGTAAAAGTTTTTTTTAGGTTTAAACAGAATTTCTTGTATTTTCTGTATGTATCCATTGTCTTTTGCTCTGCTGCTATGTACGGCTGAGAGGTGTTTGGCTTCTTTATGCCCTCATGACATAACTTTCTTTATGTGACAGCTGTTTTAAGTCCTTAATCATCTTTTCATGAACTCCACTCCAGTAAGTCCATATCTGTCTTGTACTGGGGATCCCAGAACAGGATGAGCACTCCAGATGTTTCTCACCAGGATGAATAGAGAGGAGGGATCCCTTTCCTTGACCTGCTGCCAATGCTTCTAATACAGCCCACAAGGCTGTTGGCCTCCTTTGTCGCAAGGACTCCTTGCTGGCTCATGTTCAGCTTGTCCACCAGGACCTTCTTGTCTTTTGTAAGGCAGAAAAGCAGCTTTCCGGTGTCAGAGTGACAGACAGTATACGCATTCTGTACATCTTAAGCAGTCTGAGGTAGCTGTACCAAATTTCATCCTTAGAGAAGTCACAAAAGGTGCTTTTGCCTTTTTGAGGGAAACCAAGCTGTCAAAGCAATGACTGGAGTACCTCAGTCAGAAAACTACATCTGAGTCTTTGAGTTTTCAGATTTCTTCTGTATGTGACAACAGGGACTTTTGTCCTGTTCTTTAAATATTTTCTATTTTTCAGTTTTAAAATTATAGGCTTCTTTAATTGCCAGTGAGGAAAGAAAAAGGTATTTTTTTTTCAATGCAGGTAATGTGAACTCTTTGTTATTTACAGGAAAATTAATATTTTGGATTCATAGGTTTTTTTCCAGTTTGTCTCAGTGCTTTTAAATTACCCATTTTGCCTCGTCCAGCAACTCTTCCTAACCCATGAGAATTAAGATTTTGTGTGTTAAAAGAGTCTTTAAGTTTTGGACTCAGTTTGATGGACTGTGACCGTAAAATGTCCACAGGAACAATACATCTGTCAGTTCAAGAGAAGAGGAACAAATAGTGCTTCAAGAGATTGAGGCACAAAATCAGCAGTGCACCCATCTGAAAAAAGAAAGAAAAAGCAAAACCAACCAACCAAAAAGAAATCTCCACCAACAAACCCTCCGAAACAAACACCCAGAACATTCAAAAAACCCCTCATCGCAAATCACAGAAAAAACCAAGAGTTTTTGGAAGAGAGGGGTGTGACATCAAAGCACAGAAAGTACTTCATGAGTCAGTATAACAACTGAGATTGAAATTTGAGAACAGTTCATTATTACAATACTTAGGAAAAGAGAGTCACCAGTAATGTCAGGGAAATATTTTTAGCTAGTATTCTATTGAGATAATCAAAGTAATGTAAAGTGATTCTGAATACTGCACTAGAAACAGTGGAAAAGGAAACAGGGAGAGAAGAAAAATCTTAGCTGGGAGGAAAGGAGTAGTTTGTGTGGAAGTAAATGAGGCTGAAGAATAGGCAAAACTAATGGACGAAAGAATGAGCTTATAGACAAGGAAGTGTGCATGTTCATAGAACTTACCCCTGAAAGATATGGTGCCAAAGAGACAGAAAATACCACAGGGGCAGGAACTGGTGCACAATGAGGATAAGTTAGGGGAAAAAGGGATGAAAAAGTGAGTTCTTGTTTCATTTTTATTTTGCTATTCTGACATTAGCTTTTTCTGTGGCCTAAGATGGAAGCAGTATGGATTGGTAATAATATTTCAACACATGACATGAAGCCCTAGTCTCTCAAAAAGTACTTTTCACCATGTAGTACTACACAATCTTCTGTTGTCTTGAAATAATGATATTGAAAGAAAATAATGGCTCATTAAACATTTTGATTATAACACTGAAGTGTTAAAGGCGTAAGTACCTTTTAGGTAGAAATTTCTTTGCACTTCACAAGCTGTGGTCCTGTGATGCCACTTAAGTTCAGGCAAATCTGGGGGTAAGATGGCCAATTTCTAGGACACTGCAAATAGGATAGAAATCTCTTTTATAAAAGGGTCTTGGTTCTTGAAGTCCTGTAAGAATCAAACAGAAAAACAGAAGGAAGCTGTTTTTTGAGCAATATCTTCTGTGTAATGATAGGTATAATGGATGAATGGATTTAGTTTATATTATTTCTTTTACTTCCATTGTCATGAGAACTGTTTCATGTTGTATCATTTCCTGCACTCCTTACAACCTTTGTCACATGAATAAGATATCAGAATGCTAATGACTAATATACAGTATTCTGTGTCTGCTGATACTATACTGTACTACTGTGACCTTTGCAATATTATGTATTCTGATTGGCTGTCCATTTCACCTCTTCCCCACAAGTTAATAAGGCTGTAAAAAGGAGAGAACTTGAAATCGCCAGCCAGTCAAATTACAGAATATTGAAAAGGTCAGAGCAGTACAGCACACAGAAAAAAAATTATGGAATATATGAGGCATTAAAATTCTTGTGACAATGATTATAACAAGAATGGAAAAGGATACCCATTTATGTTATTTCAATCTAGTGAACCCCATAGGATGACAGACCCAGGACAGCAGTAATTTACGCACCACTGACCCACAGGAGCTTAATTCACCTATTTACAGGGGTGCTTAGTTACAGGAATGCACATCTGCCTGGGAGCCCTCTGCAGAGTGTCCACCCAAAAACACAGTGAACCTTCCTACACAGCTACTCACCAGCGTGAGTGCTGTTTGAAGCTTAGGACTTTTCAACAGTGATTTTAAATGGAATATGTATTTGTGTGTCTTTTTAATGTAAGCATGGTTTATTTCTTGACTTCGTTTCAAGTATACATAATTTTTAAGTATGTGTATGGATATTCTTCAGCCCTAATTTCTTCATATGGGTCTTTTCCTGAAAAACTGAGATACTTTGATCTGGTATAAACTATGAATAAATTGGGAAGAGTAGAAGTTTTACTCAAATAGCAGGCTTAGGGAAAGAAGGCCCTCAGATACTTCAGGGGAGATATTGAGAGTTGAGCAGGAAGGCTAGTAAAAGAACAAAACCATCACTATGCAAAAATATGGAAAGATTAAGGACCTTAGGGAACCCTTTCATGTCTGCAAAGTATTTATTCTTTTTTAATAGCTTATAGGAGATGAGCTTCCTCCCATTCAAATTCTGCTTTTGGTACAGTTGTTTGCAATGTCTTCAGTGTTGAAGTACATGGTGAAACAGATACAGGAGTTTGCTTTCTGCCTCTTTAGGTTGTTCATGTGTTGTGAAGGGACCTTGCTTGCTGGAGTGCTGGTGTATGTTCATGGCAGGAATTACAAGGCAGAGTGCAGGAACAAGGAGGTATTCTGGAGGAAACCATTTGTCTGAAGTGAAACAATGTATTTTACAACTTTACCAGTATCTGAGGCACCTGCTGTTTAGATCTGCAGCAGACTTGCTGCTAGGCTACAGTAGGACCTGCGAGCAGGATGGAGAGAAAAACACAAATGAAAAATGGAAAAAGAGAGGCTTCATCCACTTATACTCACAAATTGGGTCCACACTGAGGCAGGCTGAGCAGGAATGGCATGGAATGATATGACAGGGTTATCACTGTATCACTTTCTGTCAGGCTGAACCTATGTGCCTGCATTTTCCAGCCCACTGAAAGCAAAGTTTAAGCAGTGAGAAGTGGCAAAGCTGCATATTACAAGTCAGCCCCAGCAAGACCTGCATTTTAAAAATGTTCCTCTAACATTTTCCTTGCCAGCAGCAGTAAGTTGCTTGGCTGGGGAGAGGGATAAAAACACCTTTTGTCTGTGTAGAATTCAGGTTAGAAAACTTGCAAGTACTCCTTGGCTTTTTATTAGAAGCAATGAAAAATTTTGAGCTGCCGTGTTGTCTATCTCATTGTAAATTTGCAAGTTCATTTTGAGCTGAATAAAATGGTTATGTAATTACATACTTCTTCTAATTATTGAGTAATTATATACTTCTTATAATTGCCGAGTAATCACTCTGCTATAACTAGAATTTAATGTTACAACTAATTGTATAATTACTGTATATTAATGTTGTTATCCAGGCAACTTGGAATAGAGTGTTATCCTTTTAATTCATATTCTGTTACTCAAAACTGTATTTTTAAAATATAGTATAGTTAGCAATTGGAAGAAAGATTAATAATGGAATAAAAATATCAGCAGAGGAAACACATTTTCCTTCCAGGTTCAGGTGGATGCAAATAAAAATATTAACATGTTAAAACTGTACTCTAGATAGAAAAAGTTTAATTTTCTCAGGAATTTGGCATATAAATTGCTACTAGACAACCCACTTTTATACTTAAAGTTTAAATCTATCCTATGTGTCAATCTGTCAACACTAATTTTTAAACTTGCCTACACATTGGAGGTGAAATGTTTAAAAAATGCATCTTTTTTTCAACAGCCAGCTGAGTCATTAAGTGTTTCATGTCACTAGAACCTTAAGAATGTACATGTCATACATACAGTTGGCCATTTCTAATGACTTTATTGTTAATAAAATAATAGGTGCATATAACAGTCACATGTTGTTGTGTGATTGTCACAAATAATCAGTTGCACACACTGGAGAAACAGTGATAGATGATAGGAAAAATGTGCTTTGTTGGATTGTATCTACTCCCAAATCACACACAGGGGCAGTTTCACAAAGGTGCAGAAGGAGGGTTTGATGTAAAATTTAGGAACTGAGTTCAAGTAATGTAGATGCATTTTTCTAGTGCTGGTTGAGTAGCCTGGGTACATAAGAGTAATGCCAGACAAAATAACTTTGCTTCTGCAGGACTCTGTATGTGGAGTGTGTAAAATGTGTTTGTTGTTCTTGCATGATAAGAAGTTTTGCCTTCATTGCTGTGTATAAAATGGAGTGTCGGGCTTGTGTAAACTTCAGTGAAATCCAAAATGAATCCATCAGGCTTCATGAAACCATTCGACCTTCACCCTACTGTAGTCTGGCTGGGTGGTGTTATGGCATGGTGTAATCCAGGTAGAATTTGAGCAATAAGGAGCTAGGCTACAAGGCAGATTTATAAAGAGCTTTACAAAACTGACCCCCCCCTCCACAAAAACCTCAGAAAATAAGTTTGTCATATATTACCAGCAGAATCACTGAAAACACCCTTTGTGCCGCTCTATGAACACCAAAATAATGGAATTGCTTGGACTTGTACCATAAGTGATTTAGAGATTGTTTATAGGAATCCAAAATTAGAGGACAATCCAGATCACTCATCCGTGGTCAAATGTCATGTGAGCATGTACTGCTTACACACGTGTTAGTGCACATCATAGAAATATGGGATATTTGAAAACCGGTTTCAGATTTAATAACATTTCAGTTTCAACAGTTCATTTAAAACTTCAGTAAGAATGTGTAAATCAAAGGAGTTTCCCTTAAAAAATTAATTAAAATGTTGATTTTCTAGGGTTTTTGTAATTCCATCTTATCTAGATTTTGTGAAGGACTCAGATGTGAATATTCAATCTACTACCTATGACAGTGCCTTACTTAATTTACAGTATTTTTAATAATATATACTGTTTAATCTCATTCTCATACCTGTGATCTTAGACTTGTGTGATTCTGCTGTTGTTTGTAATAGAGAATTTCGTTTGACTTCACTATGAGAGCTCTCCATGGGATGATGAATAGTTGTAATAATATTAATCATTTATATGGCGCTTTATATGTTCGAAATATAGGATAATCTTTAAATGAGCTCAGCTTTGCTCTCAGATAAGTGAGTGAACTCTTCATTGATTTGAAAAAAATTGTTACTTGACATACAATTTTTTTAAATTTTCTAGTCTTACCAGGTATTTTGGAAAGGGTTTCTTTATTTTTGTAGGGCAGAATATTGTCTTATCTTAAGTTTGAGATCTTAAAAGGTTTGCAAAGGACATGTAGGTTGCTGTGGTGTCCTCTGATGATTTCAGCTGATAAACTGAATACTTCAAATCCTTTTATCTTTGAGCGGACTGCAGGCCGTGCTGGAAAGCATGTGTTACTGCAGATGACTATTTCTTATGTGTGCAGTGGAGTTAGCTTATAAACTCCTAAGGTAAGCATTTTTCTAGTGAATTCAGAAATTTTTGCCAGTGTATCATAGGCATAAGAATTAACACTAATGTTTGGAATTTGCAGTTATCACACAACTTTTCTAGAACAGAAGTAATTTCTGAAATCTGGCTTCTGCTTGCAGTATAAAGCAGTCAGCTTTGCAACTGCATGGTTGCTTCATGTATTGGCTTGTTTATTTTCCAAGATTTACAAGTACCATAAACTGTTGCCAAAAGCAGGAGAAATTATGAATAATATTTTCTCTCCCCAACAGCCAAAATTTCGTGTGTGTATTATTGGTATAAATAACAACTCTTCTTTTGAGTAGGAATAAGTCTTAGTTCATAAAGATAGTGAAATGTAGCAGATGCAAGGTCTAACATTTGTTCTTCTCCCCCCCTTCTTGTTTTTTCATAACAGATAACGCTAATTATTCCATGCTAAATGATACTCGGATGTTCTGCAGCAGCAAGAAATTCAATGTATGGGTACCCATTAAAGGCCTGATTCCATTTTCTAACTACACAGTGCAAGTGAATGCATCCAACAGCCAGGGCAGCTTGATAAGTGATGCTATAACAATTGTCGTGCCTCCAGGAGGTAAGTATGAAAAAGTGCTTTTTCTGTGCATGTAACAATTACACAAACACTCTGTTGAACAAAACGTTATTTATTATCTCAACTGAGGACTGGAAGTTCAGAAGAATATGTTTACATTAGTAGTTCATACAAACAAAATTGTTCTTTTTGGCTTCTAATTTGTCACATTGTTAACTTTAAGAACTAGAGAATGAAAACTGTTGTATAGTTAACGTATTATGAAGGTGAGAGGTGTATTATGTACTTCATTTTTTTTCTGTGAATGGTGGTGTATTCTATCATGGACAGCTATCTAGTCCAAGAATATCAAGAGACTCACCTGCATTTTGTAACGTGTTTTAGAATAGAAGTTGAAAGTGCTGACAAGGAGCACTTACTTAGGATGGACTTAGAAAATTTGTTTAATAATAGTAATATAAACTATTGGCAATATATTGAGCCAGAATCCACAAAGTAATTTAATTGTGAGAAAGTCAATTACAATGTGCTGATTTACAGTGAATGAGGCTCTAAACCACTCTGGATGTTATCTTCATAACAATGTGGAATAAGAGAATTGAACAAATACACCCTAAACACTGTGTTTTGTTCTGTGGTTTTGTTTTGGTTGGTTGTTGGGGTTTTTTTTGTCAAGAAAGCTGAGATTTATAGCTGGTGTAGGTCTGTCCCTTTTGCATTCTCTTTTCATGGCCATTCTTGAGAATTAGCTTTTGTTGAGTAAATGCCAGTGGAAACAATTAATTTAAGACAGTTTTGAATGCTAATGTGAGAGCCCAACAAGTCTTGATCTTAAGAGTTGTGTACCTGTAGCTGTTGAGTGCAGAGTGTAGAATGACATGCACACCATTTTAAAGTAAAAGAAAACCAAAACAAGGAAAAGAGAAATCCCTTAAACCTTACATCTCAAAAATACAGTTAAACTTGAAACAGTTTGCTTGCAAACAGATGGATTAGGTTTGGGTCCAAACCAGCAGAAAGACTTCAGGAAAGTGAGTAAATACAATACAGAGTTAATATGACAGATGACTGAGAAATAAGGAAAAGGTCAATTTCCAGCATATTTTGTACTTTTCCAATTTTATTGCCAAGTTGCACCTAATGTTAACAAATATACTTTGTTACAGAATACTAAAACTGCATCTGAGTTTCACTGCTCATTTAAGACTGAGCAGTAAGACAATGTCATTTCTAATTCTAGTCCCACATTTTAATTTTGCATAGCAAAATTTGGTAGTGAAAATTTTACCAAATGACAAAGTAAAGGATCTTTAAAGATAAGCAAGGATGTGCACAGGTTATGACAGCCATTAAGATAGACTTTCTTTCATCATTAGATTGTTGTTGATTACAATTAGAAAACTTATAGCTTTGAAATTATCTTTTTTATGACCTTGTGGTAGTTTAAAAGCAATACCTCATTGGTTAAATAGGTTTTAGTTCATGCTTCCTTTTAGTTAATGATCTGAAAACATATTATCCTGATTTACACATAAAATCATGCTGAAAAGCATGTGGCATTCACTAGGATATGTGTGTTTAAGTAGAATTAAATTAACAGTGAGAGTTATTAAAGAAATCTTCCATACTATTGTCCAGTGGACTGTGATCTGTAGTGAAATGAATAATAAATGAAGCAGGACATATGACAGAAGTACTCTCTCACACACACACTGTATTCTTGCTATATGTGCACACACGTAAAGACACACACGTGTGTATCTGGGCCAATGTATGTTTGCTTTACTGTGATGTTTATTACAATGACTTTTTAAATGTGTACAATTCCATTGCATGGTAAATTATGAATGTAATGGTTGTTTTACACTGGGCTATATTCAGTGCCTTCACACTTTGTAAATCATTAAATGAAATCTAGGTGCCACTAAAATAAGAAATTTTATTTTTTACTTCAGCAGCCAAGATTTCACTTAGAAGTTTTGTTTGATGAAAGAGTAAGAGAGGTCTCATTGGGTACAAAATCAGAGCCTTTTAATGACTGTGAACATGTAGCATTCTCATTTCTAGGATAAGAAAAAAAATGCTGTTTCAGAAATTTGCATTGTGGGGAGTATTTCATGGAGCTTGATGGAAGATTGTATAAAAGGGAGAGTGATAGAGGACAAAGGAGTATTCCATTTTGAAGTTATTGCTGATCAGTGTTTCACAACTATGATACAATTTTTTTTCCAACATGCATTTCATTAGTTTCCTTTTTTTTTTTTTAATTTAAGACACATTGCATATAATGCAAATCCTTAGTGTTACCTGACTGAATGTATCTTAATTTCTTATCAGTCTTATTTTCCATGCTTTAGGCCAATGTTTGAAAAAAAATATTAAAAATAAGGAATTTATTTTATCTAAGCTCTTGACTAAAATTGCAGTGCAGGTTCAAGAGTTCTTGGAAAGATTAAAAAAAAATAAAAACTGAATCCAAATGTTAATCCATAAATATGAAACTTTCTCTTGACCCTTACCCTGTAGTGGTCTGGAGTTACTAATGGGGTTAGGATTTCAACTCTTAATGGGACTTGGTGCATTAGTGTTTGGTATGCATGGAATTCAGCATTCAGTTTAATAAGTGGTTGACATTGGTGATGTCCCTTAATTTGCTTAAATCTAATTGGCTCTTTTATCAGTCAAACCTGTATGGATTGGCAATTGATCAGAAAGGGTCAGCCATGACTGTGCATGTACTTAAATGCTGGAACCACCAGTTAAAGTCACTGTTGCATAATAAGAAGCTGAAACCATGAAAACAAATGATCTTCAGAGTCGGAAGGCAAAAGAAAGCAGAGAAGTTTTTCAGGATGTTCAAGTTCAGAACAAAGGCATTATGGAGTATATAAATTTTAAATACACTGCTTTTTGCCTCAAGACTTAAAGCTTTTTTTTCCAGATGAACTGAAATCTTGTCTGAAACTGTCTTTGTTACATCAAAGAACTTCATGGAAAGCTAAAAGAGATGGAAGAAGCATAAAAGGGCATAGTTTAAAATGATTAGTGACAAATTTCATACCGCAGAGGTAGAAGTAAATTTTTTTGAGTTTTACGTTTTTCGAAAAGGAATAAATTTGCTCTATTTATCTTGTCCTAAACTGCTTCGGTGGAAGTTGTGAAAAATAGTATACGAGTCAGTGCTTCACATTAATCTGGAGTTGCCAAGCAGTAAAAGATCTGGAAAACAAATTTCTTTAGAATTAATTTAATTAGGTAAATGAATTGAAGTGATGCAGAGGATGTAAAACTGCAAAATTCTGGGAGAAAATCTTCTGCATGGCATTCTTGTCTATGCATTTTTCTTCTCAGTGAGTGGTATTTCTGATGAAGTGGCAGATATAAGACCCCATTATTTTAGGATTGCTTTGTAATAAGGGATGGTAAGCTAGCAGAAAATAATTTTGCAATCACTACTGATAATACTGCAGTTAAATCCATTTGTTCCCTTCCTCTGACCATCAAAGCTCTGGTATGGAGGGGAATGAGAGGTCCTCTGTGCTGAAAGGAGAAAGATTATGTTTTAAAAAATAGGGGCAAAGAGAGACAGCAGAGGAAGACAGGCTACTGCTCAGATGGGAAGCAGGAAGGTGAAGTTCAATCATCCCCTACAAAGAACAGAAAAGGACTGGATCCCAAGTCATAATAAGAGATATGAAGATTGTCGTGGATGCTGATTCTGTATTACATTGCAGAGTTGTCTCTGTGTTGGTTCTTGGTGCTGACTCATTAACTTGGTGCTGACTGATCAACTTGGTGCTGACTCATCTACAGACCAGAACCTCAAAGAATGGGTTTATATTTCCTATGTAAGACATAAAAGGGAAGATACTCTGGAAAAAAAAAAAAATTGCCCAAGCAGTGGAGTGCTTCTTTAAGCTCTCATATGCGGCATCTGTGATTTGCACAACACAGGAATATTTAGCAGTGAAAGATGTTAGATTTTGCTTTGGACTCTTAAGCACCTGCCCTTTTTTGGACGCTTGTTTGCGTATGGAATACTGCATGCCTGTGCCTGTGAGCTTGGGCTTGTTCTCAGCAGCCAGAATTGAGCCTACGTACCTGTAGGTGCTGACGTTTGTTCAGTGTCTACAGGAGACGGTGTCCTGCAGCCAGGGGATTTCAGCCACTGTTTGTTTGGGTAGCAACACCTGTGAGACTGGATGTTGAACTCGTCATAGGATCCCTGATCTAATTATGCAAACAAGCAGGAATCACATAATACGACTTATATTCATCTCTGAAAGAGTTTGTTCATGCAAGTTGATCACTGAAGCCAACAGGCCTCCTTAGAGTGATGAATACTCAGTAAACACAGCAAGCTGATGTTGGGTCACAATTACTTAGGAAAAAAAATCAAACCTGGATATACTAGGTTTTTCCCTGTGAGACAGATTTGTTTTTCTATTTTCGTTAGTATTGCATTGAGAGTCACATCATAAAACTTTCTTTGAAAGGATTTCCTTTACGTCAAATTTCAATCCTTTGGATACATCAGTTGTTATTCCCTTTTCTCCTTCTCCTCCTCCTTTCTCTCTCTCTTTCTTCTCTCATCTCTCTCTCTCTTCTTTTTCTCTTCTTTACTTCTTTCCTTCTTTCTACCAGAATTCTTTTTGTTCTATGTCTTCTGTTACTTTTTCATTTTTCTTCTTACATTCTATGTCACTTCCTGTGAATTCAAAAGTGAAAAGAAAAATTAAAAGTAGTTTTTTTTAAAAAGCTCATTGTGAAAAAAAACCACATTAAAAAATATTCCAAATTCTCAAACATTTGCAGGATATCTATCTAACTTCAGAATAATATAATCTCTAATTCTGATGAAGAGCAGGAGCAGGAAATCTTTTAAACAAAGTTCTTAAATGAAAAATTGTGACCATTTATTTTCTGGAGGCAGTTTAAGGAGAGAGCAGGATAGAGCAGGGAGGAGGAAAGAGCTCTTCTACATCTCTCATCAAGGACCTAGCTAATTAAATAGTGTCAGTGGCAAGCTGTGTATTGTCTATTCCAGTTCCTTTTGTCCAGAAAGATGATTTCATGGGGATATAAGGGTAGGATTGCAAAAGTGCTTGTGTGGAAAATTGGGAGTTGTTCTAATGAAACAATAATTCTTCTCTAACCTCTGAGTATTGAACTGATTGTCATTTTCATTAGTGCTACTTTCTTCTTTTATTCCCCTCTCCCAGGCTGTTATGCACATCTTTCAGTGAGCTCATACTGTGTCTATTCTTGGTTTTGGGTGGGTGTTCTGGGTGGCAAGTGATGAGAGAAGTCTCATTCCTGAACAGTTGTGTCTTCAGACTCTGGCAATGGGAGGCACAGAGGTGCCCTCTTTACTTCTCACTTTCCTAAATTGCAGCCAACTGGGGCTCAGCCTAACCCCACACATCATAAAGAACCACCTCAAGGTTGCTTTAAATTGAGGCTTAATGTAAGTCCCTACTCATAAAACTGCGGAGTTTTTCCAGCAGGCAGTGACACTCCAACTATGTCCTTCTTTTCTGATTATCTCCTTCCCTTCGCCTCCACACCTTGTGCTTTTGGGGCTGGGCAGATTTCCCATAGCTACAGCTGTGCCGTTTCCATGCTGCAGACATGTGGCGCCTGTATTTATCAACTTTTAGGTTGTTTTCCGTCTTCTGGAGCTGCATGAAACAGCTGGGACACGAGGATTGGAACCGCAATTTTAGTTGCCTAGAAGAACATGGATGTTTTTGCCTGCTTAGGGAGAGCCAGATGAGAAAGGGAAAACTGCACAACAGCTTGAAAGAACTAACTGATCATCTATAAGCAGGGAATTAACCTCATTGTGGAGGTGTCACTTTAGATCTTTCCAAAACCTTAGGCTTAGCATGAGATCCAGGCTGTACTTAAGATCTCTTGGAACAAATCTGTGGTAGAGGAGATTTCCTGCTGCAAAACTGCAGCTTACTTATACTTCTGAAAAACAGAAGAACATATAAAAATGGGGAAAATGAGTCATTGTGAAATTCAGCAGTAGATCATTATTTAAAATTACTACCTACAATCACATTAACCTATTTTAGACCAATTTAAATTTTACACAAAAAAGGACACAATTTAGATGAAGTATGCAATTTTTATATAATTTCAAGTGTTTTCATGCTTGGGTGGGTTTTTTTTGTGGTTTGTTTGGTTTTTTTTGGTTTGCTTTTTCTTTTCATTCTGTGTAACTCTGAACTAGACTTTTCAGTACTGTAATTAGAGTCAACATCATTTATGTGACAAGTTAGGTTCTTCTGTTGGAGGAATTACACAATAAAATGACATTGAAATTCCTGGTGAAAACCTACAGAAGACGTTTGAAAAATCGCACTATGAATTTTCTCCTTAGAACCATTTTCCAGATATATGTAAGTACTAGGAATTGGATCAATTTTTATGTTACTTTACTACTATGATTTGCAGTGCTTTTCTAAAAAGCTCACTTTTTAATATTTTTTATTTTTGACAGCTCCTGCCCCTACAGTTTTCAGAATAAAAATTGCATTTTCATTAACTGTCAGTGAAGGCACATGTCTGTGAGTTGTTTGTTTGTTGGTTGGGTTTTTTTTTGTCATGTCATCCTGTATTTTCTGCACTTGAAGAATCTCGGTTATGGAAGTTAGCCTGGTCATCATAAAGCAAGGTTTGAAGGTTTGAGCCACTTTGCACAGTTGAGGAAGCTTTGGAGTTCCTCTGCTTGCAATGAACTCTGTGTGCCTTCAGCGAAGTTCTGTCACCCTGTTACATTTTTTGTCACCTTTCCATATTAGGAAAACAAAAAAAAAAACAACCTTAAGTGGGGCAGAGTGAAGGTTCTTTTAGGTTCTTCCTGAGGCTGAAATGTAGATGGAATCAAATCACTGGTTTTTCCCCATCTTTAGCTGGGGAAAAAAATCAAAGATGATCTTTCTTAAACATGATAGCCATGATAGCCATAAAAGTGCTTTTGCTTTTTCTTGCTGGTTCTATTTCCATTTAAAAATTACTCTGTGGGATTTTTCTTGGTAGTTTTTAAAAAGATCTGAAATTGAATTTTAAGAAGTCTGAAATTTTATATCTGAATTCTTGAAACCCATTGCAGAATTAAAATATTCTTCCTTCATATAGTAATTACTTGTTCTGGTATTGTTTTGAGTTTTACTTTTCCCTATTTTTTCTTAGTATAGGGTTCCTCATTCTGTTACATCCATGCAGTTACCTTCAGGCTAGTTCACAGAATACCTAAGGAGAAATAAATTTCTTTATAAAGGCAGAAAGGGAGAGAAAATGGAAGATGAGTGAGAATAAGTCATTAGAGTCACCTCTTCTCCTCTGGTTTCCCTATAATGCAGTGTTGTGTGCTAGCCTCTTTCTTAAGACGAAAGCAACTATAAGAGTCTATAGGCCTTAGTGAGTCTTGACATTTGACAGCTTTGTCCTAACTGTTCTTTTCTTTCTGAACATTTCTTTCTGTCTGCACACATCTGCAGATGCACACACACAAATAGATATATTGTATATTAGTATACGCATGTTCATGTATACATGATTTTTTTTCTTTTTTTTTTAATCTTTGAATCTCTATGGAGATCATATTTATTCCTCTGACAAATACTGTACTCTTAGATAAATTCCATCCCCGCCGAGACCCGGGTTCGATTCCTGGTCAGGGCCACTCCCCGGGCAGATGGAGCTCGTTAGCCCTGTAAGGCAATC
>JAYRBT010000114.1:20554686-20572186 GCA_036023395.1 Myiotriccus ornatus
AAAATCCAATGCGCAGGCTGGAAGGTGTAAAGACCTTCCCCGGTTCTTCGTTCGTGAAGACTGGCCATTATTATTATTAGATAAATTCCAGGTGAGTAAAATGAGAAAGGGAATTAATGTGTTTCATGTTTCAGTGGGATATGTCCAATATTGAGTTATATTAGTCCTCACTGTTTGTATCCTGACCTATTTGCTATTCTGATTTTTATATATATTTTCTAATTCAGATTTCCAGTAGGCTTCTGAAGTGATCGAAGATTGTTATTACCAATTTACAGATAAAGAGAGGCATGTGTTAGCAACAGAAGGTAAAAGAAAATGTTATATTCCTTCTCATGCTGAAAAGTATAATATAAATGCCACAAGGTTTGTCAGCCTTTCTTCTTGTCCCTTAGCTTAGGCTGGGGGATTGCTTCTCAGAGAAAGGTGTCACCATAGTTGAATGCAGCCAGTGTGTACAGAGAAAATTAATGAATTCAGGTTGACTGAATTTAAACTATCTGCACATCTCTAATAGTACATATATAAAGAAAAGAAGTTGAGTAAGTGAAGAGATGGCATTATGTAAAGGAAGAATATATTTTGCTCTATTTTTCCTTCCATTGAAGTTGTGAGTGGTCTTACATGCTAAGGAGCCTATTTGAGAGGGTTATTTGTAAGAAAGTGATACTGCTCTCCAAAATATTCAACTGATGATTGTAATCTGAATTAATCAGCTGCAAATTTTCTGTGTTGTAGATTTAGCCTTTTCAGTCTATGTTTTAAAAACCAACAAAGGAGAATAAGTTTTCCCTGGCTCTTTACTTTTTGTCAAAATATTGAAGAAAATCTGTATTTTAGACAGGAAGTATTGCCAAGGTATTTACCTCAAGCTATGGTGGACAGTATGTGTAGATTAGGATAACTGCTCTGACATGTCTTGTGGCCCATAAGGCAAAACTCAGTCAGTCTTGTTTGGGTTTGAATAAAATGTGACAGTGTTACTTTTAATCAGTTAGACTACCTGATTTTGAACAAGACCCCAGTAGCCAAGGTCTTTTCAGTAACAATACTTGGGAACAGATCATTCACTGTTTATATTGACACACTTCCACCGATTCCAGTGGATTTATGTGTTCCTCGGCATTATCTGAGGAAATGAAGCCCAGGGTTAATTCGTATAAATGGTTTACTTGCTAAAAGTATCTAGAACAGGACACTAACTGATGAGTAGCTGCTTAATAATGCTGTACAGACATTTCTGTGTGGATAGCTCAGCTATAAAAGGTTGTAATCTTTTTATCCTGTTCATCAAAGCAAACTATATATTTTGCATAGATTATTTTCAGGTGGGAATAGTCTTGTCTCAATTGCTTTTTATTCACCTTAAATATTAAATATTTTGCTGCAGCGTATAACACTGGATCGTATTTCTGTCCTTTGCAATGCTATATTTATTGGGGGACTGATTCAAAAAAACAGAGATTTTTGCCGCAGTTAGGTGGAGTGGAGGTGTCACCTTTCATATTCTTTCATATCTTATCTCAGTGTTAGAGCACTGATTGAAAAAAAAAGATCTGGATTATTCATCCTAAAGTGACTAACTTTACTGTCTCCCAGTTGCTGGGCAGTGTACTAATCTCTGGGTTCATAAGCAAAGAATGCCGAATACTGTCCATCTATCCTGTTGGACCTCTCCTACTCTGTGTGTGTGTCTCTGTGTGTAGGGAGAAGTCTTATTTACTGGGAGAAAAGACAGGGCTAATGACACTTCCCAGGTTGGGGTGAGGCAGTGTACATGTCAGCAGCAAAGAGGGCAAGAGGAGCAAGTGCTGAGTTCTGGCCATTCTTGGATCTGGATGTAGTCAGCATGAGCATCAGAATGTGATCCTATTGCTATTTTCTAATACAGCTTAATTTATTGATACTGCAGCTGTTGAACTAGACTGTAATGTGAAGTGACAGCCGTAGCATTGCAGTTGGCTATTTTGAGAAGTGATAAGAATTCTTGTTTACTCTGTAAATGTGATAGTTCAGATTTGTTTGCCTCAGCCTCATGTGTTACATAACAGAATAATACACAGTGTTTTGTTGTTATTTTTGTTTTGTTATTTTCCTAATTATAACAGTTTTATTTCCAAAACTAAATTTTTGATTCTTATCTTTTCCATTGTGCTGATTAGCCACTCTGAGAGTTTTGCATGTTGATGAATGTCAGGATTTGGTTATATGGAAAAAACTCTCCATACTGGTAATGATGACAGATATAATTAAATTAATTCTCTGCCATCTCCTTTGATGCACACAGATTTTCCCTATTAATATTGATGGACTTTAGAGTCACAAGCACATGTTAGGTTGCGGGGTAGAAAGCCCCTGAATGTTGTATTTTGCTTTTTGTGGAGCTGACCACATCACTTTATGTTTAAATGTAAGGAAAGCTGCTGACAGTTTTGATATATTAAATTATAACTGAGAACTAATTCAAGGATCAAAGATGCTCTTTGGGAGACATCACTTTGCTGGTAGGAAAAATCATTACCTTTTTTCCCAGTCTCATGTATTTGTACTGTATGTCTTGGAAATACCATTCCCTACCGTTTCTGAATCTTGATGTTTAATTTAACACAAAGGTCTTTGAGCAGCACAATGGGAGGGGGGCTTCTGCTAGTAAAGCATCGTAGAAGGAAATTGAAAGGTACATGTTTTTTTCTCATTTATCAAAGAGGTGCAAAAATCTAAACTGACATTTTATATCAAATGAATTATGAACTGTGTACTTTGTACCTAAGGGAACAACAACTAAATTAGACTTTTGTTAAAGAGAGAGAGAGGAAAAAATAGGCTTTTAATAAAATATACAGTCATTTTTGGTATTTTGTCTGAACCTGACATACGCTGTTCTTTGCAGAAGAAAACTAGACAGTATAGGCTACTTCAAAGTCTATATGCTTTGAATGCCTCAGAGTGAACTGAGAAGCAGGTTAAGATGACACACAAACCAGAGTTTCTACTTTATAAATATTGTTGCTTTGATATTCCTGTTTCAGCCTTGTCCAACTCAGGTGAACAGGAAAAGATAATATGCTTTATAATGGCTTGAAAACTGGAGCAAAGTAGTATATGACTTTTTTCCTTTTTTTTTAAACTTCCGTTTGTGAGAATGTGGTTGCTACCGAGAAAGGTTTCCAGGGAGCAAAATTTTAGAAGACTTTGACTGAACTTTAAGAAGTAAATTTTTAAGAAGTAAGAATTATGTGCTCGATATTATAAGGGCATGACTTCTGCTGTCTTTGGGTGAACATCATTTCCTGCAAGCAAAGATGATAGTCATAGTCTGTAAAGTTAGAGTTCGTAACATTTATGAGATTTTGTACATTACAAATTTCCGAATTTCCTTCATGACTTTCAGGGGGAATATATTTATATCAGTGCATTGGCATAGAAGACACTTTCATATTGTTGTGATAAGCACCTACACCTTAGAGAAAATGGGAAATGAAAAGATAAAATTCCATGGTTTCTTTGACAACATATTCCCTAGTGCACTCTTACGGTGCCTTTTGATAGATATGAACAAAACATCCAAGAACTAGTTCCTTTTCTCATATTTCATGTACATACATTTCATAACAATATATTTCAGAAGATTAGGTAAGTTAGAATAAACAAAAACTTTCAGACACTTCATTTCAAAATAGCATGTAAGTGCCATTGGAGATGGGGTGTGTATATGCACATTTTTTTGCAACAGAAAGGAAAGGAGAAGAGGTAGCAGCTTTCAGGGATGCAGTGGTTTGGCAGAGCTACAACAAAGGGCTGATCCCTTCAGACATGCTGATCCCTCATGCTGTCTGGGGAGGAGATGAGAGGGATGGGGGCAACAACTGTAGGAGGGGAAGAGTAACTTCTTTCTTAACACCTGCCTCCTGCTTTCCCTATAAAAAGACATTGACAATGAGACAATTTTTTCTGATTGCCATGTATGGCATAAAAAAGTTAGTTAGTAACTGTGAACAAAAGCTGACTCTGTGTTGCTTTGATTACTAGGAGCAGAAACTTTGAGGGAACCTTCTTTCTTCCTCTTTCTGCAAGTAAGGAAAGAATTTGAAGGGGAAATGTCTGTTGTGGCCACAGTTGTTTCAAGGCCAAAAGGAAGTCCAATGGCCTGGATCTCACAGATACCTGTAGGATATTCAAGATATAATAAGACTGCACCACCCACTGTGTATAGTGGCACCCTAACAGCAGCTAATCTATCATCTTGTCAGATCCATTTTCTATTTATGGGCATCTGGGGCTTGGTTTCCATCAGAAGTGGTAGTATTTCACACCATCCATGGTGTACTCCCCGAAATTTATGGATTAAAAATAAGTATAAGTAATCTTTTTTGCTGATCTAATTTATTTGCAAGCCTGTATTTTTCTCCAGTCTGTATATATAGAAATATATAAACTGATGCTTCTGTCAAAATGCAAATCAACTGGTAACACTGGAGTTTTCTACCACCAGGGTAGCCTGTTCTTTAACAGTCTGCTGGCACATTCTACTGCAGGAGTGCACATAATGATATTACTTGAACCAGGAAACTTATTTAGTGACAACATTCACATCTTTTCTAAGTACGTCACTTTCTTTAGCATTTAGTTAAGGTTACTGTATTTTCTTAGTTTCTTTTGCCACACTGAGTGGAGAAATAGAATCATTTAGGTTGGAAAAAACCTTTAAGATCATCAAGACCAACCTTTAACCTAACACTACCAAGCCCACCACTAGTCCGTGTCCCTGTGCACCACTTCTGTACATCTCTTAGATACCTCCAGGTACAGTGACTTCACCACTTCCCTGGGCAGCTTGTTCCAGTTCTTGACAGCCATATATTGCAAACAGTCATTTGCAGAGGCCATGTCCACTTGTTCAAGTAGAATGCTGCTTTATGGTTTTGAATATCATGTTAACCTTTAGCTTTCAGTCATAAAATAAATCAATATTAAAAATTAATTTTCAACAAATTATACTTCAGACTGATACATAAGCTTCTTTTAACATCACCACCTCTGTACCTTTTCCTTTTTATTTTGTCTTTCTTCATCTTCTATGATGTTAGGGTCCCCTCCACTGAATTATTAGGCTGAATAAGAGTTGATTGGGAAATCAGCTTGTGCATCTTCTTTCCTTAAAAACAGAAGTTATCTCATTTCTGTTAAACAATTGTTTAGTCTGATGTTGATTTGAAAAATTGTTCCAGAAGTTTAATTCCATTGCTCTATGTCTTGTTTCTCAGGATTCTCTTTGTTGCAAAACTTCTGTGAAGCTGAAGATTCCTATATGGCTATCACTTTGCTCTTCTGTTGTTCTCTAAACCTTGTTCTTTAAGTTAGGTTTAAACTTTCTTCCCTGATCTTTTCCCAACCATGAATAATAATTTTTTTTTGGTTGCTTTTGGGAAGCCTCTGGATTTCCAGAACTATCCAAGAACTGTTGAGTTTCAAACAGGGAGTAAAGAGTTTAAAAGCCAGCCTGCAGTGCTCTGAAATTCTACCAACATTTAGAAAGAAGGTTTAATTTAGCCAAGACTCTCCTCACTAGCAATCTACAAGACTCTCACCGGAGATGTTTCCATCAGTGTAGAAGCTACCATACCTACCTCTGGTCATTGCTCTCTTATGCCTGATATTAGGGAAGCTGTAAGATTTTGAAGATGCTGTCAAATTTCACATCATCTTCCTTTAAAAAGAAAAAACCACAAAAAAACCCAAGCCCCAGCTACAAAAAACCCCATCAATAATAATAATTAAAAAAACCAACCCCAAAAATCCTCTGAAATTAATCTCTAAAGCTGCTTCATGCAGGAAGCTGAAGCTCTTGCATGAAGGGAGACAGGATCTTGTTCCCTTTGCTCTTGCCACATCTGTCCCCATAAATAATAAAAGACAGATCTGGTAGTTTCTCAAAGCTACTTCACAGAGATATTTAATTTTCCAGTAACCAGAGTCACACTTAACCAGCAGGAGCTGTTTGTTTACTTGCGGTGTCTGCCTGATTTTGTAATACCGTTCCTTGTGTTTTTTCCTCATAGTATTTAAAAAAAAATAATTTTGTTATATGACAGTTATTGGCTAGCCATCCTTTTAAAGTCTGATGAATAATTATTTTTACTGGGCAGTTATAAATTCTAGCCAATGTCTTTATTACAGGTATTAAAATAATTAATCATTCAGCTAATTGCTTATTGGCATTCTTTTGTAGCTTTTAGAGTTTAGTAAATTCTTGCTGAGTAAGATGGACAAACTTCTACCTAGCATGAGGAAGGAAGGTAGTTTACTTCTTATGTAGAGGTAAGGTGACAAATCTACAAGACATTTTTATAGTGGTGACCTCAGTAAAATATAGCACTTAGGAACTGAGCATCTCTTACACATATTTTTACTTGAGACCCAGGCCTGGATTGCAGGTGTTGACGTTGTACATGAAGAAAAGTTCATTAAAAGGAGGGAGAGGTCTGATTTTGGTTGGTTGGTGGTTTGTTTTTTTTTTTCCCCAAAGCCTGCTTTGGGATTTCAAAGGACAATTGTCTTAAACTTCAGGTTTGCAGGTCACGGAGTAAAGCTTAAGTTGATTTTTAGGGCCTTACTAAAATTGTACTCTGCAAACTGGAATACCATATAGTCCAAGTGGAGGAAAATCTGCAGTTAGAGCTTACACACTCAATTCAGATACAGATAAATTTTAGCTTTTTTTTCAAACATTTTATTTTTCTCTATGACATTGTGCCTTATGAGTACAAGTAACATTAAAGATTGGACTTATTCTGAAGTTTGTGAAGGCTTTAAGCTACTCCTTCCTGTCTGTCTACTTGTTTTTTCCCCCAACACAGCTTCTTTTCTTCCCAAGCCAAATGTGACAGAGAAGGGAAAGCAAGAAGGCCACCATGAACCTTTCACATTTTAAGTCTCCAAGTGCATGGTTACTTGTTGAATATGGATGTGTTGTCCTTGGTATATGTATTATTAGATGGAAATATTACTGTACCTGAAAACATACATCAGTGAAATTATAAAAGTAGAAAGAAAATGCAAGAATAATCTGTGCATTATCTAGTCATTGAGAGTGTGAAAAACAACGTGGTTGAACATATATACTAAATGAAAAAATCAAAACCAACTGCTTATGTTCACAATAAACTGAGAAGGAAAAATAACCGGGAAAAGAGGGTTAAAAACCAAACCAGAGTAAACTTCAATGAACTTGTGAAGATAAGAAACAAAAAAAGCAATCTTCTGCTTTGCCAGGAGATAAAGGTTTATAACTAGCATGCCATTCTCGTGATGACATATGGCCCAGCATCATGGCCTGTCTTTCGCTGAAATGAAACAAAAACACATGCCCATGTTGAGAATTATGGGGAATGCAATGACTGGAATTATTTGGACTGAGCAAACAACTAGATAACAGGCATACCTGGAAAAATCAGAAGAAACAAATGTCAATGTGCAGAACATATTGCCATAAAAAGTACCATAATAAGATGATCTCAGTATGGGCACCTAAAATAGAAAATAAATCAGGAGTATCTGAACAAGCACTACAATGAGATAAAGAAATGGGTTTGTGAATTGAACCTGGAAAAGAGGAAGAGTAGTCATGACAGAGCGAGACACTCATCTAAAGGCAGTCTGACAAACTTTTCCTTGCTGTTACGGGACAAACTGTGAAAAGCCTATTTTCCTCCTCTGTAGTTAGATACCTGCAGTTATCATTTGCATCCGTGTGTATGAAATATGTTTTATAAGATACAAAGGTATCATCTGTGCCAAATATTTTATATATGCAGATGTGTCAAATTGTAGAGTTACATTTATGTAGTTCCAAACTCTTCTAGCTGCCTGTCTGGAGATATTATGGATACAGTGGGGCAGATATATCTGATCACTGTTAAAAGTAGTGACACTTCACTTAAAAATTGGTGTGAGTTTGCACCAATTTGATAGGTATGTAATCCAGCTCTCCTGGCTTTTTTTCTTATGAAAGATTAATAATACAGATATTTTTATGACTAAATAATCTAGTATTGTCCTGGTGGTTGTTCACCTTTTTATAGACCTACTCAGTCATCTACTTTCAGAAAATTTGCATTTCAGATAAATCCTCATGATAAATATAATGAATACCTCTCAGAAAAAAAATAAGCTTTCAACATGGAATAAACATTTCAGCACAGTCATTTCACACAATTCTTGCTGTCCTAAAATAAACAAATACTTAAGCTATTACTGCATATGTTGTTTAAGATAAGGAAATTGAGGCAAGAAGTTGAGACACTTTTCAAAGGCTGCATAGCACATTACTGACCAAGCAGGGATGGGATCTTTCTTCCTCCAGTTACTCATATACCTGAGTATCTGGAAAACAGTGTATTATTGTCATCTTGAAACAGTTTTCAGTTTTTATTGTTTTGTGGAACTGTTTATTAATTCTTTGATTAGAATTGACATCTGATTAAATATTTTATTCTGCCTTTGTAGTCTCTTCGTATACAAAGCATGACTTTCTGTCCTGGTAAGTGAGGATTTACTGGGCTAGATGTTGATTCAGTAGGTTGCAAGTGGAGTGCTTGCCCCCTGAGGGTCATATTAAAGCTCGAGGGGAGTTTTTTGAGCAACATTGCATCTTAAAGATGATATATCAAGCTGATAGATACATAGCTCTTCTGTTGAGAAATTCACAGTAGAATTATTGCGTGTTGCCAGTTATTACTTGGGTAGTAAGGAGTCTCTTGGGAATATGGATTGGATAAAAAGGGTTAAGCTGAGGGAAATGTTACACTGAAGACCTTGGTGATGAGGAGTGTTTGAAATAGTCAGAGGATGTTTTGTGTGCAAATTAGAATTACCATTTTGGGGGGTAAGTGCTCTGTAGTTTTAATGAGCAAATCGTGATTAGTTTAATAGAGTGCCTTTCTCATTATGACTCAGCAGAGACTTGACAATTTATTTGCTGTACCCTCCTGCCCCCCTACCCCATTCCTTTGGAAGCACTGAGCTGAGAACACTTGCTGGTGCATAGCTGAGGACATTATCTGTGGGCTACAGGAAGTCTTTCAAATAAATAAATTTGCTGTATATTCTAACATGTTGGTTTGAAAGTAGTGGGCTTGGCTTGTTCTGCAGGTCAGTCGACTTTCACAGTAGAGGTTTATCCAAATTTTCTACTCTTCCCTATGCTGTGCTTTTGTTGGTAGAAGAGATTTGAACATTTAGCCGAGATTACCAACGCCATTAAAATAACATCCACACTGTGGAATTGTTATTGACATTTAGACAGCTACATCTTTGTTTTTTGATGAACATTCCTATATCGCTATAATAGCCACCTCTCTACATACATAAAGCTTAATCAGAGCTTTTACTTTGTAGATCTCGGAGAGCTTTACAAAGAAGGATAAGTATTATTATCTCCATTTAACAGATTGGTAAATGAAAGACAAAGGTGAAGTGATGTGTCCTGACAGAACTGGAAATAAATTTAACGCTTTTGCCTCCTCAGGGAGTTGCTCACACTGTATCTTCAGTAACAATTTGGACTTTGGCTTCCTGGCCGAATTACAGGTCAGCTAATTAGATTCATTTTCAGATGTAGCTTTTTTTACTGTGTAGAATTTCTGGTGCATTTTAGGCTGCAGATAGTTTAGTTTTAAATGAGGTAGTGCCCTGCTTTGAAGGGATATTGAGTTTTCCCATTGGTGTCAGCTTATAAAAATACTTAAAAACCCTCTACTACAAGTTTTTACATTAATTGTGTCTTCTTTATTGCGCTGGCTCCATTTGCCTGCTAACAACTTCAGGAATCACTTTATAAAGGATGCCAAAAGAATTCATGATTATCTGTGAGTACTGTACTTTACATCCGTAAGTTTTAAAACCTCTTATTATACAACTTAAATCCAACATCACTTAAGTTGCTGCTAAACAGAACAATGTTAAGTGAGGTAAATATATGTTCTTTATTTTACTGTGAGAGTGAATTTCTCATACAGACACATTTGGTGTGCAGATGTTTGTTTTTGATGGCTCAGCTGGACGAATATTGCAGGCTGTTTAAGTTAAAGCAGCCATCTTCTTCCCTCGGAGTTGAGGTGCTCACAAGCTTTTGATTGGCCTTGAAGGTGTTGGCAATGGATTTGCAGACCATTAATTACCTTCATCTCAGAGATCCTCTGGATTTGGAAACAGGAGGATTTTCAGGTTTACTTGGGGTTTACTGGAGCCTTATTGCCTAGGTCTAATAGCAGTAGCAGGAGGGAATATTCAAAGGCAGCCAGGCTGGCTCAAGTCCCCAGATTGTATGTTTTCTTTTTTACAGTGACAGAGGGGAGCGTAAGGGAGTGATGGAAGCTGGAGATTCTGTTCCACTTCATCATGTCCTGAAAAAACACAGGAGGGCTGCCGGGCTAGGAGCAAATTCTCAGAAGTAAAATACATTGTAATAACACTGGTACTTTAGTCTTTAGTAAAAATTTTGTATGAGAAGTAGCAGACCTTTAATTTAAAGTAAAGGAAATAAACATCTAGATTGGAACGGGGCATGTCTTGTGCCTTTCTACATAATACAACGTGGAGCTGGAGCTGAAAAATTATACTTACATATGTACTCCTATCAGAGTGCTCCTATCAGAGTAAAAATGCCAGATCCTATTTCACAAATCTCTGTATGTATATATCAGTATAAATAAAAAATTATTATAAAAGACTAATGACTTTCTTTTTTGGCGTCGGTGCATCCTTTCACCTGTTTCAGGGAGAGAATGATTCAGACTGTTTATCACAAAGTCTCTTTCTTTCCTCCCAGTAACCGACTCATATACAGGTGGTAAATGAAAATCATAAAATTTATTGTAAGTTTACTGTTGCTCATCTTAAAACTTCCAACTTACGCCCGGAGGCTTACAACTACACTTTAAGTTACAAATCTGTCAGACTTTTTTTTTTCCAATAGAGAGAAGAAGAAAATAACAGCAACTAAAAACATTTCTGTTGAAAAGACCAAAAGGAAAAAGCAAATAGTAACTACTGGACCATGAAAAGCAAAACTATTATACAAGAGTTTAAATTACAAAGGCAGTAACTTTCCAGTATTTTAACTCTCTGGAAAAGAGCTATAGAGCTATGGCTACAGCTTTACAATATATATAGAAGTTCCAGATGTGTTTATATGCAGAAAGTTTTTTCAACAGATTGATTTCTTCTAAAAAAAAAAAAAGCCATAAACTCACAGGTGCAAATTGGGATAGTTCTTTTTACTGCATGCAGTTAAAGGTCATTGGTGGTATCATTACTGACATGTTTTGATCTACAGTTCCTTGGACTTCATAAAAATTAATTTCCTTAACAAAACAGTGGATTAGAGTCTGTGATTTCAGTGAATCTATTTTGATTTCTACCCAAAGACATTCTTCGCTTAAAATTTCTTCTGTTTTCTTTTAAATTATTATTCATTTATAGGGGTAAGAAGCTATTTGAATCATAAAAATTCTGATCAATTTTACTCTTGCTCGGTAACATTTATGTGGGCATTTCCTTAGCTTCTCAGGGTGGCAGAGCTGGGCACAAGGAGAAGCAGATAATACTTGAACAGGTGGTAGAAAATATGTTGCTTCTGAATTACTTTTGGTGTTTGGAGGTTTGCTTTTAGCAAAATGATATTCACATAACTGTGTTGGAAAGCAGAAAATTAAGAAATACCATTGTTCAGTAGTGAAAATGTTAAACTAAATGGACCATGTTAACATTACTTTTGATCCTGAGGAACAGTTTTTCCAGTATATGGAGCATTTTGTTTCCACGTGGCATATGTTATCCACGGTTTTCTCTGCTCTAATTCATCCATGTTTTTCAACAGCTCCAGATGGCGTGATGCCTCCAAGGCTTTCATCTGCCACTCCGACCAGTCTTCAGGTTGTCTGGTCTACACCAGTTCGCAACAACGCCCCAGGCGCGCCCAGCTACCAACTCCAGATGCGGCGGAGGAGTTCTGCTGGTGACATTTTAGAGTACGCAGACCATAGCGAGACCACCGACAAGTGCTGAGCAAGAAAAGTCCCGTTACCTTGAATGTGGCTCACCTTTAGGGTGGCTGCTTTTGTTACAAGATGTAATGTTTTAGTCTTTCTTTAGGTGCTGGGATGTTTTATGATGTAACTCACGCTATTTTTCTTTGCAGTTTGCTTCCCAGCCCTAGTGCTTCTTTACAGCACAGGGTTGGAGACCTTCAGCCATACACCAAGTATGAGATGAGAGTGGTTGCCTCCAATGGTTATGGCAGTGCTTATAGCAACTGGACTTCAATGACTACAGCAGAGGACAGTAAGGATCTTATTTAACTCCCTTTAGCAGAAAATATAAATAACAGTTCAGCTGCCACTGTACATAATTTCTTTCAGTTATTTAACTTTCTGGGTTAAATAGCAATTATGTATTTCCTTCTGTAATACTAACTTACAGGAATAACTCCTAAGGGATCAAGTATCTCTTGTCTTACATTTTCATTAAAAAATATTAGTATTTACATGTGTATTTTTTGAAGCAGTATTTTATTTCTGCATATAGTATCCCTCTATCCATATGTAGTTCATATACGGTTAGTTTAAGATACACTGGTAAGTACAGCTTTGTAAGTGATATTCCTTTATATTCAGGGACTTGATTGTGATTTCAGTCATATCAGAGAAAATAAGTTGAAGTTAATAGTATATGACAGTTTCCTTATCTCTGTGTTGAGAATACTTAAGCTGTACCGCAGCTGAACAGAACTTTTCATTCCCAGTGATCTTTGTTAATTCAAAGTGGTGATCTACTGGACAAACTGGGTTTGTCATTGTTAATCCCATCACTTTCCTTGGTAATAGTTCTACATACTGCAGACTCACTCCACACATTTTGTTCAACAGTCCCTTGATTTAACAAACAGGTATCAGTATATAGGTACAACCAATTAGTTGACTGGGTAGGAGTTTGTACCTGATTCAATATGTAAGCAGAAACATATGACAAATTTTGAGCTTTTTGTTCATAATACATATAGAAAACACATAATTTCCACCTTTTTTAAAGAAACGGAGCCATTAATTTTCTCCTACAAGGTGCATATCTAATAGCAGGCTTTTGGGAAAAAATTATTGGTTTCAAATATATTAGTAGCTTTTTTTTTTTTTTCCCAATCAGTAATGGATGACACCAATTTTTAGAGAAATTAAGTATTTTCTAAAGAGATTTTTTCCTGTTATATCTTGTTAATTAAGAAATTAAGTAATTCTGAACAGGAAAAGGCAGTGAGGATGGGGAGTGTTTCATTGCCTTCTCAGCCTTCACACCGCGTCTTGTGAACTTAAGTAACTTAGTACTGTTATGAAATCTGCATTTCAGACTGTAAATTCAACCTGATGCTCATATGCAAATGTTGTAGCACATACTTAGTGCTGGTGACTCCATTTTAGTTCCTTCTCTAAATAGACATCTGTCTATCTCAAGAAAACAAACTGAAGAAAATATGTGTGTTCCCGCAGCTGTAAAACATTTTTTCTTTGAAGCTGAACAAATGATTCACAATGGAAATTTATCTGATAAATTCATTTAAGCTCCAAAGGTATAAATGCTTCAACAACATTAATAAATTATATAACTAATTACCTAATAAACATAAGTTCTGAACTTGGTCTTTAGATGCTGGAGCTGTGTTATCTACCTGTAGAAATCTTTGTTGAGATTTAGTTATTTCCTTATAATTGTTTGTTAACAAAAATGGATTGAATATTATTGAACTTGTCTACATTCATAGTTGAAATGCAACCAGTCCCCTATGACTGTTTTGATCAAATTGCCATGATTGTTTAGCTCTGGTCTGATGGTTGTTTCTTCTCAGACAGAAGGAGCACAGAAGTACATTTATAAAGCATCACTAGTTAGTAGTATAAAAATTATTTTTGTGCAAAGCAGTAGGTTTAGAATTTTAAAATTCTCTTTTGAGGAGTTTGAGATAGGGCAGAAAATCTACACAGGAGATGCATTCCTATAAAGTCTTTTTGGGCGTGTAGGTCACCTGCTGTATAGAACTTGGATGCTCTTTGTGCATGAGCATGGAATGCTACCCTTTGCAAAACCTGGCTGCAAATATGCTTTAAGTTAGTATGGAAGGTAGATATTGCCAAAGGAAACTTAAGCAAATGAAAGTATAATGATTTTGCCAGTGTTTATGCAACTGAAATATTTTGAGACTGACAAACAACTCCTCTTTTCTGCTATGATGCTTGATCTTGTTTCTTGGCTTAAAGCAAACATCTGTAGTTCAGTTACAAACTCCATGTCTCCAAGGGGAAAATTATTTTCCTTAAAATGTCCTTCTCCATTTGCATCAGTGCTGCTAAAGAATATATACTGATGTATCCCCAGTATCCAACACCCCTTGTAATTTACAAAAAACAAAACAAACCACCCAACTTTCAGTGGTGACAGAGGACTCTGTTTTTTGGTGTCATGGTAGAGGGCTGCCATCTGTGAAAGGATATTCAACTCAATTGCTTAAGACTGAACGACTATCATTGGGTCTAAGCAGTATTTTTGTCAAGATTTCAACATGTTTCTTGTAAAACTGCCTATACTGACAGTTTGTTGCAGAAGTACACAATACTTTGCCCGGCTCACCAATAGGCTTTGACTGTTTAAAGTATAATTTAACAGTAGAAATTTCCCCTGTTTCTTACTCAGTTGAAATATATTGTGTACACATGTTCTTACTGAAATTTATTCAGTGAATATATGCCTTTTTTGTTTCACCAAAGCACAACATCTGTAGGAATAAAATGTAAGCGTGTGTGTGTCTATGTGCACATACATCTGACAGCAATAGATGTAAATCAACACACCCACTTTTAAAGTCAGTAGAGTTCTAGTAATACAAGATGATGATTTCACAATATATCTGTGTATTATCTTTTATCTATCATAAATATGTAGTAAAATAGGAGGATATTAGGAATGATGAAGGAAAAATTAGCAAATGCTGCCATAAAAATCTGTTCTTTCTGACAGTGAAATGTCTTAATATTCAGATTAGTGGCTTTGGGGTATTTTTTAATGCAAAAAAAAAACCTGTAAATAATTTTGAAATATTTCCATTTACATGATTGTGACACTAGTAACTGATTCCATGCATTTTTTAAAGTCTAAACCTGCTCATGCCAGATAATAATAATATACATACCTCTGAATATTTTAAAACCTGCTAAACATGTGTTAATAAAAGATGTTTCTTCCAGTGATCTTGGTCATTATAGCATTAGACTATTTACTGAGAGAGTATCTACAAATAGAAGCAGATGATGCAGTTTCTGGATTAGAGCTTGTTTTCAGTAACTTGAATGTAAATTTAAGATAGCTCTCTTGCAATCAATGTGATGACCACTGAACTGAGAGGTCAGTATGTACCATTGAACTGAGAGCAGAATTTTTTCTATTGCATTCAGAAATAAAATGAAATCTTCTAGATATAAAAAAGAAAATATCAGTTAAGTTTTCCCTTTAGATATGACAAGTCTTTGAACTATCTCAGAGAATGGTAGCAAAGATGTTGGTTATAGTTACCTAAAGCTGGCTCAATGGCAGCTGCTGCGTTCTTACAGTGTAGATTTAAAACTCACAAAATTATCTTGGCTGGGAGCATCCACATGATGTCATTTTGGATCAGAGGGATAGCTCCCGAATGAGAGAGGCGTTTCTTTATAGAGCATGAGAAAATCCATCTTGATTTGGACAAGTTTTGAGCTTGCACAATCTCTACTTTAAAGAAAAGCTGCCTGTTACTTTATTTGCCTTTGATGTACCAGAAGCTGTCCGCAGCCCAGTGAGTTGCGTAGAGCAGGGCATCTCAGTCACCAGCGTGTTCTCTGTATTGGCTGCGTTTCAGTTCCCTGGGTCAGCGTCTAACTCCAATATGGAGAGCTCTTAAAAAATTCTTTTTAAATGTGCCTGGTTTTCACTCGCTGAAAGCAAAGATTTTGCGAGTTGCCTAGCAGGCAGTCTAATTTTTTATTTCTTACATAAGTGAGTGCAAGTCCATCTCTTTTATACATAAAGAAGTTATGGACCAGCCCAGTGTTTATTCACAGTAAATAATGTCAAAAGTACACACTAGTCACTGGAAATCATTGCATTTTGAAGTTGCTGGAGAAAAAAAGAACAATTGAGAAAAAAAATCCAAAAACCAAATAGCTCCTGCAATGTATCAGCTGAATATATCAGCTGAGCTATTTCTTGTCAAATCTGGGAAGCATTATTCCTGTCATATTGAGTGCTATGGGGTACTCCTCTGGCATGCTTACCGTAAAGCTTTGGTTCCAGGATGAAGAGCCCTACTCTCTTAAAGGTTCCTGACGTAGAAAATAGAGATAGCCAATGCAAAACGGGAGGGTAAATGATGCAGTTCACAACCTTTGGAAGCACTTGCTTTTTCTGTTGATTATATTTGTTGTCTGAGAAAACAAGTCTCCTATTTCAGCTATGTAAGTTAGGACCAACTAATTCAGGCATATAAACTAATCCGTAAATAATTGATCTGAATGTGGTTACCTGTGCTCAAGAAATATGATCGTATAATAAATAGTACTTACTGCCCATACATGCCTACAGATTAGGAATTATAAGTTTCTTAACTGGTAGAACTGAAGTTCTGGAGCCAATGAAACATTTGGAGCACTAGAGAGCAAAAAGTCTGAATACTCTGAAGACGGCTCTTAATACATATTTGAACAGGTTCATATAGACTCCATGTCATTGCATGAACAGCTTAATGACTTTTGAGTTCTGTGATCTGATGTGATAAAAGATTTCTGTGGTCCCTTGTGCCAAGAGCCACACAATTTGGATTTTCTGCTAGGTACAGTCAGTAGTATATAAAAGGCACCACAGTTTGTTAATATGTATAATTTCATTGTCCATGTTCCTGAAAAGAGTAAATGATTCAAGAGTAAAAGGTGCAGAATTTTGATTCTGCTTAGTGAGTTTGCCAGCAAATCAGGTATTTCTCATTAGCTATAAAGGGCAGTAGTCCAGGTACGTGTCTTAGTACATGTCTTATTAAATCTAAATGTATATTCCCGTGAAATACATCCATGAGAGTGTAGCTCCTTGCTTCCCAAAACTCATAGCAAGTAAACAAATGTGTGGTTCTAGTCATGGAATTAAAAAAGAGTAATGATGGGTTTGTGCCTTCATTTTAAGTTGAGTCTGAACTTTTGAAGCAGATGACCAAAATAGCCTGCCATAAAAGATAATTTCATTTGCCAAAGTGAAACTACCTTCTAGTATTAATACTGTAATGAAATAGTTTGAAATATGAACTAAGAAACTTAAGAAAAAAGATGCCCACTGTTCCCATGATATTTTTAGTAGTTACTTTTATAAACAATTACATCCCTGTAAAAAGCTTTATGATTTTATTTTCATCATTCACAGGCTGAGCTGTGTAGCT
>JAYRBT010000114.1:20574686-20614226 GCA_036023395.1 Myiotriccus ornatus
TTAACAGGGAGTAGATAAATTGCAAAAAATGGATTAGAATTATAAACAGAATGAAGTAAAATATTGAATATATAATGAGAGATGCAGTAGGGGCTTACTGAGCTGTAAAATACACAGCTTTGTTATGCCTGTGCTGTTGGTTGCAATTAGTATCTGGCGCTCTAGAAAAACATCAACAAAAGCTAGAACTGCAAGTGTATATTGATACCAGGCTGTATTTTTTCTCCACATGCTAACAGCATTGATAGAGCACTTTGGAGACACAGGAAGAAAAAGGACTTAGAGGAGGAGGGAGGAAGGTTGGGAGGAGGGAAGGTGAGCAGCTTGCCTTTGAGAAAAGAGCTGCATTCATCTCGTGAATATCTGGGCCTACATTTTCCAAAGAAATAGGCTGTTTAGTAGATCTGAACTTCATCACTTTGAGCATCATTTGATGAGTACTTCTATTAGTAATTTTTCTTTCCTTTTTTTTTTTTTCTTTTTTTTGTTACAGAACCTGGACCTTTAGATCCACCACTTCTGCTGAATGTTACAGCGAGGGCAGCAAGCATCACCTGGCAGCATCCTTTAAAGCCAAATGGAATTATTACTCATTATAATATTTACCAAAATGGCCAACTGCATGCTACAGTGCTAGGAACTGGCTCTAACTGCACTGTAGAAGACTTGCATCCCTACACTGTCTATGTGTTTCAGGTAGAAGGATGCACTTCTAAAGGATGCTCTCTTTCACCTGCAACCCCAGAAATACAGACTCTTCCAGATGCACCCGAGGACATTCCTGCTCCAGAGCTCTATTCTGATACTCCAACTTCTGTGGTCATATCCTGGCAACCACCTGCTCGCTCAAATGGTGTGGTGGAAAACATTACAATAGAAAGGAGAGTGAAAGGAACAGAACAAATATCAACTGTAGTGTCTCTCCTTCCCAGTCAGTCCACGAGCTACATTGACCAGAGCAGTGCTCTGAGCCCTTGGCAGAAATTTGAGTACAGAGTGCTGATGAGCACTCTTGACGGAGGCACAAACAGCAGTGACTGGTCAGAAGTTACCACTAGACCATCAAGACCTGCTGGTGTTCAGCCACCTGATGCAGAAGCGGTGGGACCGTATTCGGTTCAGGTAGGAATAATTCTCGTTGCCTCGTGGCTTTGACATGTTTTCCTTGTAACAACTGTGTATTTAAGAGAGACATCTACTGGCTGAGCCAACAGACTTCATTGCTGCAGGGGTAGTTGAATAATTAGTGTCTGTCCTTTGGCTCAAAAGCATTAGATTCCTTTCCATTTTTTTTTCCTTTACACGAGCCTCTGGCATTATATTCCAGCTCATTTTCTTCCTTACACACCTGCTGTATTTTCAATATTAAACTTGAATGATTACTTTTAACTCCCTAATGAGATCAGAAATGACCTACTACCTTCTCCAAAATTTCAAGGCTTCATTAAAATGCTAAGAATAAAAAAGATTTTTTTAATGTAATTAAATCTTCTGTGTAATTATCAGATCTTTTTAATGGCTAATGAAGAAAAAAAATGCATTTTTGTTCTCCTGATTTACGAAAGAACAGTCTTACAGGACTACCTAGGAAGTTTTCAATTATTCACATCGTTCTGTTGGGAATGAACTCTAGAGGACAGGATAACTACCATTGTTTTGGCTTGCATACAAACTTCATTCAAGGGAAATTAGTGTAACCAAACAAGAGGGATTTTTGTAGCTTAGAAGCCTCTTTTGTGTAAATACACACATGCTTCCATGGATTCTGTCTTGTACTAATGCCAAAAGTATTGGTACAGTAGCTTGCTCACCAGAGCACAAAACAAAGGACATTTGCATAAGATTGAAGTTCATCTGTTAGATTTATTATTTTGGTATACATTGTATTTTCAAAAGGTAAACAGAGTGGTGTTACCAATGCAGTCTGAATAGTTTGAGGGCTTGAATTTCAGCAGTAAACCAAGACTGATTTTTTTTGTTTTGCTCACACATAATTTTAAGCTATGAAAAAAACCTATTCACCATTAGACAAAAAAATTCTGAGCTTTTAACATTATGTTTTAATGTCTAAGGCATTGTGTCTTACCTCTGCATTAATAGCAAATGAGTTCAATATAAGTACAATGATTACTGTAAGAATTAATAACGATCGACCGCTAGTAATTATGATGAATTGCCAGTCCACTTATTGAAGGTTTTGGTGATCTTCTTCTAGGACCCTGCCCTCTCTGCTTCTGTAGATATATCTTAATGTCCACCACAATTTATAGGAAAGCATTTTTCATGGATTTACCCAAAGCTGCAATGATGAATAAATAGTAGCTTTAGTTCAATAGCATGTTTACACACGTGTCCACATTTTACTGCCTGAGTTTTTACACACTGGCTACAACTCTGAGCACAAAGAAGAAGTCACTGCAACTTTTAAAGCTTCAGTTAATGTAATAAGAGCATAATAATTTTATATCTTACCCATAGTTTTATTTCTCCAAGTGCAGTCAACACTTAATCCTAATTTTAAAAGCCTGCGAGTTATCAGAAGTTGTGTCATTCTTTACTGGATGTCTTTTCCTGAGATCAGAGGTGTGTATTCAGTTGTAGTTTTATTTTATTTTGCTCAGATCCAAGATTAAGTAATCTACCAATACTAAAAGTCAGTTTGGACGTTTATTTCTTCTGACATCGGAAGTCAAGCAACACTCTATAATAATTTAATTTCAATATAACATTTCTTTTAAAATTTGTTTTCCTTTTTTACCAAAGAGTTCCAATGTTTCTTTTCCTTGTTCTTCCCCAGTCTGTCATTAACATCCAAAGCTCTTTAAAGCCCTTTAGTGTCTATATTGTATGAACTCCTGTATGAGTAGTGGTCCTATTTTGTGTCACTGCTGCTCTTGTAATCTCAGGCTTGCTTTTTCCCACCTGGAGGCAAATACTTCTTTTTTCTGTTAAGACTAATTTCCATCAAAGATGCTGAAGCCTGGATGATTTTATTTCCATGATTCGTTTTTACTGTTAATTTTTATTAATTTTAAATATTTAAGTTAAAATGTTCAAAATAGTTACAGGTGGCAGCACTGAATTAATAAATGTAACTTATGTATATGCCTTTCTATATTACTCTCTTCTGAGTATCTCTTCTCCTGCTGAATTCTCTCTCTCAGTGTACAGAGCATTGGTGTTCTTTGCTCATACCGACATAAATTCTTGTATTTATCTAGTGTTTTATTTTACATAGTATTGTTCCATTTGATATTCATCATAATTGAGGGAACGTTGGGAATACTTGGTAGAGTTCCTGTGCAGAGGGTATCCCATGTCTGGGACATCACTTCTGATTTCTATGATTCCAAGACTTCTTAAAAATCTTAGCATTTCTCTTACTTGTCCAGGTCAGCAAGATATTTAATTATTTATTTGCTTAGCATTTATTATTCTATTTTGCTATTCTATATTATCTCTTAAAAAAAATTGAAACAAAGCTCTAGTTGCAGAAAAGTTCATTGCACTTCATCACTGAAGAGAAAATAGACAAGAAAACCAGTGGTTTTCTCACCTTCTGCTTGTTTGCAGATGGGAGCACCAGAGGAAGCCACTGGGATTTCATCTTACTTGTTGGTCTTCTTACGGATCTGTCAAATGGATTTGCTTGCTAGTGGTGGTGTTGTTTCCTTCTCTGCACTTTTATGGCAAATTCATGTCAAGAGTAGTAAGACTCTGAGACCATCCAGTGGGCTGTGCCATGTCTCTGGGGCTGTCTTGTGTTGTATGCTGTGTACTGGGAGAATACAAGAACAAGGTAGCACCTGTTTGCAAAACATTTGGGGTTTTTTGCCCTGCTCTCTTAAACTAGGGTGCAGATCTGAATAGTTGCCCTGCAAACACTTTCTGTGTCTCTTTGCCACAGAAATATGCTACTTGCACAGGCAGAACAACTATGCAATATTGTGCAAGCTTTCCTGTGTGGAAATAGGATGGATTTGCTTTGGAACTGCTTTACATTGATGCCTTTAAGCTCTGGTGAGAATCCTAGAAAGACATACTTTCCCTGCTGAGTAGACCAAGCCGACCACACTTGCAGTGCATGTATCATCTATGCAGCGTTCAAGTCAAATTTGTGGAATCCTTTGTGCTGTACAGTGCTCTTATCTTACTTGGTGTCAACAACAGTAACTCTGCTTTTAAGCAGGGGTGGAAAACAAGCTGTCTCTTTGGGAAGGAGAGTTTAATTACCTCTTGCCCTAGAAAGAGCTGTCCTCCCAGGTTAGAGCAGGAGGTACTGGAAGGGCACTGTGGGAAAGATTAGCAAGAGGCTCTTTACCAAGCCACAGTCGCAAATCAATAGAGGCTTTCAGCTGTCAGTGCAAGCAATCCCTAAACCATGAGTGCAAATATTTACTTCTACTGAAAACAGAGAGAATTTACAAAAAGAGAAACATATTTCCATCCCTTTATTTAGTCATAGAATCAATATAAATGATTTGAGGATGTGAAGAATTCAAAGTGCTCCAGGATAGTACTCACTTGAGCATATAGCTTATTTTCATAGACCAAAGCTTTCACTCTGCAAGGAGGAAAATATCAGCACAGCAGGTCACTCTCATCATAAACACATCTGATGTGCATGTGCTCCTTTAACATTTAATTTTAATCAGAATGGACCAATATCTCTCCATAACATTTAACTCGCTTTCTTTTGTGCAACAGAAAGTGTAAAGTTGTCGATAATTTTTAAAGTACCCATTTCAGTGACACCTGGATGATATTTTTTAATATTTGCTGAATTGATAATGTTCATGGTAGCGGAGTATAATGCGCAATAAACTGCTTTTGTGGTTGATTAAATGCCAAAGTGAAGTGGAGGTATTCAGCAACTGCAAAAGCCGTTTATTTAGTATATGCCAATGCTATGAACATTATTCCTGTTACACAAGATTTGCTATACTCTAATGTACAGAAGTAGAAAAGAAATTGTTTCCTTTTCTTGTGAGGGTTGCAATTGCTGTGCTGCTTCAATCTCACACTTCACACTGCTATGACATTCAGGAATGTACCTAGGTTGAATGGCTTGAGAAAGAGGCTGGTTTACACAGTGAATAATTATGTAATGGAGTTCTTTGTGCAGGAAAAGCTTTATGTGGCTGGGTACACTGAACTGAATTAACTGTGGTGGGCTAATTGTCCAACTTTGAACTTATAACTTTTGATAGGAGCAATTCCCTTTCACCGCTGGATTTCTTGAGGACTTTGACCTGGGGAAGGCAGCTGTAGTCTTTGTTATTGGATTAAGCAGAGATGTGCCGACTCATGTTGGCCTATAACGTTCTCCCTTGCTGACCAGTGCCACTAGCTGGACCACTGATAGAAACAAAGCTGCAGCAATTCCTGTCATTCTTCGTGTAAATTTTTTCTCCAGATAGAAGTTGGTATGAGCTGTATGTACTGGTGATGTTTCTCTCAAGAGGAATGGATTGTGTTCCTTTTTGATGCTTAAAGAGGTTATAAGCGAATGGTTGGGTGGAATAAGTATCTTGTTGTCTTATAGTTCTTGTGCTATGATACTCTTTCATGATAACATCATTTACAGAAACTTCCTGTAATTTGATTAGATACAAAATGAGAAAAATAGAAAATTATGATTATTTCATTGACTTCTCTCTTAGTATATATTATATATGTTGCCTGTGAGAAATAAAGGACCATGGTGATTCTGTAGTACCAAAATGTCATTCTTCTTTCTAATTTTTTTTTTCATATTGATTCAATATCATGTCATTGATTTTCCATGGATTATTTATTTTCCCTAAGTATTTTCACATGACTTCACTGACTGAGGAAGAGTTGTAGGCTTTTTAATTCCATTGTCATTCACATTTGTTGTTACAAAGAGATGACAGTCTCTTTACAGTTCATCTGCCATTCTTTTCTTTGTATCGAAGAAACTGAAGCAAACAAGGCTGATATTCCACCCTACAGATTGAACAATGTCATTAATTTGTTGTCCACAGGATCTTCAAGAGTTGCCATCTGTACTCTTTCAGTGCAATAGATTATCATTTATTGCTACAGAGCGATAAACTTTTCTGGTAGCTATGTCTCAAATTTGATTGCTAAACTGGATAAGCAAGAGAGCAAACAGAAATAAACAAGGCCCTATTTTTATAGTTGTCTTCTGTTCTTCATCACCCCAGAAGCTGGATAGTGGACTACTAAATGCCTGTTGTTCTGTAAACAGGCTGGGACTAAAATACACAGGAGAAAGATTTCAGCTGTCACATTTAAGGCAATATACCCTGTAGCTGGAGTTTGAAAAAGAATGTGGTTTTTTTATCCGTTTCCTTCCTACAGGATTAGTTATAGCACATGTTCTGGAACTGCTTTTTTTATCTCACTCATTAGTGTTTGCTGCCCTGTTAAGTTGCTTCTGATTACAGAATGTTGGATGCAATGGTGATCACTCTGTGGTCACTGAAGTCAATGACTAACAGTGAGATGATCTTTCAGTGTTTCTCCTCTGCAGGTTACTGTGTGACTGAGAATGGGGCTGTGATGACCCTTCTTCTCTTCCAGGTTAAAACTCTCTGTTGCTATTTCATTCTCCAAATACTTCAGTCTGCAGTTAGCCAAGAATATAATTTTGAGAATACAAACAACGCTAATACCTAGGTTTTGTATTCTAAAGGGAGATGTAGCAACAGCTTCATGTTGGGAAAGAAAAAAAAAAAAAGGGGTGGACTTTGTTCACCGCACTTCCAGTTTTATGCAGGTATGCCTGGTGCATTAGGGAAAATTGTTTAGGAGTGATCAATCCTTGTGTGAAGATTGCCATGTGATGCTGCTAAGGTCAGTGAGACCTTGGTTCATTTGACACATAAGTGCTGCTTGAGTGACTTAGGATATTCCAACACCCATAGGAACAACCTTAACTTGCACACTAGAGGTTTTCCACATGTTAGGACTGTGATTTCTTGCACAGCTTGCACATTTGGTACAGATTATATAGTGGGGTGAACTAATCAGGGTTTCATCAGCATTGTTCCTCTGCCTTTGATATAGTTGAAACACTCTGGTGTAGGTGTTTATAATCATAAAAAATGCTCTTTCAGTTTTCTCGCTACTCAAGCTAAGTTATTCCAGAAGTTTTTGTAGAGCAATCTGTTACTGCAAACTTGATCGTCCTATTCTTCTGTGGTAGTCCTTGCTGAAGTTGAATGTAACTCATGTGCTAAGTGCATGAACATAATTATCAGTGACCTCTGTTAGAATTTGCATTTCTGGTGTGATCCTGGTTCTTGATTGAATCCCACTATAATTTCTGTTAAGACAGTTAAGAACGTAGGAGGAAGTTCATCTCCCAACTTCTTTTCGGGGGCTGGAGGGTTGTCAGAGAACTCTAGTACATTGGCTGAAATGCAGAATTAGGGTAGCAGGTCTTTTTTTGGAGTTTTGCTTCTTTCTGATACGTGACTTATTCTCAGATTTAGTCTTTACATCTCTAAAACTGGAATAATGATATTTGCAATTTGAGACTTACAATGTGCTTTGAGACCAACAGTGAAAAGCTCTCAGTAGTGTATTTATTACATTCTGTTTGTAGATGTTACAAGCCATAGCTAGGAGAAATGAGAATAAAATGAAGCCAAACACACTGATTTAAAAGCAAACCGTTGAAGCCAGGCCTGAACAGTAAAATAGCTACACATGTGCCAATGCCTCTTTTCACATAGCTCAGAATTAAGTTGCAGGGTTCCAACTGCTGTCAAAGAAGGAAAAAAAATTCCAAGGTTATAACTGTTTAATGGGGAGAAAATGACTAATTTCTGTCTCTTTAAATTTTGTGGTGGAGAAAATAAGGTCCTTTGATCTTTAAATGAAAGCTTCCAGAGTCATTACATTGAATCAGTTAATCTCTCCCAGTAGTTACCTTATTCTCTCTTCCTCATGGGCATCCTCTTTCATGGTCTCAGTGCTGAGCTTCAAATCAATGAACAGTTACTGCTTCCAACACAGCCTGTCTGGTGAGCTTTCCCTCTTTCATGCATTGCCAGGCTCTTACCTCAAACCTTGGCACATCAAAGTGGAGAAGAGGTCCAGTAGTGCCACATGTGTTAACCAGGCTGGCTCCATCGTTTTCATTTACACTGTATGGGTCAGGCCTCTTGACAAGAGATGTTTGTGAGGGATTGTGTGTCTGTCATTCCCAGGTGACACAGATAATTCTAAGCAGGTCAAGTGACACAGCAGTGTCTGGAAGTACCCTTGGTCATCCAATTATCTAGTTCAAAATATACTAACCAAAGTGATAACTGATCTACGTATCTTTGTATGAGATATCCATGCCCAGACAAAAAAAAAGCTGCCCTGCGTATGTTGCTGGCAAAATATTCTCTTGTTCATAATGGTTTTCATTTCTCTTAGGAAAAAAAAAAAGACATTTCCCAGTGTAAGCCCCATGAAGCATTTATGCTCCTTTCAGTATGAGATATTCTATCTGCTAGTGCACAGCAAGTGCTGTGAAGTAACACCTGGGAGTTTTTTCAAGTCTACCAGCTAATACACACACTGTAGAAGTCAGGAGCTGAGGTTCTGGAGCAGCATCTGTTCTTTTGCCGTGTTATTAATCTGTTCCTTTATGTGAAGGGGTTACAGTATATGGTGAATCTATCACAAGTTGTATTAGAGTATATTTTGGTTTTAGACATAAAAGTTAGGCATCTAAAATGAAGTATGATTTAAAAATAACTCATCCTTTTTTCCAAGAAATAAAATTTGTTTGCTGGTTTCAGCTGGGGTAGAGTTAATTTTCTTCACAGTGGCTAGTTATGGGGCTGTGTTTTGGATTTGTGCTGAACACAGGGTTGATAATATAGAGATGTTTTTGTTATTGCTGAGCAGGACTTGCACAGAGCCAAGGCCTTTTCAGCTTTTTGTACTGCCACGCTGGTGAGGAGACTGGGAGTGCCTAGGAAGTTGGGAAGAGACACAGCTGGGACAGCTGGCCCCATCTGGTCAAAGAAATATTCCTGACCATATGGCCTCGTGCTCCGTATATAAAGCTGGGGGGGAAGAAGGAATAGGGGAAAGGTTTGGGCTGATGATGTTTGTCTTCCCGAGTCACCGTTACGTGTGATGGGGTCCTGGTCTCCTGGGAATAGCTGAACACCATGGGAAGCAGTGAATTAATTCTTTGTTTTGCTTTGCTTGTGTGCATGGCTTTTGCTTTCCATATAAATGTCTTTCTCTCAACCCAGGAGTTTTCTAGCTTTTACCCTTGCTATTCTCTCCCTGATCCTGCTGGTGGGGGAGTGAATGAGTGGCTGCATGGGACTCGGCTGCTGGCTAGGGTTAAACCACAACAGATTTGGTACAAAGTTAATGTTTTTAGACAATTTTCTCTTCTGAGAGAGTATTACTAGGAATTTTCCGAAGTATTTGGCATAGAGTTATTTTATTAGAAGCTGCATTGCATTAAGCAACAAGTAAGATGGCTTTTTTTCACCAATAATGAGAGATTTTCTTTATTAATATTCCTAAAATGACTGCAAATATATTATCTTCACTGAGGCAGAATTTTAGGGTAGCTGCTACACCTCAAATAACATTTCATAATCGTGGTTGCAGATGTGGGTGTTTTGCTGTTATGTGTGAGACCTTAAAGTCATCTGTGCTTCTTCCAGCAACTTCAAAGAGACGTCCCTGAAACTAAAAGTGAATCATGCTCATTCCCCTCTTTCTGTGACATAGACAATGCATCCAGTGTGTGCAGTACGGTAGCAGCAAAAAGCACTGAGGTTGGAAAAAACTCACCTGAAGTTTATTGACCTAAATGCTTTCTACTTGTCATTTAACCCCATCCAACAACCAACCCTCACACAGGCACTTGCTCACTCCCTATACAGTGGGATGGGGAAGAGAATTAGAAGGGTAAAGGTGAGAAAACTTGTGGGCTGGGATAAAACCAGTTTAACAGGTAAAGCAAAAGCTGCATGCACAAGCAAAGCAAAACAAGGAAATCATTCATGACTTCCTGTATATCTGAATATCTGCCTATCACAGCAGGCAGATATTCAGCCCTCTCCAAAAAGCAGGGCTCCGTCACATGGAAGACAAATGCCATCACTCTGAACATACCCCCTTCTCTCTTCTCCCTCCAGCTTTATATACTGAGCATGATACCATGTAGTCTGGGAGATCTCTTTCATCATCTGGGGTGAGCTATCCCACCTATGTCCCCTCTCAGCTCTTCGTGCACCCCCAGCAGGCAGCTCAGGGAGGTGTCCAGTTGAATTTTTATATCAAATTCTCCATCCTTAAATGTCCAAGGATTGTACAGCCTGTTTGCACCCTGTTGCAATTTCTGATTATGTATCTCTTACTTTTCTTTGTATTTACTTCCCTTGTTTCTGGTTGTGTCCTTTGCCTCTTGCTCCATTTCTGGGGTGAGAGACAGAAAAGGCCTTGATGCTTTGTAAGGACTGCTCAGCAATAACAAAACCATCCCTTTGTTATCAACACTGTTTTCAGCAAAACAAAGCCAAAACAGCCTCGCAGTAGCTACTCTGAGGATAGCTCTTCCAAGCCAAACTCAGTACAGAGGTGTACTTGAAGACCTTTTCTGTTGTCTGTGCTAATCATCCATTCTTTTCCATTTCCTAGGCTTATGAGTAGATCACATGAACTACTTCAAAATCAGAGTTTTGCTCAATGTCTATCAAAATGGTACAGAATCAATTCCTACCTTCTGTGAAATTTTGCATTGCTTTATCAGTAGTATGCTCTTTATTTGTTTGATCATGATTTGGGGCCAGAAGTAACAGAAATCTGAATAGAGCATTTGATAATTAGCCAGAGCTAAGCCTTTCCTATGTAGGCACCAATAATCTTGGTTTTCCTGTCTTTACTCAAGATCACCCTGTTTCTAATTCTCTGTTTAATAGTATTCCAGATTCTGTTATCAAAATCCTTCAGCTTTCTCCAGCACTTTGCTGCCAGGTTTCTTACAAGTCTGATGGCCCAAGAGGTCCTTCTGTACCTAAAATATAACATTTTGTAATCCCTAAGGGTTTTTTAAAAATCATTTCATAAATCAAGCTTCTCTGTTTCCGTGGCTGTGTGTAACTGTGCATATACATTTTAAAAGATACTTATTTTGGAGACTGGAGAGAATTAAGGAAAAAAATTCAAATTAACGGATACTGAAGTATCTTGGTATTACTATTTAACACTTCAATACTGACTTTCTTCATTTTGTTCTATGCAAACCTAGGTTTTGTGCATATCAGTGCATATCTCGGTTTTCTCCATTTCTGTGTTCTTTGCTATATTGGATTCAATCCTTAATTATCCCGTGCCTGGGAGGAAGAGAGACAACAATTATTATAGTTTAGTGGGTAAACAGCAAGGAAAACAGCCCCAGAGCAACGCAAAGCTGGTATGGTTCCTGCACTGGGACTTCTAGGGAAAGAAGGATGAATAGATGCTTTTACACTACCTTTATGAAAGTTTGAGATTCTTAATACGATTACAGGCCAGTATTGTGTCAGTCCAAAGTCCCCTCTGTTGTGCTACCATGGCAGAAAGCCTTAAAAGAGAATTTAGAACAATCTTGCACTTCATAGTGCAATGATTTGAGTGATTCCTCAGTGGAGCTGGTAAGATTAAATATTATATAAAAATGTGCTTTAAAAGGAAAAAAAAAAAAAAGAGAAGCTTAAAAAAGCCCCATCTAACCTCAGTTTAGTAAAAGTAAAACCACAGTAAGAGTAGCAGTATGCTTATATATACGTATATCTGTGTGTGTGTATAAATATATAAAACCCATTAATTCTGTATGCAATTTCCAATCTTTTTGTGATAAAGTTTTCTCAGTATAATTTTATAGTTTTTAAAATGGAAAATTTGCCTGTTCTTTGTCTGATACTTACCAGTGTAATTTGTTAATGAAAAATAAAAGGGAAAACCTGCATATTTCCTCATATAAAAAGTGGAGGAAAATCTGTTTTCTTATAGGAACTAATGCAGTTACATATTTCTGAAGACTGTGCAAACACAAAGTAAGATTTAGTTTTACTCTGCTACTGATAGATGAGCATACCAGGTAATACACCATAAGGAAATGACAGTGATACCTATAATAATTAGTGTACTTTTGCTAATGCATTTGAACATGTCATGGAGTTTTGAGTGACATGGAGCATTCACTGGAGCAGTCACATGGAGCATTTACTGGTGAAGCAAAATAGTAGATTTTTCAGTGGCTACAACTGTTACTATGAACCTCACTAAAATTAAAGGAGATTAACTTTCTAACTGATGTGCATTTAAAAGTCCGTTTTGATGAAGAAGGAAAAGAACATCTTCAAATCCCACTTGTGTCCCTATGTAGCATGTTGTATTTCTGAAATCTCTTAATTCTTTTTTTTTTTTTTTTCCCCTCCTCCTTCAGGTTTCATGGAAACCACCTCTGATACAGAATGGAGAAATCCTTAATTATGAGATCCGCATGCCTGATCCACGAATTGTCATTACTGGGAACCCTTCCTCAAAGTTAAGTCATTTGGTGACTAATCTTATACCCTATACAAACTACTCTGTTACTGTGATAGCTTGTACTGGAGGTGATGGCTTTCTAGGAGGCTGCACGGAGAGTTTGCCTACGAGAGTGACGACGCCTTCAACCATTCCTCAGAGTGTTAGTCCGTTGTCTGTGACTCCAATCAGTGAGTCCTTCATAGCCATTTCTTGGCAACCACCACTAAGGCCAAATGGTCCTTATCTGAGGTAAGCAGCTGAGATAGCAGTTGTCTTCTCCATTCCTAAATCTAACTCAGAAAATTTTGAGCGATGCAGGCTTTGTGTTGTGATCTCTTAATTTCTGACTTTTTGAGGGTTCTCTTGAGGGCTCAGTAAAGAGCCAGGATTATTAAGAGCAAGTGTGTTGTCTGTGCTGGAAGGCTCTGGGTCTTTCAGATCAGTGCTGTTTGAAAAGAAAAAAGTACTAAGCACCGGATATTTGCAAAGTCATAACTGATTTGGTCTGCAGCATCAGCCACTTTTTGGTGATGAGTTCAGGCAAAAAGTTCCACTGACAAAATGATGAGAAAAAGATGAGATCTCTGTAAATATGAGTAACTAACACATCCAGTATTCTCAATACTCTATGTGGGTTATTCCACCTTAAAAGAAAGTGACCATTTGGAAGTATGATGACATAAAATAATCTTCAAAACTTGAATGATGAATAAGTTATAAATGAGACAGTGCATGAGAAAAATGGAAGTTAAAATGCTAGAATTTAGAGTGCATAGCCAAAATAGGAAATGCAAATAAGTGCTGGATATAGCAGGCTGGATTTCACTACAGGAACCAAAGAAAGGAAATCTCCTCTGAGATTTTTGTGGAATGATGGAATGGGGATCTTGATTTAAATGTTGATTACTGAGTGCGTGTGTGTAGATATACATTTTAAAAAATATGGATTTGAGTGCGTAAAGGTTTATAAAGACAAATATATCTTTATACATACACAATAAAAAATGTCAAATCTTTCTTTCTAGTGCTTTAACGTATCATGAAACACTGTGCATGGAATTATAGCTCTCTCCATATGTTCTGGTTACTAGCTCTCTTCTAGGTGCACTGATGGGTTCAATAATTATCATGTAATGCCATTTCAGTTGCGTATGTTATTACAGCACAGTAGCTTGACTTTTTCTTCAGGCTTAATTAGAGCACAGTACAACTGAATGAAATGATGATTGTTCAACAGTAAAATCTGAAGTTTCAGAAGAGCAGTCCCTGTCATTCTGGGGTTAACAACATGACCGTTTTACCATAGATTATTGAAGTAAATCAGCACGACCTACATCTGCAGATTTCATTTCTTTCATGGTGTGCCATGCTGCCCTCAACAAGAACAACCACTGAAGCAGCTGCTCTGTACAGCATGATGGAACAAGAAGTCTGCAGCAAGCAGAGTAGCAGCAGCAGCTGCCAGTGGGGGTGATTTACACATGATCAGCACTCAACATTCAAAAAGATTTGATGTTTTTCATGACTCTTCTATGAAATATGTTGGACAGAATATGCCAGGATTGTTTCCTATAAAACTATAATGATCTGTCTTTGGATTGACACTGATGAACCACTCATGTGAGAGTTGTTCTTGTTATAAAGTCATCTGTTTTTTTTTGACAGAGTTTGAGTTTAATTAGTTTTTACTGTTTAATTTCTAAAGTTATAATCCCAATTTCTGCAGTAATTCAGTTTGGCATCACTAAGTGGCACAATGCTTCCTTGTACCTGTTGAGGATTATTCCCTAAACTCAAGGCCGAAATTTGTTGGAAGTTGTGCACGTACATCCTACCTGCCATGGAGCACAGGAAGCCTCAGATCTCTTGTAAAAGGCGATCTCAGTTGATTTCTGGTTTTGAAGCAATACAAGATCACTGCATGCGGTACCTGTTAAATACCTCTTAATTCAGGGTTTCAAAACTGGAGTGGTATTCTCTAACATTTCCTCATCAAACTGGTGATGATCTTAACATTAAAAAGTGTCAGATTATACATGAAGCCATTGACCAGCGTGATCATTGCAGCGGAGTGCTGACCCACACTGAGGTGTTCTGCAGGATAGTTAAACAGGGAAACATTTTCACAAATAAACACTTGAAATGACAGCCTTTAAGATCTGCCTCAGTATCCACATACTTTTGTCTGGAATTTAACAGTAGCACCTTTCCAAAATAGGGGCAGGGACAGGATGTAGCACAGCAGTTCAAGCACTTTAGAGAATCAAATTGTGTATTTAAGTGAATACATATATGCATATGACCCTAATTTGCTGGGCGTGAGTGGAAATATTGTTGTAACTATAGTTTGATTAAAACTGCAGCTCACCACTGAAAGCAAATCCAGATTGGTTCTATAACTGGTAGGAAGGGTACAAACTTGTGGTGCCTTACAAATAAAACACCACTATCAAATGGAACAAAAAAAATAAAATGTCCTTTGAAACGCAGTAAAGAATAATAAAGATTTTTAACAAATATATCTAATTTTGTTTCCTTTAGAGTATAGTTTCCTATATAATTTACTAGAATAATTAGGAGATACAAACTAGAATACTATCTATCCCCTTTAGTTTGTGTAGACATTAAGTGGTTTAATTTTTGTTAATTCCAGAAAGGTTTTGTGTAAAAGATGATGAAGAGTGTGTGATGCAACCTTGGTGTTTTCCAAATCAGGCAGTCTCATGGCTGACCTGATGGAAGATGGGCTTTGGCTGACCTGCTGTTTGGAAGAGAGACAGGAATACAGCTTCAGATAGCAATTCAAACCAGGATGAAATAGTTTGGTCTTTCAGGGTTCTTTCTCACATCATGAATGTCTACCCAAATACAAAGGTGCCTTGCTAAGGCCTACAGATGGATCAAACAGTTAACTCATTCTGTGCCTGTTTTCACCCATAATTTACACTGTGGTTATTTGCAAAAAGACATTAAATGCAAAGACACACTCAAGTTACTACTACTAGTAAAATAGTAATTGCAATGCTATATGTTTCAGTACATCTGCAAGAAAGAGGCCTTATCATTTCATATTCTGGAATAACCTGTGAATATCATGCAAGTCTGCATAAGATACTGTTACTGGGCTGTTTGGACTTGATCTTCACAACATTTCCACAAAAATTAAAATCTGTAAATCATTAAATAAACTCTTTTTTTTTTTTTTCAAATGGAACTGCTTCATTTTCTATTTTCAAAGTAGGGTTTGGGGTTTTTTTTAAGTAACTGAATGTTTTAAATCATGAAACATTAAAAAGAATGTTTATCTCAGAAAGTTTACAGCTGTAAAAACAAAATAATGTGTTGCTTTAAAAAAAAACCTGGTTGGTTTGGTTTTTTTTTTTTGTGTAATAACATTAGTTGAGATAATCCTGGTGTTCTGCTTGTCTTTTGTGTTAGATATGAGCTCCTGAGACGTAAAATCCAGCAACCACTTGCATCAAATCCCCCTGAAGATTTAAATCTGTGGCACAATATTTACTCAGGAACTCAGTGGTTTTATGAAGATAAGGGTCTTAGCAGGTGAGATTACAAAAACTATAAAAACAAATGCTGGCATTTTGTATAGTGTATGTTTAATAGTTCAAAGTATTTCTAGTGTCTTTATGTAGTGAACATATTAATTATGTAATGAAATATTTTTTGTCATCATCTTTGGTATTAATCATTCTAATACGCAGGGACATTATTAGTCTGTCATTCTTGACTCATATATTGTTTTGCTCTGAAAAACAAATGAAAATAAAAATCTTGTGAAATTTTAACATTGATATGCTCATGCAATCAAACCATTTAGATTTATGTGTACATACACTCTAGATTTGTGTGTTGACAGAGCACAGGCAGAATGCATGTTTGAGAAGTCCTAGATGGGAGACTTTTGGAACTTGGTTTCAGCAATGTTTCTTTTTTCACCTGGTTTTGTTGTGTTAACTTCATCTTGGTTAAATGTGGAGTGTTGAGAGTGGAGAAATGGAGTGTTCTGTTCCTCAGTATGTAGCAGTGCTTACTATGTGGTGTAAAGCAAGACATTCACTCCTGACCAGACTTAATTTCCGCATCTTGAAGTCAAGGCTGCTGTTCTTTAAGGGAAACAAACAAACACATCAAGAAACTGTAATGGAAGATTAATCATGAATTGTGCATTGGGTTTTTCATAGGTGAAGTCTTGGGAAAACCCTCCTGGATGGTTTCAGGATGAATATTCTCTGTGCTTGTGCACTGGTGTGCTTTGAGGACTGGGTGTCTTTGGCCCTCAAATATCTGGACTTGCCTCTTCCTTCTTGACTTCTGTAAAAATTGTCTGAGTGTCCCTCCTGAGCACAACGTGAACCAGGAGAATGTGACCTCTGCTCCTGTCTTTTGTATAGACTGAACCAAGCCAAGGGCTGCTGCCTCTGGCTTGTCATTGCCTACTTGCTGAAAGTCACTTCTCATTTCTGTCTGTTGCAATAACTGATCACGGAGCTCTTCTTGTATCAATCCTGCCAAAGTGTTCATTTCTTTCTTTCAACCATGTTTGAAATTGTACACAGTTTCCTTTGGTTTTAGTTTAGCTCATTTCAGTGGCATAGGCGTATGCAACTGTTATGTTACCAGTTCAGAGGGGGCAATACATTCTGACAGGGTCCAAGTGACCAGTAATTAGGCACAATGACATTTTGAGTTGAATGATCTATGGCCAGAAAAGTGTGCCTAGCCCTTGGACACACCTGAACACTTCTTTTGGGGAGGATTATGCAACCTGCAGCTATATATTTGCAGTCAGCAACTCAGGATGAGTTTGTGCCCGGACGAAAGATGCTGCAGAGAAGATCAAGCCTGATTTTTCACTGAAAGAAAATTCATATATCAGCATCTATTTTTCATTTGTGTCATACTTTGAGCATGTTTCAGAATTACTGGGTTTTGGGTTTTTTTCAGATGGCTTCTTAATTTCTAATAAGCTACAACAAACTTCTTTTATTTTCATTGTTGAAAATATGGATCCAAAAATGAATCTCAGATTCTCATCATTAAATAGCAAGACTAGATCCTTTTCATTTTTTATTGTGTGTGCACTGCAGTGTCCAGGAAAATAACACACTTGCAAAGAGAGTTGCAAAGAGAGAAATAAGATGTGTTATATATATTGTCACTGTTCCTCAATGCAATAGTTACAGGTGAAGCCAGTGAGTTCCCATTAATTTGCTTTCTTCTCAGTGGGAGTATTAAAGCTCAGCTCTTTTGAAAATCAGGATGTGTAGTAAAATGTCTAAAAAAAAGTAAATATAAAAAAGTAAAATGAATGAAATATACACTGTGGATGACTTTTTGTCCTAACCTCTAAATGTTAGGCATTACCTGTATGTTCCTTTATTGCATTTATAGACATTTATCCCACTGTGTTGCAGCTTCAGTGGAAATTTGAAGATGATCCTGAGTTTCTGTTCTTCTGCAGTTTTGTGTGAGGCTTTTTATGAGGAAATTAAATTTGAGATTATGAAATCCCACTTAAAATACATAATGTGCCTTTGATATAACAATGAAGTGACAGTCACTTACTTGGTTTACTAAATATACATGTAGGATTTCATAAATCTGTGTAAGAGGTATATACACAGTTCTGAAGAAATTACTTTATTAAATGAAGTTTGAACTCCTAGGAGCTTTTTTTGGGGTGCTTTTGTAGTAGAAGAGTCCTGACTGTGTGGTGAATCTCTTTTATAAATGAGACTCTGCAAGTTAAAATCTATGGGTTTCCCAAAAGAGGAAAAAAGCCTCATTTGATTAAATTCTGATCCAAATTTTGGCAAGTTGCCACTGCTGTAATTACATATTGAATTGAGCTATAATCTCTCAACACCTCAGAAGCTGCAACTATGAAGAAGTGAAATAATGTGTTTTATTTTTGTTACCGTGTTAATTGTGCTGACTGATTTGGAAAAATAGATGCCTCCTATAAAGTCTTCATTGGTGCACATCATGCTGCTGAATTTTGTTACAGGAGGAGAACTAACCACAAAACTTTGGCACAGGCAGAAGGTTTACAGCAAATATGCTCTATGTCTGCATTTTTCATTCCATTTAATTATTTTTAAAATGTCTTAGGTACACAACATATGAGTACAAGCTCATAGTGCACAACGAGGTAGGATATACACCAAGTGAAGAAGTGGCAGCTACTACATTAGCAGGATTACCAGAGAAAGGAAGTGTCCTCATTGCACGTGCTGTTAATCACACTGCTGTAGAAGTCGAATGGTCAAAACCAAGTAAGTTTGCTTAGTATTTATTCCAGTAACTAGATGTTAACCTGTCGTCTCTTACATTGTTCTGCCTTGCTCTCATAGGAAACACAGTCCTTGTCTTGATTTATAATATTCCTAAATGTCCTTGAAAGGAGAGGAAAGAAATGGGGGGGGGGGGGAGAAGTGCACATTTTGCTATTTCTCGGTCGTGTTCATATTTATTATATGCGCTTTCTGTAGAATGAGAATAGTGAAAGTGAAGAAATAGTTAATGCAAACTCATGAGGCATCTATAAAGCAGTACTACACAAAAATCCTGTAGTCTTTGTGGTCTATTTCATCTCTTTGTATAAAAATTTACATATACATTCCTTCACGATGTGAGGATCCCCTTTGTCTTTCTTTTTGCTCTGCTTCTTGAAATGAATTTAGCCAATTTCTCTAGTTAGTTTGCTAATACAACGATGAGGAATTTCTTCATGACTTACATGCAAATGATTTTGTAAGGACTGGGTGCTGAATTGCAACAAATGTAGTCTCTTTATTTTATAATTGCATGCCTGAAGTAAGCAATGCTTATAAAAACTGACAAATGTAATAGATCTGAAGCAGCTCACTGAAGTTTCATTACCTTAGTAATCTAAACCCCTGACCTTCTAGATGTAGGTAATGCAATCTGGTTTTATTTTCATTCATACCTTAGAAATTTCCTCCATATATGTTTGTCAATGCAGAAGTTTAACACCAAGAGAAGGCCATTCACTATTTGAAAACCTTATAATATTTTATGACTTCTTATGTTGCAATAAGTATATTAACTATCTGTATATCCATGTTTCATTTTTTCATAATATTAGTTTTCAAATTATTTTTTTATTTCTTTGGGAATCTGGGAGCCCTTAGCATAAGTTACCCTGATATCTTTTTTTTTTCCCTACTGCCGGTTTCTGACTTCTAAGGATTTAAAACTTGTATCTGTACCACTTAAAAATAGCATGTCATTCTTGATTAAGAATTTCAGTGACAAAACCATGTATTATTGAATCTGGAAATATGCTTTTGGCTTTTATCAATGCTGTTTCCCAGTGAGCTGAGTCCTGTTCAGCGGTACAGTGTGTCATCTAAAGCAATATGTGGTAGTGCTTAAAGTTTTTGTCATAATTATTCTTTTCATCTCGATGCTTACTGGGAAAGCAGTTGCATTTGATCAGACCTGAGCTTAAACTGTTTGACAAAGGACAGATAAGGTAACAGATGACATCTCAGTTGCTAAAATGGAGAAGACTTGCCTGTATTCCTTGCTTATACATCAGCTCAGATCAGTGAATGTCCTTCCCTGTGTAGCCAGAAAATTACACTGTTTTTTTCTTCCTTTCTCTGAGGAATTTAGTGCTGGGTAAAACACATTTTAGGAAGAAATGTGAGCATTTCTTTTCTTTTTTTTTTTTTCTCCTGTATATATAATGCTTCTGAAGGTATCACAGCTTTACATGTAGATGATCTGATCATGCTTGTTCTAAAATTATAACACAGCTTTGAATTTTCACTGTGACCAAAAGGCCATCTGTGTAAAGGTGAATATCACTAGAATTTAAGGCATAGGCACTGGTCCTTTATTCATGGCTCAGGGATTAACACAGGGGTGGGGTGGGGTGAAGGAGTGTTGTTTGAAGAGAATGGACAAAAAGGGAACAGATCTTTGGGGCTTCCGTCTTACATGAGTTCCATGGAGCAATCTGATTTGCTCTCTTCACTTGATCTGGGTGAAAGGCATCCTTTTGCAATAGCAAGCTGCAAGGCCTGCACACCACTGCGTGCATTGGGTTTCACCTATTAATTTGTTTACTTCACAGATTCCATTGTCATCATGGGGATGTCTAGAGAAAGAAAGATTTGTGTTGGATAGGATGATGGACTGTTAACGATTTTGACAAGTTAGGTAGAACAGTTTGCATCACTGCTTACAAGGCTGAAATTGAAGGCACTTGATGGAATCTTACTTTTGTTTTTAAATAAAAGAGTCTGCATAAAATTTGTTTTACTCTTCACAATAGATCTTGTTGATAAGCAACTTGCTGACTGAATGTTTCCCAGTAGATGCCCCAATGTTTTTCCTTTCTTTTCTTAGCACTACAGGATTTGCAAGGAGATGTTGTGTATTATACCCTCTTCTTGAATTCTACTGATGAGAGAAGATCTCTAAGGATGCAGGCTGATGTAAACTCTATTGTCATAGGCGATTTGCAGCCCAACACAGAGTATCAGATATTTTCTCAAGTTTTTAATGGAGTCCACAGCATCAACAGTGAAGTTGTGCACGTGACTACCTCAGATGGAGGTTGGTTAGCAGTGAATGCAGCTTGGCTTAAAATCTGAGAATGAAATTGATTGATTTTTGTTAGGGTTGAGATCAGTCATCCTTCCATTATAAAATTTCCGGTATAAAGGGAAAAAGGTCTAAAACGCTAAAATGCTTAAGTGCTGGTTGTCATCATGTGGTAGATCAATAAATGGTCCCACTGAGACAGAAGGAAAAGCTCTAATAGCAGATATTAACCCAGTTTGTTCTCATCTTCTCCTGCATATTCCTATATGTGTGCACTAAGTTTGGAACTGAGTTCATATCAATAAATGGTGGAATTTAGAAACAATTAATGGGTTTTTTGAAAGATTTGCTTTGTGAAGCAACATGATTTTGACATGACAGTCATACACAGAGCCTTTCCTGAGTCACTAGAAACTCTAAGTTCAGCCTCTAAGAAAATTCTTTGAGTCATTTCTATGCCAGTGGGCAAGTGCAGGACTGAGGGTAGAGGTTGAGGATAAAATAATAATAAAGAAATTGTGCATCTGAAATGTGTTTAGAATGGTCTTTCTAATCTTTTTGCTTTATAAAGTCTCATTATAAACATTATAATATCATTACCTCAGAAGCAAGTGTTCCAGGTCATTAGCAAAGCACTTTAAGGGAGGATTCCATTTCCTTTCTCATGCCAAAGGTCAGCACCTTTTGTTTATAAAATGGAATTGATCATAAGGCCAATTTTTCAACTGGTAAAGATGGGTTCTTATGATAAAAATACGACTTTGCATGGTTATTTCTGACATGCTTAGATAATTATGTAATTTAACGCTAAGGAAGGTGTTGGTTTTTTTCTTTTTCTTTTTTTTTTTTTTTAATAAGTGTTAGATTTCATCATTACCTATGGTAATCAACATTCAAAACCATTTACATTATGACAATATTGCATATTGCTTCATATTGCTTCAGTCATAAGGCTGATAATGTCACGTTCCACCAGACATGAGGTATTTTGGTCTCAGGTTTTTGTTTAAAATTCTCTATTTTTCTCTTTTTTTTTTTTTTTTTTTTTTTTTGAAGAATTGGGATTGTGGAGACATAAAAATAATATTTGCATGTTGGCAGTGCAGATGGGTGAATAATTTATCATCATATCTCACTGGCCACATACTACTGATGATTGACACTATGCTGCTGGTATAAAGCATTTTACCATCAGCTCTCATGATTTCTAACTGAGAGTATAATAAGCCAATTTACAGAAGACTACAGACTGTGATAACTTCATCAGAGGAAAGCAGATAAGCAGTGAACCCTTTGCTAAACCTAAATACTAATCTGCATTTGGTTAAACAAGTGCTTTTGCAGAGACAGCTGGAGTTTATTCAGTTTCTTCCTTTATTTCTAGAGCCTGAGGGCATGTTCCCTCCAGAGGTTGTCATCATCAACAGTACAGCTGTACGTGTCATCTGGACATCGCCTTCAAACCCGAATGGTGTTGTCACAGGGTACTCTGTCTATGTAAATAATAAGCAGTACAAGACTGGAATGAACGAGCCGGGATCCTTTCTTTTAGCAGATTTGTCTCCCTTCACCGTGTATGATATACAGGTTAGAATATGTTTTCTGGGTTGTGTAATTCACTTTAATTTTACTTAAAATATTTGGATTTCCAAGCAGATTATTGTTTCATGAATTTCTTTACATACATGGACATCTTTGTGTGCATATACATACAAGGCATAAATTTATTTTCAGCATATTTTGTGTATGTACACTTTTTATAACACAAATTTCCATTATTCTTTTTTCAAACAATCAAAACTTCATTTACTTTCCCCTAAATGCTCTGTGCTTCAGCATTAGCAAAGCTCCAAAATATATTACAAAGAGGCAAAGATTCTACTCCTACTCTTTAAAAGAAAATTGCAGTTGTTTTAGAAACATCAGGCATGCATAACATATCTGTACAGTGAAATAATGATGTTGCATGTGACATCCTTTTATCACTTTGTTTCTTTATCCTTCTGAGGAGGAAGCAGAGCTGATCTCTGAAATCATCGTAGTACTTTTTATGCTGCCAGTTTTACGTGGCTTTTCCCTTTCTCTGTCTTTGCCTCTGTAGTCATATGTCTACTGAAAAGCAAAACACCGTGTGCAGAAACATAATACAAAAGAAGAAATAACATCTTTCTATCCTGAAGTTCTATTAATATGTTCAAGAAATGCAGTTTGGCTCTTAATTGTAACTATTCCTGTCTATTTCATTAAGGTTTGGTTTATTATATATGAGACGAACTTAGTAGTACCATGTATACTTCATCCTGAAAATTTGCATCCAGTTACTACATGCCATAAATAAACATCACAGGCAGGCGTACCATAACAGATTTCCATGTTCCAGCCCCTCTGAAGCAGCAAACCTCCACCCATGAATACACATATGACTTTCTGAATGCCACTTGGAAACACATTTGTCTTTTCTCAATAACAATGCAAATTCAGTGTACTGCCTTACTTATAGACCCTCTATATTAATTTACCATGGCCACCTTCTGTTGCTGGAGATGTTAATTATTCTTCTCTTCACCTTTGCTAGTATTTATACTGGCTTGTATTTGCATCAGTGTAAATAGGTAAAACCAAAATAAGATGCCTTTTTTTTTTTGGTTATGATTCTTACTTTTCTTTTTCTGAAAACAATATTATCTGGGATTCATGTGCATCTCACTGGTGATCTTACTGTATTATCTTTAATTTTCATGCTTTTTTTATTTTTGAGTAACTTTCCTGTTGACCATACAGAAACAGTGTTAACGATCTTTCACTACCTATTTCACCTTGCCTTTGCTTAGTTTAATCCCAAGAATTAGAGTAATAAGTTTATATTTCTGTGGCATTTTTTCCTAAAAAAATGTATGATTCCTATTGGCATTTTTCAGTTTTAATTTCCAGAATAGACATGAAGGAATAGAAAATACTAAGGAAAAAATTATCCTTATTTTTATGTCACATGGGAGTAGCAAACTTACTCAAGGCCCCAAGTCAAAGTACAGTTTTTTCAGTGTTGTGTACCAGGGTCTGCATATACATGCAGAAAAACAAATTCCCTGCAACTCTGTTGGTGATAATTTAATAGAAAACAATAGTGCAAAAGGGCTGCATGTACCCTTCTTTTGAAAATGGTATGGGGAAATGTGATACAGGGCAGTATATCTCTGGTTGATATACTTATCTCAAAGCTGCGGTATTTTCCTGGCTGTATGGAATCTGTTAAATAGAAAAGAGTTATGTCTTGGGTGAAGAGAAAGTCTAAACGAGTAGCGGAGCTGAAAAGTTTCTGCAGCTGAGTATGTGAAACTCATGTTCTTCTTCATCAGATTGAAGCCTGCACGGTGTATGCCTGCGTGAGGAGCAATGGGACCCAGATTACAACTGTGGAAGATGAGCCAAAGCAGCTGTCAGCACCCATTATTCACGTAATTGGCTCAAGGTACTATGCTATAGGTGGCTTTCATATATCAAGGAGATTTGTTGCTGGAATGGGGACCAGAATGTAAAGTTGTCTTTTCAAAATTAAAAAAGGTGCATAAAAGAATTCATTATACACTTTGAAAGCGTTTTTACAGGCGGTTATTTTCGGTGTTGAAGTTTTTTTGCCAAAAGAGCAATTCAAGAAGTCTCACCCTTGGTTGGTTGTACATACCCATTTGGGTATCACTGTGCTGTGATAATAAATAAGGCATAAGTGGAAATAGTTAAGAGAAGAAGCGTAGCAGAATGAAAATTATCACATTTTGCTGTCAGTTAAGAAGAGGAAGATTAATGCTCAGGGAGCAATGCGATGCTGATAATGGAAACTTAGAATAATTCTGGGTAAAAATAAGTCACCTATCACAGCAGTAAGAATTAGTAAGCTGTCTTAAAAGGCATGCATATCTATGTCTCCTTGAACCACTGTTTGCTATCTGCCTGTCCACTGCATCCACAGGCATGGGCAAACTTCTAAATTGCAAAAGGGAGCATCAAATTTGCAGTCCTTAGAAGCAGCCAAATAGTAACTTATACAGTGATTCTTTGGGAGTTAATATCTTCCAAAGACAAAGTAAAACTAAACTTGCTAACAATTTTTCAGAGTTGCACCGACAATAAAGTAGTTAACCTCCTGTGTTTATGTTATTGTTCCTGTGATTTTCCACTTTTAAAAATAATAAAACGTAACATCTGAGCCTTCAGAAATGGCCAGAAGAATGGACTTGCTTCTTCAGTCTCTTAAGGACTTTGGTTTGCTATTTATAATATCAACATTTTGCTTGAATTGAGGATTTATCTCTGTATAAGGGTGAAATTAAGCTTGCTATTTTTCTGTCACACATACAGATATAGTCAAAGCTTGTTTGATGATAAGAACTCAGTTCAGGATCTCATCTTTTGCCCTTGGCTTTAACTTATGTGTGCCTTTGTCTGTATTGTCTGTACTGCAAACACTTATGCATGTTTCTGCTATTATATATAGACTAAATATGTCATAACACATGAATGCAAAAGGATCAAAAATGCCTTCCTACTTTATAATCTGCTCAGCCAGAAACAGACTCTGTTTCTACACTGCCTTTTCCTACATGTCATATTATCATCAGCTGTTCTTATATCCCAAAAGAATACTAACTACTGATCGATTGCCCGGACATGTCTGGCCGTGGCCTACATGTGCCCCGGGTAGTTCATTTATTTGCCACGGTGGATTTGCTAGAGTGGAATTTAATCAATAGCTAATTCATTAATTCTGGTCCTCGAGTATGTAGGGATTGTGCAGTATAAAAATGACTGGCTGGATTCAGCTTTGATTGAAATATGACAAACACTACAGCTGACAGCTTCGGCAGGTGCTGGACTGAATATGAATTTTACTTATTTACCCTCCATAAAAGAAAAAGCTTGCTCAAAAAAAACCCCACTTTGTGTGGACAAGAGGACATTTTAATACGTATCTGTCATCAGACAGAGAAAAAACGCATTTTTAGAGTATAGGCTCATGGGATACCTGAGATGTAATACAGCCTGTGCAGTTTATTGTCTTTAATTGGAATCATGGTGGTTTTCCCTCTTCTGAATCAGTTTAGGGGGCTGTATTATTGATGAGAATGCTGTAGGATAATGTCTTTGTAGCATTCACAAATAATTGTTTTAAAATTTGCCTCAAGGTGCTACATGACAGAAATTATAATTTCACCCACCAACTTAGAAGTCTTTTTGATAGCAGCTCCATCCACACTGTTCTAATGAAGGTTATACCGCCAGAGCCATTATAAATACCTTCCTTTTCTACCCCTTACAGTTAATAACTCAGCTTCAGGCTGAAACTTGGCACAAAAGGTCGCAGTCCTGAAATAATTATTTTATAATGCCAAACTTCAAATAGAAAACAGTGTGGGACCCAATCCTGAACTTCTAAGTCAGGTTCTGGTTTGTTATATTTCTTGCCTGCATTTAGGGTTTTTGTGGGGGCGAGGTGGAGCGGTCACACTGGCCATGTTTAGGTAGAAACAATTGATATTGAAATCAAGTTTTGGGTTTGTTTTTGGTTGTTTTTTTTTTAATTAGGACCTCAGGATCTGACTCTATAGAGAAGTATTGTATTTTGTTGCATAGTTTAGAAAGTTCTCTGAGTACTGCATGGATGTGGATGCTGACCGAAAGTTTGTGTACTGGATTAAATTCTCATGATGTGTGGGAAAATAGTTCATTCCCCTTTAAAATACTTATTTTCCTTCCCTTTATCCTTGTAAATAGCAGTTCTGTTCAGTGCTTAATTCAAAGGTTGATGGCTCAGAAGACAACATGTGTCCTAATCTAGGGAATCTAGGGAAAATCCTTCATGGCTTCATGAAGAGAGAACCCTTTAAGCGCCCTTAGGGGAACTGGAAGCCTTGGTCAGGGAGTAAAGGAAAGCTCAAAGAAGATAAGGCCATGGGGGAAAAGCTAGGTAGATCTTTGGTTTGTTTTTCAGTATCATGGGACTTCAGAAGGTTTCTGTGTCGGTTGTTGTTCATGGGTGAATGAGCTGGAGGAGTTATTTCAAATTAACATGTTTGTGAGAAGGATTGTAGAAAAAAATGGGTAAAATGAAGCAACAAATTATTGGGATATTTGGGTATTTGCTCATGAGTTCTGAAAGAGATCAAATATGGAAGTGTCAAACCTCTGTGCTGTGTTAAATATCCTTTAAATTGGTCTTGGTACTGGACAAATGGAAGATGAGGCAACGTAGTGTAGATTTCTCCAGGGGGATATGGGGAACTAAAGACCAGTAAATCTGATTTGCCCATACTGGGAAAATGGGAGGAAAGTAAAAAAAAATAGACAGACTATGTGATTAAATGTGAAACACTAGGGAAGGCTGTCGTGGAGTCACATCCACTCGACATATGACAAGCAAAACACAAAGGTTTCTCACATATGCTTAGTTTTATAACACTTCACCTACAGTGTTCAAGACAGTGTTCCCATGGAGGATACCTGATCGCTCTCCCTGCTTTAGTAGTGGGAAAAACAAAGCGCTGAAAGATTTCTCTAAGAAGTTTGTAGCAACAACAGAAGCTTGATGCCATTTATCAGACTGTCTGTACTGTATCATACTGCCTCTCTAATTATGTCAACCCTCTAGTCCACGATACAGCAGGTAGTTAACTCCTGTGCAATAATGCTGGAGCAGTTGCTCAGTATGTGTGATCTCCTGATGAGGGAAGTATTTTATCCACTAGTCATTAATAATAGCAGCGTTCCCTATCTTAAGACTGTCAGGTGAATCGTGTGATTATTTTTTTTTTGTTCTAGCTCCTAAAAGTAAAGCCATTGAATCTTAGATTTTTTAAACTTAACCCTTGTATGTGATAAGACTAACAGAACCTTCATTATCAGGATTCAGAAGTGAGGCCTTGATATATATTTAATCCTCATGGTTAAACCTTTATTAGTGTGTTGAGGAGTTCTTTTATGGGCACTTGAAGCTGCTGATACATGAAGCAGGCAAAACCCAGAATTTTCTTTCCAAAGTCTGTTTTACCAAAATGCATCTATGTGATACCAAAACTCAAGAATACCGTTATTTTTCATGGATTTAAAAAAAAAATATTTCTACCTAGAAATGTCAAAAATAATTGACTTCACATGCTTGGGCCAAATGAGTTGTTTTCTCTCTTTCACCAAAAGCAAATACACCCCTGTGGATCAGTTTGAAATTGTTATCTTATGAAAATGCTGCAGTGCCTCATGGACCCTGTAATCTGAAGCAGATTGTTTCTGTGAACCTGGTTAGGCTGCCTTGTCTCTTTTCACCACATTGCCAGCAGTCGTAGAAGGGACTCATCCAGCATTGGAACTATCATAAATGGCAGACACTTGAAGTGTTCTCTGGGCAGACAAGGGTTATGCTCCACATGCGAGGTGTTGTACATTCATCTGTGCCTTTTTGTGAGTCTGCTTCTGTAGGTCAGGCTGTGGGCACTTCCCAGCATAGTCACAACTCTGGTTTATCTGACAGGGAGTGATTGGGAGATGGACAGAAGGAGAGGGTGCACCATACATGATACAGCTGGCTGCACACTGAAGCGTCCATCATGTCCCATCAAATCTGCACCTGCTTATGAAGGTTTTCCAGCTCAATCTGGGGTATTTCTTCAGATCGGGGGTGTCAAAAAGCCTTTGCAGTTCCGTGAAAACCCTTCTCTTCTTTTTTAAACTGAGCTATGCTCTGTTCTTGCTGTGTTGCCACAATTTGCCATGGGTGGCAAACATCAGAAGGTGTAGACGTACCTGAAAAATCCATAAAATTGTGAAGGAGTCTGCTGTTGGAAGGTCATAGTTTTATTTGCACTGGTCAGTGAACTACCATGCCACACAATTTTCTTGTGCAGCTGCAGCTTTACACAATAACAGGCTATCTCCATCCCAAATGTGTATCTATCAATTGAATAATAATAAAGTGATTGCTTGTTAAAGGAAAGAAATACATGCTGAACTCAGCAGAAAAGGCAAAATGTTCAAATAATTGCATTTAATATTAGGCCTAGTTTGAAATAACATTAGAGGGAAATACGACTTGAAAAACTGCAAAAACCTGTCACAATACTTTGAAAATATACCCTTGAGGATCTGAATGAAACTTGCAGAAAGCAAATCATTCAAAAATATGACTGGGTATGCTTTCTTTGCTCCTGTGATCTATTCTGTGTAAAGACCAGGAGAGAGTTGCAATGGCATTTATAAAGGTTAAAGTACTGCCCTCCTTTTCTTTTTTATCTTAATCTTTTTTTCCCCCTGAAGTTTGCACAATGTATTTCCTACTTCTACATTTTTAAGTAAGGTGTTCTAATGTTATTTAAATGTGGATGAGTGTATTTGTGTATGTTCATTTATATGTGGTAGAATACGCAGAGAATAAAAAATAACGGTGGATGGAATATGGAATTAAATCCATGGTTCAGATGAAGACCTTGGAATGATAATGGTGACTCTACAAGTCACCTGTGAATTTATTCCCTCATAGCTGACATCAATTCCTGTTCTGCAAAGGCTTATTGCTGTGTGTATTCCTCTGTTTATACCTCAAGGAAGTGAAATAATAGTTCATTTATTTTTATTCTGTTAAGATGTCAAAGTTTATCTCAGCAGCTGCTGTTTCACTGAAGCATTTTCACTTTAAATTAATGCTAGTTTCTGATGTCACTGGCATCCTGACAGTGGCTGTGTAATTGGGACATGGAGATTAAAAAGAGGTACTTGGAACCTGAGTATTTACTATGCGGTGTTGTCAGTCCTCCTGTTGATCTACATGTAGCATTGGGGTTGCCTTCTTTCCATCCAAAGAGAGTCACAGTGAAAGAAATTTTTGTCTTATGCAACAGTACGTGGTGATCATACAAGAAATGAAGTGTTCATGTGAAATATCAATGTAAAATTTGTAATGTTGTCCCTTTTCATTTTTTAAAATATTTATTTTAATACTAAGTGAAATTTTGGAGGAAATATCTACACATTTTTAGTAGTGATAGGCATGCTACAGTTTACCATGATTTAATGATATCCCTTAATATATTTTCTTCCTTAAACTGATGATGGTATGATATCAAACCTGAAATCAAAAACACGATTTTGTTTCACGGACAGTCTTTTTGGGCTGCTGCAGTCATGCTTTTGCACTTAGTGAGAAGTCTTGAGTCTTAGTTATGATAAACCCTTCCATTTTTTACTTCTGACTTTATGTCAGTGAAAATATTTAGATACAGAAGGGAAGTAGTGCTTACTGATGCTGCAGTGAGTTATTCTTTTAATTCTGTGCTAAGGAATACATCTCAAAGCAACATACATTTTCTTTGGAAGCAGGGAAGAGACAAGATGAATACAAACCTGTTCTAAATAGTGACTGAGCACAGTGTGAGTAAGCTGCAGTGCCAACAGCACAGAGGGAAAGGGGGGGGGGGTCTTTTGCCCCCTCTGCCACTGCCTACCCTTTACCAGGCTGAGAATGAAACAGTCACACCAGCCCTGTTCATCTACACCTTTGCTATTGCACCAGGAAAGGCATACTGCATCCTTTCTCCAACCACTGAAATGAAATTAGTAAATATTAGGAACTTTGTTGCACGTAGGTTTCCAGAAGTAGGAATGAGATTTCTTTAAAATAGCAACTTCTAAGGATTTTGATTGTGTGTATGATTTCTTTTCATGGAGTATTAGCACATATTGACACTTTAAAAAAAATTTTGCAACTACAGTTATTAAAGTACCTGTGAAATTCATTATCAGGAAGAACATTTTGACACTTCAAAATGTTTTGCTCCATGTGAACTAGTGTAAGATAGAACTACTGTATGCAAATTATTTAATGTAAGTAACTCTAGAGACATAACTACTTCCAAAAATTTAACAGATGTTCATTTTCTTATTGTAGATCTCTTCAAATCAACTGGGCGTCACCAGGACAGCCAAATGGCATTATCCTGGGATATGAGCTTTTACGTAAAGCGTGGCAGAAGTGTACCCCATCAAAGACTCCAAGGAGCGGCAAAAATAATATAATGTGCATCTCATTAGAGTGTAAAAAGCATGAAAATATCTGTGGAGAAGTGTGTTATCATCCAGAGTCGAAGGTACATGTATATTCTTAAGATACCTATGTAATGAAAAATAATACTTTTAGGAATAGGTGTGTAAACCAAACCTCTCTAGATATCAGAGGAAAGGAAGTGGAGGACACTGCTTCTTTTGATGTTTTAAAATCAAGGCTCTTGAAACTTTTTAAAATCAAATATGGGTGTTTGAGCTCAGGACAGGGATAGCTCTATGCGTGTCAGCTCATAGGAAGTGATTCTGTTGTGTTAAGTCTTTGTTGACCTTCTTTCTCCTTTCAGAAGAAATGATTTGATTAGAGTTTATGAATGTGTTCATTAACAATTTGGTTCGGTGCAGTTCGGAAGTGAATCCCCAGATTGTTTTAATATATTACCTGCAGATTAATGGTAGAAGTCATTTTAATACATGAACTAAATTCCTTGCACAGGAAGCTAAGCCAAAACCTGTGTGTCGAAAACCCTTCAAATATGTTCCAGCTCTGGATGGGCACCTTAGGTTCCCAACCAGTATGTGAACAACCTCACTTCACAAGCATACATCTGAAGTTTCTTCCCTTCAGAAAGCTGTGCTCCATGTGTTTAGTGCAGGTGTTCATGCCAAGAATTCAGGCTATGTGCAATCCAAAGTAAATCCCACAAGCCGTGTATAATGGAAATCGGAGGAATGTCACTATCAACCTCTTAAGTCCTCTGACACAATCCCATGGCGACAAATTGCATTGTCGATGTATAAAGATCTCTGTATGTATTTTTGCATCCTATTTGGTACAACTGTCACTGAACTGGGAGGAGTGTTGACTCCTGTGACCTCAAGAAATTAGTGGTGGGCAATCATCAACTGTATGAACTTTAATAGAGGCAAATGCTGAATTCTGCACCTGGGATGGGGCAACCCTGGATGTATGTACAGACTGGGGAATGAGATGCTGGAAAACAGGGCTGTGGAAAGGGACCTGGGGGTCCTGGTTGATGGCAAGTTGAATATGAGTCAGCAGTGACCTGGCAGCCTAAAGGTGTGATCTATTCTCTGGTGACCAGTGATAGGACCCGAGAGAATGGCATGAAGCTGTGTCAGGAGAGGTTTAGGTTGAATGTTAGGAAAAGGTTCTTCATCCTGAAGGTGGTTGGGCATTGGAACAGGCTCCCCAGAGAAATGGTCACAGCACCAAGCCTGACAGAGTTCAAAGAGCATTTGGACAACATGGTGTGATTTTTGGGATTGTCCCATGCAGGGCCAGGGGTTGGACTCGATGAACCTTGTGGGTCCCTTTCAGCTAAGGATATTCTGTGATTCTACAATTTAGTCAGTTTTGCTCAGCTACACACCACAGATCATACACTGAAAACTACTAGAGGAGATGATGCTTTATCAGCTCAAGTATTCATTCAGATATCTCTGTAGCACATGATGGTAGTTCATATGGATCCTTTGGCATAAAGTGATTGCATCAGACCACTTAAAGGCCACAGGAAATTTCTAGCTATATGCAAAATTTGAAAAACACTAGCAAAACTATAAAGCTTTTCTCAGTGTGAGGAATCATTGCTCAAATCCTGCATGGCAAACAGTGGCTATTAACATGAGTTGCTGGGCATTTTTTTCCCACTTAAATTTTTTCATGACCAGATACTCTAGTAGAGAAAATCTATTGTGATTCAGCTACAAGTGCATAGCTGTTATATGACAATGATGAGCAACTCTGAATGGGATCTATTGTGATTTGTCAGATGCATTTTTAAATTATGGCTATTTTCAGGTTAATCTTCATATGAGTTCCTGTTTAGGAGTAGGATCAATAGCATAGCAAGAGTCTGTAATGGTTTTTATTGACAAATGAGGTAGAAAACTCTTAGTTTGAAAGTAAGATTTAATGTCATGAAATAGTGTCTCTATTTGTCAAAGACATCATCACATGTTCTGTGACTAAAGCAAACAATATGTATTCACAAGATTCCCTGTCAGACAAGACAGTAATTAAGGGAGTGAGTTATTTGAGGGGTTCAAATCAAAATATAAATTATTCCAGCCAACACAGCTTTAGCTTTTGAATTCCCTTGAAAGCAATACTATACTAAACATAAGTATTTCTGAAATCTTGCAATGAATTATAGGCAGCCCTTTATTATAACAGGTGAAATTATTTATTCCAGGTTTTTGGCACAGTAGACTTTTAACAGACCTTGGCATGTGTATGAATTAAATTTGTATTATGTTAGTTTTAGAAGTTTTCTGCTCCGCTTTTATTTTTTCAGTCTTCATACATATATGGTAACTTTGAGCTTGAAGATTGTTCATTTATTTTTATAGCTTCCTGACTTTCTATTTTTTTCTAATTAATTTTGCATTAATTTGCTCTAATGGTCTCTGAATTCTCAGAGACTGTGGTTACAAGTGGGTGCAAGTTGTTAAGTAATGGATATATAAAAAATGACTGGAAGGTCCACAGGAAATGGAAGCACTGATGCGTAATATTACATGGGGGTAATTTTTGTGGGTGAATTGATTAAAATTCCCCTCCCAATGCTTTGTCTGGTTTGCTATTTTTATCCATACTAGCCATCCAAAGTATCTTTAAGACACATCTACAGAGCTCTTGGTACATCCATGTTCTTTTTTAACTGGAGTCCCTGGCGAGGATGGCATAAGACCTTATGTGGCAATCCTCTCTCACGCTTTTATAGAATTCACTGTCAGTCTATGCCAGCGATAGTGCTGAAGCCTTTATGCTAATGTTTGTGGTTCTTGGATTTGACAGTCTACTGGACAGGAGTGAAGAAAAGCAACACTGACCAGTGTGCATGTGTTCTGGAGAAAGCCTCATATCACGGTGCCAGCTGCACTTCATAGAACCATATAATAGTTTGGGTTGGAAGGGCCCTTAAAGACCATGTTAGTTCCAAATCCCCAGCCGTGGGCAGGGACACCTTCCACTAGATCAGCTGCTCGAAGTCCCATCCAGCCCAGCCTGTTCACCATACATTAATTGTACAGCCAAATGCAAAAAGATGCCACTGAGAATTAAATGCTGAGCAGCTTAAGTAATGTTCATATCCTGAATAATAAACAAGTTTTTGTTCATTTGATGATGGAATGGTCAGCAAAAGCTAGTGGTTGTGTACATATGGTTCCAATAGACAAATGGGTTGTGGAGTTCTCCCCTTTGCTGAGATCAACTATTGCACCTTGTATACAAGACACAAAATGCATCTAATTTCCCTCTTACAATTTTCTTGAGTTCATGAGTATAAAGTGAGAGGAAAACTAGGCCTTTTGTACAAAAATTGTTTGGAGATATGTCTTTGGTTATGTATTAATCTTTCCTTGTGGATTTATGGATTACATTTGGCATCATCAGCTTGCTATTGTAAGGCACTGTAGAAAAAGAAGGATTAGTTATAATTCAGCTACATAAGACATTGCCAAAATATAATCCACTCCATCTACAGAAACTGAAGTGTTTCAGTAAAAGAAATAGAAGGGTGTATTTTCAGTGTGCAGCAGTGGGATGCAGAGACTCTTCAGCTAACACTGAGCTGGGTCCAGCTGAGTAATGCAGCTGTATCAGGCAGGCAGTGCGAAACAGCCCAGGTGCAAGGCTGCTCTGGTGTGTGTGTGCTGCGTTTGGGATCCAGGTTAGTATCTCTGCTTAGCCCTGTGCTGCGCAAATAAACCAACTGGCTCAAGAGCTGTCTTGGGAATCTCTAAAAGAGCAAATGACCTTTTCGCTACAAGGGACGTGTGTACATACATGGTCTCATGCAGGCCTGATATTAAACCCAATGAAGACCAAACATTCCTGCCATCCTAAGTAATTTTTTGCATCAGATCCTTACGTCTTCTTTCGAGTTGTTATCCTGTTTTCTGCTTCAGTGTTAGGAACCTTTGTTATTTTAACTAAAGCTCACACATTTCAGTGCCTGGTATCCTTACCCTCATGTTTAATCAGACTTGGATGCATTTATTTCTTGAGCATGGAAAGAACTTAGAAAGATTTTTATGTGCAGAAAAGCTGAGAATATACACTGATATTGAATTTTGTCAGCTGCCAAGAGGGTTCCAATGTCTGTGTACCTTTTACAGTAACAAACCTGTGCTGCTTGGGTATTCCCAAAATTCACAAAATTGCCAGGCTTTTTCTAACCTTTTTCAGTAAGATGTGATCCATAACTCTACCTGTATTTGAAGTATCAAAAGAGACACCAGCTTACAAAGCACATACCGTGAGATCTTCAGAGGTATTTCAATTAACAAGGGAGTGTGCCTGAGCTTCACCCATCAGGGAACATAATCTCAATATCAGTGGGGAAGGCATTCCTGTATTATCCATGTAGCTACCAAACTGTTCTTCTGTTTTGACTGGCATCCTGAGGTGAACTCTGAAAATAATGAGACAGGTACAGTAAAAATGTAATTAAAATAGTGACATAAAGGCTAACAATTTCTGTACACTTTGCAACGTGAGGATGAACATCAACGGTTGAAAGGGTCCTGACTGAAGGTGTTAATACAGCTTCGGCACTTTTATTTTCAGTTGCAAAAGGCTGTATGAATCTGCAGTTAATGAGTTAATCAAATATAGCTGACATTACTAGGAAGTAAAGGCTTACCCCTTTACTCATTGTAATTAACTTGCCATTTGTTAAAAACAACAGTAGGACTCTTCTTTTTCAGGGCAGGAGGAGCAAAACAGTGGCTTGATATCTAGCTTCAAAAGCACGATTTTCAGAAGTGAAAAGTAACACATCTTGACAGTGGTGAAGGGGATTCCATCAATATTTATGTAAAATTTACTATTAATGTTAGCAATATCGTTACATTCTTTTCAAGTTCTTTCAGGCTTAGAGGACCTTTAAAAAGTTTACACTTCTTGTTGTAACACACCTGAAAGACATGAAATGAAACTCATTTTGGGAAGATAATACATAGTGATTTGTAACAGAATAACAATAATTTCTGCTCATGGATTTTAGATCTAAGGCTGCATCAATTACGAAAAGAGAAATATAGTTTGAGAAAAGGAATGGGTAAGCATACTTAGCTAAAAAGGGTGTCTATATAGATTCAGAGATAATTTAAGTAAAAAAGAATGAGCCTTGGTAATTTAAAATATTCCCTCTCACATGAGAACATGATGGGTCAATCATTACTGTGGTGTTTGCTCCACAGGCAGAAATTTTTAATGAACTCCTGTAGCTAATAGGAATTCCTGAGAGTGTTTTGTGAATTGCTATTTCACAAAGTGGCTCTGGCAGCAAGTGTTTGACAAGAAGGATAAACATGGCTGCCTAGCACATCTGTTTATTTGAGTAAATCAGTCTTAGCTCAACTGGCATGTGTCCATAAGACCAGCTAATATCCTTCAGCAAAGTCTTCAGCAAGCAGAGGGATCAGGGATGACACAATTGTAATTAAAAGAGATAAGTTTGGAGTTTTTAAAAAAAAATCATTAAAATATTGTGTAATCCTGCCTGCCAGATTTGATATCTAGTTACTCTGTCTTAGTGTCATGGCTGTCTGGGCCTTGCTTGTGCTCAATAAGCCTTTGCTTGTGCTCAACCCTTCCCAGTCCCTGTGCTCTGGGATCACAGCCCTTCTGTGGGCTTGGGTGGGATGATAACTACAGGACTGATGGGAGAGTAACTTGGTCTACTGATATTTTTCCCATGACATCTAAGGATGAACATCTTGTTTCATCTCCATAGATAGTAAAGATCTTTTGATAACCAAGCATATGTTGAACTTTCAACCTTCTGTACTAAGGTGAAATCTCTGACCTGCCTGAAATGTTGGTGGCACTGTATCTGTTCACCACAAGGCTTCTACTTTCTTGTATGTAATAGCACCATCCAGTAGGGACAGTCACCTTTAGATCTAAGAGGATGAGATAATAATAACCTTTTGCCACTATAACTTTCAATCCATCTGCTTTTCTTCTTTTCCTATGACAGAATTTTAGCATTACTTCAATGCATTTTATTTTATGGTTTGATAATGCAGAATCCTTGGGCCGAATATCAATGCAAATAAAAACTCTCTCTAAGAGGACTGCCAAAAAAGTATTATTTACAACTGACTACAGAGGATTTTATGGAACAACATAATAATAGCACCAACTACATCAACCAGTAATGCCAGCTGAGAGTGTGAATGTGTTTTAGGACTGGACACCTCTTTGTAAACTGTCTCTAGGTTATTGAGAAATACCGAGGATCCTGAATAATTTTTAACAAGGAAAAGTAGCTGCTGAAACTACTGTAAAACACCTGAATGTTCAACTGGAGAGTTTTTGAGGGAATTGAGGAGGAACAGGAGAGACACCAGTGATAATGAAATCTTATAAATAATATTCAAAACTGAATACTGTAGAGTTAGTACTAAAATTGCCCTCCCAGTGATGATGTGAAATATGCAGAGCAGCTGTTTCTACTGAGGATTCACAAGAGAAGGAGCATTTCTTGAAGCATCACATGGAAAGTTAAATGGCTGCTTAAGCATTGGAGCCTGGATGATGCCAAAGATGAGTAACTTTCTTCACCTGAAAGATGGAAAGACTATGTTCAGGTGAAATTTAAGTGATGTGCATAACTGAAAAGAATGTAACAGTACAGGGTGGATGAATGAAATCCATGAAAAGGAGATATTGGGCAGATGACAGAAGGAGACTCATTCCTAAGGGGGTACACAAATTTGGGCCAAGAATGCATGAGGAACATGTATTTGGCCTCCTTTCGTGTAGACAGGTACAGAATTTACTGACTGGTGTTTCAAGCTCAGGTTACAGTAAAAAGGACAAGATGGGAATTTTTACAAGTGTCAAGAATTTGAGTATGATATATTCTGAGGAAAGTGGCACAGTAGTACTTGATTTTATGTTTATAATAATGCTTTTAAAATGACTTGGAAATGCAGAGAGACTAAGTAAACTCACCGATTTCTTTGCAGCCAACTGTAAATGAAGACAAACTCAGCCAGGAGTGCATGCCAGTCATTTAAAAATATTCAAAAAGCTAGGAAGCAGAGAAGAGGTGTAAAGTAGAGTTTTATTTGACATCTTAACTAATGATCTGGAAGAAAGAACAGTAGGTTAATTAAATTCATAGATTGGATTATATTACCAGTGACAAAGTGGACAGCAAAATAATATAATAGACCTATAGAAACTCAAAATTCCTCAACAGAAATTGACAAAATTCAGCTATATTGGTAGTCTAAAAGAGATGCTGAATGGGAAAGTATGCTGGAAAAGCAGAAAACAGTGTTACAGTTCAAAATATGAAATGTTATAAAATCTAAAAATATAATGAGGTAACAGGAACCCTTTCTGCCCTACCTCATGTTAATTTTGTGTTACATATTGTTTACATATGGCAGCTTCAGAACCTAACCTAACACTCCCACGGGTGATTGAGTAAAGACCATTCAAAAACAAACAAAACAAAACATCTTTCTGAAGTCAAAGGGACTATTTTAAGACATAAGGAAAATATTTTTTGTATTTATGTATTTTTGTTAACATGGTAATTGTAATACAAAGCAGATGTCCTGAGCCTAGTAATACACATTTCTAAAAGCTTTTTGGTCAGCTAATAGTTACAGTACCTAGGTAAATGAAAGGTGGATTCATACAGTACCTAGGTAAATTCAGAGGAACACTTTCTTTCTTTGCTGCCAGGATAACCTGATTTAGAGCATGGTTGAAGTCAGTGGTGGAAGTGCTCCATGTCAAAAAAAACCAAAAGAGCAACTCTGCTCTAACGTCTATGCTCTACTGCCAACTCCATTTCATGTCTAGCTGCAAGAGGGTAATATAAGTTGCACTGACTGTAGGTTCCAAGTTTATAATTTTTACAGTCATTCTACTGACTGTGCTTTGTGATTTGCTGTATATACAGTGTGCCACTCCATCGACCCAGGAATAAGTGTGCAAATAATTATTTGATTGTTGAAGTGTATAATTTTCTCAACAGCACCTAAAATGAAGTCCACAGTAAAAAGGTCTTTTCAAAATTAATTTCCATATAAATTTAATTTTGAAAAAAAAGATCCTTATGTACATACATTCTCTCGAGATCACATTGTCTGAAGAACTATCGTCATAAATAAGTGACCATACCCTATAGGAAGAAAATTCCACTTATTTTTATGTGAAAGAAAACACAAGAGCTTATACTGTATTTAGTTGTAAGGGTTTCAGATGACATGTTTCAGCATAAATGAATAAATAAAAAAATAAATAAATAAATAGACAAGAATTGGGAAGAAAAGAAAAGGATAAGGTGATGGTAGATTGTATCCACATGTTGC
>JAYRBT010000114.1:20614326-20642176 GCA_036023395.1 Myiotriccus ornatus
AAATAAATAAATAAATAGACAAGAATTGGGAAGAAAAGAAAAGGATAAGGTGATGGTAGATTGTATCCACATGTTGCAATCTACTCCACATTGAGAGACTCAAACAGCCTGCAAGGCATATGAAGATGATTCATATTTATCAACTATTTTATTAAGGTGCAGTATGGTTGAAGGCTACAGAATAGCAGCACTCCGTCAGATACACAGGAGTTTATTGAAGTCTGATAATGCTGGAGGGCACAGAATTTTAGCCAAGTTACATTTTATTTCACTGCAGTTATATTAGTATCCATGCTAGGAAGTGTTGCACATGTTTTCATATACGTTGTTTTGCCAGACAACACATTATATTCTGTTTAACAGATATTGCCTTACTGATTTTTTTTTTTTTTTTAAACCATTTCTAGGTATGCTGTAGTGGGATTCTGCATGACAATAAACCTGGCTTCCAATGCTGCGAGGACAAGTACATTCCATTTATTCCTAATTCACCAGGGGTTTGCTGTGGTGGTCAGATACATGCCATGCAACCAAAACATCAGTGCTGTGGTGGTTATTACACTAGAGTTTTAGTAGGTAAGAGACAACTCCTTTCCAGTGCTTGAATGAAACGAAACATCAAAGCTGATATAGTTGTTAAACCAAGGAGGATAAAAACATAGAAATAAACATGGGATTTATCAAGATTTCTATATGTCTTCGAGACGTGAGTTCAGTGGGATAAGCAAAGAAAATTCTAATCCCTTCATCTTCTAAACAGAGTACACTCTGTTTATACAAGAAAAGCTTAATTGATGAAACCTGATGATTGGGTCATTTCCCAGAGAACTAATTTATGCCAAACTATACTTAATTGCAGTAAGTGCTGCATAATGGGGAGGGCAGTTCTGCTTAATAGGAACACCATCAGGCAATTTAGTGGTGCAGTTTAGTTCTCTGCTTGACTTGACCCCACATGATTTTCCATAGCCAGTTCTTTTGTGGGGCAGTTGTTAGCATTTGGTGTTGATATTATGGTTTACATCACTTCTGCTTGTTTCTACATTGTCTACTCTGCGCTAATGTTACAGATCAAAGAAAACGTCCCACATGTATTAACTTTGATGGAAATTTATCCTTTTCTTATTCTCAGAGCTGCTTGGGAAGTTTGCCAGAACAGTGTTTCTGTGTTATTGTCCAGACTTCGGGTTTCCAGTTTGTCAGTGGGTTGTTGTTGACAGGGAGAAGGGAGGTAAAGGAGGAGGAGAGATCCCTTTCATGGGGGCCGTGTTCAGAGCATATATCTCTTTGTAGGCAATTGTCAGGTCAGGAGCTAAAATGCTTCCATTACCCGTGAGCTGGCACACATTCCCTAGGCTCAGAAACACTTGAAATTTTGCCAACACATTCAGCACATCCCAATTTGTGATCTTTTGAAAAGTAATTCATATATCACAATATTAGAATGCCTTCCATGATGTCATCAGAAAAATGCTATCACATGGAAGAACCAGAGAAGAGTATTTTGCTGACCTCATTAATCTCAATGTACTGAAATGGAGAGATTATACTGTGACCTCTGTCCCCATCCAGTGGTCTGTGTTAACTAGCTTAATGTTGTTTACATCAAGAAAAAAAAGCACAGTGGAAGAACATGTCTTATGTCTGAAAGTAGTTCTTGTTCAGTCAGCAGTCCACAAGCATGAAACAGTGAATGTTTGAACATGATTTTAAATAATTTTTTTCCTAAGTATACTTGCTGCATTATTTTTCTATACTCTAAAGGGCAGCAACATGAACACTGTTGGTCACTTTTTTCTTTTTTATTTTTATAAATATGCTAATATCCTCAAGCTAAATGTTAATGTGGGTCATTCTTTGATAAGTATAACAATTAACTGGTAAGACTGCATAGTAGTTTTCAAAGAGAGAACATTTTCAAGCCTAGCTTGGAATAGATCACATTTTGAGAGGTTAATGAGAAGGTTACTGATCCTTTGTGTCTTATGTCTAATAGTTCTTTAAAAAAAATAGTTTTATTTCCAATAGATGTAAGATACATTCTGTGTTTTAATACTTTCTCTGTGTAGCAACTAAATTAGATTCCAAGGAATGCAGGAAAATATGATGAAGTATCTAGACAGATTATATCTATTATACTCTAAAAATTTGTTCTCATATTTTTTTCTTTTTTTTTTTTTAATTATTGAATTTATTTGATAAAGTTATTTTTACAGGAAACTCTCTAAGAATATGTATTTCCCAGATGTTGTTTGGCCAGCTCAATAGCTCATGATGTGCTGAAGGCATGAAGATTACAAATTAGGAAAGCAGAATCTCAGTTTCTGAAACAGTAGTGCACAAAGAAGTGCAAACATCCATCCCATTACTAAGATGGGAGGCAGAATAAATAATACTAATACCACCCAGGCACAAGGGATGTGGGGTGAAAGGAAAACACTGTTCTCTCTCATCTGTTACAATCTCATCACATGTTTATTTCTGACCAAAGATACACTGGGTTTAAAGCTCTCTGTCTGTAATTCCCAACCTTTCATAAGAAATGGACTTGAGATATTGCTTTAAATGAGAAAACTGAGTTTTAAAAATCAAAACACATTTCCTAGATTAACAGTCAGGAATCAAAATACTTTAATCAACTCTACTAACCCATCTTCAATAGTGAAACAAAACCACTACTCCTTCCAAATAACATTTGAGCCACGGAAAACATTGCAACACAGAAAGATAATGTAAAATTGTGACTTTTAGAACACTGGATTAGAGCAAGTGCAGACACTGGTGAATGAAAATTATTGCCATTTACCATAATTTTTGTATTGTTGATAGCAGTATCTACTCTGTTCATAGCACACAGTTTATTCCAGCCCAGCCCACCCCACCATTATAGTGTCAGTCTCATTGGAAGTCTTATCCTAAGGTCTTTTCCTGCAAAAACTCATGCTTTTGCTGAAGTAGCAGCAAAGCCCACCAATTGTGATAGTGGTATTTAATTTTTTAAGTGAGTTTAATCCTTAAATTCTTTGTGAGATAAAGTCCTGAGTGACACTGAAAAACTCTTTAAAGCATTGTGAATTAGTCCATTAAAACAAGTTTGGAATGGTTTTGAAGGAGACCAGGAAATTTTTTGTTGAGAATAAGTAGGCTGATGATTCTATTAAACACAGCAAGAAGAGCTCTCTTTACTATGTAGCTGCAATTGCAAAAGGTTTTCAACTGTATAATTATCATATGTACAGATATTATTTTCTTTGCTCTTCTCAGTTTGTCTCTGCCATACTTTCATATTGATCTCTTACAGAGTCTTGGGCCTGAATGAATATTTCTTTAATCATTATTACATATGAATATAATAATACTTTTATAGTATTCTAAACTACCGAGTGATTCCATGCTTTCACATGGAATGTTTTGTACATGAAGCCATGTGAATCTAGACTTGTTGCTATCTGATGAAAGCCTCTCAGGAATTTCATGCTCTATAAATGGATAAAATCCTTACTTGTATTCTTAAATTGGCAGGAGAAGTATGCTGCCCTAACAAAGAGGAAAACAGAGTTTCAGTTGGAATTGGTGACTCTTGCTGCCAGGGAATGCCTTACTCCACATCAGGCAATCAAATCTGCTGTGGTGGATCCCTCCACGACAGTTTCAATCAGCAGTGCTGTGGTGGAAGAGTCATAAGCATGGACTCAGTCTGTTGCGGTGATGAAAAAGAAGGAACTGCATACAGACCTCTCACAGGTAAGTAATAAGTCTTCAAGAAAAAAAGGTCTTCATCTTTCTAAATCTCTTGTAACACTAACCATGCAGAAGTGACACACTCAGATTTCAAGTGGTATGCCAATGTATTAAAATGTTGTTGTGCTTTAGTCACTTATTCTGCTGTAGTGCAAAATGGTGAACTTTCAGTAACCTTCTTGGCTTTGTCCAAAAGCAGCAGAGTCTGGAGCAACCAGAAAATTCAAAAGGAGAATATGATCTTTCCTCATGCAAGTCAGGAAATAGGACCAGTCTCCTCTCGTGAATAGAGCAGAGGCTAGATTGGCCACCTTGTGCTGCCATGCACCCAGTACAAGGATTTTCCATTTGCTCTGGAAATGTAGGGTTAGTCACCTGGAAATTGAAGATTGCCATGCTATCTGCTTGGTGGTCTATGTCCCCCACTTGTGTTTAAAATTGGCAAAAATTAATCCCTAGCGCTACTCACTGACTCATCTGGTGTATGCCAGTACTCTCTTGCACACAGTAGGAAATTACTCCACCACTCAGAGGTACAATCTGAACCCTACTTTCTCATAAAACACTCTGTGACTAACTGATGACAGAGATTGGAGGTATTATTGCAAAACCTATTCAGACAGTTTCATGTGTCTTTTCTTTCCACAATTATTAGACAAATTATATCTCAGCAGCTTTCTCAGCCTGACAAAAAGACTGCAGAAGCTACTGCAGTCTCAAAGGGGAGCCTGATTTCAAAACAGAAATAATGAAGGTTTAGTACCCACTTCTGCTTGGTGTACAAAGAGGAATGATGGTGTGTGCCAGTTTGAACCTCTAGTTGTACAACTAAGGATCCTCATATATAACTAGGAATCCAGATCTGAGGGATGAACTCCTCCTTTCCCAAAACGTCAGCTCTATCTTCATCTCATTTATTGTATTTACGGGATCCTTCAGTTTCTGTGGTATTAGAAGCACCCTAGTTCAGTGCTGACTGTCACGACAAGTTAATCAGAAGAACACTGCAACGCTTTCTGCGGTTTCCATACTATTCTTCCCTTCCAGTGGTGACTCACAGAGCATACGTGGTGAACAGTGCTTGCTTGCATGATTTTAGCTCCTTTTCAGTGTGATCCTTAATTGTGCTTGATCTACAGCATCTACACTGAGCTCACAGTACTGGCTCTGAACAAGGCCTTCTTGCGTAGCCGCGCATTGTGTGGCTGCCACAAGACGGGACTGGCTCATAAAACATGTCTTTATGTACTTTATTACTTAAACTCTTTTATTTGCCTGCAGGAGCCCTTTAACAAAATCACATTGAATTGACTTTCTCACACCAAATCAAATCTCCCCGGTCCCAGTTCAGTTGTCTTTGTCAATATGTATTTTATAAATGGAGTGAATTAACAGATGCTGTTGGAACAGAACTGCTGGGGTAGCGTTTATGTTTTTACTGCTCTCTCTGGGCAGATGAGTTGTGTAGGAGTGTAATACAGGTATCTTGGGATGAAAGTTATGTTCTTCATTTCATTATATATGTATTCTTAACAGGTTTTTTTCCTTAAATATATATATTTTAAAAAACCTTTATATCCCTCTTTTTAAAATGTGTGTAGCCTATAGTGCTCAATCATTTACACTATTTTTCTCAGGAATGGGTCAGTAGGACATATTTTTGGCTATTAAAAAAGAAAACAGTGGCTTTTTTTGTTGCTCACAGGTTTTCTGTGAGGACTTTATTCTGTGAGCCAGAAGCTAAACACATACAGGTTTGAAAGATGAATTAGTGGCATAGTTGAAAAGAGATCTTATTCTTTTGCATTAAGCATAGAATAGATTGTGGTTTCTTATCATATCATATGCATCGTGCTCAATACATTTTTTTCCTAATTTCTTGGAGTAATTCAGCCTTGCTAAATGCATCACGAAAATGCACAAGCCACGCACAAAAATCTACCTGCTCCCTATCCCAATTATTATAATGATTCTAATGGAAAAAATACTCTTATGTAAAACCATAATTTACTTATCATTGGCAAATGGATAAGTTGAATTTTGCAAGAATATGGTAATTGGAAAGCTGAGCTCATTGTCTATAAAGGGAAATGGTAAAAGGGGTGGCTTTATGCAAAAGCTGAATTGCTTCTAAAGCTCTGGTTTATAGTTGGAAATGTATGCCATGGCTAAAAAGATAATGACAATTAAAAGCTTTTGCTTGGGAGCTTTAGGTCCTTGGAAAAAAGAAAAAAAAGGAAAAACATGATCACTAAAACTGCAAACCTTGTGCACAGCCTTATTTTGTTGCATGACCAGCTCAAAATCAGTGTGTTTCTGCTAGACCCAAGTTTGCACTGATTGTTGGTTTAAGGGCCTGAATCATAGAACTTTTTCATTTACTACTGTCCTGAAAAACAGAGGTGTTGTCCATCTCACATTACTTTTTTCTTTCTTCTTTATTTATTCATTTCTATTTTCTCAGGTTTTGTTTTTCACCCCTTGTTGGCCTTATTTAGTGGGGGTGACCATAGAGACATCTACTGGCAAAGGCTGGCAGTGGTGCCATTTTACATGCACATCCTGAGCCCCACTGCTGCAGTGTGATTATCCCAAGTTCTGGCTATAAGGGATAATGTCAGCTAAAACCACTCCTGGATTTTCTCTCTCTCTCTTTTTTTTTCTTTTTTCTTTTTTTTTTTTTTGTTTTTTTTTTTTTACTGCCACTATACTCACATCCCCAGAATCATGAAAGATGATGCTTTGTGCCGTTGTGGTTCCTGATCTGTAATAGATGCGATACCCACATGTAAGCCAAGGATTTTTGGAGTAGTTTGCAATGTACACTGGCTCTGTATTTTGTTGATCCTCTATTCTGGCTCCAAAGGCTAAACCTTTTAATACTCATTTTTCCCTTTTGAAAGCATTGGTTTTGCAGATTTACTAAATTAGTAATTCATCACTCAGCTATGTTTATAAATTTTTTCAGTTGCTGGGGATGAACATGAAATAATTGTTGACAGAAATCACTGTTAGCAGGAAGTGTCTTTTCCATCCCATGGATTTTCTTTTTGCTGTAATGCACTACGTGCCTATGAAACATAAATATATAAAATATGACACACACATTCCAACTGATTTACAAACAAATAGTTTGTGTTTTGGTATTTTGCTGAATTCAGCAAGGGTTTATAGGAATTTCCGGATCCTTAAGCAATTGAATAAAGTGATTTTTAGAAGGCGAATCAATCCATCAATATTACATGGTCCTATTTTGTTTTTCTTGGAGCATATTTAAAATTGTACATTTGAGGTGTCAAGGTTCAGGAGTCAAGTGCTACATGTGATAAATTAAGGAAAGGTCAGAGGCTATGCAATGCAGTTTCAGAAGATTGTCTACCTCTGCCTTTGCAGCTCATTCATGCTGAAGTGATGCACTCTGGGAATTACTACCAAACTCTGCTCTGCAACATCTGCTCTCCCTAAGTGAGTTAGTGCACGTCAGACATCTTTATGTCAGAATATTGCAGTGATGGATGCAGTCTTCAGAAAATGCTGCATAAAAATCTGGTGTGCCGTTCTGGCCATTAAGTGAAATTACTATTTAAATTAATGGTGCTGTCACAGTTTATCTGTGCAAAGAATGAACGCTGATTAGGGTATTAAGTAATTAGCAATTTATCACACTGGAACAAGGTTGATAATAATTAAAGAAGTAATGGTTTACCAAAGAAACTAGAAAGGGAGTCACTTCTTGTTATGTGAGTGAAATCTTGGCTGAAAAATTTAATTCAGTTAAACAAAGATGAGGTTTGCAGTGAAAGAATACAGCCGTGTTTGTTTCAATAGAAAAACAGTTCATTATCAAAATTTTAGTTTGCCTGTCAGAAGTCCCTTGGGGCTGTCTGAGTTGCTTATTAGTATTGAATTGAGTCATTTTCTGCATTAATTCTCTGCTTAAAATCAGTAGAATCCTAGGACAATTTGGAAAAACGGTGTGAACAAGAGGAAATATTTACTTCTTAGAGAGCTGGTTATCATAGTTTGATTGCTGTGAATAGAACCAGCCCTGAAAAATGGTAAAGTATGCAAGTAATGTCACCATTTTCAGTTATTCCAGTGATTGGAATTAAATGCTCTGAATGCTTTAGCAGGATCATACCTTTAAAGATTAATTTTCATTAAGTATGACTTCCTAAGATAGATTTGCTGCAGTAAATGGCAGTGAGAAAAGTGGCCACTTTTGCACATGTTTTAAATGCCTCCATATGACAGAAATTACGTCAAACTCAAACTATGTTGTAGATATAAGAGTGTATCACAGCCCTGTTTTTTGTGTGGTAGCTTTCTAGTTCAGTTAGTAGTAATTTATTTCATTGCCAATTACATAGCAGTTTGTAGCATTTGGTTCATAGTCAAAATTTACCCCTTTCTTTTGATGGTATGAGGTTCAACACTTGTGTTTCACAGCTGCAGAATAATTCATGTGAATATATGGAAAATTACACTGGTTATGATGGGCTTTTAATTTAAAAATAAAATTATTAAAACCAGAAGAAAAACAGCAGAATTAATTTTGGCATCTTATCAATTCCACTCTAGAAACGCAAATTATATTTAGATATTAAATTCTTAAAAAGTCATTTTCTGTATTTGATGACTGAAGCTTCACTGTGAGTATTTGGCAAGTGACCCATTCAGTTCGATGTATCTAATATGAACCCCGAATTTAAAACATAAAATATATGATAAATTCTGGAATGCTAAGATGCACTGTTGGAAGACTGCCTGTGTGAGGGGGAGATGAATGAGACCTGGGTAGAAGCTTTCTCAGTTTTTGCATTATACAGGAAATTTTCATCAACAGTCTGTCTCCAACCTGCTGTGCATAGTACCTTGGTATGATATTTCGTAGCAAAGTTCTTAATAAAGTTCAGCAGTGGTGAATGTTGATTGTAGGGGACCCTGTTTATTCCTCTAATTCTTGATTGTTTTCAGTAGGTCTGGAAGTCAGGATGCTTACTTCAGTCACCTCACGTTTGAATTTAATCTCACTTTAGCTAAATCTGCATAATTCCAGCTGCTGGTGGTTTTATGCCAAGATCTATTGCATTCTGAGCTTTCTCCTTTCTTATCTATCTATCTATTTATTTACTTACCTTTCATATCCAGATATTTTTTGTTTGTTTGTTTATTTCAGGGATGTTCTGTTGTGGGCAGGAATACGTGAATAAGTCAGATACCATATGCTGCTCAGGTTCCAGTGGTGAGTCCCTAGCACATGTTAGAAAGAATGACCAAGTGCCAGTAAAATGCTGTGAGACTGAACTTATTCCAAAGAGCGAAGAATGCTGTAATGGAGTTGGATATAATCCTTTGAAATATGTTTGCTCTGACAAGATTTCAGCTGGAATGATGATGAAGGTAATTGATAGAAAATCTCTCGGTAGCCCTGATTTGATGATGGAAAGAGAAATACACTGTTCATAACTATTTTTCTAAAATAGGAATATAAAAAACTCTTGTGTGCATTATTCATTTTCACATTACATCCATATTAATACCGAATGAGTTCAGCATGATTGATGTTATTGCAATGAATTCTAAAGGAATTAATAATGATTAGCTGCCTCTGTGAAGTGTTGCCCAGCACTTCAGATTAGTACAGTGGCTAAAAGCTGGCATACTAACAAGACTGACATGCATAGCCAGTTTCTATTCTGTGACCACTGTTTCTGATGATGTTCCTTAAGTGGAAATAAAAATTGAACTGTCCAGTTCTGAAGTATAAAAATGCTATAACATTTCAATTTGGGCAGGCAGTAGGACATGACTCCCAACCCCCTAAAAAAAAAAAAAAAAAGCAATTGACATTTTCTTGATGAACTTAATCCAGATCCTACAGAAAACCAAAGGCAATTTTGGCATAAGTACTATTTGATATAAGTACTAGTATAGGTCCTTTCACGCCTAACGAAATATATTGTTGGCTCTTATTCTGTTTTAATGTCAGAGTAAACTAAAAATTTTAAAGGCTAATTAGATCTTTTCCAAGAGCTCCCAGTGACTATAGGCATCAGCCTGAGACAATTTTGCCAAAACTTCAAAGCTGCAAAGTCTTGCAACTACAGTTAAATTCAGCAGAAGTCTTCAAGAATTAGCATCTTGGTGTTATGCGTAAACTGTAAAAATTTTGTCAACTGTTATTACAGTTTTTTGTTTAAGAAAATGAACATTTCAGAGGATGGAAACCTTGTTTGGATATATATGTATATTCTTTTTATAAAATTGTATTTATATTTATAGTAAGAGAGAGAGAAAGTGGGTGAGAGAGGAAAAAAGAGGGTTGGATATTGTGAATTCTACAATATGGAGATCAGAAAGATATTGCGGAATTTACCAGTAAAGTGAAATAGACCCCATCCCACCATATGCAGGTGTTCCTATTTCCTTTTTGTTCATCTGCTAAGTTAATACAGAAATATTTCTTACATCTCCTTTTCATGTCAAGGTTTTCATGTCATTTCATTTTCAGACTGAATAATTTTCTCCTAGAGAAAATCCAAGCCTTGTGATGAGTCAGCTACAGTTCCTCAATGCATTGTATTAGTACTTCATGCAAGGGAAAAAGTGGCTGAGAATAGGTTAATGAATTCTGGTAGATAACACACTAGATCCCTGCCTTAGGTATAATGTATAAACAAAGGAAGTGCTTTGTATTTCACTTACCCGCAGTAGAAAAGAGATAGTGCTGGCTCTTTGATATGTATAGATTTACTAACATTAAAAGGACTGATAGTCTGAGACATTCTGGAGCTACTTTGTATGGGAATTCAATCCATCAATATTCTACATCCTACACTGATATCTATCACAATATAATTTTTGTGAAAGTGCCAATTTTGGGAAATTAAGTTAGCTGAAGTTCATAATCAGCAAAGAAGCTAATTTCAATAGGTGAATTAAAGAAGCATTAGATATAATTTGTTTGGTTTTCCTTCTGAAGTTTGTAGCCTAAAGGGCAGAAATATTTTTTGCAAATATGGCAGTACATTTCTTTCTGCAACAACCTATATTTTAGGAGAATTATTTCTCTCTAGCATAGGGCTTGGCAAAAATACCATTTCATGAATTTTAATGGAAAGTTTTGGATGTTCAGTATATATTTCTGTTTCTGTGAATTGTTCTTTATTGTTTAAATCTTAGGTCTTCATCAATGTTTGCAGAAGTCCTCTTATTGCAGCAAAACTTCTATTTAGGAGTGATGTGGTGGAGGACATGATTTATAGAGCCCATGGATAGAGTTCTCAGCCTTTAAAGCTGCCAAGGACTTGCACAGAGCCCTCTTGTGTACTTGGCAAGCTGCGTGAGGGGCTGGGAATTTGCTACTGACTTGCCACAGGATATTGGCCTTTGCAGGAACAGAATGTTCAAATTCTTGGATAAAATCCTCTTCTCATAGATTCTAAACTCTTCTATCTTCAACAAATCTAGCCATTTGTGATTCCAGTAGTTAAAGTTTCTGATGCTTTCATCTAAGGATCCTACAAAAAAAAAAAAACCCAACTGTTTTTTAGAAAGGATTATAAAAGCATTAATGATTAAAGACAGTAGACAGGCCAAAGACTGAAAGAGCCTACCATATGCTAGAAATATCAGCATACTCCAGGTGGTGGCCTAATTTTTTGTTTTATAAAGACAGGGAAATACTAATGGAAGCATTTGTAAAGAAAGGAAGGTGTGGGAAATCTATTTAAATTTCCATGTGTATTCCTTAGGTAAAAGAAGAATGCAAGGCTAATATCCTTTGCCCTTTATCTATGGAGGCAACAGCACATTGTGGAAAGTGTGACTTTGATCCTAGGGAGAATGTCTGTGCATGGATAAAAGGTTCACAGAGCGCTGCAGAAACAGAGGTAGAAGAAGGTGTGTGTCCAGCTGAAGAGGAGACTGTCTACACAGGAAGTCCAACACAATATTCATTTACAGGTAAGGAGAAGTGGCATACCAGATTGGTGATTTGCTAGTATATTTAATTTGCTCTGGAGAAAAAGATGTCCTGAGTGCTAGCAGGTATTCTAATCAAATGTGAAGCAATGTGAAGAAGGACATAGATCTTACAGAGTGAGACCAGAGGAGGGCCACAAAGACTGTCAGAGGTCTGGAGCACCTCTCCTGTAAAGACAGACTGAGAGAGCTGGGGTTGTTCATCTTGGAGAAGAGAAAGCCCCAGGGATCCCTTATAGGACTCTTCAGTATCTAAAGAGGGCTGACAAGAGTGCTGGAGAGAGGCTTTTTGCAAGGGCAGATAGTGATGGGACAAGGGTAAATGACTTTAAACTGAAAGACTAGGTTTAGATGAGATATTAGGAAGAAATTCTTTACTGTGGGGGTAGTGAGGTGCTGGAAAAGGTTGTCCAGAGAAGCTGTAGATTCCCCATCCCTGGGAGAGTTCAAGGCCAGGTCCCATGGGATTTGGAGCAACTTGGTCTAGTGGAAGGTCTACCTGCCTGTGGTAGAGAGAGTGGAATTAGGTGTTTAAAGTCTCTTCCAACCCACACCGTCCTGTGATTCTATGAACTGTAGCAAAGTAGAATTCTTTTAAGAAGTAATCTGTGAATCACGTCAGAACCTTTAGGGAAATGAAATGAGTAGCAAAATTTAGGGAGCACATAATGTCTAAACCTGCTTTCAAAAAAATTGATAGAAGTAGTGCTATATCTGAAAATGACCCTGTCTAGAGGAACAACTTCTGTTTCTATCTGTCCTTAAACTGAGAGAAAAAAAAAAAGTTTATTTTGTATATTCATAAGACTGAGTTGATCCATATGTAACTTGCTTTTTCTAGATGTGAACCTCGAACCTTTTGTCACATATGAGTACAGAGTGGCTTCTTGGAATAGCTATGGAAGAGGTGTCAGTGAAATTAGCAGAGCTGTCACTAAACAAGATGTGCCGCAGGGTGTAAGTCCACCAAAATGGGCCAAAGTTGATAATCGGGAAGACATGATACTTCTAAACTGGGAGGAACCACTTCAACCAAATGGTACTGATATATTTTTTTAAAGTGTATGTTCTATCACTCCACTGAAAGTGTTCCAAAATCACAAAACATATTAAACCCTGTCTTTGAAATATACGTAGTCCCAAACTCTACAAGATTTTGCTCTAGGTTGATACCATTTTCACTGCAAATAAGAGTAGAGTCTAACTTCACAGAAGACAATTCAGTTATGTCTCTATGAAATGCCAGGAGTCCTCTTTTGAGAGCAGTTGTAATAATAAGTGTGAAAATATGATCAGAAAGCAGCATTCATCTCAAAAGGTATGTGGGGATTCGGGGATAGGGTGGTGATACTCATGTTTCTTTCAGGAAATCTTGCTTATTATTTTCAAACAGTGAGGAAACTTGGAAGAGCTCTCTTAATAAAAACCGAGATCTACTGAGGTGCTGATGCAGATATTGAGGAAAGTATCTGGTAATTGCCATGAGGCGTTTAAGCAGAATGATTGTCTGTTACTGTGGTCAGTTATTTCATCTAATGTTTTCTATATGCAGAGTCATCACACAGGATTACTCAACTAACAAAAGGGAAAACTTTCTTTCTTCAATAGGTCTCATTATTCACTATATCATTCTCCGAAATGGAATTGAGTATTTTAGAGGAACAGAAATGAGCTTCACAGACACAAGTGGTATCCAGCCATACCAAGAATATTCATACCAGCTGCGAGCCTGCACTGTTGCTGGTTGCACAGACAGCAGCAAGGTTAGTGAATTGGTCTTTATGGAACTGGTGCCAGAATTTATCAGCCAGCGTGGTAATGTAAAAATGCTTTTGGAAAGGTGTAATTTGAAGACACGCTGATTATTAAGTGAAAAGCATCAATAATCTTATTTGGATTCAACTACTGACAGATGATTATTTGGAACCCAAGGCTGATTAAAGCAAACGGAGGAAGAAAGCAGTATCTCAGTCTTGGCAAAGCTGAAATTGCACTGTAGGAACTGATGTTTGTTAAAGAGAAACTTGTACATGACAGAATATAGTAAGGAATATTTAAATGCACTTTCTCTAAGCCTGGAAGTTAAAATTTTTTTTCTCACTAGGAGGTCTATAGCCTCTTCTTCATTCGTGTTTCTTAGTTCATCTGCTTTAGTTATAGCCTGTCAATTTGTTCAACAGTCTTCTTACTCTTCCACTCTAGTAGAAGAGCCTCCTTTCACTATATTACCCTTTGCTGGCTTTCCATGTCTGCTCCTGCTTTAGGCTTTGCTGTCCCTTTGTGCGCAACCTGCCTCAGCTTCAAACAGAATCTCTCTCTTACCTCCCTTTGTCACTGCTTCATTTCCTTTTGTATCACTTTGAATCATGGATGCCTTTCACCAACATTGCTATTTAACCAGCTCTACTTTTTATTCTGTCAAGTAGCTGCTTTATTCATCACTTGCAAAAAATTAATTCTTAAATGACCTGTTTTCCATGATATTATCCTTGTCTCTATGAAAATGAATTTCTAGGACTACAAGTGTAAGGTCTGTGGGGCAGAGGTGGGCATAATGACTCTGCTTTGTAATTATAATATATGTGGGATTTAAAAGTTTATTTTTTTGCAGGTGTTTAAATGTTTTTCATATTCATGAAAATCTCAGAAATATAAAATAAGAAACACTAACGTAGACAGATGGAGATAGGTGCATAGCCCTCTGCCTGCACCCAAAGCTGTGGTTTGGAAGCTATGTAGGCACAGTTGCTGCAACCATCAACCCAAGATAATAAATTCTGCTTATTTCACTAGCCTATAATTAAAGAGTTTACTGTTGCAAACACTGAAGTCTGCAAGTAGGGACTGATTCCACCAAATGCACTAAGACAATATATTAGAGAGGGCACATTTTATATTTACAGCATAATATAAATACTTTATGGTGGTAATAACAGAAAAAGAAAAGTGATTCTCAAACTGAGAACGGTCTGACTCACTTATTAAACCAGTGTAATTTGGAAATGGCTCTTCTGTAGGTGATGGTGGAGATGTGTCAATAGAAAATTAGCTTTTTCCTTTTTTTATATAGAAAGAGCTTAACAAGTGCAAAGTTATTCTATCTTTCAAAATCTTTAGCTTCCTTAAAAAAGTATGGAGTTGCAAATAACTACAACAGAGTTCAGATTGCATGGGATATATGGAGGCTTAGCCCCATGTTTACTGGTGCTAAAAACATATGAAATCAGGCAGTTAAAATGCAGAGACACTGACAAACCATATGGAAGAGAGTTATCAAGAGTTTTCAAGCAATACAGTTTTTGTTGTTTCACCCTGTGCCATACACTGCAGCTAAAATCTGGTGAACCTGTTGTGATAAATTGTAGACATAGACTTATGTAATGTATTCAAGGTCAGATTTCATTGTGAAAAAGGAGGAAAAAAGTAACTAGTTCTCCAGACCTTTGGTAATGATATGCCAGCCCAAACAACATTTTAAAACAAAAGTGACATTCTCATTGATCATGGTATCTAGTGTACTATTACATTAAATTGCTGTTTAATTCATATGTCTTCAGGTAGTTGCAGTCACTGTCCAAGGAGTCCCAGAGAGTGTTCAGCCACCAGACGTCAGTGCTCTGAACTCAACAGCATTACAGTTAAGCTGGATTGCACCCAAGAAACCAAATGGTATCATCAGAGAGTACCAGATCAGTCAAGTAGGGAAAGGCCTTATATACACTGATGCTGCAGGCAGAATGCAGCACACAGTATCAGGTAAGGAGGCAGAGCTCTTTGACAGGCTAATGTCCTGTCCTTAAGATATAAGACAGTATTAATATATTAAAAATGCCACTTGTCAGTAACTTTTAAATCCCCAAGTACCGTGCACAGTTTGGAATGCTTTATCATGACTTTACGTATCTTAAATTTATTTTTTTTCAATCTCTTTCATTTCTAGCTGCTGTTTGTTAAAATATTAATAGATTTCATTTCAAAATTTTAAAATAAATCTATCCAGCTCTATTGAAGATGCAATCCTTATAGTGTGCTCAAGGACTTGGATATTCTGTGTAGGCTTGCCAACCCTTCATACAGATTAAACTCTCTCTTTTAACATCACTGATGGGCAGTAATGCAGTCGTGAATGTGTACCAGTGTAGGAGTGAGAAGGATCCAGTATTTTATGCCTAAGATAATAAAAAGAAAAGGAAGACAGAACAGGAATGATTCTAATTTCTATTTATGATCTTATATATTGCTTATAGCCATTTTCTAAATACTTGGTGAAGAAAGCTTTAGTTAAGGGATTTTGGGGGAAGGTTTGACTCAGACCTCAAATGTATTATTTTCACATATTCAATTTTAAGTTATTTTTGAATGTTACACTGAAGCAAAATTGTTCTTAGAAATATTTCTGTTGGACATAGGCTATAAACATAAGCATTATGAGATATCTTTTTTCCACTCTTTAACCTCAGGTTGCTCATCAAATTTTTGTATCTCACAAATACATTATTTTTTCCTTTTTTTTTTTTTTTCACACTAATGGGAAATTTCATGTGTTATGCAGACCATATGACAGCCAGCCAAAGAACAGAAGTTGACATAGGGCACATAAATCCTCTAGGGCATATTTGGCATTCTCAACCACCCCTCAAAGCGTGAGTCCTGAGTCAGAGTGGATCCCTTGCTGCTTTAAAAGAGTTTATCTCTGCTGTAGTCACTCACAGAAGAGTAAGATTGCTGTTCCTCTTTGACAATGTCGTGCTCAAGTGTGAAATTCATCAACAGCGTATTACTCCTAACTCCATATTCGGTGCTTCTGAACATGAGATATTAGATGGAGTATGCCAGTTGGGGGTACATGTTTTAGAGTTTATAGTCTGAAGAACACCTACCAACAAGGAATGATTTATCGAACCCGTTGAAAAATACTTCTTGTGCTTCCACAAGGCGGTCATACCTTCATTTTAATGCAAACAATACTGGTTTCCTTACCATTTTGAAGTGAGAGGAAATGAAATTTATTCCTGAGAAACAAAGATCTTTTTTCCTTTTGTGTGTCTGTTCTGTTAAGCCGTTGTCCAATGCTGCCATGGTAAGCCAGGAGTGAAATAAGTGATCATTCCTCCTGACAGTCATAATCAAATCTTTTGCTTTTTTCTGCAGGAGCTTCCTTGGGTAATAATGTGGAATTCATGACAGTGATTTAGCAATGTGGATAGTTATTGCTTTCTAAATTAAAAGAATACAATAAAAGAATCAAATTTACTTCATACATAATCTCAAATGTTTGAACTGTTTGTCATATTCCCTGTGGATGTATGTTTCGATTTTCCCATCTTCCTTTCTTTATCTTTCTTTTTTTTTCTTCCAAAACTGTTTGCTTTTCCCTGAGCAACAGTTGAACATTAATGAAGCTGTAGCATTAGTATTTCTTGAGACTTTGAATCTAGGGTCTCACAAATAACAGACGAGAAGGCTAGCACCTTGCCACTGCACCATTGTCTTGCTGCTTATTTTTAATTACATCAAAGCTTTGGAAACATGATCCCACAAATGCTTTGTGGGAATAGCGGTGAATGTGCTCATCATGTGAAATCCATAAATTGCTTATAATCCTCTCAAGATGTTAAAAAAAGCATTAAGTAATTGAAGACAGGAAGTCCTCAGTTAATTATTTAGAGGTGTTATCAATGCTTTAAGCAAACTGAAGCATTTTCTGCTATCTCACTGAGTTGAATGCCACTGGGACCTAGGGGCAGCAGCCATCATCTTCTCATATTCTCTAATGCAAACAGCACATGGCAGCTTGTCAATAAAAGACCTTTTTATATCATTTATTACTGAACACTTCCACTACCCTGTACAGAACAATTTGGATGACAGTTATGGCATTGTTTCACTTTGTGTTACTACTACTTTACAAATGGGCCTGCTAATGCTTTGCAGTGGGGCCAGGTAGAGGGTAAGACTGAGGAAAATAATTAGGGGAATTGTAAAAGAAGACCAAGAGTGCCCTCTTCAGCAGCAGCAGGTGGGTTTGTAGCAAAGATTCTTCTCAACTCCCCCTTTTTAATATAGTAAAGATAATATTCTGAGTAAGAGACTTTCTTAATGATTTGTAGGATCAGTCATTTTTAGGTAAAAACCAAGGAAGGTGTTTGATGTTTATTTTAGTAAAAGAAATAACATTAAGAATACTTTATGAGTGAATAGTTTGAAATTCTTTCATCTGAACATATTCTTCATTCAGAGTAATGAAAACAGTAGAGATACTGAAATGTTGTCACTGGTCAAGTCTATCTCCATATGCAGCACTGAATCATTAATAATATTTATCTGAAGGAAACTCTTGGGGTAGAGGGGTTGTGTGAGGCTGTGGTCAGCAATCTGACATCCTCCTGAGTAAAATTCCCATGGCAGGGCCCTGGAGCGTTATCCTGGGAGCTAATTACTGACCTTGCTGGAGCCATACCCACAAAAGGAGACAAACAGTATCAGAAGGAATTGATTTAGCTAATAGAACAATGCATTCCTAAAAAACCGGACTATTTCACAGCCTTTTGGCAAATGACAAATGCTGCAATAACATAATAGATTGCTAACTTGTCCAAAAAAAAAAAAAAAGAAAAAAAAAAAGGATTAACACCCCACCACACAAGTATTAGATCCTAAAAGAGGGGGAAAGTATCCTCTAGTGAACAGTCAAGTAAAGACACTGACAAAGCAAAATGCTGTTTATGTTTCAAGATTATCTTACTTGTTATTTTTATTATCAATCACATACATAGATTTGCACAGAGCTTTCCAAAGCATTCATAAGACAAGGTGTTTAATGCAAAGCTTTAATAATTTAGATAAAAATCTGCTGTGACTGCTTCATGTGTGGCTAGAATTTCAGGTATCAGAATTTCACCAATAAATTTAGTGAAACCATGTGCTCTTTTTTTAATGCTCATTTTTCTCTTTAAAGTGTAGTTGTAAATGAGTATTGCTTTATTATGCATGTTTCCTTTAAAAGTGAACATGACTCCCTTTAGGGGAATTCAAGTAATTTGTTGCCACAGTAATCTTTTCTATCCTGAAATGTTAAATACTTGGCTTTCCTCCATGCCTTTGCCTCTCTCTAGTCTGCAACTGTCATTTTCTCCCTCCTTACTTTTATACACAGTGTTCAGATGATTTTTCTTCTCTTCCAGTTCATGATTAGGTTACAGCCAGGGCTGTCTCTCTGAGTCATCTCTTTATTTTCTTTCCTTCACACGTTGTTCAATTTGTTAAGCAGCCTGCATGTCTTGCATTCTGTATTTTACCTTTCTACAGAATTATTGCTTCTTCTTTTGCTCTATTTGTTTGTAATATATTTTAATTAAAATATTTTGGTATTGGGTATAAGCAAGGATTTGTTTATAAACAGATATTGTGCCCAGACTTTTCTTGTGTGACAGAATTGCATTGTTCTTGAAATAATTTCATTTAGACACAGGAGTTAAATCAAAAGTACGTTATTAAGGCCACAAAGCCACGGATTTAAAAATTGACCCGTATAATGCATATGAATTGACCTGTGTAATCCTAATTCAGCTTCTTTCACACAAGCAATCTGCATTACACAGAAGTACAGTGATTTGTACATAGGGTTACTGCCTCTTTCTGGGAGGAATGAAATGAAGCTCCTGTATGGAGGACTGCTGCCTCAGCTTTGGCTGTGTGGGGTAGATTTATTCCTTCTGGGACTCTCAGTGTAGGTGGGCCTAATTCTGCATCTGCCCAGAGCTGCGTTTCCTTTTTGCTTGGCAGAAGTCAAGGAGGCATGAAAACTGGAACATGGAGCACAGTGAGGGAGGCAATAGGGATGGTGCCAAGCCAGAGGGATCAGACATGGATCACTGAGGGGCTGCTGGCAGGGGCCACCAAAGGGAATGGCAGAGCATTCATATTTGTTCAGGTTGTGGTACCAAGTAAGGCACATCTCAAGCTTTTATAGATTGTCACAACCATGTCTTCATTTTCTGGACACCCTGCCTGAGACCCAAATTTCCTGAGCTGTCAGAGCAGCAGTTGAAGGCACCAGTTGTCCTTGGATATATGAAGTTTTGCATAACACCAGGTATCTCAAATGGCCTTCTGGCAGGTCCAGTCAAACTGTTAAGCTGCAGGCAACTTGATATCAAATCTGAAGTCACTGACACACAGCACAAGGATGTTTGAAAATTTCGAAGGAAAAGTCAAAGCAATATATTCTCTTTTAGTCTCATTCAAGGATGTCCAGCACATAAGGTTTAACTGAAAAAAATAGTTTAAAAATTATAAGTAACTAAAATGAATATCTTGTAATGAGGGCTTGGTTGACAGTCCAGTTTCTTAGTGCTTTATAGCATTGCTAGTAAAGTCTTGTAACAAATAGGAAAAAAATAGGGTGGAACATGAGCAGCTAGAAGGTGGGAAAGGGGAAAGAATATATTTGGACTTGTTTGCAATATAGTAGAAGGTTACATGTACAAGTGAGAGAGTATTTTATTACATTCTCTTATTGTCGCCAATGTATTTGTAATAATTTTTCAAAACATTACAGGCTATTCAGCTTTTCAAGTCCAAAACTCTAAGAAATTACACTTTCAGGTGCTTATCTGGGCTGCAAGTGCCATCTAAGTTTTTTTTATTTTAGTTCAGATATGTCTGTATGAGGGACATCCATAGGTCCATTGCAGCATAGACAGATATTTAATGTGAATTGTTTTGTTGGGTCTTTTAAAGCAATAGAGAATGTATACCTCAAACAGCAAGAATTCACCATTTCAGTATTGTTCAAATGTAATATAAGAATGGTTCATATTTTTTTTTGCAAAAAAGTTAACTTAAGTCCAGTTACTTTCTGTATAGTGATATCGTTCTTGTGATAACTGATGTCAGCATCTCAGCCTAAACTCTGTTTGCTCTTTCTAGGTCTGCAGCCATACACTAATTACAGCTTCATGCTTACTGCATGCACATCTGCTGGGTGTGCTTCTAGCCAACCGCTTTCAGGTCAAACTTTACAAGCTGCTCCTCATGGTAAGGGAAAAAGACATTCTTATAGAACTGCAAAGAGATGGTCATACTGGCTTGTGTTGTCTGATGGTTTAACAAGATGCAGAACTCCACTATCATCCATCAAGCTATCATGTATAAATTTACACAAGAAGATCTGTCTCTCTTGGAGTATCTGTATCTTACCACACTCTGTGTACTGACTGCCTGGCACTGCATTTCTACTTTGTTTTTGTGAAAATTTCCCCAAGCTCCTCTTTAAGTTAATGAGGTTAAAATTAAAAGATGCATGTTTTTTCAATCAGAAATAAATATGCAGAGACAACTGGGCTTAAAAAGGCTGCAGCCTTCGGCCTTGTTCTCCATTAGTCTCTACCTTGTCTAATTGGTTGCATTTGTTATAGGATAAATAGAGGAAGTGTGTTAAATTCTGTCATTCTCCCTGGCGGTGTTTTATGTTTTCATTACATTGCTAAAAACAACAGCACAAAATGTGGGAAAAAAACCCCACAACCCTTTATGTTTCTGTCATAAAATTAAAATAGTGTCATTGTGATGTTAATAGGGGTATGGCCAAAACCTCATCATATCATAGTCAGCTCAACAGAAGTGGAAATGTACTGGAGTGAACCAGAGAAACCCAATGGACTCATTACTCATTATCGATTATTTCGTGATGGAGAGCAGATTTTCCTGGGTGGCAGTACAGACCTGAATTTCACAGATGTTAACCTGCAGCCTAACAGTAGGTAAGGCATGTTAAAGAGCGCTCATAATAGATGAAAGGCATTGAAAAACATATGTACCTGTGTTAGTGAGATGTACAAAATATAAGTTACTCTGAACAAAAGAAAACTGTCTTACAACATGACTTAATTTCTGAAAATCGGTAGAGCATTTTTAGGAGGCTTCCAAGTATTGGAAAGACCTTAATCATTTTTCCTTTTCTATGAATAGGTCATTCTGATTCAAAGAAGTGAAGCTTTTTATTTTTTTTTCTTGGCTGGTTGTTGGTAGCTCATTGGTTGGGGTTTTTTTTCTCGTGAAATATACTTCAGAAAATTTCAGGGTTTATATGACAAACAGCCCTGCACATGGTATGTAATGTTTCAGTGCATATTGAATATACAGGGTCAAAAGTAGCTGCTGCTATTTTTGTAGAGTTTATTCTGAAATTGGTTTTGACACTTTTTGAGCCAATACTTCTCTCTCTTATGTAAGACAATGTTAATTTTAGTGTTAATATTTAGTATAGTATTTAGTATTACTACTTTTATTTTTTTATCGGTATCTATGACTTTATGATAATTATTCTGAGTAGTTAATTTTCTCACATTAAGAAAACTTAGAGATGAAAATCTTCACTAGCGCAGTATTTGTAATACTCCTTGTATAGTCTATTCACTTTAAATTGGTGACAGTGGAAATGTTCTGATACTGATATGGCTAAAGCTTCTAACCACAGTGTCTACTCATCTTTTTGTGTTTGTGCAGATATGTTTACCAGCTGGAAGCCAGCACTTGGGGTGGCAGCAACACCAGTGACAAATATGTTATACAAACACCAGTAGGAACACCAGAAAAAATTCATGTCCCATATAATGTCACAGTAATTGATGCGTATTCTATATTTCTAGCTTGGGATGTGCCAGGTAAAAATCTATTTCTGTGTAGTATTTTGTAGCAAAATGAAAGGATGGAAAAATTAGTATAATCAGGTAGGCTGCTGAATCATTCTGATATTTTTGGGTTTCATATTTGGTGTTAGTGATTGTATTATTTGAATAGTCAGTAATCTAAAGCTGCTGTGTTCTAGAGACATACTATTTTAATAATATTGACCTAGATACTTGACATGGGTATTGTGAGGTTTAGTTTACCAAAACCCTGTATTTTTATGTGGTCTTGTAAACTATTTTTGAGTGCAAGTATTAAGGTAAGAACACGATTTCTCTTCTGTTCAGACTAACCTGAGTTATCACCAGAGAAACCTGACAACATTTTAGGTTTCGTGACAAAGAGATCCTGTGCTAGCTTTGACCTGATTGAGTAAATATTATTTGCCCAAGGACCATAGTGTTATATGGATGTGTTACTTTGCAGGATGGTGTGTCAGCAAAGGTCCAGAAATATTTTTCCTCTAGTTATTCTTCTCCTGAATATGACCAGGTGGTCTTGGCCTGCCACAGAGGTAGGCTAAGAAGGAATAACTGAAAAATAGCATTTTTTAATATAAGAAACTGTGCTCTGTTTCATAAATATAGATTATAGCTTAATAGATTGATGTGCTTTACTGATATTATAAAAATTATATGCTGTAGTTACTGTGGGACAATGAGAGCATTGTAAATGAATAATTTTTTCTCTAGTTCTTCTCCATCAAGGTGTCTTCTAGTTTGTAGATACTGGGATTTTTTCAGTTAGAATGAGGTCAGTCTTTTTAGAAACCAGATGTTTGCATATTGCAATAACAACCACATGTGTTTTATCAGTGAACTCTTGGAATTTTTTAATCTCCTCTTCCTAATTATTTAAGATGTTCTATCCTTGCATAGCAGTCTCAGTAGAGTCAATTGGCATTAAAAATAAAGTCACCTAGAAAAAGTGTTTTGCCTTCAAGGCTGGGATCGCAAGTATTGTTGCAGTGCTTAGCAGCATTGCCCGTACCCATTTAAGCAATGATTAATAAATCTATAATACCCTGAGCTGTCAATCTTTTAGTTTTCAGAAGCACAAAATCCATTATAGAAATGCTATAATATATGAAAAAGATTAAAATCTTAAATTAAACTTTTTCCCCTACTGCCTGAAAGGATTTAGAACCCAGCAGAAGGCAGGTGAATTCAAATGGCATATAATCTACAGTTGGCTTTATTGGAAAGTGACTCATGCTGTATTATAGTTTTGATAATAAATATAATTTAAGGTATAAAATATTCAGCAACATTTTAAATAGATTTAAAACATAAGAATGTACTGGAATAGCATAGGCTTGTGAAGAGTGGGGTGTTTCCCAGAAAAGCTTGTCCTTGTTCTAGACCTTTTCCAGCTGCTTGAATTCCTGTTACTTGCACTGGGTTACAAGCCTGCAAGGAGAACGAGGTTCCGTGTAGTACGTTTGGTTATAATGCATGCAAAGGTTCATGTATTCCTGAAACCACCCAGTGAGAGGGCTGAGGAGAAGGCTGGACATTATGACTCTGTAGAAGATGCAGGGTTGATGACTGTAGGAATCATTCTCGTTTGAGGAAGGTCCATGTCCTTCTTCCCAGATACTGGGATGCACCTTGAACCCTTATCTCACTTTCATGGATGTTTTATGACTTCACAGAATCACAGAATATGCCGAGTTGGAAGGGACCCACAGGGATCATAGAGTCCAACTCCTGGCCCCGCACAGGACCCTTTCTCTTTACCATCTTGTCGTGGGGCCAATTATTTAAGTTTTTAAATATGCATAAGGGATTGTTTTTCATAGAGTGCCTCAGTTGGGTATTGTTCCAGTTTCAGCTGGGATGGCGTTCATTTTCTTCTTAGTCAAGAAAATGACAGGAAAGCAAATCTTGCTGTTCCTTTTATTATAGCACCTCAGGGCCGCTAGCTGATCTGGCAGGAATGGGGAGTACTAACAGCAGAGAAATGTTACTGAAAGCTCCTAAATGCTACTAATGCTACTAAAAACTGTGTGTGAAAGCACAGTTATATGCAGAAGCAGAAGGAGATTAATTCCTGACCCTTCACAGTCCTGTATGGTGCTCATTCTAGGTCCTTTATGCTTCCAGTGCTTTTTTCTTCCCTAAAAGGAAGACTGTGGAAGGTGCAGATGGAGGTAAACCATCTGCTGTAAATTCTGATGTTTTGGAATGGCATAGATCCCATTACCATGTCCTGTGCATATAGTTGTCTAGGGCTACATACATCCCCAGCTTGGTAGGATTAGCCTAAAGAGTCTACAGCTTATTATCCTTGTTTATGTCATTGTACATAGAGTAACTGTTTTTTCTGATTTATTTTTTTCTGTGCATGAATCCTTGTTTCACAATAGGCTATAATGAGATAATATAGGTTTCCCTTATAAAGCCAGAATGCAGCTTTACTTATAAGGATTGCAAGGCTTAGCAGTCACTCTTGGACGAAACAGTTGTTTTCACTGGTATAGACTCCATGCTTTTAATTAACTTAGTTTTGATGAGAGGGTATTTGTTCATAGTGTCTTCCTGTCTGTGGATATCGGAGATACTTTGTCATTCTATCTTATCTGCTGTAATACATTTGGTTCAAATAATCACCCTCAGGATTAATTATGGGCACATCATATTACACAGACCTTCCTGTTGGATGGTTTTAATTATAATGTTTCAGCATCTGTAATATATCTAAATCTTATGACTTTATAGGTATGTAGCATTTCAAAACTCCTGACTTAGCTAGAGAGCAAGGTGGCCCAATAGTGGTTAAAGTGATGGATTCAGAAAAAAATACTTGACACACCTCACTCATTGTGGAAGATAGGACTTTATTTTCTGAAATAGGTATCCCATTATCTTGTGTTGCATTGCCTCAGTGCACAGACCTCAAAGGGACGGCACATTTCACTAATACACTATGGAAGGATATGTTACAATTATTATGGAACAACTATTAGTGCCACAGATAGAAGCAGAGAAGCTGAATGGAAAAAAACCAAACCCACCACATAATTTCCTCACCGTATATCCATAAATGTTATGGATAGGTAGGCAGGTAGCCATCCTGCATTCCATCTCATTGACAATACCTCTGGTCTTCACTGGGGGCCTGATTCTTCTAGGTGTCTTCAGTGTTGGTGATAACATGAAAGTTGAAGATGATCAAAAGAGGATCCTGTCCTCTGCTCCTAAGTTATTTGCCTCATATGCTAATGATCATCTGGATTAAATTGTCTTCTTCTTCATCGTGCTGTAACACTCTATCCACTTCTGGGTCTGCTTATCAATTAGTAGGAAAGTTGTGTAACATCAGGATTCCTACTTTATTCTTCTTGGGATCAAAGATGGTAACTGAATGCCATTTATTTGTCACTTAGCTTCCTCAGCTAACCTGGTTCCTTCTTTATTGGTGGCCTAACAAATCTGACTTTTTCTAAACCGCTGTTACATTTTCTCCTTTTTGTTTTCTCGCTTGAAGTATTGTTTGCTCCACCTCCCTGTAAGACAAGCTTCTCAAGCTCAACATCCACAGTTCTGCATCTTGAAAGCAGTCAGCATCCCCAGCTGTTATGTTTTTCATTCTTGTTGGGAATACTTGATACAACCAGATTGAGATGTCTGGATATTTGAAGCATAATGTAAATACTTGATTTCAGAAAGCCAAATATGAGGGTTTATTTTGTGAATTTAAATATTAAAATGTGACTTGAAAAGATATGGCATTTAATACTATTTTGGCATTTTTTTACTAGAAGTGAAACAGTTTAACTATTATGCTCTAATTGTGATTGGATTTCACATCATAGTAAAAAATTTTTCAGCAATTGATTTCAAACAGATTTTTGGTGACTAGTCTGTAAAAGACTGACTTTTTCACCCCAGTTCAGCATCTTGTGCTGCAAGCTCTATTTCTGACCTACCCTAGTTTTGAAGTACACAAAGCCATCAAACCTAATTTGCAGAGTTTTGCACAGAATTGTCCATTAAATGTTATCCAAATATGCCCACAAAAACCCAAGGTTTCATTTGATTGATTTGTCCCATTGCAGAATGTGCACCTGCTGTGAAATGAAGTCACGGGAAAAAAAAAAGGGAATAATTTAACTTTTTTATTTGTAAAGATAATCAGGGTTTTTCTGATTACATCTTAACTTCATAAATGTTAAATAACCTATCAGCATCTAGTTGTTGTAAATTATGAAAAAGAGTATTGCTGGGAATATTAACCAACTAAATCCTTGTTCTTTAGTGAACATGAAAATGTGTTATGGCAGGTTGTCATTGTGCTCGTGGTAACTTTGACACCAAATAACAAAACTGCCATTTGCACTTAGGGTAAATTGGTTCACTTGTGCTTTTATGGTTCCTTTTATTCTGACATGAATTTATGAACTCTGGAACTAACCAAGTCGTGTGGTTTCCCAGCTGACTTTAACAAATATGCCTATTTTGTTTCTTTCAGTCATCAGAGCACACAAGGTAGTAGTTTCAGACTGGCTGCAGATGCTGAAGGCTGTTCTAAAAGAAAGGAGTTTTTTCACAAGTTTCTGTGTTGTAAGAGCATATCTTAGAATTTTTGAGATGAAGAAGTTATCCATTGATCTTAGTATTCAATGACTTTGGTCAAATTGTAGGAGGATTTCCATTGGATATTGGAATTTTTCAGGATATTTATTTGATTTTGTTTAGAATGTCATTTTCACTTCTGGAGAATATTTTTTTCTTGGGGCATATTTATTATTGGTATAATTTCTAATATAGTGCAACATTTAGCAAAATTTTACGATTTTGGGTTTCAGCTGTGGCTTGGAGTATTTTTTCATGATTTCTAATGTGGCCTGAACTTTGTCCAACACTGTGAGATAGGTCAATTACTTTGAAATAAGTGACCTTTGCTGTATCCTGATGGCTGGATTCTTCTATCCTTGTTTGTATTTATTATTTCTTGGGAAATCAAGCATTCTGAATAGTTTCAGTTTCAAAGGTTTCTGGTGAATTTTGCTTAGAATAAATCCACTGATCAAATGCACAAAACTGAATTGTATGTTACTTTCATAAGAGAGTGGGTTTTTCTGGCTGAAATATCTGACAGGACTGGAGAAGATGGGGACTTTAAATAGGAGGTTAAAAAATGCTTCTATTTGATGTGCTGTCTACCATTTCAAACTCTTAGTTCCACATATTCTGTTGTATCCTTTACAGATCCTCCAATTATAGGAGGAAAATAATAGCAGTAGTAGTAGTAGTAGTAATATAATAATAATAATTTAGCGGTAACAATATATACTCAATTACTAGCAAAATTATACAACACTCACTTAACTGCACTCCTCTGGAGCATTTCATCTTCCATATATCAGGCAAAAATTAATTTTCTTCGTTGCAGAAACAATCTACTTCGAGTCACCTCCTAGAGGTTC
>JAYRBT010000114.1:20643129-20682677 GCA_036023395.1 Myiotriccus ornatus
TAGGTGTTATGTTGGAAGAGAAATGTGCTTTTACTAATCAGATACATCTTGACTCATTTCAGAAATGAACCTTGTCTCGTTTGCACTTTGTTCTTTCTTAGGGCTGTTCCTTAGGACTGCTGAATGAAGGAAACACATTTAACACACACTCTTGTTTGGTCATTCTCTTGGCTTCATGAAGTTGATGCTGTCTTCGTAGAGCAGTCTAGAGTAGACAAAAAATAAAAAGCCTATATCCCATTTCCTAATAACAAAAAACCAAAACCAAACCAAACCAACCAACAAACCAAAACCCTAGAGAAGTCATGTGGAAGACAAGAGAAGATTCAAGAACATATGCCTTGTCATTCTGATGGGGTGGCATATGGCTTAGCTTGTTCTTCTGAGGAAACTCTTTTTTAGCTTCTAAATGAAACTGGAAAATTGGGAACTGACGGCATGGGAATAGGAATAGATGGGGAAAATGTTTGAACTGAAATAGTAAAAACTGAGAGTTTTTTTAACAAAAACAGTTTATGTTTACATCAGTTAAAATTACATGTTTCTTGGCTCAAGCTATTGTATTGTACTTTACTGGTGAAGAAGGCTAAGAACCTACACTCAGCTACTGCTCTTGGGCTGAAAAGGGATAATTTGCTGAATGGTTGCAATTCCCTTTTTTGATCATATGACTATTTAAACAGCAGTACTTGATAGCTGTAGCTCCTCCGAAATAAATAAAAGCTGTCTGGTTCCAAGTCAGAAGGTCAGTCTTCCCAGAAGTAGCAATTGCAACACAGGCATTGACTAAAGTGAATTTTGGTTTTTAACTAAGAACTGTAATGTCTGTCTTCCAGTTATTATCTGCAGATGGATCTCTTTCAGCTTATGTTTAAATGATTGTAGTTTTCAAAAGAGGCAGTAGGAAAACCTCCAGGGGGGGCTTACATTTAAAATTGCATATGATGAATGACTCTTTGAAGTTGTCCTGCACTGTTGTTAGTATTTCAGATAATCACCAGTTCTTCTCTGTTTCATAACAGGGATATTCATTGTCAATGTGCCTTTGGAATACAACATCTTGCTAAATGCGAGCAGTCCTGCTCTACTGGTGAAGCCAGTAGGACGTGCACATTTTGCCTTTGTTGATGGCCTAGATCCCTACACTCTGTATGAGATAAGAATACAGGCATGCCAGAATGGTAAGACAGTGTTTATAAGAATCACCTACGTGACTGGAAGGGAATGGAGATTTTCTGGACGGATTCAGCTCAGCAAAAGAGATGAAATCTTATTTTTATGTCGGAGTCAAATGTTTGCCCAGTAGAAAGATAGCCCAGCACTGGATAAAGCATTAGATATTTCTCCAGGATATATCACGAATATTTTAAATGGAGATTTAAAAGATGTATTTCAGGTTATATGTGCCACTTTATTAAAAGCTCTTCAGAAGCAGCTTAAAAATTTTTGAAAATGGATATACAGAACTGAATCAGTTCTGTAACTACTCACCAGCAAGAAGTGGTAATCATAAAGACAGGAGAGAGGAGCCCAAAAATTGCAAAATTCCTTGAATTTAATGGAAATTTTCAAAATAATATTGAAATAAGTATTTCTAAAATGATGTTTTCTAACCAATATGCTCCTCACCCACACTGGTGAAAATCAAGAGTAATTCATCAGTAGAGCTGTGGTAATTTAAATAAGTATTTAAGGATGAAATGAGGTGAAATAAGGCAATATTTCATCATGAGCTTCTTTATTTGACATTAATTTGCTTTTACTGTTTTTTTGTTGGGTTTTTTTGTTTGTTTGTTTGTTTTGGTTTTTTTTCTGTTCTTGAGAACAAAGCTCCAGTCACTATGCAAACTTCTGGTTTTGTAGATGGGTGTGGAGTGGGTGGTCAAACATATTCAAGAACTGCTGAAGCACCTCCTAGAGAATTGAGCCCACCTATTGTTAAAGCAATTGGATCTGCACTCATAGAATTGAAATGGACACCGCCTAAGAAACCAAATGGCATCATTACTAACTACTTTATTTACAGGTAAATGACTTTATCACCTCAGATTCTTAGTCTTACTTAATGGTTCCTTTCTTTAGTCCTTGTTATACTAGGAGCTGAAAAAATTGTAGAAGTATATGAAAAAATATGTATTACCTTTCGAGTGCTAAGGTAAGATTCTGATCTATGAATGGCCAAGTTGAGAATATGAGCTCAGACAACGATCACCTTCTTGAACTACAAATAACAAAAAGCATGTGAAAATATGTTTTTTAAAAATTCAAAGGAACAAAAAAATCTTACCAAAAAATTGTAAGATAGATACTCATAGTGTGTTTACCCAGACTATTAGGCACAAACTTCAATCCTCTCTGATAGACGGTTGAGAATTTTAGAATGGAAACAGGAGTAATGCACCATTTCTGAGACTTTTAAAAGCAGAAAAAAGTATCTAGGTTCCTAAAACAGATGAATTTTCCAATTTATATTCCTGTTTGTAAGTAATCTGGACAGTGATTACAGTGCACCTATTTATATTCCTTGGTGTTTGTATTCCTATGCCCTGTCTAGGTTGTTGACTGACATATTCTCACTTCCTATGAGGAGTTTCCTAAGGTCTGTGTGAAGATTTTTCTATATAGATAGCTGTGGTTAGGGTAGTATTAAACTAACAGAGTGCCAATGTCTACTGTGCCCATTGACCCTTGGTTAAATGCTGAAGCAACCTTCTTGAATAGCTTCAGAAGTCAGAGAATATAAAATTCAAGCCATATACTGGAGAAGAGTTTAAACACTTAAGTTCCTGTTTTTTCCAGCTCTAAGTATGGATGGCAAACACATACTGGGCTGAGCTTAACATTCCACAAAGAATCTGGGACTTTTTATTATATTAGTGTGACTGAGAAGACATGGAATCAATTTACAGTTTGGAATCCTCAGTGATAATTAATATAAATTAATTTTTGCCTTAAACATGTTAGTAGTCTCTAAAAATTCCTGCTGTCTTGAAATATCCTTTTGTTTGCCTTTTTTTAATTATCTGATCAAAACACCCAAGTCCCTCCCCTGCATAAAGAGGAATGAAGTGTGTGTTATAGCCCAAGACATGTCTTCAGTCTGTTGGTTTTGTAAATAAAGCTGATGATTACCGCTGCTATTCCATGGCAACCATAGAAAGGGAAAACAGGAAATATAATGCAGAAAGCCTGCTTCAGTGAAAAATACTGTAAATTGAATTTGACAGCATTTGATGGCATTTGATTATTCTAGTCACAGCCAAACAATGATATAAAGAGTAATATGAAACAGAATGTGTTACTGCCTAGCAGACTCAAAAGCAATAAACCTTCCTCCAATGTGACACAATCACTTCACAATCATAATTGTAGCCTGTTTGATACCTCTGAGTACAGCAGAAGGGCACTGACTGACATAGATACATTTTGTTTTTTATTTAAAGTGAAATGAAAATGGCGCACTGGGGCTCCAGATACAATCGGTATATTCACCTACATAGGCATGAATCACTTGGCAGTTATTTCAGCTGAAGTTTAAATGTGCTTAGACAACAACAATATCAAATCTTTCTCAGATAGCTGCAAAAAATCAGAAATGGGATGTAAGCACATAGTTCTTTTTCATTTTGTAGCCACACATAGCCTTACATTGTTATAGCAGCAAGACTGCAGTATTTCTATGGGAGGTTATGGCATGTAATTTCTTCTTCAGCATGTACCTCTTCCTTACTGCATCACCACCGAAATAAATTCATTTAACTCAAAACCTGGAATGCTTGGGGAGCTAGTGTGTGTGCAGATCTTTGCATTAAAATGGCAGGACTCTTGCTTTCCTCTAGCATATAAAGGCATTGGCAAGTTTGCAGCCATTTTGCTAGAAACCAAAAAATTAAAATGTTATTTCATGAGAAAAGAGATGGTGATATTTTATTTTTTATTAATATAGTAGTTTTAATCATATCTGAGGCTTTTAAACTCTTCTAGCAAGGACCACAACTTAGAAGAGATTGTGAATGAGAAAAGATCTGATTCATGAGATAACCACCTAATCTACTTCTTTTCCCATTCCTATGACATAACGTCTCTGTGACAACCACAGAAGTTGCTAGTCTGGAAAAATAGTACTATGGAAATAAGTGATTTATTTCTTGCTGTATTTTAATAAGATATAAGTCACATCAGTTAATGGAACTGCTCTCTGTTGACCACCAGCATTAACTGTGTAGGAGGCACGTGAGATGGCTCTTAAAAAATACTGCCTGTAAAATTTTAAATATTTTTGTTTGTAACTTGCTTAAAGGAGTGTCTGAATTTCTGTCAAACTGACTGTGTCATGCCCAATAAGATTATATTATTTAGTGTATATTTGTGAGATTGAAGTGTATCTCTCATTAGCGGAGCAGTCCTGATGGTGAAAGTATAGCAGAAAAATCAAAAGGCAATTTAAGACAGAAGACATGTCTCAGCGCTGTTGGCTGCTGTGACTTGCAACAGGCTTCTAGACTGACTCTTTATGAGTAATTCATTGCTTAACTGTATATCCTTAACCATGAATTGCACCCAAAACAGCTTCCAAGGAACATATGTTACTAGATGGTTTAATATAAAAATCCCTATGGATGGCTATGTCATTGAATACAGAACTCCTGAAGGGTTTCATTTATGCCTGTCATTGATACAGTACCCAATCTAAACTAGCATATTGCATGCAATAATTCCTTTTGTTCATTTTTTTTACATCAAAACTTATATTAAAAAAATGTACCCCCAAACATAAAAGCTACATTAGTACAGATTTATATAAGTGGTAAGTGAGGCTTCTTTGTTTAATTAAACTGTAGAGGGGGGACTGCTAATGTTGCATTGTTCCACCACATTTGACAGTGTGTTTACCCAGTCACTTGAATTTCACCCCAGGACTTATCAGTGTTCCTAGAAATAACTCACTCTGGTAAGGAAAGCAGCAGGCACTGCTAAAACGTGTGGTTTTGTTGTATGGCAGAAGGTAAACTTGTGAAGAATAATTCTGGTTTGACCTGTGAGACCTCGGGGATTCACTGTCTGCTCACACGTGAGGGGGCTGAGGGGTGAGTGTTGCAGTCGGTGTCGCTGCAGTCCTTGGCGTGCAGCTCTCTAGTTAGCTGTCACAAAGCAGATTGTGTTCTCCTTCTTATGTCATCCAGCTCAGATTGGCAGTGGGGAAGGGAGAATTTGCCCTTATAAAAATAACTATCTGAGCATCTTTAAAATGAATGTAAGCAGCAAATCAGACTATGCAGATTAAGAGGCAGCTTCCAGCTCTTGGAAATGTTATTCTCCTTTGCAGCTCATTGTACATAAGAAACACTTCCAGTTAAATGAGCAGCTGAATCTTAAATCTTAAGACGATTGAAATGATTACAGACTGTTCAACCACTTCTGCTCAAAGTTTATTCATACATGAAGATATTCTAGGTTTTAGCACTACAGATGGAACCATTTACCTAACCATAAGTTTCATTCATTAAATATTCAGCAGTAATAAGATCTAAATACTTAAGCAGGCTACATTGTACAGATTTGCCTGTGGATGAGCTTACAGTTGGTGGCATATTTGATCTTTCAGGGTGGAAAAAAACTGTTTATCACAGAGTTTAGAATATTTATAAAACATAAATTTGTGTATTCATTTAAAGGCCATACTGCTCTGTCAGCAGGACATATTAAATGTGACTTTATTGCACTAAAATACACTCTTTTTCCCTTATTTACAGAGATTTTTTTAGGCATGCTTTTGACTACACGGAGAAAAGACTGTCTTTTTAGGTGCAGGAGGAAGATACAGTATTTCAAAATTAGGTGTCTTGCATTACATCAGTTAACAGCATCAAGGGGAGAGTTCTGCATAAGTCTTAATTTGCCCTTATGACAGAGCACAGGGAATTGTATTAAAAACTGTTGATGGAATATTGGAGATAATGGGAAATTTTGGACCCAAACTCTTACAGAGAGACTGAGAATTCCTAGGGAATATTCCCTGCTTCTTCTACTTGCCATTCTTTGCCCAGTTCTGCCAACCAACCCGCAGTATCAACACACAACTTGCCCATTTCTCTACTCTAATGATATTGTACCTCAAAACTCCTATTTAAAAAAAAAAAACCCAAACAAATAAAAAACCACACTTCAACCCTTATAAACAAAACAGTGTCCATAAAGTCTTCTTATCTCAGAATTTAGCAAAAATTATTCACCTTCATATAAGAAGGTAGTGTCTTCTTTCATGCCTTATATGTCCAGATACAGAAAGGATGAATAAGCAGCTGTGTACACACAAGCATTTGTTATAGTCTTCCTATTTGCGTGTTAATACCTGGGAATAACAAGCAGCTAATACTGTCAGTTCTAAAAAAATTATTGCAATTAGAAATTTTAAATTATTTCCTGGTTTGATCCAACAAAATCAAATTCAACAGAATTTTTTTGAAACACAGCTTTTCTGTTGCCAAAGAAATGTTGTTCAGCTTCTGTGTGTGTGTAGTGATGATGACACCCAGTAGCCAGACAAACCAATTTTACTTCTGCAGATTTGCCCTACTTGCACTAAAAGTGGCAGATAATCTAATTTGTTTTTTTGGTTTTGGCATGGAGGGTGAAAGTGCTTTTACTTTCTGCAAAGGCCAAGATTTCTGTGAAGAGTAGGAGAAATACTTAAATTCATGTGCAGTACAGCACAACCGTCATTGAGATTTATCGCACTGTTTAAATGTAACCAACTTAATTTCACACAAACATTTTTATGCCAAGTGAAAGAATTGATTTGATAACTTTGTTTTGAAGATGAGTGCTTGGCTTATTAAAACTGTTGTAAATTATGTAGTAGAAGGGGCCATATTACAAAGGGGCTTAGGATCATCTGTAGTCATAACCCTGTATATGCTTATATATGTGTATCTATGTGTGTGTGTACATACACATATATATATCTGTATAAATATGTACAGAAATAAAGCCCCATTGTGCCAAAAGCCTCTACAGTGAATTGTCCTCATGTATCTTCAGTTTGCATTTTTAAACAAAAATAGTGTTGGAAAAAATATGTAGTTTATTACAGAAAACTCTACTTGTGATATTTTAATGAGGTTTTGTGGTTTAGCTGCAAATTCAGCTAAGTCTATGCACAAGGGATTACTTATTCCATTTGCAAGAAAAAATGGGATATTTATTGTGAGCAAACTGGAATTTGAAAGTGCACGGCTTTAGTTTTGAGGGCATGATAGAATATTTATCCCTTGTTCACTAGGTAATATTTTTCTCCAGTAAATTGGTCGTAAGTTTTCCTTAAATGAGGGATCCTGAGGTGAGTAGCTCCATAAATAGTTTGATTTTCAGAAATGTTGAAAACTTGTACCCATATTGCAATTGAAGTCATTACTTAGCAGCTACATAGATATTTAAAATTTCACGTTCTAATTTATGAAAGTCTCATTTGTGATGTGTTCTATCCTAGAAGGACAATATGCTATTCTGTTGTTCCTCTGGTACTCTGGACTGTGGCATCACGCTTGTTTGACATGTTCTATAGTATTCGTCTAGTTAAAGGAGAATAATTGGTTTCCTCAAAGGTCTCGTCTTCACTACTCAGCACCTAACACAAGTTCAGGGAAATACTTTTAAGATGCAAAGATAGGTAGGCAGTTCCTTGTGTGTGTGTGTAACTTACGGAAGTAAGTTCTGTGTTTTCCTGAGGTACAGATTGAACTTGGAACTTCAGGATCTACTACTATGGACTGCCAAAGTTGTTTTCAAATTTATTTATTTAATACTTTATTAGAATAAAAAGGCCTTTGCTTTTTATTTAATTCCAGACGTCCAGTGGGCAGTCAAGAAGAGCTGCTTTTGTTCATCTGGACTGAAGGAGCCTTGGAGTTTATTGATGCATCTGATGCCCTACAGCCTTTTACTCTCTATGAATATCGTGCCAGAGCTCAGAATTCTGTGGGGTCAGTGGACAGCTTGTGGGCTTCAACTCAAACTCTGGAGGCTTCCCCATGGGGCATGGGAGCCCCTTGGGCACAGGCAACAGGTGCATACTCAGTGCGGTTGAACTGGACCCAGCCTGTCTCTCCCAATGGTGTGATATCCCTGTATCGAGTGGTCTATCAGGAAAAACACAGCGACCCAACATTTAGCACCCCAGCTGTTACGGCACTAACTGTAATGGTAAGAACTGGACCACAAAACCAGTTTTAAGATGTTTTTGCTCTGCTTTGTTCTCTGTTGTATTTTAGAATCTCACTTAACACTGGTTAGAAGAGTGGGGTTTCCAACTGCCAGTAGTTTCGTTGGTTTAAATTTTGTGTTTTGCCCAGTGAAAACTGAAACATTTTGCATTAATACTGGATTTCTGGTAGAGGCAAGTAGATTACTCGAAAGCATGGATGTGTCATGTCTGGAGGAATTATGCACATCCACCTCTGTCAGCCTCACTCTGAAAATACTGTCCTGAGCTTTTTGTCTGACTGTGAAATAGTTTCACAGAATCTGCACAAAGAAGAGCAGTATCACTCGTCCTTGTATTTTTTTCTATTTTTTTAATTCAGTTGGAATCATAAAGTGAATGAATTAATTAGTAATTACATAGTTCATATATGCAATGCGTTTGCATGTTCCCTTCATAATTCATCAGTAATAAAAGCAGATGTACTTTTATTTCCACTACATGTACTTATATTAGAATGTTTCTGTGCACTGCTGATATGGCTTTTCCTTTTCTTTCTTTTCCTGTTTCTTCTCAGTGTGTGAAGGGATAGACTTAGGAAAGAGCAGGCTGTTTTGTGAACTGACTGACAGTGTTGTGTGATTCAGTGACAGAAATGGTTATGTTTTGTGCATTTACCACTGCTCCTCCCACTTATATATTACATTCTAGTCTTTCTATAGCAAGACAGCTTATAGGTAGTTGGACTGAACAGCTGTATATTAGGACAGTACTGCTGTACTTGGCTGTCTTCTGAAAACAAATTTTAGAAAATGCTTAAGGAGGTTTTAATAAAGTTTGGTTTCCTCAGCAGTGCCATCTCAAGTTCATAAACCTAGAGTTTTCCCTAAATGGTCTTCATAGTCCATGTTTGTATTGAATAACACTGGAATCCCCTAAATTCTTAATTATCCCAATTATAAAGTATCTGGTTGACATTCTAGTAGGATCCTAAAGACTTTTCTCTGGAATATCCAATAATAACCTCTATGTAACTTCCTCAGACAGATCTCAACGTGACATGGTGGGAGAAGTTTCCAGCTCAGTAATTTTACATACTCTTGTTATCAGATGGTTCCAAAGCTGTTTTGTGTCTAGCTTCCTGGAAGTATTAAGTTTATAATACATCTTCTTCTGAAAAACAAAACAGGTCCTGAACCGAATGATAGGAATATAGACTTTTGCCTTCTTGAAGCAGTCGCATTCACATTGCACAGCATGCTAGGCTTTAAAAAGGAGATTGGGATTCTGGAGTTATTGAACTTCAGTGGCATTTTGCAACTTAGCTCCCTTAACTTGTTTTAAGAAAAATAATCTCAATCATAATTGCGATGATACACCTAAGATTTTACAACCAGTGAAATGACAGGGCTTCTGCTATACTCTGCTTCAGCAGCATGCAATGTGTTGCTGAGCATCAGAATTGACCTGGCCAGTCATGCATTGCAATGTCTTCTAAGCATGCCAACAACAACAGAAAATGTCCAAAATGGTTGTACTGTGGGTAATAAAACCTACCAAAATGGTCTTTTAAATAATGTTGCCACAGTGTGTTTCTTTAACAGCATCCGTTTAAAAGCCTTTTAGATTAACAAGCTATTATTTACTGAATTAGTATTTTCCTGGCTCCAAAATCCTTTCTTTTCCCCAAACGTTATCCTGAATCAAAATAACATTGTGGCAGCATGTGTATAGCTGACTAGCACTGCACCAAAGCTGACTTGCATGGTTTTTCTACTGCTCTTTGTCATGAACGTGTATGGATTATTATTTTTGCTACCCTTTTTTATTTTAAATATTATTCTACCCTTCAGGGAGGAATCGTTCTGCACATCTTATCCATCAGTTGCACTCACTTTAAGCTGTTGCAGCTGCATTAACTCAGTAGAGTTGTTTCTGATTTATACCAAGGACCTGAGATCTCAATCCTACCTCTTCTGAATATAGCAGAAGAGCTGAAGCTTTGAATCAAAGTTATTGATATAAAGTGCAAAGAGTCCTGTTATCAAAGATATCTTCAGGAGGTTGGGTCAATTATCCCAGCAGGCAAAAACCTGGACACCAACTTTCAAAGTTATAAACCCCTAAAAATAGAATTTTATCATGAAATTGCACGTGTACCCTTAACTGTAGCTTTGTGAATGAGATACTTTAATTAAAATGTAATTTTATTGAAGGAACTAGCATTCCAATGATTAAACTTCTGCCCCTTTAAAATATAGCTTTCAGGGGTACTAGGCTAAATCATTTAATCTCCTAAAGCATCTCTATTGGAGCTCCCTCGTGGGATATGCCATTAGTCATTCTCTCACACGAGCTTCCGTGTTACAAGTAAGACTTAAAGTATTAAATGAGCAATGAGTTCAGTCCTTTATTTAATCTGTTAGACTCCATTCTTATCCCATTAGATTATTCCAGAAAAAAAACCCAAACAAACAAACAAAAAACCCAAAACCAGAGCTAGAATCACAGTAGCTGATCCCACCCTTGTGCTTGTCTGCCACAGGACATAAAGCTTGACTGAAACCTAAAGTGGAAATACAATCCTTGTGACACTGCAGGATACAAATTAAGCTTTCACTATTGTCCCTGCAGACTGTTCTAGTTTGACAGCTTCGTTTCCATCCATTTTCAGAGCCAAATGAGAAGCATCTTCTGGGTTTTCAAACAATTTGACAGACTTACCCACTCTACCTTCCCAAAATGCAGCTATTCGCTCCCCACTTAAGGCTCATTAATATGTATTTGAATTAATACGTCAAAGGTATGGCTGCCTGGTACCTTAAGCTTATCACTGACTCTTTGAAATTTTACACTGCCTATGGAGGTGAAAATGAGAGCTCAATTCTGAGAGCAAGAGCTGCTGCCACTGAAGTGAAAGGAGAATCTCCCTGTACCCTTAGAAGCAAGTGACATACAGTGAGCCATTTTGATGCTTCACAGTTAAAGAGCAGTGTCACCCATTTCCTTAGCTTGTTTGGCTGGGAGTGTAGTGACAGATGTTAGGTGACAGCAAGTTAAACTGACATTCTGGTTTATTTGCAGAGCAAAGTCAAGTCAAGACTGGTTACAGCAGTACAAGTGTCTCCCACAATGTCTTTGCAGTTCATTGTAACCCTCTAAAGCAAGAATGATATTTAGTGTCTTATTTGACAGCATTAACATAAGACAGATATGTTTGTAGGGGAATGGATTGACAGTAAGTTCTCATTTACAGAAATCTGCATAAAGTGACTAAATTGTCAAAGCAGGCTTCTCACTCTTGTGAACTTAGGGCTTAAGCTTGTGAACATAGAACCCAGAGCTGATTTCATTATAAAGCCAGTGCCTAGCAAACAACATCAAAGCATCACTGTTCTTTACCTGTTGTATTCTGAATGTTGCTGTGAGGTAAAACCATGGGTAGGTTTGGATGTTTCTTGGTAGATGTTTTGTGGAGTGTGTAATGGTGTTTTTCCCATGACAATTATATGAAGTGTTTGGTTGTTTGTCGTGAGCAGAAGAATTCAAAGCCAAGAAGACAAGTAAAAAATGTAAGAAGAATATGTAGCTGTTAGAATGGGAGCTTGGAGAAGCTCTCAATTCCTTGGAGAAGGAAGAGCATCCAGAGATGAGGGTTAAAAAGAAAAACTGCCTGCTATGGGCTGTGCCCCTCAATTATTATTATGTATAATCAAGATCTCAGTATGTTAAATTCATCTCCGAAAAGTGTAGATGAAAGTACAATGTGCTTGTTACAAGATGCAAGAGATAGGTATAAGCGTGGTAGACCTTATTCCTGGGAAATTCTGCACCTGTGCCTACCTGGAAGCACAGGTCTTCTCAGAGTGTATTTGGCAGCTTGAGGCTCTCGGGCCAAGTTTATCATTAAAGGATTTTTTTGGCATAGCTATGCCAGCTTGGGGTGTAAAAAATTAACACATCTCTTAGCTGTTACCAGTGCACCAGCAAAGCCTTTGGTTTGGATGCAGCTATGCTAACAGTTGAGAGCACATGTTGGCTTCCTTTACATTATTTGGGAGATGGTATATAACTACACTGGCCAAACTCCTCTTGGCAGTATTTCGTCTGTGTTAGGGAAATTTGTGTTGCAGAATAGCAATAATAAAGACTTTGGTAGGAGGATGAGGTTTTGGCTTGCATGATTATGTTGTTATAAGCAGACAGCAATTTGTATACCAAAGTGTAACCTGAGTAAGAATATTAAATACAGGTTATTTGTTGAAAAACTCCATATCAAAAATACTCTATCACAAATAATCTAGAGTGGCCGGTACTGCTGTATATACACACCTTCTATGCAGTATTTTACAGATATCTGGAATCATGACTCTGGAGTTAGTTTCTTTTTATTTGTCACATTTAGAAATACATAATACATTCGTATGTGGTCCTTCATTTCTGCTTCCTCATATAGACCAGTGAACATTTGGCAGCATTAGAGATGAGATACCACGTAGTTATTGACTTCCTTGTACATAATATTATTCACTAATGCAGTGGGAAAGACTGTACACCACAACTTTCTTATTCTTGTGGCTAAAATCTTCAATTACTTCTTGTATAAGTATGCCAAGGAGAGGGACCAGGGAATCTTTTTTATGCATGCCTATTTCAGATGCCTGGGAAATGGACTGCACTCTAAGAAAACAAGATGAGAGTAAATGAAGGAATCCCTGCACTTGCCAGAAGTTCAGAAGATGTGCTAGTTAGCAAAGAATGAAAGCTGTGAATGGCAGTGGAGGGCAAAAGTTAATTAGGCTACTGTGCTGCTCTCAGTGAGTGGAAAGTAGCCACAACCAGAAACAAGATGGCTGCTCAGCAGTGCCCTAATGCAGCCGAAAGATCATCTCCTTAGCTCTGCAAGGGCTTATGGGTTAGGGGGAAATCATACACAGATGACTAATTTTTTTATGGTTCACAGACGATCAAAGTGAAATTCAGCAGCTGTTCAGGACAAGTGACCACTCTAACGGCTGTAATATAACCTGCTAAATAGAGAGGGAATTGCATGAGAGCAAGAGGTTAGCTGTGATTATCGGCAGGTGAGTGCTTTATTGAAGTTGAAAGACCATTAACATTGATGGAGTAATTATTTCAACTTGAAAGTAATTACCTTGATGGGTGATAACTTCTCCAGTGTTCCCAGATTTGATTGGACCAAACAATTGTGAACTCTTGAAGCCTAGAAAAATATTACAACAATACTGCAATGTTTAAATTACTGAAACCACTGTTAGAGTATTTTAATTATGCCTAACAGTGAGAAGATTTTAATGTACAACAACTGGTGACCTCTCATGTATAGAGACATTTGCTTTCTAATTTCAATGAAATGATCCCCACCTACTACGTGTGTGCTGTATGTGATGACTTTGCAAATGAATCGTTTGATTTAAATGCAGTTTTTAAGATTCAAAGCCTCGTTAGCACAGTTTCAGGAAGGGCTTGTACTGGAATTGCTCTAATTGTTTTATTTGCCAGGAAAGCCCAGTAATATAAAATGCTTTCCGTGTTTTAATCTCTAGAACTGTTAAGCTTACATAGGATGAATACAGAACAAGTGCTCCTTCACACTGAAGGCAGCTTGAAAAAAGTGTGTGAGGCAATCTGTGTCTCACAGATTCTGTTGTTTCCATGCTGCTGCAGAATATGCTGGATTTGGCACTATAGCTCTGTTTAAATAAGCATTTGGATTGGCACTATGATGCCCCTCCAGAAACTGATTAAGTGCTTCAGTAAGCCCCACCTATCAAGACAGACATGTAGAATTGCCTAATTAGAGCAGAAAGGATGAAATGGATTGTTGCACAACTTTGATGATTTTGAAGTACTGTGGTAATAGAACTGGATGAGAATGGTGAGAGAGAAAGAGAGAGGCTCCAGCTTTTCTATTTATACCATCCTTGCTGTAAACAAGCCCACTTCCCTGTCTCCTGGATATTTTCAGCAGCTGCAGAAACATAGCTTTAGACCCTGCTGGAACTCTGCCAAGAATGAAAGAATCCTTGCAAGTTAGGTTGTGGGGTAGCAAGAAAAGGTTTGTCTGGTGTCTGGGAGGTCTTAATATGTTGTCAGGCAACTGGTGATTTGAATTAGTGAAGTTATAGCAAAGAAGTTTATTTCACTACATTTTTTCTTGAATGTTTTCTCCCTAATTCAGTGTCCACCATGAAGTTAGCATAACTTTGTCTGGCCATAAATTTTTGGACCGGAAGTAAAAACACTGAGAGGGTTATGGCTGACCATACCTAGTCACACATTCCGGATTGACTAGACCAGAGTGCCTGGATCGATAGGTAATTTCATCTACAAATAAATTAGTTACCTATTTGGAAATATCTGGTGTATTTTATCCTTGGGCTTCTCCTTGTGCAAGATCCATTTTTCACCCATTATGTAGGTCTTTTTTTGATCAGTGAAACACACGGAGAGTTAGGTCTTTTGGGAGATATTTATAATATTTGACTTAAGGTATCTAACCTAGTTAAGGTCATGAATGTCCTCTATACACCATGAAACCTCCATAACATCTAAGGCCTGGACATTTTCCATCCTTGGGCTGCAGCTGTTCACACAAGACTGCTTTTGTCTGGTGCACTTGTGTTCCACTATGGGCAAGTGTCAGACAAAGAAGGTGTTTAATTTTACACTGATTAATCAGCTTTCTTAACCTACACAGTGGAATTACACAGTCTGACGGATATAAAAGATGGTACCCTCTGACAGAAAGGTGGTTATGGGCAGCACTGGCATTGGTAATCTTTTCAGTTTGTGCATCTGCAGTCGTAAGGGAATAAGTGACCACCTGACAAAGGCTAAAGGCTAAATGAGATTCTATAAATGCTCCATATATACTGTTTCTCTATAGGGAGAATGTTTTTATATATGCTTTTTATTTATGTTTTCTGTAACTCTTGCATTGAGACTAAGATCAAACTAACCAGGCATTGTAGGAAAACACCACTGACAGATTGTTTTCTACTTTGTAAAAACAAAATAAAACAGCAACCCCCACAAACCTTCACCTTACTAAGTATAATTTGTTAGGAAGCTATAATATGGGGACATTCTTCCCTTTGTACACTGTTGTGCATTAACTGCACTAAATCTGCTTTAAAAACAAGGTTTTCGTAAGCTACAGATGCTTTTTCATATATAAGAAGGAAATAAAAATGAAAAAGGAGGAGGGAGAAATTTGTTGGGTAATATGTACAGCTGTTTTTCAAATTAGATATCTGTTAAAAAATGCTTAATTGGATTTGATTATATTTTAATTCACAGTTAACCAACATTCTTAAGTGGATGTATCAGGCAACTCCAAGATAGCGCTCTTTGTTGGTAAAGTCATAGGGCAGCTTTCTAAAAATCCCCAGTCATGCCCAACAGTTACAGATACAGGAATTCTTCAGATGATAATTAGAAAGACCACTCCCCAACCCCCATCCTACCCTCCAGCCTGACTTCCCTCCACAGATAAGGTCTTTTATTCTAATTGGCTGAGAAGCATTGTGTCATATGCTTATATTTCATAGGGAATTTTAGCAAACAATGGGTAGTTTTAATAAACACAGAATTCTACCTTAAAAAAAAAAAAAAAAGGGCAGACAAAGCAAGCCATATGAACTCATGGGAATTGATAATATAACATAGAGCCTCATACCACTGGGGACTCCATTTGAATCTAATCCAGGTCTACAGTCACCAAAGTCATTCTCATCAAACAGCCGTGGGATGTCCTATGCAAGATAAGTTTAGTATTCTCAGCTGACCTCCTGTCCTTTCTCTTTACTGCTCCCTTTTGAATCTATTCCCATCACTCAGCTTCACAGCCTCATTCAAGCTCATCTCCTCTATGCTTGTTGCTGTTTCCCATTTTCTGCCTGCCAAGTGACCTCTCTCTCCTCCTTTCAGACTTTACAAAAAGCCTTGGAATGCACGTATAGTCTTGCCTATAATCTTGCTCCCTCTTTTTTAGGGAGCAAGACTCTAATATCTGCATGGTGCTAAAACATGAGTTTATCAACAGAAAGCTCTCTGGGAGTGGGAATGGGTGTCTGTCTGTATAATGCTGTTAATTTACAGGATTATATAAATATTATTTTTGAGACTATAGTAGCAATTATGGTGAATAGGGGCCAGATGGCCTCTGTATCTAGAAAGCAGAATGGCAGTGTATTTTTAATGAACATAAATGTTACTTTTTGACAGGAAGTTAATATTAAATTTTATGGTATAGGTGCCTGGCAGGTGAGTATACTTCTGAGTTTTGGTTTTTCTTAAAGTAATTACTAATGTCATGCCTGGATACTTTTGCCCACTAAAGCCTTATTCTGTGGTGGGGTCTTTGTTGTTGCGCCTTTTTTTTTTTTTTTTTTTTTTTCCAGGATGGTTATTGATCTCTTGCTGAGCTGAGATTTCAGTTTTATGCCAGATAGTTTGATTAATGGGTTGGTTTCTGTAAGTGGACTGAATGGGGATAGGAAGCACAAGCCACTCATGCCGCCAACCCTAACTCCGTCAAGACGCATAGCTCATTATGAAACAGTTATCAAGTATACATGAAAAATTAATTGGGCTCAGTTTGATTCTGAAAAGGATCAGCTTTCTACTTGGCGGTCCCCCCAATCCTTCCAGATGTTGCACGCTAGCCCCTCGAGAAGCAGCGAAGGGAGATGTATTAATACATTGTATTGATTAGATCAAGACCCCTGACAGTTATTTGTAGAGATACCATCTGGCTGCTGTTCGAATTCCTTCACCAAAAACAGGACGTGACATGTTATTAATCTCAACTCTCTAAGTATAGACAGTTGCCTTTTCTGCTAAACCGCATTTTACCATTCCGTAGGAGATGGAGGCAGACCTGAAGGGTGCTGAAATTAAGGTTATTACACAAATTGAGCCATATGGTCCAAATATTTCAGCAAGAAAATTGCCAGGCAATAAAAATTGCTCCTGCCTTCCTAATGGTGTAAATTACAGTTTAACCATGGCTCTAATGATGTCCTTCTGCCGCGCTTAACTACTGTTACATGAAGGACATTGTTTTAAAAATATAAAAAACAAGTAAATGCCAGCAGCGTGTTTTACAATCTGTTAGTGTGTCATTAAGAACACTGTCAGAATTACATAAACATAATGGCAGGCAACCTAGCATACAAAAGAACAAGTATGGAAATAGAAAGTGTCTTGAAAACTCCTTTAGCTCTGTAATGTCAAGAGCCCTTTCCCTTCTGGAACTTCTCCAGTATGAGGAAACGTGGCTGCTTGTTTATTCCTGTTGTCACACAGGCTCTGATGGAGATTTAAAAACAGAAAAAAACCCCTGAATATTCTGATGCATTTTGAACAGGTGACAATGGAGGGGTATAAATTTACTATCACATTACACTGTAGCCATATATAAAGTTAACTGGGTATGAAAAAGAAATTTTAAGTGTGACTCTCTTTTCAAAGTGCAGCATTCTTTTTATTCTTTTGGATCATAGTAGGACTTTCTGGTTTCAGACTTTTGGGAGAATTGCAGAGTATTAAAATAGTTTCAAAGCTCAAAACCTGTGTAAAATTGTAGTAACAGAGTTAAAAATCTTAAAAAATTGTTTATTGAAAGTAGCTGTGACTTGTTTCTTATGAAAAACAAAATGAAAGTAGTTATCCAGTCAGCAGGTGCATTACTGACTGATTCTGGTGATTCATCATACAATGTGGAAATTAAATGGGAATTAAATAAAGTGAATAATTAGCCAATGAGATTTCATTTCAAAAACAGTCATCCAGCTATTAAGTTTGCAAAGGGAAACCTCTGAGATGACCATACAAATAGGAAAAATGATGGAAGTTTATAAAAAATGCTTTTTGGAGTTTTGAGTTTGACCACTTCTACTTTAAAACACGTGCAGATTTTGATAGTTCATATATGCCAACTCTTTTGGTAAAGTAACCTAGCGTGACCGTGTTCCCAGCTTGGGATCTGGCTGACTGGGTGCACTGCACTGGCTCAGGGGATGTGCACTTGGAGCGTTCCGTACCAGCTTTGTAGAAGTGGCTGCTGGAAACCAAGGGGTCCTGAGCCCCACCACTGCCACCCCTCCCTCCCTTTGGCCACGTTGCTCTGGCTCTGCTGTGCAGGTGGAGCTGCTGCTTCCCCTCCCATGCCCCTTTGAAGTCAGAAAGTTCCACACCTTTGCAAGGGCATCAAGTTCCTGCTGGATCTTCCTGTGCATTGAAATGTGTTTTGACAATGTTGAAAGCACAACTGAGCAATGTCGAACAGACAAAGGGAAGGGAGATTGTGAGTTAGCTGTCTGGGTTGGCTGGTTGGTGAATAAGCTGACATGCAGCTCACGTATTTGTCTTCAGACCTAGCACAGCTTCTGAATTGTGTGAAGGTCTCATTTTTGTGTGGAGCAGGGAAAAGATGACAGGGGACTTTTGACAAATTTAAATTGAGCTCAAACCAGACAGTTAATCAGATTCAATAAAGTTCAAAACAGTCTTTCTATTTATCCTTCCTGCTCCTCAGTACCAGTACAATCACAAATGAAAACATCAAAACATAAGTAATCTGTCATTGGTTGGTTGGTTGGTTTGTTTCCAAAAAAACTGAAGGCAGAAAGTAGTAGACCTTTGTGAGGATGGTAGTCTGAGAACTTCCTATTTACAGTGTGTGGGATTAGTTTACATATATATATAACCTGTATTAGGAGGAAACAAAGTCCAATTTATGAGTTTATCCTCTCATAAACTATGAGTATTTCTCTCAGCACCTTGAACTTTTTATCTGACCAAAGTCAGAGAAATGCATGACAAATGGGATCTGGAGCATCCAAGTATATTGTACTCTACTCACGAGCACCCCTAATGGATGAATTTTATTGTTTTACTGCAAAAACTGTATTGTATTTTTAAGTCTGTTTCTTTAGCATTTATTAAAGAAAATCTCTCCAGTCTTTAAAGAAAGAGGTATAGATGTCCCTCCATCAGCATCTGACAGGCCAGAAGATTTGGAGAGGATATGCTCACTGAACTGCTTATGAGTGCCAAGAAAAACTACACGCATGGAGAGAAGGTTTCTACCCATGAAGTGGAGGGCTTACTGCAAGAATCCCTGCCAAAGCTGCTACTAGATTCAGATAAATGTTTCTCATCTTATTAGCAGGTGCCATGTTACAGCTTTTAGGATATCAAATATTATCTGTTACCTCTGGCATCTTTAGGCTGCTTTACTCCCACCACCAAAACTGCGGAAACTGTTTCTTCCTCCCTTCTTTTCCTTTCACAATCCTGCCTTTCTAGGAGCACGTCCCATCCTGAGGGTCTAGTAGAAAATTACTTCAGTGTTTTTTAAGATTTTTGTTGGGAACTTGTTTCTATTTCCGGATATTCTGAAGGTCCTGCAGTGTTTACAACTGGCAGAACACTGCTTCAGTCAGGTAATGTCCTTTAAAGGTCTTCTATTATTGAGGCTGTGTAGTTATGCAGGCAAAGCCTTAGGAGACAAAAAAACACTTAGATGTTCACTTAAGGCAACCTATGGCTGGTGCAAAAGCAGCAGCTGGACCTGCAGCACAATGTCCTCAAGCTCTTTGACTTTACAACTGTATGTGTCTTTTTTGACCTAATCTATGGCTGCTCCACCTTCCTTCTTTATGTAGCACATGTATCTGCTAAACAGTTCTGTGCCATACCACCCTAGGATAGAGATGATGTTACTGTTGGGATTTGGTCCATCTCAGTGAGACCCCTGTAGTGCGTGTTGTCTGTGTGCCAAAAGGACTCTGAGGAGTAGTATATTCACAACAGGAAGATGCTCAGAGGTCCCAGTATCTAGTTAACCTACCAGAACATATTGCAAATCATGACTTGTTTTGGTTCTGAATTTTGCTCCAAGTCTTTTCCTGCAGGTTTGAATGCATCAATTATTTTTTTTCCCATCTGGAGTAAAGTTCCCAGTCTGAGACAAATAATCCATGCAGTGTGGAGATGCTACTCTGGTGGCTGCAAAATAAAGGCATCAAGTCCACAATTGTCCCACAAAATCTGAATTGCAAATATAGATTTAATGTGGCAAGAGGGTGAGGAAAGTGGACTCCTTGCAGTGATAAATTTTCTGTATTTTTCCTGTAAAGGAAACTTTACTCTGCACAAACAAAATGAATGAAACTTTGCAGAGCTCTTATATTTCAACAGGCTTTAAAAAAGAATTAATGAGAAGTCTGAAGACATCTTCTCCCAGGTGAAGTGTTATTCTTGTCGTTATGGTATAATAAAATTATTTTTTATTGTTTTCTCTTCAGGGGTTCAAGACAGATGATAATTTAGATTTTCTCTAATGCTAGTCTATGCTAGAAATGCTAGACCTGTGATGTACCAGTAGACCGTGAGATTTATACTATAGTTGTAGCTTAAGACAGTGACATATTTAAGTGCTGTGCTTAATGTTACTGGAAAGTCCTGGCCTAAAAAGACTGAATAGACACCCTGAGAGCAAATGGGAAAGAAAACATCACCTTTTCCACCAGGTAACAAAATAGTTTGAGCTCTAGTTGTCCTGATGTCAAATATAGTACTGCCCTTGAGGACAAATAGAGTTGAGAACATGTGGCTTTCAAAATAGAACATTTCTGAGACAAAAGTTTGCAACAGCTCTTCAGCATACTGCATTTTTCTCTCTACCTGGTCCTGCGTAGAAGCATCACAACACCCTGAATTGCTTTGTTAAAAAAACCCTGTATTGACATTTGGTTTGAGGGTATTAATGAAAATTTTAAACCACACTGATTTGAGTAACATCATCTCAGGCTGAAGATCATCTCCAACACGTTCACCTGTGCATGGAAATCAGGAGTCAAGGATGTTTGCTTTAGTATTAACTAAACAGATACTTGCTTCAGATTAGCTAAGGCAAATCCCTGTTGTGGTTGGGTGCCATCTACATTCACCATGCAGTTTTGGTCTTCTGCTTGTGAAGACCCTAATCCAGTATCCTTGAAAAATCAAGAGGAATCTTACATTGATTTTGAAGTGTTTTAAAATCACTGCAGTTAAACTTCTGAAGCTATGAATTGTTTTTCTCTTTCACCTTAAGAAAAAATAAAGAGCAGACCTTTATGGCCTGTTGCTGTGTGGTGGTTGAAAATACTGTCATATTGAAATAATGACTTTATTGCTTTTTAAGTGAATTTAAATACAAAGCACAGGCCTGAATTCTAACATCTTACCTTAGATGGCAAATGTAGGCTAGTGTAATCTGTCTTGAGAAAGAGTGAGATTTCTCTGACAGGCTATTTAAAACAGAGGTTAAGCGTAAAAAATCTGACTTTGCCTTTGGAGGGACCTCTTACCCTCAGTGCAGAGAGCAACTGAAGACACTAGCTACACAAGATTTGTGTCAGTCAGAATGTAGGAGAACATTGTGACTGTTTCCCATAGTGCCTATCTTCATATTTGAGCACTTGACGACATTTACAAGCCTGTCCCAAAATGACTAAATTGTACTAATTTCTCTTTGGATTGCTCATTTATAACCTGCATACATGCAGCTAATCAATAGATGAGACAGTGAAACTAGTGGATTTACAACTTAATATGCTGGAGTCAATAATGTGCTGTAAAGACATTTTCAGTTCAGAAATCAGCACAATTTGTTCTGTACTAAGCTTATGTGATCTATTTTAATTCCCTAAGTAACTTAAATATCCAAGGAAAATACATAATCTGAACTAAACCTGTTATGCTTCGGTTTTCAAGTAATATTTCAGTATTTACATATTTCATCTCTTCTCTAACTACTGCACCTTGCTGGTGCCATAAGCAGCTCAGACTTTTTTTTTTTCTGGCAGGAGCTTTGCACTGAGAAGCCCAGCCCATACTAGGAGGGGTTAATGAATGTGTGATGGTATGAAAAAGGCATGATTAAAGACTCTCTTTTATTTATTTGTTAATGTTTCTAAGCAAAGCTAGCTAGCTGCTTTCTTGTTCACACTGCAGCAGATATAGCTGTCTGCTTCTCTGTGTATGTATATGAATTTAGTGTTCATCTGACAGCACAGAAAATGGGAATGGGCAGTCTGCAAACACAGCTTCATATGCTGTGTCAAGGTGAGTTCCTTCCTAGTGGCGCATCCTTAGAGGCTTAAACTGGAGGGAATTGTAGCCATGTGATCCTAGGAGGATCTGGATGTTCGTCCATCTGCGTTCACTTGGGTTTACTTGGTTTCAAGACATTAAACCTGAAAGCAGCTTCTCTCCCAGTGACTCCACCAAATGCTATTGCCTCTCTTTCTTCTTGTCTTTTTTTCAAACCTCTTCTCAGTGTGGAGTTGATTCCAAGCCTTCATATGGCAAGACATAGCTGCTAAAGGACACAACAATATATCTTACTCTCTATTGGACCTCAATATTTTCATCAACAGTGCAGTCCATAGTAGCTGCAATGGGAAAACAAGATTTTTGTTCCTTTTACCATCATGTGACACAGGGGCTTTGCAGGCCACTCATTGAGGCTTTCCACTAGCTTGTACAGCCAGAAGGGTCAGAGATCTGTAGCAGTCCCCTACTCCAAATGTGGGGGAACATCCCATTAAGTTCTGGAAGGAAGGTGTCAGATCTCTGCTCAGCCTGTCAGTATTTTCATGGGAAGCTGTGCTTTGCTGAGGAATATGTCCCCAAAGTGTACACCTAAATATATGTCTGATCAATATTCCCTGCTAATAGCCAGGAAACAGGCTAAACTTCCCTCCAGCTACAGAAAAGAGCAAAGGCATCCCTCCCTGCATGAGCAGTTAGGTGCTTCTGGCCTTCTGCTAACAGTGACTACTCTGTACAAAAAGGTGTGGAGCAAATCCCTTTCTCCTGGCATGGAATGGCGTAATTGGACTGCACCTTTCCCAAACAGCTAACTGCATACTTTCCTTTACTTTCAGTCAGTCTCTGCTTGGAAAGCAGGTATCTTCATGTAGGAAGTGTAAAGCATTGAGGGAAGCAATGAAAAACCTGGTGTAGAAAAGCCTTTTGAGAGACAAAGGCTTGTACTTTTTGGCCCATCATTTCTTGAAATACCCGGCTCATTTTAAAGGTGACATTTTAAGTTCAGCCCCGTACTAGGATTAAACTTTGGCCTTTATAATGTAGCTCCAAGTAAATTGTTTATGCTTACCTCTGAATGTCTCTCAGAAGTGATTACATACATAGCAGGCAAAGTTTGAATGAAAAGCTAGGACTGTTCAGTACAGAGCAAAGAAAAAGGAATAAAACAGTAAGAAGGAAAAACCTTTTAGTCTCCTTTAAGATGTGGCTTTTATTTTCCATTGTGTTGGCAGAAAGCAGGGATTTAAAGCTGTGAATTGCCTGGAGGCTGTGCTATCTTTTTCTACTTAGCAGCAGTTAGAACTGCTCTTTTTTTGCATGTGTAGGGTGAGAGAGACAAGGACTCAGAATGATTGAGAAAAGGGAATAAACTAAACTTGCATTTAACAATAATATGACACATCTATTGTAACTGTGTAAAATGGGATCTAAAACAATAACTGTAGTTTCCTGAAGCTGTATACAGTAACACAGGGGGATATCCTGAGACTTAATTAATTAATGTTTGTAACATGATGTGAGATTCTATGATGAAAAGTCATATGTAACTGCAAAGTCTTAATTTTATGGAGCACAACTGACATTCAGTGGTATTTTCAAGGAAACTGATGTTTGAGTTCACCTGTAATCTATGTTAATATTTAGATTGTCCTTGTACAAGTCTCCTGAAAGATTTTCTTGAAACTGCATTTATTCTTTTTACATTTCTCTTTCTTCATTACGGCTGTTGAGCTTTGCAAAGGCAAAAATTGAAAGCAATTGCTTTTATAGGGGACCAAGGGGTCTTTTCTCTCTGTTTTCCATTTACCAAAACCACAGCCAAACTCTCTTTTTCAAATTTTATAGAACATAAGAATTTTCAGATACTGTGCCAACGTCATTTTAAGATCAGATGGGAGAAGTTTTACAGTGGTCTGAGTCACTTTTCTTCACAATATCATACACGATGTAATTTGAAGGGAGATGAAGAAGGCGTCTTATGGCACAGATATTTGAATTCACAGATGTAATAGAGGGGCAATGTGAATTCTTGAAAACAAAACTTCAGTTGAAACCAAAAGCCAAAACACTGGATAATGACAAGGGCACATTCCTTTTTCAACAAAGCAAAACTGAGTGCCATAAGATACCTTGAGTTGATAAGTTCAGGGGCATAAATTATCGATTTTTATGGATAACAAAAACATTCACAGTTTCATTACATTGGTTTATAAAGCTCCTGCCACTCTGGACATTACTGAGGAAAAAAAAATATTTGAGACTAAGAAGATATGGCAGTCCAGATTTTTTTGTTCTGACAAAAGCATCTAACTTGATTCTGGCCATCAGCCAAAATATCAAATGGAAAATACGGTTTATGGAATTAGGAAAAAATATAACATTAACCCCCTAATGCTCCATATTAAGGATGAACCCCCTACCATTTGCAGGTTTGAGCCCTTAGGCTCTAGCTGCTGTTTTACAGCACCAGCGTTTTTGCTTTCTTTTGCCATGCCTACAAGCACCACAGAATAAATCCATGAGAGACACTCCGCTCCTAGATGTTGAGGAATAGTGGATGGAAAGTTGTTGCTCAGCAGGAGCACTGCATGTGGTACTTGTGTTAAACATATTCTTGGAGTTCAGATGTACAAGTGCACCAGTTGTAACAAAGAGATGCAAACCCCAACCAGACTTCATGTGCTTGACTTTCCTAGCTTTCTACCTTCCCTGAGGACATGTTTCTATCCCAGATTACAAAGCTCCACCTGAAAGATGCTTCATTCTGATTCCCCTTGTGACCAAGGCAGGCTCAACACTTTGCAAGTTCTGCACTACCTGGATGAGATTATGTAGATTCTGCATTACATGGTGTGTGAATTTGGAATGTCACAAAAACCTCCCAGCTCAGTTCTGTTGGCTTTGACATTCCTTTAATACCATGCTAGATTTTATACACCATGAAGTCTTTGCTGATGTAGCTGCTCTGTCCTCTCTCACTCGCACCGCTCTTCACAAAGTATGCCCCACTCAGCTAAAGATATGTGCATTTTTCTAAGGGTGACACATAAGTGTTTTTCATTGTGATTTATTTTATATTATACTTTATTGTGTCTCAAATAGTACTATTTTTTTGCTGTAGATTCTGCCTGTTGTATTTTGAAGAGAAACTTAGCCTTGTTGTTTATATCCAAAATGATTATTGAAAGCAAAATGTGTCGTTCAGGTTAAGTGGGGATGTCATATTTGAACTGACTAAATGCAAAGTTTGTGGGCAACAGTCCCATCACTCTCTAATTTATGGAATGAGCTTCTTCGTCCCTTCTACCTCACTTTCTCATTGTGAAGAATAAAAAACATGGTTTAAAGTGAAAAAATTTGGGGGAAAAGAAAAAAAATCTATGGTTTATTATACAGTTGGTCTTGTGAGTGTTGTTAGAGATAAAATATTAATGTTAGGAAAACATGTTGACATAGTCCTCTAGATGGTGTCTATAGTGGAATGTCATGTCATTGATATTTTGGTTTATTTGATTTATTTAGTCATACAGAAAAAAATTCTTTTTTTGGATTTCAGTGTTTCTTGGTAGAAATTAGACAAATACAGATGCAAATACATTTTTGAGAAGGTGGCATGCAGTGATGTTTGATGAATTTTAAACAAATGTGAAAGAGAATAGAGAAGATGAAAAAGAAAAAATAATAAAAGAATAATAAAAGAAAAAAGAAAAAAGAAAGGAAAGAAAAGAAAAAAGAAAAGAAAAGAATACTAATTAAATAGCAATTGACATTTCCCAAAGTGGTTTCTTTAAGGTTTTACCAGCAAAAGTGCAACGTCGTTGCTGTTTAAAAGTGTACTGCTACCCAAAGGCCAACTTGGTTTTATTTGATTTCATTTAATGTGCAGTGCATCCTGGTTCTCTTTGTGGTGCTTCACTTTCAAGTCAAAGCTGGGGATTCAGATGCCTGGTGAGACTGCAGCAGGTCCCAGGTGTGCCAGGAAAGAAAACTGTCTACTGTGAAAATAGGCAGCAACTCCATGAGACAGATTCAGCTACGTGCAATTCACAGTTCTTTACATGCTCTGCCAGGAAGGAGGAAAATGAATTGCAATGTAGTGCTTCTATAACAGGTATTAATTGTTGTTTGCAGAATATTTTGAACTTAAATTACTGCTGTTTTTAAAGGTTTTTCCCTAGAATAGTCCACAAGCCCACGTATGACTATTCGCATAGGAAATGATTCAGTTATGTGCTAAGTGAAACAGGGTGTGCAAATTAGGGTTTTTAATTAAAAAAAACTGATAGCGTGGTACTGTTAGGAAATGACAAGAACATGGAGTCACAGAGAAGAATTGTGTTCTCTGGTGTTAATGGCAAAACTACTATTTGTATTAAAAATAAATTGCAGGAACGTTCTTAAAGTTGAAAAAAAAAAGCCCTATGTTTGCCAGGAATCTCAAGGAAACAGTATTTTATGATCATGTAATCAAAGCTTATGTTTCAGTAAGAAGCCATTTTATGTGCTTTACCTTGTGGGCTGAATCTATTCTAATGCATTTTTAAAATAAATTTTCCTAAATTTATGTATAAAAAAGCAAATTCAAATGGAATGAATTTCTGAATTCATTTCCTAGTCACTGTAGAAGAAAAGACTGCATCGATCCACATTGGGACTGGGAAAGGAAAAGTGTCCTTTCATCTCAACTAAAGACAATTTGGACAAATATTCCTTGGGCAAAAATGTTAAAAAATTATTTTGGGTTTAATAAGGAAATACCTACTTTTAGAAACTTAAAAATTTATTTTAAATATTTATCTAGTTCTCTTTTATAATTTCTTTGGGTTTTTATTTACCACAAAAATTATCACTGGTGTGGTACATTTTGTTACTATTGAAAGCCTGTTGAAATAATAAAATAATTCTTTAAAAATATTAAAAATAATAAAATAATTCTTTAAAATTAAAAATAAGAGTTGAAAGGCAATTTCAGAATTCTGAAATGAAATGCAAAGTTCTTAAAATGTAAAATTTTAAGAGAGAAATTGACAAAAAAAATTGAATAAAAAATTTAATTTTTTAAAAAATACAATTGTGAGGAGAATAGTGCAACAACAATTTCTGGTAAAAATTAAAATTTTGGTTACCTGTAGGCAAGATAATTTCTGATAAAATTAATAACATGTTGGTTTCTATTTGACTAACCTTTGAGATTTTTCATTACTACCATGGGAATAATTTATATTCCAGTCCACACTGCTACAGGAAGAGACTCGTAGATTACTTGTGTATCCATAAGTTATATCCTTGTGAAGCTGAGCATAAGACTTTAGGAATAGAGTAGATTTTTTAAATGGAAAAGACACAGTGTGCATGATATAAGCCTGAGAAGGAAGGCAACCCAAAGGACAATTTAGTGTTTGCATATGAATATGAACTCAGTGCAATGTGAAGTGAAGGGGCTAAGAAATGGTCTTGGAAATGAGAATGAACATCAGTCAAGGTAGAAATGCTCCCAGTACTTTACAGAAAATGGCAAAGAATCGGGATTAGGCAGGGAACTGGATAAGAGCATAACAGCAAAGATGAGGATACAATGAGTATCTAAATGAAATCCCAAGGATTCCTCCTCGCTTCTCTCACTTGTGGAGGAATCTGTTTGACTTCCTTCATGGAGAATTTGAAAACTGGCATCAGAGGATAGTCAGATTGCCATTCTGACTGTCACGAAACCATAGCTTTCTTCTCCCTTGTCCAGGGAGAGTTCACCATCTCTGCTTCTGTAGACAAGGGAATGTTATACAGAATGACCTTCCACCGTTTATGGCTGTGGATTATGCAAGAAGTGGTTTGGATCACTGTACCACTACTGCAATTAGCAGCATGGTAGTGTCTGATGCCACTGGGTTTAGCTAGGGACTTGCAGAAAGAATGAGCTAGGTTTTTAATCAGATATTGAAGATACCTGCCAAATGGAGATTACAGTACAAAGGGCAGATATAGGGAGAAGAAACCCGAGCCTAACCTTAACATGACTGGTGGCGACTTGCTGAGCTTTGATGATTACCCCTGAAGAAAGGACAGATACTCAAGCTGCCTATTGGGCAGCTCTTCAGTGGTCTGGAGATCTGATGAATCTGTCACGTTTTGAACTCATGCCCTGAGACCTAGGCAGCTGGGTAAGCTGGCCTGCCTTGAAAGAAGAGGTAAAGCCCAGAGTGACACCACTGGAAAGTGCTGCTTCATCAGATCGATAGATTCAAAGATGACTAGGTTGTGTAGTTGTATGCAGTTTAAACATTTGTGCAGGGAGTCCACCCGTGCAGAGTATTATTGACAGCTACAGATCAATGCTAATTTTTGATCATTTTCAACCTACAAAGACCTCTTGACCCTGTTGCTACCTTAGGGGCACTTCAAGTAGTCAAAAGCAATCACAGTAGGCAGTGTAAAATCATCAGACTCTTGAAGGCTGCACAGCCTTGCCCATGCCTGGGAGGAGGACCAAGAGGTAGCAAGGAAGGCAGACACCTTGCATTATGGATGCCACTGCCTTTGAACGGCGTGAAAGACTATGCTAATTTGTTTCCAGACTTTAAGTGACTTCTGTGCTCATGAATTAAAAAATAAACAAACAAAAAAGGCAATCTGAAGCAAATCTTGATGGATACATTATTCATGACTCATGTTCTCTTGTTTTATGTTTTAAAAAGTATGTTAAAACAAGGTTTTATTTTAAATAACTTTATCTTAATTTACAGTTAGAAGAGTGGAATTGCTCTTAACGGCTTGTGCTGCCACTGGCACTGTGTGAAGCATTTTATGCAGCCAGACCAAAGGTGGGGTCCTGCCTGGAGTAGTAGTAGTGCTGCCAGAGCTGTTCCAGGGAAAGAAACCAGGCTGCCATAAGCAAGGGCCATGTCAAGGGCTCTGAAATATAAGGCAATATCAAGTCACAATAGCTTGTCATAGCCCGTCTTGGGTGTGCATTCCTGTAGTGTTTACATGGAAAGACTGGGCCATATAGGAGGGATACATATTTAAATGTTCACTGAAGTATTCTTAATTTAATGACTGACAGAGTGAGAATGCTTTGCAATAGGAGAAAGAGAAAGGAGGACATTGTAGTCCGTTGGATTTCATGGTCAGTCAGTCTATGAACATCTTAGTGTTTGCATTAAAATGTTACTTTGTTGGTTTGCTTTCAATGGTGAATGAAATCTGGACTGTTAGCATGTGTAAACCTGGGATATATGAGTTTATGGCTATGCAGAGGAAGACTGGGAGAATATCCAAGGCAGTGATTTTGTTCCTGTGCCTGTTTAAGGCTGCATCGTCTGCTGAAGCCAAAGTTACAGTGCTAACCCTTGCAAGGTGTATTTTGCAATTTATATTTGACCATTCCAGCAGGACAGTATTTCTAGACTGAAAATGTCATGGGAGGACATAAAGTGATTCTTAAAATGAATCACCGAGTCTGCCATCCACCCTCTTTTCAGCATCAGCCTTTGAGCTGAGCAAATTCACAACTGGCAGTGGCAGCAGTGCAGGGGGAGAAAGCGGGGCTCTGTACTCTGGGAGTACATCCCCTGAGCTTACTTCAAAACCAAACAAAACAAAAATACATGTAAACCGTTTGCTCTTCAAGAAGTATCTGTAGGAGCCAGGGATAAAAGTCATCCCTGGAAGGAATGGTTTAGCAGTCTCCAGAGAACATGATGAACTGCGGGCAAGGAAATCCCTCCATCCTTGTTTCATTTCAAACTGTAGTCAGGATTGTAAATAATTAAATCTTGCAGTTTAGGGGGAAAATGGTACAGGATGATGAAAAATATGCCGGTTTTCTGTTTAAAAATGGAAACCTAGTGTTTTGTAGCATTGCTGTCACAAAAAAACACCCTGATGATGCAGCTCATTAGAAAACAGAGCCATTGCCTTTTGTCTGATGTTTGTAATAATGTGTTTGTACCTTCAGAGAGCCTCTGTGTAGCGGTTCAGGAGCAGTAATTTAATGTTGTGTGCTCCTTTCCTCCCGTCCCCACCCCCCAACCATGGAATGTAAATTTTAGGCTTTTAAAAGTTCTGTTTTGAAAACCTAATAGATAACTGTCCTCATAAAAACTATTAATACAGACTACATCCAATTGTAAAGCTAATTTTAATCATGTTTTGTGCCAACATAATTTCTAATGCCAGATTTTTATGCTAAGCATGAGCCTCGATTTAAGCACTGTTCTTTAACCTGCAGTTCATAATTTTGCAGTCGGCCCTGTAGGTTTTTTGGCTATGGCAGTTTGAACGCTTCCACTTTCAAGGATCTAAGCCATAAATGTTTATTAAAAGAATCTATAATGAAATCAGGTTTGTTATTTTTTTAATGGCTGCCTTGAGTATGTTGGATGACTGAACGCACGTTGTTAATCATTAAGTACTCATGTTACAAAAAGTGTTTGATAGTATTGCCATCTAGGGGCTGAACGAAATCCTCCGTGCCGAAATAAACTGTAATTGAACAGGTGCTGCTATTGACAATATACATATGTTTTTGCTTTATAGCCCACATGCTTTCCATGTTTCTTATGACAAAAGATATCTCTAAATGTCCCACGGCAGCCAGAGCTTTTTTATATATAATCTGTTCGAGGTGATTGCTATTTGCATTTGAGCTTATGCTTTTTTGGCAGTGATGGCTGGGAATTCCTAACAAAGAATTATACTTTTTTGCATTATTAATCTTGCTGGTGTTTGCCCTATTTAACCGAAAAAGGAATCATTTATCAGAAAAGTATGTTTATAATCTGTACTTGTGGCATCTTCAGATTTAATATTCATAATGGTCATTCAAATGCTGGGCTATATTTATCTAAAAGACTAACTCATTGTTGTGAGGAAATAACTATTTAAATATTTATGATCTAACTTTTAATATTTAAAAAAAGAAATTAATATTTCTTTAAAATTTGTTTCTGAGTCTGATAGCTTAACAAATGTTTAAATATTAAACATTTGGAAGTGTTAGCATTTAACAACTTAATATGACTTACTGAAACAGGGAAATTGACTTCAGGCTCTTTCTGCCGCACGAAGGCAACTGAATTTCTGCACTCCCCATCTTGAGACCTACGTAGCTCATGCAAAAGCACAACTAAAAATGAGATTAAATATATTGGTGGTCAGCTGAACTCCTTTCTTCCTCACTCCTCTGACCAGACAAATCTGCATAGTCTCCTACTGGAACAGGTTACTCCTGTTCAAAGTAATACCACGGCTGCATCTCCCTCCTGCCCAGATCAGAGTTTGTGCTGAAGCTCTCTTTGCCTGAGCAGTGTCAGGTCTGTGTCAGGGAGAGCTGCCTAGAGCTGTGAGCTGTGATGCTAGCGGGCCCTTCTGGCCACGGGTGACGTCCATCACTCTGCATCCCCCCATGTCTCTCTGCTGGGCTGTGGTCTGGTGTGGTGGCAGGTCAGCCCCGGTCCTTGCCGCCTGGTCAGAGCCCAGTGGGAGACACGAACAGCCGTGTTCCTTCCAGCCTCTCCCCACTGGTTCAAGGCAAGTCTTTGGCACCAGGGAGGGTCTTGGCTGCTTGCTCATGCCCCCATCAGCATTGTGGCTGCTTTCTCCAACCTGGAGAAACTGGGAGAGTTCTTGTAAGGCAGCAGGTTGCCCTACAGTCATCTTACCTTATGAATTTATCTTATTCCTCTTTGCAAAGCAGGAATGTAGGAAGTAGTTTATTCAGTCTCTACTCTTGCACATCCATCCACCCGATTCCCCAATCCTAACCCCCCTCACCCCTCACTTTTAAGGGGTTTGTTTTTAGTAAGGAAATTAAACCATACTCTTGGAAACACTGCTCATCTAGATTATAATGCACTAAGTAGCTAGGTAGGTAGGACAGGACAGCCTATGAAATGTTTCATCTACACACAAGACGTATAAGATTTCTGTAGAAGCAGGCATCACTCATATACCATGGGTTTTTATGTGCTTGAATCCTTCATAATTCCAGGCAGCCTCATCCTCACTGAGCAGAGCTCAGACGTGCTGAACCGTAAGCTGTTTGCTAGCTGAGATTCAGACTGTGCAGGACTCCCAAGGAGTCAGCTCTAAAGGCTTTACTGTAATGATAGATACTTTTTTTAAAGCCTAAGAATTCTAAGAATTAAAGTTCAATCATAGAAAGCCAGTAAAAAAAATCCTGGTAACCAGATGGGGTACTCTGCAAAGCGGTCAGAAGTGACCCAGAGCTGAGGCCTCATTTTCCAAGTGACATAAACCAAAGATGCTGATTACTTTTTTAACTAACTCAAACATCTGTATTTTTGCTTCAGGGAACAAAGCATCAGGCTCATTTATTTGGATTGAAACCTTTCACAACATATCATATTCATGTCGTAGCTGTAAACAATGCTGGGCAGGTTTCAAGCCCCTGGACATCTGTGCGCACTTTGGAAGCTTCACCCAGTGGCCTGAGCAACTTCACTGTGGAAAAGAAAGAAAATGGCAGGGCTCTGCTACTAAAATGGTCAGAGCCCTCCCAACCCAACGGTGTGATTAAGGTAATCATCTTGACATTTCACTTGATCAAAAAAGAGAAGGGAAATGCTGAATATCAAATGAAAGCATTTTTGCTAAAAAGGATTTAATCAAATGCATTATAGTTCACAACGAGACAGAAGTCCTGTGTAAGCACAAGGCACTCTGTGAATTCCCTCTGCTTTTGTTATATTAAAATAGGTATTAACATTCTTGTGCTATGCCATGACTCTAAATGTTCATTTACACTGAACATTGAATGCATAGAAAGCTACACATGAAAGCTCATAATATTAATTTTTGTACATTAGACACCACCAAAATGTGTTTCTAGAAAACCTGGGTTTGACAGAATGTTTTTCTGGAATTTCAGACTTTTTTTACCACAGTAGTTTCAACGGAGTGTAAACCTTCACCTGCAAGGTTTGCAGCTAGAGAGGTTTATTTGAAGGTTTTTTTCCATAAGTGATTTTCTTTAGAGCTAGTCTGTGAGAAGCTTTCTTCTAGCCTATGAAAGCCTCGCAATGAAACTTGATAACAATCAAATATAATGAAAACTGTCACTAAGTGATTTATTATTGCATTCAAAATGAAAAAAAAATCATGAAAATTGGATCAAAACATTCCTTTTGTATCAGTGATCTGTTTGTTTGCTGATTGTTACTAGCAAGAAAGTTTCTGAATCACTGGTTGATAGTCCTTACCCTATTGCAAAGATTAAGGACTCTCATCTACTGGTTATTGACAAAAGCAGTTGATTTTTATTTTTTTTCCCCTTTTATCCTGGCTTCTGTCCTTCCTTCCCTGCCTGCCTTTTTTCGTTTTCTTTCTTTGTCCACCAGACCTACAATATTTTCAGCGATGACCACCTGGAGTACAGTGGTTTATCCCGGCAGTTCCTCTTCAGGCGCCTCGAGCCATACACTCTCTACACCCTGGTCCTGGAGGCTTGCAATGCAGCAGGATGCACTCGTTCTGCACCCCAGCCAGTCCGGACAGACGAAGCACCCCCAGTGTCTCAGATGGCACCTGTAATCCAGGCAGTGAATGCCACCAACGTTGAACTGAGCTGGTTGCAGCCAATTAATCCAAATGGAAAAATAATTCGCTATGAAGTTATTCACAGGTGCACAAAAGAAAACGCTGCAGGGTACAGAGCGACAACAGAAGACGAGAAAATTGTTTTCACAGAATATAACACTGAAAGTAATGCATTCATATATAATGATAAAGGTTTACAGCCATGGACAAGGTATGAATATAAAATACGCACCTGGAATGCAGCAGGCTACACTGACAGCTCCTGGACAGTGGCAAAGACTAGTCAAACTGCCCCAACAGGTCTTGCCATCCCCAGGTTATCCGTGGTGTCAGCTAACCCCCACAAAGTGCTCATATCATGGGCCCCCCCGGCACATCCCAATGGCATTCTTCAGTCATACAGGCTGCTAAAGAATGATGTTCTCTACCCTTTCAGCTTTGATGCTGCTACTTTCAGCTACATGGACGAAGACTTGCTGCCCTATACAGTGTACAGCTACGCAATAGTTGCCTGTACAATGGGAGGCTGTTCCACCAGTGAGCCGGCTGCCATACGGACACTGGAAGCAGCACCTGCCTTGGTGGACCCACCATCTCTGCAGGCTGTCAGTGCCACTCAGATCAATGCATCTTGGGCACCTCCCCAAATACAAAATGGAGATATTACCAAGTACATATTGAAATTAAACAATGAAGAGTATTATCCTGGCAAGAGTTTGCAAATATTGGTTTCTAATCTACAGCCTTACACACAGTATGACTTCGCACTGGTTGCCTGTACTGCTGGGGGCTGCACAGCTAGTGCATCCCAGTCTGTGATGACCATGGAGGCTCCACCGTTAAATATGGAAGCTCCCAGGCTCCTTGTCATGGGCTCAGAGTCGATTGAAATCACATGGAAACTTCCACATAAGCCCAATGGTAAAATCACAAGCTATGAGCTAAGAAGGGATGGTGTACTTGTTTACTCAGGTCTGGAAAGTCGTTATCTTGATTTCACCCTAACGCCAGGCATGGAGTACAGCTACACTGTCACCGCAAATAACAGTCAAGGGAGCGTGACCAGCCCGTCAGCTCAGATAAAAACCAACCCCTCTGCTCCATCTGGGATGTTGCCTCCTAGGTTGCAGGCATGGTCCTCCAATGAGATTTTGGTGGCCTGGGATCCTCCTATCAAAGTAAATGGTGACATAATAAACTACACAATCTCCATCCACAAGCCTGTTGAAACAGGAAAGAAAACTTTTGAGTTTGATGCATCTCATGTTTCCTTTCTGAGACGGTCATACATAGTGGCACAGCTACAGCCCTACAGTAGGTAAGTCTGGAAGAACTCATTTGTTGAATAAATGCTGCCAGAAGGTTCAGTGGGCTGGCAGAGAGCTCAGCCATATTGATCAAACAGGTAGTCAGACCCATAGGGTTTTGTTTTTTAAAAAGCAAATGATAAAAGCAGAATTTGTTTTTAATTTCTAGTAACACCAGCTTTATATCATCTTGGCGAAATACATAGTGTTGACTTAGGTTGTAATTAATAGAAGGGGTAATTCAGTACTCTGCTATAGACTCCAAAACCTGCAATCTTGTACTGGTGTATCTTTTGCAAGATGTCTGCATTCGAGAATAAATAGAAGACAAAATTCAGGGTGGGGAAACCCAAGTCATGTTATCTTATCCATCTACAATGTAGCTGAGCTGAGATTAATAGAGTCACACTGGGAACATATTTGTAGCCTCGAGTTGAAAACAAGTGACTTGTGATGAAGTGAAAGCTCAAATTTAAGAGAGGGTACCAGACTCCACCACAGAAGCACACTTGATACTGTAGTAGTATCTTCCCCACTATTTCTTGATTATTTACCTGACCTTTCCATATATATTTGTGTAGGCATAATTTGTGTGTGTTACACAGTTGATAAGTATGTCTGCTATTTACATATAACTAATCTAAATCCGAAGAGAGAAGAGTAATAGAGTGAAGCTCTACAGCTCTCAAACAACATCCAAATAATTTCCTACAGTGAATCATCATTTTGATTTATATCATCAAAATCAAAACCATTTTGATCACTTGACTCCTGCAGATGTTAACTCTGCTCTGAAAAAAAGAAAAATCCAAACAAAACAAACCACAAGCAAATAAAATCCCAGAAGGCAGTGTTCCTCCTCTTTGCTACACGAGGCGCAGCACATAATCTATGTCATTGCGAATCATGTTCCTATTAAAAATTCCAAAGACCAGGAGAAATTAAGAAACCCACCAGATTTCACACACAGTTTATATTTGTATTTGCAGTGTTTTAATCACTTTGTTCCTGATTTGTGTTCCCAAAGGTATGAAGTACAGCTCCAAGCTTGCACAGAGCTGGGTTGTGCCTCCAGTGAGTGGGCATCAGTACAGACGCTGGAGGCGCCGCCAGCGGTGCAGCCTGCCCCTCTCATCGAAATACAGACAACAGCCGGAGGCTTCCAGTCGACTGCTTCCATCCTGTGGACTGGCCCAAAGCAGCCAAACGGGAAGATTTTATTCTATGAACTTTACAGAAGGCGAACAACTCAAGCCCACTTAAATTTAGACCTGGTGCTTGTTTACAATGGTTCTTCAACCTCCTTCAAAGATGACAAGTTGCTGCCTTACACAGAGTACGAATATCAGGTGGGAATTGAAGCTGTTTAGCAGCTCGGATTATGATTGCAGTACACTTTGAGAACTTTACACTTACAATGAACATACACATCTCAATTCCAATGTTAATAGTATTGTGAAACCTGAATGATTATTGTTAATGTATTTTAAAGAGCTGTGAAGCTGAAAATAATTTTGTAGAAGCAACATATTCGTGCAGCATTCGTTTTTCTTTACTTAGTTGTAGGTGCCTGTATTTCTTATATGTTTAATTTTTGTGTACCCTCCAGAGCTTCTGCAAATCTCTGATGTTGTGTGAGTAGTGTGAAATTCTAATTCTTAAAAGGCAGCTTTTTTTCTTTATTTTTTCTTTCTTTTTCCATACTCCTCCAACCTATTATGAATTAGTTTTTGCTTTATGATCTTAGGGTAGTTTACATCAAGAGGGACCAGGGTTGTTTTCTTTTAAATTAGTCATTAGAATTACAAGCAGATTTTGTGAGTGGTTCAAAAGTGAACCTGTTAATGGTTGAGGTTACCTCTCATGCACATAGCTATTTTTACTGTTGCTTTCTTATGAGCCTGAGATCAGTTCTGCCATTCTTTCACCTGTAACTGTTTTCTATATCAAAGTTACAACTTGTAACAGCATTTTTTTTATCATACAGTACTACTGGTAATGTAGGGCTTTATTTGACTTCAGACTGTGAACTAAGAACTTTCCTATTTATAACTGTCCAAAATCTTTCCCAAGTTTTTATATGAGTTAGTAAATTTTAGGGCCTCACCAAAAAACAGCCTTGAATTTGTTGTTTATAAAAATAAGTGGACATACTATCATAGCAGGATAAGGTTGATTTTTTTTAATTTGATGTTGCCTATGAACAGATATGCATGTTTGCCACTGAACAAAATACCAGCAAGCGTCACTACTGATCTTGTTTGCAATGATACCTTGAAGATATATTTGGCAACTCTCAAAGTCTTTACAACAATTCTCCTAAAAACCTCAAAAGTTACATTGTTAAAGAATGCATTTGTATATATAAAACAGTTCATTCCCCCTCTTGAACAAAGTGGTGGCAATCTTTGTTTTACAGGCTCATTTGTTTTATAGGATCACAAGATAATTCAGGTTGGAAGGGCTCTCAGGAGGCCATCTAGCCCAACCTTCTGCCCAAAGCAGGGTCAGTTAAGAGACCAGATGAGGTTGTGCAGGGCTTTATACAGTTGCATCTTGAAAACCTTCAGGGAGGGAGATTGTTTAACCTCCCGGGCAGTCTGTTCCACTGCTTGACTGTTCTCATTGTGAAAAAGTTTTTTTGTTACTTTCAGTCTGAACCCTTTTTTGCTTGAACTTACATCTGTTTTGTCTTGTCCCCTGCCACCACATACCATAGTGAAGAACCTGGACCCACCCTCTTATTAGCATGTGGTTATGTGCTGGGGGACTGCAGTCAAGTCCCTCCAAAGCCATCTCTTTTCCAGGCTGAACAAGACAGAGTGCCACAGCTTCTCTCTATAGGCAGAGTTTTTCAACCCCCAGATTACCTTGGTGGCCTTGGCTCCAATTTAATCCATCTCTTTCTTGTATTTGGGGGCCAAAACAAAACAAATACTGAATAAAGGCATGTAATCACTTCCTTTAATTGCCTGGCTATGCTCCTGTTAATCAGCTCAAGATGTTGGCTATCTTTGCTGCCAGTTTATTTTGCTGGCTTATGTTCAGCCTTCTATCTACTAAGACCTCTAGGTCCTTTCAAGTGGAGGTGCTTCCTAGTTGGTCAGATCCCTAGCTGTTGACCCTGTAACACTGCAAGAAGTTATTCCTTCTCAGGAACAGGACTTTTCATCTGTCTTGCTGAAATTCATACAATTCCTGATGACCCATTCTGCTAGGCCCTTCTGAACAGCAGACCTGCCCGTCAGCATATCAGCTGGTCATCTCCAGTTTGGTGCTCTGCTCCACTACTATTGTTTTGTTCTTTTTAGAAGCCAGAAATCATGAAGAATTAAATCTAAAATCTTGCTTTATCACATTTGTCTGTGCAGTTGCTGTATGTACATGTGTCATCAAGTCATGTAGGTTGGAAGGGGCACCCAGAAGGCATCTAGCCTAACTCCCTGCTTGAAGCAGGTCCAGATAGAGCAGGCTGGTCAGGGTTGTGTCCAGCTGAGTTTTGGATCAAGTTCTCCATCCTTGCATCTGCAAGGATGGAGATTGTACAGCCTGTATGGGCAGAACTATTGTTAAGCCAGATTTCCTTCCTACTTTAGACAGGATCTGTGACAAATTTGAATGCAAGTGCAGATAGGGCTGAGTGGATAGCAAGAATTATAGCAGACCCATACCCTACTTATTGTTTAGGAATCTTTCTTAGATGATGAAAAACCTCTCCAAGCTGGAAGTTGTAGACATTGGCTGTGGCATATTCTCAGTTGGACTAACTTTCAGTTATCTCAGTCATAAGCTGTTTTTTGGGAAGTTGAAACCACAGAGAATTTTTTGAGCCAAAGTTTTTAATGATCTATCAGTGATGGATTAAAAAAAAGAAACTTCTTGACCAGAGATTCCTGTGGTTTACTGTGCTATATTCAAGACTTCTCTTTTTATCTTGGTTCTTCTCCATAATCAGGCTGAGCTTTTGACTGCAACTCTAAATCATTTTGGGTTTTTTTTCACCAGTGGCCATTTATTTCACCATGAGAGGTTTTTCAATGCATGTGTTTGTCTTCTGCTTAAGTCACTTGCAGCAGTCCTCTGGGATCTATTCTGAGCTCCTCCATTGTTGACAATTTATATCTTGCCTGTGAGACAAGTTATTCATAAGTACAGGGCTTGGCTTTTGCTATCATGCTGATGAAACCCAGATTTATATTTCACTTAAACTGGATATTGATTCTCCTGTCTCTGCATTTGAGGCTTGTTTGCTGGACATAAAACTTTAAATGCAACTGAATTTCCTCCAGCAGAATGCAGATAAAATCAAAGTGCTGTGATGGGACTCTTTCCAGCATTTTTGGAGACGCTGAGAT
>JAYRBT010000114.1:20682777-20711057 GCA_036023395.1 Myiotriccus ornatus
ATTTCCTCCAGCAGAATGCAGATAAAATCAAAGTGCTGTGATGGGACTCTTTCCAGCATTTTTGGAGACGCTGAGATTTAGTTCAATGCTTTGACAGCTTCTTTGGACCTGAAATCAGGGATTTGGAATCTTGAGGTTTTGGGGGAGTTCTTCTGGTTGTCTTTTGTTAGTTTGTTTTGTTGAGTTTTGTTTGTTTGTTTTCCTGGAAATTTCAGCTGAATATTAAGTTTTATAAGACTAGATGCAAAAGTTGCATTTTTAGAAATGATGAAGTGACTTCAGAAGCTCATGCTGGCCAAAGGGACTATGCCCCCTAAATGCTTAGGTCACTGTTCTTCAAGGAAGCACATTATTCTTTAAGGGCATATTTAAGGGCCAGATCTGCATAAGCATATTAGCACCTGCTGGGTTTCAGTGGGTTTTTAGCTGGCATACGGTGCCTACTGTTCCATACTCAAAAATAATTACTTAGATCTTTGAAATTCACTCTATCTGTCTATTTGTACATTTAGATACTTGCATTTTCTAGAGCATCTGGCCTTTTTGTTGGAATCCTGCCTGATAACCTCAACTATATTAAACATATGCAATTGAATAATCTCAAAAAAACCCAAAACCTGACTTAAACAAACTCTATAACTCGTAAGGCCTAATGAGTTTCCAAGTGCAATCTTTTGATTCGTGGAATACTTCTGAATGTGTTGGCCCTTCTCAGGAATCATGGAGCCTGGTGTGCAGCATTACCACATAGCAACCTATAGAGTCAGACCTGTTTTTCTCAGCTCAGGAAAGGCCCTTTTGAACAGAGACTTGTGGCATTTAGTGCAACGCAGAGCTGTCACGGTATGGTGTGATTTCCATGCAAATGCAATATCAGTCCTCCACAATTGCACTTAATTTTGTTCTTGAAACTGCTTCCTTAGATTAATGGTTTAATGTCTTCCTGGTTTAGGACACATCCTTATTTCTATTTGGCAGGCACAGAGCATGTAAAAGACAGAAAATTGCAATTGTCCCTTTTCAGAAAGGTTTATAGCTCCCTGCAGAGGTTTATTCTCTGAGAGGACTATTCAATGCACCAAGACAGGGTCTGCAGTGCTGAAGCTGTCTGCCTCCAACCACTGCAGGAGGCACAGCATCCCTCTTGCTTGTGAAGCATGCTTCTCACATCCAGTTACTGAAAGCAAGGAAAGGGTCTAGGAAATACACTGAGAAACACCAGGGGGAGATATGTTTTGGGTCCTCTGTCTTGACTTCTCAAAGTAAAAACAAATCATATTCTGACTTTTGAGAGATAAAGAGAAAAAAAATGGGTTCAAAGTCATGATGATTAAGGAAGGACCAACTACATGGAGTGTAGAATATGTTAGCCCTATTAGTCACTTTTCAAAGATGACATGAAGGATACTTGGTTTACTAGCCTGTCTGTCAAATTGTTGGCTGAGCTCCAGTTAGTGCTGCTTACAAACAGCTCAGTGACTTCTGCAGTTTAAAATGGGGTTAAACTGTTTTTCTGGCTGACCAGTGATGGTCTCCCATTTGTGATATCCCTCATACCTGGCTCCTCTTCATCGTTTTAGTTCCCTATTTCTTCCCATCCCTCTAACAGAAAGATGCACTACAAAGTCGTGACATAAAAAGAAATATTGTTCTTTCTTTCACACCCTGCTTGTTGTTTTGTAAAACTGCTTTTTCTTACAGGGTTCATCGTTCTTCCTGCTTCCAGTTAAAGAGAGTTTCTCATACTGCATCAGCATTAGACTACCAAGCTTGACCTCAGCTTTTGAAAAGTAGAGCAGACATAACTATGTTGTTTCACTGATATAATGATGATACCTACTCTAAATACTCTTTTGCGAAATGAGATGTTTCCTTTCCCCTAGTAGAAGGTTCACGATAGGGAGAAGGGCCATTTTGTTCATTTAGCCCCACTTCAGACCACTTCAGCATTATGTTTCTCCTGTCAACACCATTTTAAACTCATATTGATGCAACAAAACCTTGATTTTGTTCATTAAGTTAAATATGGATATTAGACTAGATTTTTTGGCTTCCAGAATTACCAGTGTGACTCTTACAGCACTACTCTTGCAAGACCCTTCTCAGTAAATTGTGATTCTTACATATTCAAAATCACAGCAAGCTGTCCTTTAAAAAGACATTAGTGTGTGTGTACCAGGGGAAAATATACTCCAGGGCTGTAGATGACTTGATATGATTTCCTTGATTGTATCTTTTTATTTATGAGGCATAATTTATGACTGCTGAAAAGCAAACTAAAATGAGTGATGACTAACTACAGCCAAAGTAATAAATCAGAAGCAGAGAAAGAAGTGGTGATTTTGATCGAATCTATTGAATTAGCTGTTGCCCTTAGCCATTACAGGTATTGGAAAGACCTTTTAATATCTGCTTATCTCTCTCATGGGAACTTGGTAACTATCTCATTATATACCCATAGGAAACAAATTATTTAATTTTCTATCTTTTAGAGTTAAACATGTTTACATCTCTCATTAGTTACTGGCGTTATACTATGTTGTATGGAATGAGCTTCCTTTAGAATTTGGTAATTTTATTTAAGTCCCAAAGTTTTTGTCTTTGGTTTTTCCATTTCCCTTCCTCGGAAGGGGTCTGGTAGTTTTATTATTAGCATTTGAACAGTGGAGATAAATAGCAACGTTAAGAGGCTCTAATTATCACCCTGCTAGATGTCTGGACCTAAAATTTATCCCATTATATGTTTATGACCTCCATAAGGATACTAACAATGTTGAAGAGGGAAAAATATGGATCTGAGGAGGGGCAATCGGAAAGCACATATTTCTTTACTACCTTCTCATACCCCTGGTCTGTGACTGGATGTGATGCTTTCTTTCCCTTACCTTTGCTCTGGCCACCATAGACTGCACCCACTTTTGAAACCTTCTGCTTTGCTAATACCTGCCCAACACTGCAGTGCCCAGATGTGAATACATTATCCTAATGCTGAGTGCTAGATTTCTGTAGACAAGCTTTGTGCTCTAAGCTGTGCTGACGTTGCATAAGTAACTCCAAATTATCCAGGCAGCACGGCGGTCAGTTCAGAAAGACTTGTGAAGGATGCTGCAACTGATGGTAAAAAGGACATCATTTGGTTTTGTCCAGTTTTAATCAGCCAAGATTTTGGTCTTTTCAATTTTTTTTGTAGATTGCTGTTTGAACATAACTAAAAATCGAGGGCTGTGTTTCTGATCTTATATGCCCTTAAAATATCTTACTATCTTGGAAAATAATTACACTGTGAAAACTCTCCATTTATATAAGTGTAGGGTTAGAAACTGAACAAATCTGAGTCAAGAAATTCAAAGCAAAGTCTCAAAGTAGTGCTGTGTCTTTGAGGCCTCCATGAAACAGCTTTAGAAGGAGAGGAGAGGTATAAACTCCTCTCTGCTACCGTTTGTCTTTCCTGGCACACGCCAAGTTGTGACAGCATTGAATCCTTTTTGGAAAGACCAGCAGTCACAGGTGTGTGCCATCTACGGATACCCTAAGGGCAGAGCCCCAAGTCGTACCTGACTCTTACACATAGAATTACGTGCATGTGTGAAAGGGGTGGCTAGGTCTGACCTTGTGGTTCCACAGAACCTACAGCCCTATCTGCCTAGAGCTCTAAGCAGTGCTCAAAGCCAAGAATAGGTAGTGATTTACTAATGAGACTTTTTTTAAGGCAAAAGGCTGTTTTCTGAGTTCCTGCAGGAACTCAGGGCAAGTTGCTGACACATGCAGACCTGAGATCTTGTCCCTCACAGAGACAGCTGTGAGGGACTGCAGACTGACTGAAGTGAGAAGCAGTACAAGGCACAGTGCCTGCTGGACATGGTGGGAGCCAGAAGTTACTGCTGATTGGTAATCAGCTCCTTGGCCTGCTGTCCTTTCAGCTGATTTCCTGCAAGCAGGAAGGGTGAACAACATCTGGACTCTGCGCTGTGCAGAGTATCCCAGCTCCTCCTGACCTGGGAAGTCAGCAGGAATCATAGAACAATAGAATCACAAAATCATAGAATATGATGAATTGGAAGGGACCCATCAGGATCACTGAAGTCCAACTCCTGGCCCTGTGCAGGACACCACAAGAGTCACACTGTGTGCCTGAGAGCATTGTCCAAATCCTTCCTGAACTCAGACAGGCTTGCTGTCCTCTTATAGGCTTCTTCCACTGTCAGCATCTACAATAACATGATTTTTTTATCTTTGCCCATTGTGATTTTGTTGTCCTTATTCCTCTTATGTAAGAAGTTGTTAGCTTTACTAAGCCTGAACAGGTTTACCATGTAGGGTGAGCCTGTTCTTCTCAGAAATTCCCTTCCTGCTCCTCATAGGTTTTGTTCCTTCTTGCTACACCAAGGAACCTTGAGGTTGTCCTGTGATCATTTTGAGCAAAAACTGATCACAGGTTTCTTCCAGGAGCAGAGATCTGTGAAGGCTCATTTATGATGGAAAAAAAACAGGTTTAGCTACCTGTAACTGGAATTCTTCAGTCCTGTGAATATATGGTCTCCAGAGAGGTTTCCCCCTCTCTTCTCTCTCTGGCTCCACTTCAAAGTGCAGTCTGGGCCAGGGGCCAGCAGATTGATAAAGCATTAAATAGTATCCCATTAGCTGATTTTGGAGCCCTCTCCTGGTTTTTTTGGGACAGTGCAGCCATTAACAGCAGCACGTCTTTTGGCAGGGTGCTGAGCCATGCGGCATGATGTCAGACTTAATGCTTTTGGAGGAAGAATATTCAGAAAGTCAAGATATAAGAAACTTTTGTTGGCTTTCTGCAGTGTTTTGTGATTCAGTGCATCCCTAAGATGTTGCTTCTTGTTTGCCCCGTGTTCCTGTGTGGTCTTCTGTAATTGTAAGAAGGTAATACTGCTGCCTATTAAGCTCTTTATGTTTCTGTATGAGTGCAGTTAAATATTTTTGGTGCCGATTATATTGCAATTTAGAAAGGATTTTTGTGAGCCCAAAAAGCTTTCTACAAAAGTCTAAAATGTGAAAGTTCAGTTTAACCAGGTTAGCCAAGCAACAGCTTTCATCCATGACTGCTGTGTGGTGACTTTTTGAGAAGCCATGACCTCTGATTTTTAACAGGTCTGATTTTAACCTCATTTTGGTTTCTGTTGCCATGCTGCCCTATTTCATCATGCAGAGAAGTGGCTAAACACCAGCATTCCCATCTGTAATCAGTTCTGGGGACTTATTACCCTGGGTTTCCAAACACTGACCAGGATTTACTTGGACAGCAATTCTCACAGGAAAATATTTTTATAACCATCCATCCTTTTACAGATGGTTGAGCAGAAGCAAAGGGAGTTAAGGGAATCCAGCTTAGGTCAGTGCAAATCTGGAATTTAGATCCTCAGAAGTCCTGTTTAGCTGTCACAGCTGTCTCAGAAGCTGGCATTACAGAGATTCACATACACCTAGGGGTTTTCTGCTGGACATATGTCTTGGCAGGGCTGAGTAGCTGGTGTCTGTCTAGAAGGCATGCTCAGAGCATGTCTGTCTGTCAGGCCCATGCACATGTGGCCATGACCTTGGCCCTTTTTTCAAGAGAGACAAGCATGTAGCACCAGTGTGGACCTCAACCTCAGCTCCCTCCCAACCTCTCTAGGGAAACGTTGGGCTGAGGAGCCATGTCTGCTCGTGCTTGCTCATGCTCTGCCCAGTCAATACTGATTTCAGAGTGTTCATGCAAAGTGAAACAGCCCCAAAGGGATCACAGGGAGCATCCCAAGATGATGGATCATCCACTTGGGCATTCTCACTCCAGAAGGCAGCAGGCTTCACTGCCTTCATTGGAGCATGTGATTGAACCTCAATTACCTGCCCCCTGAAGGAGTTCTTTAACCACTTAGTTGTAGTATAGAAGAGGATAAGCACAGAATCAGAATATCCTGAGTTGGAAGGGACCCACAAGGATCATCGAAGTCCAACTCCTGGCCCTGCACGGGACAACCCCAACAATCTCCCCATGTGCCTAAGAATGTTGTCCAAATGCTCCTTAAACTCTGTCAGGCTTGGGGTCATGACCACTTCTCTGGGAAGCTTGTTCCAATACCCAGCCACCCTCTGGGTGCAAAATCTTCTACTAATATCCAACCTAAACCTTCCCTGACACAGCTTCATTCCCTTGGGTCCTCTCATTGTTCACCAGAGAGCAGAGATTGGTGCCAGCCCCTCTACTGCCCCTCCTGAGGAAGCTGCAGACCACAGTGAGGTCTCCCCTCAGTCCCTGCAGGCTGCACTGGATTGGGATTGTTTTTACAGGGTTATTATTAGAAACCCAAGCCACACTAATGACCCCAAACCTAGCGATGAAGTGACAACAGACTGCAATGTGTCAGGACAGCACCATCAGCTCAGAAGAGTGCTTTGAATGCTGCTCAAGTGCAAGAGGCCGTGCCACATCGCTCTCACCTAAGGGAGGAGATAAAAAGTGCATTAGCAGCCAGATAAGGAGTATCCCCATGTCCCTGTCACCACCCTGCTCACACTCAAGCGCAGCATCCCTTCCTCAGCTGGGCTCCCAACACAAAACTGTGGTGCCTGATTCAGGGCCCTGGGATGCTGAGGAGGAGGCAAGGCAGGAGCACTCCTCCAAAAGCATCACTGTTGCTTTTCTCCTGGACCATTCCCAGGCTCAAACCAGCCACACACTCATCTGAACATCATGGTCCCATTATTTTGTCCATGTTTTTCAAGGCAGGATGGGTCTTCGTCTCTATTTAAGCAATTTAAAGCTGCTGGTACCCAGTAATACTGTTCTGGATGCAGCTGAGGAAGAGAAAATGGACACTGGGACAAAATGTGGTATCCCCACTGTAATTTTCCTTCTTTTCTCTGTTATTCCCAGGGGTGGCTGGGCTGCTGTGACAGTAGAAACACTCAGGAATTTCAACCCTTCTGCTTTCTCTTTTACTTCCTCCGAATTACACGTCAGTCCTGTGCAAAGTACAAGAGCAAATGAGATAATGGGGAACAGAGGTCGGCAAGGACTCAACTCTGCTACAGATCTCCCAGCTCTGTGGCACGAGAGGACCGCATGCTGCTTGTGAAGGGGAAGGATGCTCCTCTCCTAGGAGCAGCTGTGCCCCAGAGCGCAGCTGTACCCTGGGGCAGGTGACCGCAAAGGGACAGCTGTGCTGCTGGGTTTGTGTTTAAAGCCTTTCCAGTTCTGGTATGTGAGTTGTGTCAGCATTGTGCGGGGACCATGGAGAGGGCCATTCCGCTGCCTCGTGCCTGTGGTCTCTAATTTAGTGTGTCAGGGCAGGTAACGCTGTCCCCCGACTGGTGCAGGTGTGAGCACAGGGGGACAAGCACAGAGACAAGGCCCTGGGGCACTGTCACTGAGAGGCCAGGTGGGCAAGGTGTCTGCCCAGGAGAGATGTTTTGAAAGAGCAAGCCCTGGTTGGTTTGAATTGAGTCTTCTTCCTGAAAGAAGACAAGGTGTAGGCACCCATGATAGAAGAGGGATCCGTGAAGGAAGGTGTCTCCATCCAACCCTCGGTGAGGTATCTCCTTCCCAGATGAGATGTTTGCATCCTTCTCTCCTCTAAAATTCCTTGGAGCTCCTATTCTGAAGCTGAATTTCTGTACTACACAGGAAGTCTCTGTTCCTACCTCACCACCTTCACTTTTGCTGTGGCCAACTCGCTCAGCAGGTCAAGCCCAACACTGTTACGCTCTGTGCTCATTAGGGCCACAGCCTGGATGTAACTGGAGCGTTTGAGCTCAGGTAAGTGCTGAGCCAATGCCAGTGCCACACTCAGAGCTGCTCTTTTCATATGTGGCTTATTCTTTCCACAAAGAAATATGCTCCTTGAAATAAATGACCGTGAGTAAATCTTTGTAGCAAATGGAACTGAACTGAGACAGAAGGTTTGACCTACTGCAGTAAAGTGAACAGAGTTTGACTTTATGAAAAGTTCGCAACAGAGATGTATTACTGATTTCACTGAAAATGAAAGTGCTTCAAATGAACTTTTTATTGTGGGGCATCATCTGTACTTTGGATGGTTCTGTATGTAACTGATGGAATCAGGCAGGAGCTTTGGGTTTGTAATTGGCAGAACTACAGCCTTCAAAGCCATTGTAGTTGTTTTTATCCTTTTTCCTTCCCCAGGCTCCTTCTGGAGTGTCCTGTGGTCTTGGAACTTAATATTGGAAGCCGGAAGGATTCAGGGTCAATTTTGAAGACCTCTTAGTTCTGAAGCTCCTTTTTCTTTCTAAGACATAGTCCCACCATTCACTTCCCCAGGATCTCTGCCCAGAACAGATCACATAAGAATGTGTTTTACTGTAGTTAGAACTGCTCGACATGAAAGCTTACTAAGGAATACTTACACTAAAAATCGCTCAGACAGTCCTCTTGTATTGCCATTTAGATCTATCATTCTGATTGATCACTATGTGGTTGGCTAATATTGAGTCTAATTTAACCCTATACGCTCACGCATCCATCTATTCTGTCTATTGTACCTGACATTCGACAAATTACTTACTCATGCAAATGATGACCTAAGGCAACCTTTTATGATATTCGTGTTTAATTATACAAATGCTTTTTGATAAATAAGATTATACATCCTTCCATATGTTTATGCAGTCCTTGATGAAAGCAAAATTTAATTTTCATGCAGATTTGTTGGAGAGTGTTTTTAATAAGTGCTGAGTTTTATGTAGTCTGCAGATCACTCTGGTTTTGGGTAGCTGACAAAATCAGTAGGCATAGTTCATAGAGACGTGGTTTTTAATCAGGTCTAATTCAAGCTGCTAAATTTTGAAATCTTGGAGCTGAAGCCATTGCCTTTGTGCTCATGCAATAAAGCAAATGTTGTTGTGAAAAATAAATGAAAGAGGCTGGCTTACCTATACACTTCAGTGGGCTTTATTTATATTACAAGTAACTGAAAATGTTGCCAAATAACTGATACATTAATAGTTTTAGGAGAAAGATGTTCCTGTAAAACTTGCTTGTTTTAAGGAGTAACTGGAGTTTGGCCTGTGTGATTCAGTCAAGGTGAATGTAACTTTTAAGTGTCAGCCAGGGCCAGTCTGAATTCACCAGGGCTGCCTGTGTACATGAAGGAAGTGTGTAGAAGGGAGAAACGTCCATGACTTGATATTTGTATTTTTGTTCAGATGTCTTTGAAAACATTATCCCTATTGATCACACCTCCTCCAGAGGTACTCTTTGCATGTTATGACACAGTCAGTGGTAGGAATTCAGAGTGTGGGGATCAGGTATGAAGGAGACACAGGAGCACACACTGCTTGAGACATGACTTCTGCTTCCTTTTCCTAAATGTGGTGGTGGAAAATATTCCACTCTTCTGTTAGAAAGTCACTGGGACAACACAGGTGCTGGCCATCCAGGGCCATTTTCCATGGACATCATTGCACTGCGTTTTTCTCAGTGTCAGTACATCTGTAGTAGCATCTCTGGCTAAACACAGAGATTTTGTAGGCCTGAGCCCTCTGCTAACAGTTTCCTTGTTTTTTGCCAAAGGTGTGGTCGGTAAATTCAGTGGGCCGGACATCGAGCGGCTGGTCCCGCTGCCGGACAGACCCTGCCCCTCCTGAGGGCCTGGGAGCTCCCCTCTTCAACACAGTGGCGTCCACTGTGGCTGTGGTGAACATCAGCCCCCCTCTTAAGCCTAATGGGGTGGTCAGTATCTACAGGCTGTTTTCTAATGATACCAGAGGGACTGATGTGGTGGTGAGTATTGTCAGCACTGTTTCTGTACTTCCATTTCAGCTTGTATTTTCTAGCTTTAGCAGTTTTGTTCTTACAAGCTGCTACTGTTGGTCACAGACTGCCTTCCTCTCCTGGCCTCCCACTGTTGACTGCTCTGCAATGCACTGTCCTGTCCATGAGCTTAAGCTGTCTACTGATTTCACATTACCCATTTATTCCTTCTAGTGCAGTTGGCTGTGTCCGTGCCTGATTCAGCCAGTTCGTCCCACTGGTGCCTGCATGGCCTTCCATCTCCCTTTCCTCACACCTGCCATGCTGCTGGCTCGACTCGGGCTCCTGGCATCAATAAGTACCAAGTGCTTTCCTTTACTTGCTTGACTCTTTCCTTCCTTTTTTGCTGCTGAACTCTGCTAAATCACATGCTGCCAAATGAGAGCAGATGTTGTCCCTCGTTGGTGTTTTCTACCTATTTTTATTTCTTTGGCTTAAAAAGCTATACCAACAAATGAGTACGGCAACAAGGTGAAGTGGCAGTCCCTGTGAGCAGTTTCAGAACAAGGGGAGTGGTTCCTGTGCCACAACCGCCAGGTCTCCCTTGCTCAGCATAGGAGAGTTTCATAACAGTCTCACCCAGCACCATGGCTGTTTGAATGCAGTGCAGCATCACGTTGGTCCTCGACTTAGAGGTACCTACCAGAGAGCACATTCTCCTGTCTGTAAGTAAATTGTCCCACCAGACACACTGATATCACATTGCCCAGTGCTGCCTCCTGTATCCACACTGAGGAAGCTTGTGAGATATGCATGAGTGTTTGCTAGCACGCTTATCATGGAGCTATGTTCCACATTAATTTATTTTTTGCTTCAATATCACTTATCACAGAGTCTCTCTTTAATGGTTTTCGGTTTCTCTGTTCCTCAGAATGACATTTGGAGTTGACATACAGTGATCATAGCTCAACTCAAGACGTCTGTGAGGCCACTGATGGCAGAGTCTTTTCCTTTCAAGAGTGCCCTTTAACTTCATAATGGGGGAAAAGTGCAGAGTCCCCATTACACAACAACTGCATTAATGTCAGATTAAAGAACATGGAGAATGTTCTGCCTGTCTTCTTCTGGAGCTGATTCACCTCCATAATTCTTACTTAGTACTTGTGATGCTTAAGGCCATGACAAATTCCCTCTCTAATTTTTATAGTTGTCAGAAGGGACTGCCACCCAGCAGACAATACATGGGCTAAAACCTTTCACCACATACTCCATTGGTGTGGAGGCCTGCACCTGCTTCAACTGTTGCAGCAAAGGACCCATGGCTCAGTTCACCACACAGCCGGCTCCACCCTCAGAGCAGCCTCCCCCACAGATCCGCACAGTGACCTCCAGGAACGCCTCTTTCCAGTGGAGTGCCCCTCAGTCACCCAATGGCATTGTAACCAGGTAGGAGCTGCCACTTGGCCAGTGGTGGTAGCAGAACAGTTTGAGCTGGAATTGCAGGGCTGAGAGCACTGGGCAATTGTGGCAGCCGTGCTCCTGCTTTGCCATGTCAGTGGTGGTATTCCCTGGGGCCTGAATACCATCTAGGAAGTGTTTACATGCAGAGATTGCTCTTCTCTTGAGCAGGATGTTGGGGAGAATGAAGGTGGAAAGGATGAGCTGTTGTGAGTGGAGGTGATTGTCTGATGGCTGTGCTTACACAGCCAAGAAGTTGTGAGTTCAACTGGCAGTGAAGAGGTAGCTGCATCCAGGAGTTACTTAGGCAAATCCTGATTTGCAAAAGTGAGCAGCAAGGTAACAGACCTCAACAGTTTCCTTGTAAGTGTGACTTAAGATCACAATTGCTCAGCTGTCTTACAGCTGGATCAAAATCTCCAAGAGAAAGACTGGGATCAGGTCCATTTTCTTCTCCAGTAGCCAGGTGGACAGCAAATAGCATGAAATGTATGATTGGTTGTTACATTATTAAGGCTCTTCATTCATCAAAATCTCAACTTTCTCTTCAGCTATGAGCTCCATGTGTATATGGCATGTCCTCTGAACCTGCAGCCAGCAGTGAAGGCTTGCAGCCCTGGCCCAACTGAGGTGAAGTACACAGGAAAAGGACAGAGTGCCAATGTGTCCAACCTGGAGCCTTACACAACTTACAACTTGCGAGTTGTGTCTTACAACTCTGTTGGCAGCAGCGCCTCTGAATGGATTGGTTTCACTACAGAAAAAGAGCGTGAGTATGAGAAATGGTTCAGCCATCAGCAATACCTGCTTCTGAGGCCTGGGGCTGCCTAGAGCTAAATGACTTCCCCATCTCTGTGGAAGATGATGTCCCCAGAAACCTGTTCTTCCATGCCCCTGGTCACCGTGTCTCTGTGGCACATTCATTGAAATTCTGCTCTGGGGCTTAACTGCTCATTCCTTCAAAAATATTTCTTTGCTCATCATCTGATGTCACCTCCTCTATCTTGGGAGCCTGGAAACCTTTTATCTTACTAAAAATGGGCAGCAAAGCTGCAGAACATAAAATGTTCAAGTATTACCAGAAGGGTGAGGTGTGATAATAAATACACTGCCATAAATAATGCCTTGGAAAAGTGGAGATCTTGAAAGAGAACTTGGTGATTCTTTTCAGAAACAATCTTACTGTCCTAATTCATGCCATACTTCTGCTAGGACTCATAAGAGCTTTCACTGGACGTCATCTGAATGATTGGATCCTTGTGGACACTGAATTAAGAATGCATTGCTATCTAACCACCACAGGCAGTGCTTTAAGGCCATGTGGTGATCTGCATGGAAATTAAACATGCAGGGCCTATGCCTACAGGCAGAATAGATTTTGCCATCAAAACGGAATTTGTAGTAGTCTAACATCAGCTTTTATTAAAAAGATCTATAGTGCTGTAGCCAGAGTCATTCCATAACAGATGAGATGGGCATTTCACCTCCATCTGTCAGGTCAGGGTAAAGAAGATGTTCACTTTTTATCATACAGTCTCATGTCAGGATTTCAGAATAACCTTTCTAAGGATCCCTTTTGCATCATTTGGTAGTTCTGCAAGTAATTACTAAAAATGTATCTGTTACATCCTTAGTTGAAAATTTCAGGTGGAACAGGCTAGATTTTCTTTCATGTCACCACTGAAAAAAAAAGTAAAAAAAAACAAACAAAAGAAAGGTCCTTATCTCAAAAGCTGTGTTTTATTAAATTGCAAACTAAAAGGCTGGAACATGATTCCAAACTTTTAAATGGAGAAAATTCATAAGGAACTGGTGAGACACACAGAACAAAAGGATTTGAAAGCGATTTTAAAACCGCCACTTACTAGGTTCACAACCCTCTTCTTTCAGTCGTGGTTTTCTTGCCTTGCTGACTTCTTCATACCCAGTCTCCAGAGTCCCTCTGACTATCTCCTTCCTCTTGCCTGGAAGGCTCTCTTTAGTGACAGTGGGCAATTAGCAGCAAAGTGAAGCTGGGTAAGCTGCTTTCTTATGAACAAACCATCATATAGAGGGCAGATGGCTTAATGGCAATACCACAAGAAAAGACCACCTCAAGCTTAAATGAAGGTTTTTATCAGCAACCTGTTGAGCCCAACTGATGAACTCTTCCTCCCTGAAGTGAGTTCTGGGTTTCTTTTCTGTCTATCTGCCACCTGGTTTTGCTTTTCTGAAACCTCTTGTTTTCACGTATGTGCATGTTTTAAAGATGATCTTGGCAGTTTCTTGGGGCTTGGAAGAGAACCCCCTGCTTAGCATTTGGCTTCCCACAGCACAGCCTGCTGCAGTCAAGCTTGCACACCCTCCTGTGTCTTCCTGTCCCCCACCTTAAGCTGGAATTAAATTTAAGCAGTTTTAGTGTCTGTCCTGCATACGTGAAGGGAGGGAGTTCTAGATCTTTATTCTCAAGATATGAGATATTTCTGCTTTCTCAGTGCAGAGACTGGCACACTATAGTGGCTTTGTCTTTTCTCCTTGTATCTTCCCTAATCATACAGATGTGTCTGAGCGAGAGAGGCGGTGCATGTGACACAGAGCTTGTATCATGGAGAGCCTCCTTATTTTCGCTGTATAACTCAGTCACTGAATCACTTCTAGCTTATGGGCTAGAAATGAACTTTTTTCCTTCTTTTGCAGCACCTCGGTACATGGCTCCATTCTCCGTTTTCAGCAATTTATCCACCATCCACATAGACTGGAGTCGCACTTTCGTGCTGAACGGCCGCCTGAAGGAGTACGTGGTGACTGAGAGCGGGCAGCGCATCTACAGTGGCTTCGACACCGAGCTCTATTTACCAAGGACATCTGACAAAAGTCAGTTTCAGTTTACTACATCTTCCTCTCTGTGAAAGTCTGTTGAGCTAAATTAATATTATTGTGTGCTAAAATTTGAGAAAAACTCTCCACTGAGTCCCAAGCATAGAAGTCTTCTATAGGCACTCTGATGTGCATCTATGCAGATGCTTGGAAAAAAAAAAAAATCCAGGGAGCTAAACTTCCTCTTAAACATTACACCTGACTGGGTGAGACTGCTCTGGCTCACTGCTGAGGGTTTAGCTTTCTCAAATCCTGGAGCTCTGTTGCAATTCCACCCTTCAGGGCTACAGTCTGGGAAATACATAGAAATCTTCAGCTCCAGAAAAGATGAGAGTTTGAATTTTCATTTGAATCAAATTAAGTCAGTAGCTCTTGGAACCAGCCATGTTTTGAAATGCAGTTTCTCCTAGAAATTTGCAATCTTTAAAATACAAGGAAACTGTCAATGTGTGTGTGTGAAGAATAAAAAGAAAAAAAAACAAAACAAAACCACAAAACCCCCCATTCTCTGTTTTTAAGACACTGGGGGGGGGGTTGTATGTCAAAGGATTTTGTAATTTATTTTTTACCTTCCTGATTACTGCAGTTTTTTCTAACTCAAATGTTCTTAACATGTTTATGTCACCCATGAATGAAGCATTTAGGATTTAGGGCAAAACAATGAACAAATTGAAAATTGCCAGTTACATTGGAAGAGAGAGGAATGAGTGATGAAAGAGTAACATAATTTGTAGCAACATCATTATGATGATTACCCATGATCTGCCATATTTCATAGTTTAGAATTTCAGTACCCCTGTATAAAGGACTGTGTGGCTCTGGTCTGGGTCTCAGGTGCATTATAGTGGGTTATGTACTATGCTTGCCTTATTTCTTCTTGTCCAGCTCTGCTGGTGGATCATGGTGCAAAAGCAGCACCTACAGAATTTTTATTTCTGCTGCTGACAGTATTTTCTAATCTTTTTTGCTCAGCCTTTTTGTTTCAAGTGACCTGCATCACCGATGAAGGGAGTGCCATGACACCAGTCATCAAGTACAACGCTGGAGATGGAGTTGGTAAATATGTGAAGAAATTACTTAGCAATTTAGCTAGGTAATTAGCACCAGTTCATTTTATGTTTTTTGTGCTAGAAATTTTCTAATAGTGCATGACAAGCAGGATGGCATCTCATTGTAAGATCAGAGCATTGCTCAGTGCCTTATTGTATGAGGTATGTAGGTAATATGTTTTTTGCCATGGATGGATTTGTGTTCCTTTTCATCATAGAATTGTTGAGTCCTTTAGGTTGGAAAGGACCTTAAGATCATTAAGTCCAACTGTAATCTTAGAATCGTAGAATGCTTTGGGTTGGAAGGGACCTTAAAGTCCATTTAGTTCCAACTCCCTTGCCATGGGAGACAAGTTCCACTAGGACCATGTTGCCCAAAGCCCCATTCAAGCTGGCTTCAAACACTTCCAGGGGTGGGACAATTGTCATGATTAGCTTTAGATCCTCTCTCCATACATGTAGTATTTTTTTCTTTTATTTTTACGTAAATATATTCCTCAAAAATGTTGTGCTTTTTCCTGCTAAATAGAATCCACTCTCTTCCAGATTTTACTTACAAATTCAGATTATCTTGAATTTCAATCCTGTCCTCCAAAGTTCTCCCTCAGTTTGATAGTGCATCCCACCCACCCCAGCAAGGGGCATGCATCTGCTCCTCTCCTATGACAAACCAGCAGTTTCACCTGGGATTCGTTCCACTAGCCAGTTTATGAGAATGTCATACAAGATATTTTCAGGACTCAGTTTATAACAACTGCCATTTCCCTTCTGTTCATGAGGCTTTTGCCTGTTTTGTGGAAGCAAGGGAGTTTGGTGTGGTGACATCTCAGTCATTTCTTGTCTGTTAAGTAGCAGATGCCTAACAGTGAAGAGTTCCAGTAAAAGTTTTTTAACCCCTTAGTTTTCTATGAAGCAAAGCTAAGTTTGAACCATTTCTAAATGATATACTGGGTTTAAGTTCTTTTTTGAGTTGCATCTTGTTCAGCTTCTTAAAATAGATCTGTCTTTTCTTTGCAATTACTGTTTACTCTGCATTTCCCTTATAACGCTTTTCATGCTCTCACTCCATCCACCTGCAGAATTTCAGGCAAGGCTGCTGTAAAGTCATTGTAAGATGTTCCCAGTTGCTCTACATCCATCACCTTCCACACTCTTCCCCTTTGTTCTTTTGATTGCTGCTTGTACCCACAGTCTCCTGCAAGCTCTATTAGCACCATAGGCAACTTGTTGAGGAGGCTTGCAAATGAAGGTGATGGAAATTCCTTAGCTAAGAGTCTGGAAATGAATGTAGAATTGCAGATAACCTGGAAATCCTGTCAATGAGATTTCTTATGCTTGTGTTGTGTATGAGCAAAGCCAACCAAGTTGACTGTTTTTTTTCTAAAAGGTGGAGGGAAGGAGTAAAATGTTTCATGTTGTTTGCTTTTGTATTAATGTATTGCTTATTTTGGTTAAGCCTTCCTCCCTCTGTTTTGTTAATTGCACAGGCCTGCCACTGGAGGAAATGTCCTCTGTACTGCTCTGAAATTACCATAGTCATTTCCACTCTTCAAGGTTACTCGGAGAACCCTTTTTTTCTCACATTCCACCTCCACCACCTCCTTTCAGAAGAGCTGCTGATACAGTGGTGATTTCCAGCCTAAGCAGCCATGCCAGAACTTTAGGCAGGGTCTCTTGAGGGTAGTAAGATTTTTATTATAGCCTACTAGCATATTGAACCATTATGCCACCTTGAACATAAGTGCAAATAAGCACATGACGACAAAATTACTTAAATTTCTGCCTAATTTATTAGCGGAGAAAGGGATAGCATATTGTTAAATGCTTTCTGAAATAACATTCCCTTTCTCCCCTAATCCCTCTTTTTACAGGTCTGATCTTGACAACACCTGGAGAGAAGGACAAAGCAGAGTCTAAACGTGCAAAATTCTACAACGAGTTGTGGTTTGCAGTGCTGATGGTAGTTCTAGGTTTGATCCTCTTGGCTATTCTTCTCTCCTTAATTCTTCAAAGGAAGGTAAAAAAGCAACCTTATGCACGAGACAGGCCTCCTTTAGTTCCACTCCAGAAAAGAACATCACCAATGAGTGTGTATTCATCAGGTGAAACCCACCCGGTACGTTTGGCAAAATACAATGTTGTGTATTCATAATGTTATATTTCTATCTGCCCCCAAAAAACACACACAAGAGTTTTTATTCCTCCTTCTGCTATTTTATTGCTCATTTGGTTACCAAATGGAAGCTGTCCAGTGTAGGAAAAGGACGGACTGGTCCTTTGTGGGCACTGAGAGCCAGGCTACAGGTGCTTAGTCCAAACAGAGCCCTATGGCACCTGGTTTTCAGGTCCTGAAATGCTTCTGATGCCAAAGACAAACTTTGAATCTGGAATCAGGAAAATGCAAAACCACCACTCTCACCTCATGTTGGCTAACATCTGCAATACAGTTGAAATGTCCTTGGTGAGGTGTGAGAAGGTAGGTGATAAAATGTGCTTTTCAGAGGAACTTTTCATGTGTTCCCAGCTGCCTGCTGTGGATGGCTAACCAGGATCAATCTGACAGTCTTTGGCTGGTACCCATGAGATATCCCTGCAAAAAGCAAGACTTAGGGAGAGGCTCTGTTTCTTTCTAGTATCCAACCACCACCTAGCTGGACTGCTCTAGGACAAGCTGCATGCTGGGAAGGTTTGAAGTAGAGAGAGAGCAATCAGGGAAAAAGCTAAGGACCTTCACAAAATGCATGTGTGCATCTGTGCACATATACCTGTGGTGGTACAATCAGAGATGTGGGAGGAGGACTGCTGGGGAGTGAAAAAGAGGAAGGCTTTCTGTAATTTTTGTCATGAAAAGTTATAATTCTGAAAAAGAATGCATAAAAAACATGTTCCATCATATAGCAGAGTAGTAGTGCTATCCTACCCCTTGAGGAAAAGCAAAACAAAAGGAATATGGCAATTGTTATGAGACTGAGAATAGAAACAGTCGTGCCTTCCATTTCCATGCTTCTTCCCAGGCACAGGCCGTGAGATGATTCTTCTTGTCACTTCTCAGCTTCTTTTTCCTGTGAGTGCCATCAAGCAGGATAGTGACTCCTGCATCCTTCACGCATTCTGTTCCTTCTTGTCTCGGTGCCAAGATGCTGCATCTGTGCCTCAACCAAGGAGCTCTTGGAAACAATGGGATTTCCAGTGTGCCCCTTCTCCTGGCAAAGGCTAAGAGCATAAGAAACTTCTTTTTTTTGTCTCATGGTTTTGATTCCTTATCCTCTACAGTCTGTCACGTTGTGTTGTTCCTCATGACTTTAAAATGTCCTTGCTGTTGGCATGCCTGCCCAATTCCCTTCCGTGTTCCTGCCCTTTCTTTTATTTTCTTTTTTGCTTTTCCCTTTTCTTTTTCCAGAAGCTCATGGACTTAATAGGAAGGGCGATTCTACAGTGCATCAGCTGAAGGACTTAATGTGAGAAGTTAGGACAGAGCTACTATGGAGTGGCAAAATCGCTTGTGTTTTACAGTTGTTAGTGAGGTCATGTGGCAAGGAATGCTGGCTGCCCACGCAGTACTTGATGACCACTTAAAAGTTAAAAAGTGCCTGGTCTTTGCCAGTTCCCCTACTCCCCCACATCCTGCTACAATGCTCTCCTTCACAGAACTGCAGCTAATTCACACCCTCTGTAAGGTACACCTGCACTGCACCTTGCCCTGCCCTAATGCTTTTCCTCCCTCTCTTTAATCTCAGTTTGAGACTATTGCTGACACAACTAATTCATCAAGCAGTGTCACTCTCAAAAGATACACAATGCACTTTGAGGTAGAGTCATTAGCTTGCAGAGTTGCAAGATGTGTGATGTGTCAGATGATTCAACAAGCATGCAACAACAGGCATCTGACACTGCATGTTTCTCCTGATGGTTGAATGTTTTTTCCCATAGTCACGATAACTGAAAAAGTTTGCTAACATCCCCTTGATGTGCAAGTTTGGCCTATCATTCTGGTAGTCAAAAACCTTTGGACCTCTGCTTGTTGGCTACTTTAAAAAAAACCAAAATATAAAGGAAAAAAAAATCAGGGAAAGTCCCGGATTACAGTGGTAGTTTGTGGTTTGGGATTTTTTTTTTTTTTGGGGTTTTGTTGTTGTTATTTTGGTTTGGGTTTTGTTGGGTTTTTTTGTTGTTGTTGGTTTTGGTTGGTTGGTTGGGGTTTTTTTTTTATTTTTTTGGGGTGTTGTTTTGTTTGGTTGGGTTTGGGGTTTTTTTGGGAGTCTGTTTGTGGGTTTTTTTTCTTTTTCATTATATGATTGTCCACAAGGGGGAAAGGTCCATTTTTTTTTCTTCTGTTTAAAACTGTGCATGATTTCTGAAGCATGATTTTCTCTGTTCTCTTCCACTTTTGCTTTGGTTTTGTTCAGATAAAGTATTTAAGACCATGCCTTTAATTTTTTCATTTATTTCCTTGTAGGGACTAGCAGATACAAAAATTCCGGGAGCTGGTTCTCCCACGAGCAGCCGCAGTGTCCATATCACACCTGGGGGGAGGAGACTAAGTCAGAGCCAGCTAAGTCGCACGTATTCCCAAGCCTCTCTCCATCGCAGTGTCAGCCAGCTGCTCGACCTCTATGACAAAAAGACTTTTGAAGAATCACCTTGGGATGCCATTCTTCGCAATCACCGCACTGCTGCTCGTGGCTTGGTAAGGACCTCCTGCTCTTCTGTGACACTGTTGTGCATCACCTGCCAGATCTGTATGTTCTCTTAGAATCATGAAAAGGTCTAAATATGAAAAGTTGCTGGAGGCACAGCCAAAAGGCCTAGGCAGTCATGGTCATAGGTTAGATCCTCAAAATACTTCAAGTCTACTGCTCTTTTCTGGAGCCACACACTGCTCTTATAGGATTCAAGGGATTCACACACATCTCTAAAGTTTCCATTGAACTATGAACTCCACGGTCTACCAAGGGTATCTTAAAGAATTTCCTTCTATTTGGTAAACTCACAGGCTTTTCTTTCTCTGCATTTCAGCAAATGTACATGTGTGAGGTGGGATGTCTTGGCATCCTTCACAATGTTAGTGCCAGAGGTAGGAGCTTGTGTCCTAGGGACTCCTGTCAGCTGGGACTCAGCTGCTGATGAGACCTGCTCTTTGTACTCTGCTCAGTGACAACACTGAGATCATGGGAATGCTCAGGTCTTCTGGCATGTGTGACAAATGACTTCAAACTCTGCCCAATGGGACTACAATGAGGTTAGGGGTGCAGGCAGATTACCTCTCTTTTAATTAAAAGAGGACAGGACTAGCCAGCATCAGCAACAGGCACCTGAACACACAGATACAAAAAATAATGATTCTCAAGTCAAGGAGAGTGACAACCTCCTTTCCTCTTTGTCACCAGGAAACAGGCTTTTAACTTCCACTCTTCTCTGCCCCCAGCCTGATTTCTACTCTTCCCTGACTATAGATGTGGGAAGGTTCAGGAGTCAGCAAGACGTTTGCTCCCTGAAAAAGCTGAGTAATAAGGTTCCTAAAAAGGAGCGAGAATGGGTTTGAAGATCCTGTGAAGTAGTAACAAAGTTAGATGGAGTGTGCAGTTAGTGAGTGGATCTTGTCCAAAATGCAAAGTGAACTGGAGAAGGATTGGCACATAAATCTAAGCAGCTTCCTTGGGCTTTCACCTTCAGTACACCGAAGGGCTGGAACATACAGGCATACCCCATTACAGGGGTGTTGGTACCATCACTGCCATGACAGCAGAATGAAGGCTTAAGAAAGAAGTCCGTGATAACTTAACCTGTACCCACAGACGGTTTGCCTCAAGCTAACTTTGAGCCTGAACTCTGCAGCTCACATACTTTCCAATTTAGTGGTATGATGACTCAGCCTTGCCCTTTTCTGAGAGCTATCACATCCTTGTGATTTAATTCCTTGGGGACTAACAACTCACCCAGTGTACCTCTGTATGATCTCATCAGCCGAAAGAACAGCTTCCTGCTGCAGAGAGGAAGCTCTTGCTCTATCCACTTATCCTGGGCTGACACCATGATTTGGCTTAGCTTGCAACCCCCCTATGTGCATGTTAGAAGTATTTAAAAGTACTGCAGTGAGTTTCAAAAGTGGCAGGAGCAGAAAAAAAAAAAAAATTCTCTCCCTTGTGGTGGCAAACAACCCTGACAGCATGAGCTCATCTGCTTTATCAAATGAGCAGCTATACATACAGAGCTGGGTTCTTCTGTTTACCCTCTGTATGTTGCTTTACACTGCCCTGAACCCAAGTCTCAGCTCCTGTGTGGCTCAGGTATTCTCTTGCAAACAAACCTCCTTTTCACACAGTTCTTCTCTCTATTTCATTCAGTAGCTTACAAATAACAGCAAGTTTTGTATACCCATTTGTCCAGCTTGCAAACCAATATACTAAATGGCTGTAGTGGCCCAGGACACCTATCTGCAAAAACACTGCTGGTGTTCTCTTTATGCTGTGGATATAGTTTATTTCTCTCCTGCCTTCAACTCTTTCCCTGGCTCAATGCATTAGCAGGAGTGCAACTGGAAGAACCTCAGACCCTCCCTTGGAAGCCTGAAAAACAAAAAACCTTACTTAAATTGTGTGGCATGGTTGTTACCCAAAACCAAAATGTAAACATGTAGTTTTGTTTTTCCGTGTCTCTCAAGTTCCTCAGTACACAATAACAAGCACTATTTTATTTACCATTTGTCGGATATATAGAGTAATTGATTGTATTTTTCTTAACTTACTGCTTACTATGAAAATCTAATTGGTTTGGATTCAGGTGCTTGAATGCCTTAGGTTCTTACCTCATACTGGAAGGAAAGGGGACAGATTAGAAAAGCACTTAATTATCTATTTCAGAACCATTTTTAGGGGGTAGGAGGAAAGAGAAATGAAGGAATGACCTTCAGCCTGGTACAGCTTTGGTTGACATGGTTCTTTTCTCCCTTCCTAACAGTATGTAGATGAAGATCTTGCCAGTGTCATCAAAGGCTTCAGCACTGTCACCAAGGAGCACACCACATTCACTGACACCCACCTCTGAAGAACAAAACCACCTTTTCTAGAAAATGGAAAGTGGGTAACTTGCCAAAAGCAGCCTGCATGGCCTTTGGGGGCATAGACAAGGCTGCTGTTTCCCCACCCCATGCCCAGGAGTTAAAACTGTTTTTTTGGGAGGGGAGGCGGGAGGGTAAGTTGGCCTTTTTTTTTGCCATCTCTTTCACTATATAGTAAAAACTGTGTGTTAGCACTGACACCTCATAAGGTAAGAAAACAGTTTGAAAATCCCTAAGTCATACATTAGTAAAAGACTGTGAATGTAGAGGCTCTCATCTTTGTCTCTCACCCAGCTTTCACAGTTGAGGAGGGTTGTAGGGGTGGGGCAGGGAGGGACGGGGGCAGCATGTTTGGTAATGAAAAGTGTTTTATGTGTCCAAAAACCAGCATGTGGCTAAAAAGGGCCTGCATGGCAGGATAACCATGTTTTCTCCTGGCCTGACAAAGCTCCATCACAAAATTTTGTTCATGCACAGATGAATAAACAGCAATTAATGAATTCTTATGAAGTTGCTTCAACCTTTGTGTTCTCTCACTCCCTCTTCCCCGCCCTCTCAGCTCAAGTTAAAAAAAAAAACAAAACAAGCCACTAATTAATGCTTAACTTCAAGCATGCTTCTTCAGAGGTAGAAAACCTCTTAAGACACTCCCTGTTGAGCACCTGCTGTCACCCCCTCCCCTTCTGCTCATGTATTACTAATCTACAGGCAATAAAACTTGATCACCATCCACAGTAAACTAGGAGCAAACAACAAGCAGCCAGTGCAACACAGGTAGGAGATATCATGTCAAGGCACTTGTAATTGAGAATTATTACACCATGACAGTAAACCTACTCCCATATTCATCTCTGTCCTTTTTCCAGAGGAAGTGACAAGGAAGCCCTCAAGAGACTGCCAGTTCTGTGTATTCTGTCAAGCATATTTTTATGCATTCTCTCAGTCACAAACAGCAAAACCCATCATCTGATACCGCACATTTTCAGAAAGCACAAGCAACACTCCTCTGGCAATTTATTTGGACTAAGAGGCAAAATAATATGCTATTTTGAATAGCCTCCTCCTTAACCTGCACAAAACATTTCAGATATCAGACAGCAGCATACAGAGCAATGATCCCATTCAGAAAACAAAACTACAGAGGCAGCCCTGTGAATTAGGCAAAATCTATCCAAGGCAGCAGCAGCTCTGCAGAGCAATGCGTGGCTGCATCTAAAAGGCATCCTCCACTCAGCAACCAAGTTTTCCTTTAGCACCCTCCCTTCCCAAAACAAAAATAATCACAACATTTCACATGCCTGACCACATTTACGCAAGAATGCACAACATTATTTTGGACCAAGTACCGTACTACATTTTGGAGCATTACATAAAGCCACACATTGATCTGGACAACCCTTCAAAGGTTTGGCAGCAGCCAGGTACTTTCTCATAACCTTACAATTTTTATTCTGGTGTCAGAACAAAATGCCATTCAAGAAACAACCCACCACACATAACATTATGCCTGCTACTAGCCAGAGGGCATCTGCACCTCATTTTTGCCACCAGTCCCATTTTCACAAGCCGTAGTCTTGGCAGGATGAGTCGTTCTTCCGGTGACGTGGAGAAGCAGCTGTCTTTGTAGGTGATGGAGAAGCTGCACCAGGTAATTCAGGACCACCTTCAGCAAGGACTGGTGCAGAGGCCAGGAGAGGCACTTTCTTCCTTCCCAGGAAACCAGCTCCTTCAAATCCCATTTTCTTTTTGCTTTCTGCTTTGGCTTCAGTCTCCTCTTCTGGTCCTCTTCTTTTGAGATCCAGAGAACTCTCTGGCAGACGATGAACCTCTGTATTGCAACACCCACCTGCATCTGTCATGCCTGTGCCTCGCACTTCAAGTGCTGTTGACAGGACTGCCTTCCTCTCTGCTGCACTGCCCTCAGCTGTTGCCTTCCTGGCCTCTGTCTGGCTTGAATTCCCATTTGCAGCAAGTGGCTTTTCTGTTGGGCTTTTGCTGGATAAGTTAAAAGCCTGGAAGTCCCGGTAGCTGTGAAAGCTCTCTGTCCGCCTTGCTCTTGCCAGGAGGGGGCTTTCTCTGTACGGCCTCACAGAACCATATGTGGCAGTTTCGTGGATTGTTTCATGGTGCTGCAATTGGAGGCTTCAAAAATATAAACAATCAAGGACAAGAAGAGCAGATGTTAGGCTGAGAATAGCAGCCAGTTCTTCTGCACACCCTTGCTCCCACCCACCACTGCCTAGCACTACAGTAGCAATACACTTATCACAGCCCCCGCACAAGCACTTCCAGATTACTTCAGATTCTCACAGGATACTTCAATCTGCACACATACAAACCAACAGAAATCAAGGAGTATTTGTGTGTAGTTCAAGCCACTTAGGGCATGAATTCAGGGGCTCAGCTACTACATTCAAGTCACCAAACCCCTCTTTGCCTATCTGAAAAGTAAAACCTTTGGTGTCTGCAGCTGGTGCCACCCTTAGTGACTTACCTGGAATTAGATTCCCTAAGCCGGTTTGGCTGAACAACTGAGGTTGCAGGACTGATGTTGGGTGTGGCACAGCGAGAGGTACTCAAGTCACACTGGTCAAGCAACTTGAGCAGTTCTTCCTCCGTGGGGCCGCCAACATCTGAAAGAGGTAGCTCTTAGAGGCCAAGTCCATTTACTCCAGTGGGAGTACATGGGAGGACATGAAAAAGAACCACACCATGGTCCTGGCATAACACAGCTTACCTTTGTCTTCACTCTTATTAACCATGTCCATAGCTGTGGTCAGGTCCCACATCTGAATGCTGCCATTTGAATGCCCAGTGAAGAGGTAGCGGCGGGGCCTGGAGCCCATTCTGCTGGATCCTTCACATTCTCGCACAGTAAATGATGAGATGGTAGTGCAGTCAACTGCCTGGATCTCACATATCCTGCAGGAAGAGAAATGCCGAGTTACCGTAACAACTGCACCTGGAAGTCTGGCCAGCAAAGTCAGCAATGGTTCAGCTTTCTGAGAAGGCAGCTAACCTGCCTTCAGAAGAAGACCTTTCTTCCTGATGAAATTCCTTCCTCTGCGTGACTGGCACACTGCTCACTGCAGACAGTCCCTTCCCACCCCCAGTCCATCTGCAGTCCTACAGCTTGTTTATTAGGCAACCCCCACATGTTCTATGTCCATTTTCAGTTTGCAATGATTAGAAACCTAAGGCTCTCATAAGAATGACAGGAACCAGCCCTTTCATATGCTAGAACTTCATATGCAGACTCTAGGAAGCTAACCTGCAGAAACAGCACATTTAACCAGATAAAAGATACACAAAAAATCCAAGGAAGATAAATCCAGTGTTATCTTTACAGATAACTTTTGTCTCATCACAACCGAAATCTCATCATGGCAGATCTGCATCGCTTTCTTCCCTTTATTTTATAAGTTTATGGGCAGTGAGGAAGAAAAAAGAACTCCCAAAACTAAGCTGCTTGTGCTCCAGATAATTTGTTTTACTGACCCCTTGTACTGAACTTTTTACCCAAGCAGTGCCAAAATAAGTCATAATCTTGAGGCATTAATGTTTTCACCCAGATTCAAAGTTATTAGGCAAGAGATCCAAAAAGGAGGTAGCATAGAACTGAGATGCACTAACTTTCCTGATGTCTTGCCACCTTCCTAGTCTAAGAGGAAGAAAAGCAGCTGTGGTTATTTTTCACTATGTTGGCAGCAATGTAGTAAAATATTATGAAGCCAAGCCTAAGAAAGTAATTGTATAGCTGATCTAGAAGACAGTATCTCTACCTATTTAAAGGTCCTGATATCTTCAAAGCCCAGTGAAAAGGAAGAAGGGTGCTTCCCTGTCTACCTTTGTGAGCAGCATAATCCCTGCCAACAGCAACTTCAGCATTAGTTTTGAAATTTAATGTTAGCATGGTACCATGGTTGAGAGTCACGTATTCTGTAGAGGCACAGAACTGTTTGCTTTGTGAGCTCATCAGGGTGAGCCATCATGAAGTGAGTCTCTGATATCCCTATTATATATCTCTATTTTTCTATAAGCCATTTGGTTTTGAGGTTATAATAGATAATTGAGTACAGTTCTGTTACTAATACACAAATTAGAATTCAGCCAGAGCTCTCAAGCACATTAGAAGCTTGCTATGTGCAGCTGCATGCACTTAGCATGGAGTAGGGAGACCCCACCACCTCAACAGTCCTGCTCCTTTCCCACTTAAAACCCTCAGCACTGACATACCTTTTCCCAGTTGAAGAGAGCCTTACAAATAGCTTATTAGTGATAGGAACAACTTTTTGGATAAACACCTGTTGATCATCACGTTCACCAAAGGGTCCTAGAGGAAAGAAAGAAAGATCACTTGTTTGTTTGTTTCAATTCCCTCACCCTCTTCCCCATACGGTCGTGAAGACCCAGACTCATTAGTATGACCACTGCAATTTTAAAGCATCAGGGCCATGGTAGGAAACCAAAGATGACCAATAGCTAGGAAAAGCCATCCAATGGTTAGCAGTCTCTACAAATCCAAATCTTTCTCTGTTGTTCTAAGGGACATGCATTCTTAAATTTGCTGTGTGTTCCTGAAGAAATTACTATGTCAGTGAAAACCCTACATTAAGTCTCCATAGTAACAGTAAGCACTTTGTTATTTTGCAGCTCCTAGGTGTCTAAAGGCTTAATCAGATTTATTGCCGTAGAACCCCACCCTGTGTTCACAAGGCATCCTATTCATCAAAGGTCCATTTGCAAGGCTCAGACCACGAAGGAATCTAGACTACCTGTCTACCCATATTTACCAACAGCATTCTTTCAGTACCTTGCTCTAGCAACGTGCTAGCACCATTTGCCTCTGCAGTTGCAAGGCTTCAGTAAACTTTGTCACAACTTCAAAGTCATCTAGGAATTTTTCTATGCATTGTTTAACCCTGATTGAACAGTGAACTGCAATTTGCAGTAGGCCTAGTCCTTGCTATGCTCTATCTGCTTTAATACAGTCTACTGTGCTTTCTCTCATTCTCTAGTTAAAATAAAATTGAAATGCTACATCAATTTGCTCAAGGAAGAGGTATAGTATGTGTGTTCCAAAGCTTTCCTGTCCTGTTTTCTCTCATTCAGAGTATGTCCTTTAAGTGTACTCACTCTCTACACCCTAGTAATATTTCCTGGTGGATCTTACAGATCCCTGCCTTTTTTTCAAGAGAACAGCAGTGTGTAAGAGATCATCAGGTGACTTGCACGTTATAGGGTTGAAGATAAGTTAAACCTTTATGAGACTAGTGAATGTACAGGCAAGCATAGCACAATCAAAAGACATCCTACCAATGTCATTTCCAGAACAGTAGCTGCCATGACTCTCTGCTTCCTCCAGGGATAAGATTTTGAATGATGCAAGAGGTGTTGAGCCTGGCTGAGTTGAAATCATGCCCCGGAACCGAGTCACAGTCCATGTCCGTACATGGTTGTTATCAGCACAAACTAGAAAGGAGAAGATGCACATTTACAAGGGATGACAAAATTTTTTATATAGATTTCTCTATTGATATCTACATGACAGTTTTTCAAGATTGACTAAATTTTGCTTGATTACTCAGTGTGAAGTGACAAAGCATCTCCAGACAATTATCTAACAGTCTACAAATCACTGCTGATGTTCTGTTTTCTATTGGTTTTGTCTTTTCCCTCAGAAATTCAAGAAATGAACTGAAACAGGTGAAAATACAATACTAAGGTCTGACTGAGTCAGCACCCTTCAGTCCTCTGTGTGCAGACACTAGGACAAGACACGTCATGAGAGCAGCCTGGCAGCAGAACCCTTCTCACAAAATAGTCCTTTTCCATATCATTCATCAGTTACTCACTTTTGTACATACAGATGTGCCCCTTCCCAACACAGAGTTTAGCAGCAAGTTGCAGGGGAATGGATGACCTCTGGGCTGTTTATTTGCAGTATAATTGCATACCATGTTTCCTGTTCCTTTTTTTTAAAGAATAGATAACAGCAGAAAATAAATCTTTTCTCTGCCATGCCCTGGCGGCTGGATTCTGGGTGAAAGAGATTCTTAGAGAGGAAGGAGTGACTGTATCTTACAGAAAGTAAGACCCTCTCCTGAGCATAAGATAGCACAAACAGGATAGCAGAAAAAAA
>JAYRBT010000114.1:20711157-20742651 GCA_036023395.1 Myiotriccus ornatus
AAGGAGTGACTGTATCTTACAGAAAGTAAGACCCTCTCCTGAGCATAAGATAGCACAAACAGGATAGCAGAAAAAAAACACTAGTAGACTGCTGAGGAAAGAAACACAGACAGCCCTTTGAAGTCACAGGACAGCTTTTTCTAGGGCCCAGGAGGAGATGACGCACATTTTGCAGCAGCCCGGGAAGCTGCTGAAAGACTGTTAAAAAAAGACAAGTCCTAAAGGACCTGCCCACAAAAATAAGACTTGACAGGGATGCATTTGTTTACAAACCCTTTTATTCCCATGAATGGCAACCTTGGAATAAGACAGAAGTGAAACAGTGAGTTGTTCCAGTATCTGGTCAAATAAAACCTAGGCCTTTGAACTGAAAAGGGCTTTGAAGAATGCTTACTTTAAGAAAGAAGATCCAAGCCATTCTAGCCCTTTCCCTGCCCCCAAATCTGTTCAACTCATTTCTATTACATGTAGGAACAACGCAAGTTAGAGACCAATGCATACAAATAACTTCATTGCTCAGGTGGAGGGGAGAACTGCCACCACAAATCTGTGTGCAGATTACCTGAGACAAGGTGTTTCTCTGAGAGCATGATCTTCGTAACAGGACTTCGATGAACTGTGAAGGTCTGAAAGAGCTGAGGTCCAGACCCAACTGTTTCAGGGTGCTGTACAATCACCCTCACTGCTCCAGAGCTGGTGCCATATGCAATCTCAATCCAATTGCCACTTACACCTAAAGCAAAAACACAGTTGTTTCCCCAGGAATGGAAGCTTGTCTTACTGGAAGCCAGGGAAAAGAGGCAGTAAAAAACAGTGTTTCCAAGCTTCCAAAGTAAGAGAGGTAAGTTTTTTAAACACTGTTTACTTATTATTTTCCCATGAACAGGGACGTTATTTTGCCACTAGAATAATCAAAGGTTTGTTCAATTTCATACTACACTCTTAAACAGTGTCTTAATACCCTTCTTTCCCATTCTCTCCTCCCTCCTGGAAGTGAAAGAATAAATTAATGAAGTTATATGATAGATATTTTGGCACTCCTCGCAGCGATATGGTCAAGATGTGCCACATAATATATATTTTTCTGCCTTAGTGGAAAGCAAATGGGAAAGCAAAACAAGAAGAAACCAGAAGGACTATAGTTAATAACATCACTCTGGTATCAATATAGTTATGAGTAGCCAACTTCTCCCAGTTTGGGTTTTTTGAGTTTTACTTTGCCTTGGGCTTTTGTTGTTATTGCTCTTGGTTTGTTTTTTTTTTTTTTATTTAAAAAACAGCAGCATCATGATTACAAAAAGCTATTGTAGACACAGTAGCTAAGCATCGTCCAGCTGCACGTGGAAATGTTTCCAAGTGTATTGGTTATAAGGTTAGACACAACAGCAAAGTTTCCTCCCTCCACTTTCCCCCAGTTCACCACAAACTATTTCAGTGAATACAATTAATAATCCAAGTGTCCATCTTGCGCAAAAGCCTTAAAACCAGCCAAGGTGCATTATGCACAAGCATTAATATATACATACATATAAGTACATGTACCTATTTATACAGATGTACAGCTGTAAGGGGAAACTGCTATCCCTAGTGTTCATCATTCTCATTTGAAGATGATTAAGTGAAGAAAAATTCCTTGTTTATGTCAAAGGCTACCTTGTGTGCTTTAGCCCTGCTATATGGCAATAGAAAAAGTCCATGTAGAAAAAAGAAAAGCACATTTCTAACAGACTCTCAGTGAAGAGATGGTGATAGAATACTGACTTGTTTTAGGTGTGAGGTAGACACTGAGAGCTGTTATAGCATCATTGGAGGGATCATGGTACAATTCTGTCACGAGAAGATCATTGTCTTTCATTCGCAGTGGGAACTTTTGCATGTCTGTGGAAAAGAGACATATGTTACTTTGATTAGACAGAGTTGTTCTGATGCAACTTAAATCAGTTAAAGGGTTTAACAAAAAAGCTGCTCGGGACCACCTCCTTTTTATTCCACCCTGCTCCCACTTCTTACCTATATAGTAGATAGAACCATTGTTACAGCCCAGCAGCAGAAAAGACCCAGCAGTATCATAGCTTGTGATAGGAACAACATCCTGAACCTAGTGCAAATAGAAAGGAAAACAAAAGCAAATCAAGAATTTAGGTTGCTACTTTCTCAGTTTTCAGACATTCTCGGTATCTTATTGAACAACACTTGAGTTTGGTACTCGACTGAGGCTGCTGTGCACACACACACAACACACACACACACACACAGTGGCATTCTGAAAGTTCTGCTGCTAGATTGTATTCCTCTACCAAACTGGATCTTAAGTCATGCACACACATGCAGCCAAGTTAGCACTTCTCTGGAAGATCCTTCTCCATGTGAAAGCACAAAGCTTAGAGCGTTGCAGCTAAACCACATCTTCAAAAGTGGATTTTTTTTTTTTTCTATATGCAAAGTGAGTTTCTGTCCTATCCCTTCTTTCTCTTCTGACAAGTCCTTAAGAGGTTGCTGGACCAAGGAATTAGATGTTGCCTCTCTATGCCTTCTTCTATCCCCAGTTTTGTGTCCCTCTGCCAAACTCTGTGGAGATCTCTGCCTCTAGCAGATATATAATAAGGGGAAAAAATTCTTGTTCCTTCACAATTTCTCACTTCCAGTACACAACAGCAACAAGTAAACTCGAAGGCAGCTCTGTCATATGGTCCACATATGGTCCTCTGTCTTACTGGTCCACAGCTTAAAGTGAGGGATTACAAGTGTCCTTTCTTTGCCCTATAGGATTAAAAGGAATGTTTATTTGCCCAAGTGGGACAGAAATCTCAAGGAAAGAAAAAGTTTAGGTTATCCTAGATAAGATCTCCTATTTCAAGCAATTCTATTTTTGCTTCAGCCCTGAGGAACTAAAAAAACAAAAGCCATTTTATCCAGAGGACTCAAACATGCACAGTCATGGCATTTTTCCTTCTGTATGTTTCAGTGAGTTCCCTTAATGGACACAGAATACTAATTCATGGACATTTCCGCCTAAGTTCTCATTTCTCTCTGACCGGCAGCATCCTTTGAATCGCTTCAGAGACTTTCAAAATCATTTGCAAAATACCTACAATGAATCTGTCGGATAAAGCAAAACAAAACAACAAGAGAAACTTCCCCCCACCCCCAAGAGCTAGGACTCTAAACCAGTATTCACTTCTAAGGATGGTCTGTAAGCCCCTAAAACATATTCTAAACCTTTTTGCCTTACAAAAAAAGGCTGCAACGTGAATATAGCTTCTGCATATTTTCCAGAGGATAGAGGTGTGGGGGACGGGGAAGAAGCCCTTTCCCTCCTTTCTTTGTTTAAAGAACTGTACCGATCTCACTTATGTCCAGCCATAATTCAGCACATATCCAATGTAAAAATAAACTATTCTTGGAAATCACTTGAATTTTCCCTGTATAACTGATGATTGAATGACCTGGAGAAGGATCCTTGCCAATTACTGAAAAGAACTCCTCTTCTTGATCTCAAAGCTTTCACAAAGTACTTTTTCAGTTACAGCTGTTTAAAGTACCCTACTCACCCCACAGTCAAATTCATACTGCACCTAATTAAATGCGGCATCTAAAGATCTGGGTCACAGAACTTTGTTTCAAGAGATTTTCTTTTCCCAGACTACTTTAAAGAGAGATTAGGAGAGCAGAATGGCAAGAAACTAGAGCCTCAGCATCTAAATTGATGGATAAAGGTGCTACATACTTTCTGTTTCATAGATCAAAGGTATATACAGAAGCTCAGCCTTCAAAAAGTTTACAAAACTAATGAAAGTAGAGGCAACCCATCAACAGATACACCACTTTAGTCATCACCTTGCAGACCACCTAACAACTGCAAGGAAAGGTTCGAACACGAGGATCCACAATGCTGCTGAGAGCAGAAATTAACTGTGACAGAAAGATCATACAAAACAGTAAGAGTCCTTACTTCTGCAGCAGAGACAGGGACACCAGGGGCAATTCAGCAGCAATTCTGCCAAGATGTGAATTTCATTAAGAAACAGAGCAGCACTATACAACAGTCACTGGTAAAGCAAGACCAGTGAGAATCCTCACTCTACAGAGTAAGATTTGCTGTCACACTCTGCTGCCTTATGTTACCTCTTATTCTAGAGCACTAAATATTCTGCTTCCTTAAAGCTCTCCTTTGGTAAAAATTTCATTACTGATGTATCAACCTCCTCCTCTATGCATCCAATTGACACACTGCCAGAGGAATTAAGGACTAGGGAAACCACCTCAGTAGCCTGCTCAAATCTCCAAGATGGGAAGATGCAAGAACAAATCAGATGCAGAGATCAGAGTTACATCTTCAGGGTGTAATGTATCACCCTGTAAGGAAGGATAGCTTTGCACAAACTAAGCCTCCTTTAAGTAGACCTCAGAAAGACATCAGCCTGAAAGGAAACAAAGTTCTTGCTTCAAAATGGGACATCAGCACATTCTGTTCCACAAAGCTTCTCTCACTGAAGCAAGTATGATTACACCCTGAGTCCAGAGCTACAGGCAACTCATGGGTCACACAAATATCATATATTCTCATTAGGAAATTTAAGATCAACCCCCACACAAAGAGAATGTGTTCTAAAGGGAGATGATGATCTATAGGAAGATGTTTGGTTTTTTTTCTTTTTCTTGGACACAAAAGAGCCTGAGGTATAGAAAGCACCTTGAAACAGTTTTGTTTGTTTTGCATTTTGTTTGTTCCATTGGTTTCATGTAGGTTTTTTTATTAGTTTGTTGTTTGGTTGGGGTTTTTCTTGGTTGTGGTTTTTGGTTTTTGTTTGTTTTGGTTTTTTTTTAAAGGGAGCTACTCTTACCCACTTGGAAAAAAAAATTAGAAAGACAAAAAACTTTTTTAGGACATTGGCATGTAAGCCCCTCAAAGATTTTCTACTCTTCAGTAAGAAATGCTTTCATGAAAGGAATAGTCAGTCAAACTGAAGAACTATTAATGTGATCAGAAAGATTTCCGCAGCTCCCCCTGGAAACAAAGATGATGAACGGGACATCAGCTTTTATTCCTTATGACTTGTTCCTTTAGAAAATATTGTTAAACACCAGCTTGTCACACAGCATTATGTTGTGTCTTACAATATAAGACTTTACAAGGCATCAGTAGAACTTTAAATAATGTTTTGTTTAATCCAAGGCCATACTAACATGTTTGTCTCTGCTGCAGAAGCACTGCTATCCCCACACTTATTATCTCTGTTATTTGTTACCAGTACTGCCACTTAAAGGGTTGAATTAGAACTTAGTGAACAGTGCAGCAGCCTCAGGTCAGTTGTGCTTCTTGAGATTTGCAAGGCACTTTGGGGATTTTTAATGCATCCAGGTTTTGTGCCACAAAGATGTACATCCAGCTGTGTTACAAGCTTTGTTATTTGAATGCTCCACTGTTTCTCAGACTCATACAGACTCCAAGGATCTCTCTATTTAACATGCGTTCTGACAACAGCAGTAAAGTAAGCACAGCCAGAAGCATCCCCACACAAGATGAAGAAGAGTCTCCCACTGTAATGCAGCTCTTGAGATCCCCAGATACGAGACTGCTTTCTTGTATTTTTCTTCTTTCAGATGGTGCAGAAATTGCTGTCACACATTCCCCACAATTTTACTTTCTAGGGTCCTATTGCATTTTTATGAAGTAAGTAATCTGTAAGTATAAATTTGCACACACTTGACATTTATTACCCAAAATCACATCACATCCTCTCATTTGAAAGCCTAAAAAGCATGCGTGGTGGTACCACCAAACAATTCAACATTCTGCTCACAGGCACAATACTCAAATACCCAGGTGATAAACTCCGTAACACAAGTCAGGGCTAAAAACCTTATGACAGTCATTGCCCACATGCTTTTAGATTATTTTATCCTCTTTTTACTAGAAAGACATACCAGCTTATAACAAGTGGTGCAGAAAATTGAACACACCTGCCAATGCTGAGTCACAGCGTTCCATACTCCCACTTTCCCTGTATGGCTTGTAGCCACCAACTGGTTGCCAATGAAGAAGAGAGCATCTACAGGGACTCCAAGACTGAACACTCCTACAAAAAATGAAGAGTCTGTGAAGCTCATCTAAAATAAAGAGAAAAAAACAGTAACAATCTCTCCATCATTATCACATCACATGTATTAGAAAACCAAGTAAAGAACAGCCAACATGGGGTTTGCAGCATGCTAGGTGAGGTACCATTCAAGCAGAAAACTGGGTTTCATTAAATTAAACGGAGTCTGATGTCATCTCTGCTAATACCATCATTATTTGGGAAGGAGGAAGAGGCAGGAGAAAGCAGAGAAGCCCATATGAAAATATGCAATCATTATTTTTCTACAACCATTGTGTTCTCAGATTTAAAATAAATAAACAAAAAATCATATTATACCAGGCAGGAATTTTTGTTGTTTTGCAGTTGGTTGCAGAGAGTTCAGGCTATCAGACTATTAAAACTTGAAGATATATAGGGAAGCAGTTTCAGCAATCATCACATACTATTCAAATTTGGTAGATAAAACTTACCAGCAAATGCTAGCCTTCCAAGTAAAGGAAGTGTGGGACCAAGAACATTTCACTTAATAAAAATCAAAACAGTGCAGAACATGACAGGCATTGATGACTACAGTTATAGTTGACCTTAACATCTGAGGCCGTCCAGAAAATTGATCCTTTAGAGCTTCCTAGTCTTATCACAGATCCAACATGAATAACTTTCACTGCACTGCAAACTTGGATAGCATACTACATTTTGTACTGCTTACTGTCCAAGTATTTAAAAGTTACAGCAAACTCAAAATGTCTGAGATAATATCCAAGTTTGCCAACTATGAAGTCCAGCAAACTGACTCTGTAACTGACCTGGTTTGTAAATAATTCCAGGCTATGTTTTTCTGTCTGGTAAGTACAAAAGTAGCGGGGATACATTAGAACACTACCAACTGTCAAGCTTCACTCACAAGTTTCCTATTCCTTACTGCTCACTCTACATATTTGTATTACTCCTCACTAATATACCTTAACTGCAGCAGATGGATGTTGTCAAAACAGAGTACCAATAGCTGGAAAATTTCCCAACACTGTTTTGGGCAAATTCAAATGAACAGAGTGCCATTCCAAGCCAAGAATCAGCCCTCTGTTACACCCCAAAAAGGAATCTCAGGAAGCTCAATATATATTTATGTTTTAATCACGATGCTAACCTGTTTTCCAGGACACAGTACAATCATTTAATGCAGATAAGATTCAGCAGTACAGGGCACATGAAAAAAGACAATAATAAAAAATCCACAGACACAACTAGAATTGATTACTCCAGAGAAGGATGAGGTTCAAGGAAATCAAGGAAGACAGCTTGAATGGTCTGGAGGAATTTGAAGTGTCAGTCCTGCTTAGGCTCAACAATCTTGAGACCTGTCCACAGGGGAGACAACACTATATGTAATGACAGGCTCTTGTCCTATGGGTCCCTCTCAGTAAAATACTGCTTACAGCAGCAAGCCAGCAGCAGTGTCTTATGTAAGTAATATTGAAAGGAAAGAGAGCGCTCTGGGAGAGCTCTATCACAAAGATGCCAGCCCACACAATTTTCTGAGGATGGTGTCGCCAGGCTCCAGCAACTGCTTGGAACAAGCAGTTTCTTTCACAAGATGACAGCCACGTACTGGATCTCTAATACAAAGCAGGACTGCAAGCATTTGCCTCTACAAGGAAACAAATCAGCTATATTCATGTTGCTACTATTAAACACAAGCATATTTTAGGTTTTTTAAATCAATCAGCATGACCCATTGTCCAAAAGAACAGTACATTTTGGTCAGTGTTAGTCTGAGTGAAGGTTCCATCCTGTAGGCACTTTCTCTCTGCATCCCCCCTCCTCCTGCCCCAAGTGGCAATTCCTTTGTTTCACAGCTGTCACTTCAATGCAGTGCAGCCTGTTCAGCAAAAGTTTCTTCAGTTTTGTTGCCATGTTCAATCACAGTCTGAACTATCAGAACCTTATGATGTCGGCATATTTTAGAGTTTTTATTTGAAATACAAGTCCACTTATGGGTTTTGTGCCTCTTTGTACTTGATTTCCAAAAATACAAGATACTGCTTCCCATATCTTACTGCAAATCCCAAAGTAACACAAGCAGCTAACTGAAATCAGAAAATGCAGGAGGAATGTAATAGCACAGTGATAAAGAAATGCCTATTAGAGGAGTACAGCTGTCATGCCAGCTCTTCCCTGCCTTTAAGATTTGGTCAAGGAGAATATAAGAGAAGGCTTCTCAAGTACAATAATTATTCCCTAAATAAATAATAATAAAAGTATTTTATGTTTAATAAAAATATTTCATATTCAACTGTTAAGACACACCTTTTAAATATTTTTTTTTAAAATACAATGGAACCTCCTTTTCCATTTTGCTGACCATGATTATATAGAAGATCTCTAAGAGTCACAAGTAAAAGAGCAGTACACAGCTGAATTATCTCATGCCAGACCTTTGCCTTTCCCCATCTTCAAATCTGCTTAGCGTTCCCACTCATTCAAGCATGAAAAAAAAAAAGCAACAGCCATTAACATAGCTAGAAATTGCTTGAGAAACTTTCAAGTAAGCTCTTCCCTTAAAAGCACATGGATCAAAACCGCTGCCTTCACTGTCTCCCAAGTTTGCCCTGTATTTGAACAAGTGACTCAGACAAGCTATCAGATCAGTACCAAGGAGTATTTACTTCTGAAAATGTCTTGTTGCTGTTTCTAAAGCCTCCCAAATTGTGTCCTTCTCTGCCAAAGTGTACAAGCAGTAATTCCTGTATGCTTAACATAAGTGTGCTTTCTTCCTACCTAGACACCTGAGTTTTAAAACAAAGAAATTTTCATCTTCCAAACTCCATTTATGAACGACATTTGACAGTGAACCAAAATCTTTTTATGTAAAAATATGGCTTTAATAACAAAAAGGAAAGAAGAGAGCAGAATCTCTTTGTATCTGTAGTTTTCCAACTCAGAAACTTAGTTTCTTTGTCCTATGTTCTAGATTCAAAAGCAAGTCCAGGGAAAAGTTTAACTCTTAATTTGAATCTTAACATATAATCCTCAAACTGAATAGTAAGTATTAGTATCTGTTAGTAAACAGACTGCTCTTTTATTCTCCCTCCTTTTTATTTTGAGAAAGTATTCCTGGTGCAGAACAGAAGGTTAATACTGTAGCTTGTTTTGTCAATTTGCAAAAGTGAATACTGAACACTACAGATCCCACATACCTCAAAACAGCCTCTCTCGCTAAACATGTGCACATAAGAAAAAAAACTCAGGTAATGATAGTTACCAATTTCACTGCCACTTCCACCATCTTGAATGCTCCACAAGATTATGCTACTCTCCGAGGCAACTGCAACCATCTTGTCCTTGTCCCCATGAGGTCCTCCAACCACCTTCGCATTGAGAGCCACTCGCTCAATTGTCCAGTCCAGATAAGGACTCGTGAACACCTGCTGCCACCCAGATGACTCTTTGATTCTGGAAGGGCAAAGAAGAGAACAGGGAGAAGATGTCACAGATGCAGGAAAACCCAGTCTTCAGAGACTGAGACACAGACAACCCAGTCTAACCCTGAACCAATGTGCACAAAAAAAAGAGCAGCAATTCATATATTTATAGGATTAGACTGAATCCATTTATCTGCTGCCATTTCAGAGTAATGCAAACTTTTTGCAAATTATCATATTTTTTTAGAGTCCTGTAACCTGGCAAGCAACTCTATTCATACCTGTAGCAAACAGCAAAATGGGCATAGGCAGCTACTATCCAATTGTGATGGCCAGCTACTATTAGGACCTTCCGTGGGTCCACAGGAAATCCTAAAAACAACAAAGCTGAAGTCAGGCAAGTGATGAATATTAGATGAGCAGAGACATCTATAATAGCATAGAACTCTCTGCTGAGAGCAAAAACTATGATAATTTAAGTTTCTCAAGAAACATTTTCAGCTAGATTCTAGTTACCAGTATTACTCCAGACAATCCTTACTGCTACTACAACTGTTACATGGAAGGAAGACATTTCATCATCACTACAAGGCAACAGGTCACAGCAAAATATTCATAAAGGCGGCAGTATGCCTCAGTTCTTTTCTAATTGGTAAAAAAATGAGGATTGTAATCAATTAAGAAACAATGCTCTCTCTTGTAAAAGTTCTTTCCAAATAGTTAGTGCAAACCTGTTTTATTGTTCCAGACTGCTAAACTGATATCTCCAGTATCTCAGAACACCTACAGCTCCTCCATTTATTATCCAGTGGGAACACGCTTATTTCTGATCTAGAACTAAATTAGGTTTGGCAGAAGTGTTGGATGGCACTGGAAATCAGTGGCTACTGTAGTTCACCAAGTTAGCTCTCAGCCTTGATATGCTAAAGAACTAATACCTGAAAACTGCATCTTCTGTTTTATTTTCCCCAAGACTGCCTTCTTCCAAATCTGCAGCAGCTCACAAAGAATCAGCAATTCATAACCTTATTTTTATATTACGTGGAAATGGATTCATCTATAACATACTCTAGGTTTTCCTAACATTGCTACAATTTACAGGATTATAACAGAAATACGACACTTCTAACGGCATAATTTTGCTTGCAAAGTTAAAAACCGGAAAATGACAGAATTCAAGTCTCACAATTTTTTTATGAAGACTACATTTCCTCTAAAAACTTGACTCTTGCATGGCAAGAGAGGCACCAAGAGCAAGAAAGAGGTGGAAGAGCAGGAAGCAGGCCCTGTACAAAGACCAAAGAGACAGCGGTCTCTCAGGTTTTTATCATGGCTTTAGTACAGTAGAAGGCATTTGTCTAAAGGGCCATGTTAAGTCTGCATGAAGAACTTTGATTTGCCTTTCCTTCAAGCCTCACGTCTTGATTGTGCAGCAGTGAGCCTTAAATGCCATACAGGGAGTAGTGTTTAACTAAGTATTCAGCAATTTTAATCCGGCCAACATAGAATAACAGATCTAAACCAGATACAGTCACTTAAGTCTTCTGCAATTTGTTTTGGTTTTAAAACGCATTCCTCACCTAGCCTGACTGTACCTTCCCCAGTACCAGCAAGTGTAGGTTGGACACCACCTCCAAGCATCTCACTCTCATTCTGACCAGTTCTGACATCAGCCGGTGGCCCAGCAGTATTATTTATTTTACGGCTGGGAATGCCTACAAAAGAAAAGAGATGTTTTGTCCCACTCCTTAAAATTTGTAACAGATATAACAGCTCACTTTCAAAATACAGGATTAATACTTGTAAAATTTAATTCATCTGCTATAAGAAAATTAGGCAATATTATAACACTGAAATAGAAAACGCTGACATTCACAATTTAGGGAATTACCTTCAAAAACTTGTCAATAACTGGCTAGATACCCCTTAGACTTCAGGTTAACACTGAGCTGTATTCATCTCTACAGAGAAGTAAAAAAGTCTAACAGCTACTCTTATTAGTAAGGAAAGCTCATTTATGGTGATTTTTCACCTAGACATAGGACACCTTGGTAACTGCACCTTCAGAAAGAAGAAAGAATCACATGCTGCTAACATTATAATGAAATGCACTTGAAGAACCTCTGCTTTAGTCTACTACCAAACACAGCCTGCTTAGTACTAACATGCCACACTCCCTGCCCAGTACATGACATTTCATACAGATGAAAGCCTTGGGTTTTAATCACAATAATGTTTGGTTGAACCATTCATCTTCAGCTTTCCATAGGAAGGCCTTCTCTGAACAGTGTCACCCAGAGTAACTACCTGAGCCACTCACTCCTAAAAACTAAAGCAATAAGTGACTGCAAACATCAGACAATGAATACAGAAATACCTGGAGGAGGTAGATAGCCATGAAAAAGGACACTGCCACAAGATGAGCGTTCCAGTTCTTCACATAGTAGCAATCTTCTCACTAAGGAGGAAAACCAGATATGACCACAACTTTTGTTTCCTTGGAAACATCACATTTTCTCAAATATTCTTCTGCTTTCAAAAAACTTTACTTCGAAAATCTTCAGTGTCACAACTGCCCAGATTTGTCAGTGAGCCATTATTACAGTAATAAATATAACATGACCTCCCATTAAGATAAAAAACCAGTTACCTAAAGGAGTGATTCCATAGAATTCAGCTTCATGCCTAAGAACATTAATACTCACTCCCCTAGAGAAATAAAAAAAAAAAAAAAATCAAGAACAAGGTGAGTCAAGACTTTGAACATAAACACTTGCATATTATTGGATATTACACAATATAAATATCAAGCTACCTAAGTTTACAGAATTACCACAAAATGCATTCAACATGTTGATGTTTGAGATTTCAGGGTGATTAATTTTATTTAGCTTTCATTAAAATAAAGATACAGAAACAAAGAAATACACTGCAAGAAGTGGTTTAAATTATAACAATCTATTAGCAAAATAGAATGCTACCATTTCTGCTTCCACCCTGCCATACATATACACTAGACATGGCCCCACATCTACCAGGGAGCTGAGCTATATACCCAACCAGATGAGTAAAACTTAACAGTCCTCATTTGAAAAGGTTTTCTAATACTTCCGATTGAAATAATTTTGCCTTGAAATAATTAAAACTTCTTACCGTAAGTCTAACTCCTTTGTGCGAAGAAAATTTAAAATGGGTGCAAATGCTGCTGGATCTCGATCAATAAATATCTGCAAAGAAAAATTTCTGTACTTGAGCCCTATTATGGAGCAGTCATCAACTAAAATGCCTTTTTATGCTGAGTGTGGGAACCAGGAGTTGAAGATGAGGCAGTCTCAGTGGCCAAACAAAACCCACAGTTTTTGGGCCTCTTCTTTGCTCTCGTTTTATTTCTGCTATCCACTAATTCAACATTCCTAAAGGACATATAAACAAACACTGCTGCAAATAGATGGTACTTAATAGAACTGTTCTTGATGTTCTAGAGTCTCCTCAAAAGCCAGTGGACACTCTCACTTTCTGTCCTGTGTTCAGAATAAAGTAAATGTAATAAGAGCTCAAGATAGGGTTAGACTCTTTTAAATTGAGTCAATTACCATTAAAACTACCTCTACATTTTTAGCAAAGTACTTCTGTTTCTTACTATCACTCAGCAACATTACTGTAACTATAGTTTCCCATTTAAGAGTATGATATTCACAGACTGAAATGGTCTTTTTGCTACATGTATTTGCCAAAAAAACCCCTTCATTTCCATGTTGGATTACTCAACTACACATGCAGTCCCTATCTAATGAAAATTACACCGCTTTGCAATACAGCAATTAGCAGGTTTTCTGTGTAAGGAAAGTACAGTTGCTGATTTTGCATTACCTGTGCAACACAGAATGAGCACAGGAATATGCACATTGTTCCAGTTTCATTTACCTTGAAACAAAGATGAGAACCAAAAAAGCCAGAGATGTCACTAATTTTCATGGAAGTTTAGCCTGACTCAAGCAGCATAACTCCCATTAGCACCCACAGTGAATATGCTTTAGGAAAGAACCTAACCAAAATTATAACATTAAATTAATGGGTTACAGTAGGGTTATTACTCACAGCACCAGTTTCATCCTTTAGTGTTGAAATTCTTCCACTCAGCAAACTGAAACAGAGGAAATCTTTATTAGATGTCCCTCAGAAATGTACTAACACAAACACACAAACACAAGATAGCAACATTCTCAGTCAGTTTGGTCTCTGTGTACTTTTGGTTACATTTTGATGAAACAGCGTGGCTGAGCAAAGAAAACTGCCTTGGTGAGGCAGAAAGCTGGAAGGGGTGAAATATCTCTGCTGAATAAAGGAGCGGTGTATGCACACACCTAAGGAAAGGTCGAGAGCTGCATCTTAAGGACCTTCAGATTCCCAAAGAAAACAGACACGAAGCCTAGTCTGGAAAGGATGGAAAAGTTTTCCCAGGCACTTAGAGGGTGACATAGTTTGTTAAAAATCTAGTTAAACTGGTAAAAGCTGCTGAAGCAAAAACGAAAAGTAAACGACCCAACCTGCAAGGACTTACTGGACAAGAATGGGATGAAGTATTTTTAACACAACTTTACTTCAAAGGTTTTTTTCTATGAGATCAAAGTATTTCTGCTCTAGACCCATATAAAACACAATGCCAAAATCTCATTTTAGGTATGATGGAAACGAACTAACATCAACAGCTCTATTTCAAGATTTCACCTGAGTCTGGATGACAATTATCTCTAAGATAAGTGTTGGATGACTTTTAGGACAAGCTCCTTAGATAGCATATTTAGTGTTGAGACAGGGGAATAGCATGAGACTCCCTCCTTGTGTGCCTCAAAGATAGTGACATTTCCCTGGCATTTCATTTATCTGAACATTTCAGTAAAAGAGGAGCAGGTAATGCTGCCTATGTCAGCTGCCAGGCTTTTATTAGGAAAGAAGTCTAGAGTATACAAAAATTAAATGTAAGGAAGCAAAATGGCCAGCATTTATGTTTTCCTTTACGTGTTTAGGATTATTTGGAATGATAGAGGCACAGCAACTACAGCACAAAATACAAACATCAAGCAGCAAACTTGCAGAAGTAGTAATGGCAGTGACATAAAAGGAGGATGTTCAATAATTCAACAGCTCCTGTATCACCAGATAGAACCCCCAAAACTTTGATTTAACTCAGAGTACAGCAATAACTAAAAAAACCAACCACCCCAAACAACCCAAACCCCCCACACTTTAAAGGCAGTGCTACTGCATATGGCCAGTAAGATCACAAGTGTATATATGAGTCAGTGGCATCTTCTTTTCCTGCAGATTTGGAGTGTTATTTCCACAACACTCCGTCTAAAAAGTGACAACTCTTCAGCACATATAAGCTGCCATGGCTACATTCAAGAAAGAAGACGCCTTTTAGATAACACCTTATTTCAAATGAATCCATCCCATTTCTTGAGATAGTGTCCTTAATCCTTTATCCCCCAATAAAGACTATTTACAACATAAATTAAGAACTGAGAACATGAATACTTTTTAAAATGACTGTTAATTTGTCTTTGTTTAAGGTGATAATATATTACAAATACCTGGAAAAAAAAGAGTCTGGAATCCACATCAGTGTTTGTCTTGAAGTGCTGAACCTAGGAAAACAAAGTTACAAGTTCAGAATCAGCTGTAGAATTGGAAGTAAGTCTGCTTTACCTAAAATTCCTTAATTTGTCCTACAGAGCTAATATCGAACAGGTTTGGGAAGTTTGAGATCATTTAAATGTCTGCATAAACTCAAAGAGGTTGCAGATTCTTTGCACAGACTGTCCTTAAGCATTAAGCAGGATTGTCTGGAGATTCCAAAAGTATTATTCTTTATACTCTCTATGTTTCTAACACATTGTCCCAGACATCCTGAATCCTCCTGGTTCTCATACTTTGTCAACATTAATGCTTACAAAAAAAGACCCACAGAAAACAAACACTCCTCCACACACAGGAAACCCAAACAGTTAAATATAAATTTATCAGCAGTGTGCTCTATTTGTCATTAACTGCATGATACTCTTACTTAGGACTCAAAGCATGCTACATTGTGCACTGCAAAAGACTACAATGAGCTTCAAGTTAATATTTTACAGTAACTTTAATTATTTGCCATTTTGCTATTTGGGCCCCTTTTGGGGTGGAGGGAAGGGGAGCAGGGAGGAAATACAAATAACAGTTAAAGGAAAAAAAATTGTTTACTCTGCATCATATTATAAAATAATATAAATTATAATATTACCTATGATGCCAGACAGTACTTTACATAATAAATAACTATGGATTATTTTCTACTTCTTCTGGTTTTGATTTAACATGAAGGAAGACAACTGGTGTGGCAGCTTGGACAATGAGCTCATGCTCTGCATCAGCCCTGTGGCTGTACATACCCTCTCACCAGTGCCATGACTAAGAAACCTTTGGTGACCTCTTAATTAATAGAAAACAAAAAAGGATGTGCAAAAGTAAAATTCCATTACACTTTTCCATGTAGAACAGGACTAGAAAATATTTTTTGGAATAAAAGTATTTAATCATAATTTATCTAGTTTTCACTACTAGTATTTTCCAGTTTTGGTGAAAAAAAATGTAAACAAAAACATTACTTTACACCCCTTTTATATTCCCTAAGAGGCAGAAACACAAAGACTATATGGAACTCCAATCCTGCATAAAACATGTATTGTGTATCCACTCACTGCAAACATAACAATGGCAAATCTGTTCTTAACAGAAAACCTGCAGTATCAGCGTTCTAAGCACAAACATGCACAAAGTCTTTTCTTAAAAAAAACCAACCAAACAAGCACTTCTACCCTACTTCTAAGTACATCTGCAGTTTTGCACAGCAATACAGGTCATCCCCCTTCTTTGCTTTAAGAGTTAGGGATGATTCATCTAACTACATTGTAGAATGTGCATAATAAAAACCAATGAATTACATGAATTTTATCCAAAAGAAATCCAGACACTGCTCATAACCATGGGGAAAGATGCAGCATCACCAGTTAGCCCTTTTAAAAGTCTCCATAATGTAAAGACTTTTATTGTCTAGTAGTTTAAACACTTTACAACTTTCATTTATTTTGTGTTTTTAGGAAAAAAAAAAAAAAAGGGAAAATGAGAAAACCAGAGGACTTGTGGTCCCAGAAAGGCTTATATAGGCAGAAAGATATCAGAGAACTACTAGAATCAGAGCTAACTGGCATTTTCTACAACACTGAATGATAAATGCTGAATTAATTCCAAAACAATAGTCTGATGAAGACATTCCAGATCCTTGAAAAGATGTTTGAGTACTTGGCAGTACTATCTTCTCCACACAGTACAGCACAATATCTGGTCTGGAGACGTGTCTCCATACAGGCACAAGCGACAGTCAGCTCTTCAGAGGTGCCACCATTGAAATTTTGCTGGTGTTTTGACCAGCTGGGTTCCACTCTAGCACTTTGTAAGTTAGATAAAGAGCTTGGGAGCAAAATTTGAGTCAGACATTTCAGGAGAACAAGTCACACAAGAAGGAGGACAGGAAAAAGAGCCATCAACCAATTCCAGGTTTGCCTTCTTTCAGTTTTAGCAATGGGTTTAGACAGCACAAGGATTTTCTGTCTGTAATTTAGCACTATGGTACCAGTTTAGTAAGCAATACCCCATACTAACACATACTTTAGAACTTTTAATACATAGACATTAATCTATGTAAATAAGAGAGAGTCCTCCTTTCCAGGATGCATAAAGAAGCTTAGCTAGCAACATTTACATGTATAAGTGTATCTGCAGCTCCATGCAGCGGTCAGAGAGACACTGTATCAGGAAAAATAGGCAAACCCAATGCGATATCCTCAAATTCTCTTAAGCAGGTGGCAGCCGACAGTTATTTTAAACAAAATATATGCATCTGGAAACAGACATGCTAAGTGTCAGCTTTAAACCAACCATTCTCATAATCTATTGTGCTTGTAGAGTTACTTTATAACCAGAGGGAGATACAGAGTCAAGAGAATTCTCTTAATTTGTTACAGTAATTTCTGAGAATGTTAATTTGCAAGGGCTTGTGCTCGTGGCAAAGGAATTCACAAAAGCTGAGACCAGGAACTGTTGGAGCAACTGCACACAACAGAGAAGCCCTGACAGTCCTAGAGAGCAGTGGGAACCTCATGTCTGGACACGGAAAGTTAGGGTGTCTGTAGTAGATTCTCCACAGAATAGCTGGTGTCAGAGACAGGACAGTGCTCATTTCTTCTTCTCATAAAACTCTACAAACAAAACTAAGAGTTTCAGGTTTCTAGTAAGGGTAATAGGAACTAATGAAGAGGAGGAAACATGTATAGTACTCCACGCTTGCCCATTTGCTGGCCAGATCATCCACTCCATTTGCCAGCTTTGAGTCACATGCATTTGCAAGCTGAAAACATTTTCAAATGTATCTGAGGGAAGCTGACCTTGCAAAAGACCAAAACTTCTTACACAAAGACGCTATTGTACATTCTCTCTCTATTAAAAGGGAAATATCCATGCACACATTTCCTACTCCTTACAACCAAATGATATCTGTTGACTAGAATCTATACCTTCAGCTAGAAATTAAATGCATGCAATTGTTAGTTTGCCTTATTCTTCATACTTCTCTGTGTAGGCAAACCCTCTGAGAATATCTATTTCTTCCCCGAGTCGTGCCTTATACCTAATTCTCTGTCCTCTGCAGAGGCATTTAATAAGGAAGATCTATTTAAAATTATGACACTGAAGCATCCTTGCAATTGTAGGTGTAATAAAAACCTAAAAGACAAACTGGCCTATAATTTCAGAGACAGACTTCACTGAAGAATCTTATTCAGTATAACAAGAAATCTGGTCCAAGCCAACAACAAAGTTATCCTGAAAGCATCATTACAGGTGAGTTTTGTCTACGGAAATTACAAGCAGCTTCTCCATGAAGAACCAGGTTCTTAATGTCTTGTCATAACAAAGGAATTCTGCATCGATTTCTATTGCACTCTACTTTGAGAAAGGCTGCAACATCCAATTTAGTTATCAGAGCAGGTTCATATTCTGGGTAATGGAAGAAAAATCTTAAAATAGTAGTAGTAGTTCCTACTACTCATAGCTGGCTTCACGCTGTGCACAGACTCAGGGAGGCACATTATTTCAGTTTCCACTAGCTACAATAATACAAATGATTTCATGCCTGAGCACTTTGACAGGAATATCTGCACTATTTATCACACAGACTCTGACCACAGCTGTCCCACAATTCCCTGCCTCAGACTGCCAAAATGTCTACATCTGCCAGCTTCCACGTACATTCGAAAACAATGCAGTTCTTTATTCTCGTTGACACCAGCAGTATCGTATCAACCCTTTTAACACCTTAGCCTCCGAGGCTGCCAGGCAGACTGTTCACTAGGATCCTGTGGATGTGACGGCAAAGCAAAGCTCTCTATCCTCCATCCCTAAAGAAGCAGTATTCCCAGAGATGTATGTAGAGCGTACGCATCCAGACAGCCCGGGCACAGCGGGCAAACACCACGCGGAGCTGCCAACACTCCCCGTGTCCACCTCCAGGTAGCCCTGGCCCGCTCCCCTGCACCGTGCTGGGGGAAGGCTCATCCAGGCCCTCCCCGGCGGCAGCACCCGAGACCAGGGAGCCTCGGCGGGCAGCCCCAGGCGAGTCGGCACCGCTGCCCTCCCAGGACGGGGTGGCTGCCGGCCCAGCCTGAACCCCCGCCACGGCCGGGGGCGCGTCCCTCTCGGCGGGCCCCGGCAGGGCCCCCGCGGCGCTGCCCCTCGCCCCGATGCCGCCGGGACGCGCCGGACACCGCCCGCCGGCAGCGCCCGGGCCCGGCCCGCTCACCTGGTGCCGCCCACGTTGAGCTGGATGATCTCCCCGCTGCCGGCGCCGGCGAAGCCGCCGCCGCCGTTCCCCGCCATCTTCCCCGCCGCCCGCTCCGGCCGGCGCCCGCCGCCGCCTCCCGCCGGAACCTCGCGGCCGAGGGCGGCAGCGGCGGAGCCCGGCGAAGGCGGCGGGGAAGGAGGCGGCGGGGGATCGGCCAGCGGCGGCCGGGGCAGGGTTAGCGCCCGGCCGGGCTGCGGCCCCGCGGGCTCCGCGGCGCTCAGGCCCGGCCAGGGCCGGAACACGCCATGGAAACGCGGCGGCAGCAGCGACAGCGGGAGCGGGACCGGAGCGGCCCGAAGCGCCTCGGAGCGCGGGCGGAGCGGCGCGGGAGGCGGGGACGCCCCAGCGGGGCGGGGGGAACAGGGAACGCCCCGCGGGGGCAGCGACGCGCCCGGAAGGGGCCGGCGGAGCCCGCCCGGCCCGGGAGGAGAGGCGGGCAAAGCGGAGTCATGGTTTTGAGTGGCGTTAAAGGAAGGGGGAGCAGCCAGTGCCGCGACCAGGCGCCAGCGACCCTCGCCAAAAATAAAGAGAAAAGGGCAACGAAGGTGGTGAAGGGTGCGGAGCACGGCAGTCCTGAGAGGAGTGGCTGAGGGAGCTGGGGTTGTTCAGCCTGGAGAAAAGGAGGCTCAGGAGTGACCTTATCGCTCTCTACAACTACCCAAAGAGGAGGCAGTAGCCTGGTGGGAGGCGGTCACCCAGCTAACCAGCGACGAGAGGACATAGCCTTAAGCTGCACCGGGGGAGGTTCATGTTGGGCATTAGGATGAATTTCATCACAGATAGAGTGATTAGACATTGGAATGGACTGCCCAGTGAGGTGGTGGAGTCACGGTCTCTGGAGGTGTTAAGGAGAGTCTGGATGTGGCACTCAGTGCCATGGTCTAGTTGACGTGGTGTTTGGTCACAGGTTGGACTTGATGATCTTTGAAATCTTTTCCAACCTAATTGGTGCTGTGAAAGCCATGGCTAGTCAGGATCCCCCGGGCTTGCATCTCCCACTGCCCACAGGGATCCCGGGCTGGGGAGTTCAGGCCCCCAGTAAATGCCAGTTCCATGCGAGAGGGGCATAGAAACAGAAAATTCCTTAAAAACTCAATGAGGAGGCAGTGGTGGTGCAGTGAAGTTTAAAGCCTGAGTTGCAGCCCACAGTAATCAATCAAATTCTGCAGTAATTAAAGGACAAAAATACTAAACATGACAAATCTAAGCCCACAATGCAGTTTGAGGGAAAAAAATCTATCACAGATTGCAAATTAAAACTGAGGTGAAATTAAATGACAATGTGGTTAGCAAAGGAAGTCATAAAATCATGGTTTATCCTTATGAGGGTAGGCTTTATGATCAGTTCCTACACTCAGACAAGGAGAAGAATAAGCAAATACGAGCCTGATATTTTAATTTAAATTTCAAGTGAAATTCATCTGGAGATATAAAACCCACTGGGAGATTCCACACTTTATTTAAAGCTAATGTTCTTCTGCAAGAACATGTGGATAAAGTTAAAGCATGCTCAAAAATTACATTTTGAAAACACGGTCAGTTAAGGGACTAGCATAGGAATAAACTGCTTGAAGTTACATGGTCACATTTTCACTTGCATGCCTTGAAAATTAAGGGTTTATTCCTCTAGCCATATCATAGAGCTGAATTGAACAAAGGTATGAAGATGCCTTGGCCAGACAATGAAGTGTTTTGGAGGAATGACTTCTCTATCACAAGGCCCTATTGCTGTCATAGAGAAACTCAGCTGTGCTAGGCTTCTGGGGCTGAGTGGCTAACCAGCATAGCGTGTTAACTTTGGGTGGGGAATTACAAATACTTCTGTAATGTGTTTTGAATATCTTAGTACAGAGGCTTCTACGGTGTGTTTGTTTTGCCCTACAGCCTAAGGGAAAGGGAAGATTAAAAAGCAGCTAAATGTCACCAAGCCCTAGACCTTCGTGCTTTCTTTATGCTTTGTAATCTGGCTGTATTTCAGGTTTCTTCTTGGGCTCAAGAAGAGACACCTTTTTCAATTTCTCCTGAGCTGTCTTCTCCTTTCGTGGAGTATATAATGGGAAATAAAACATGTTTCAGGTGTGCTGTCAGGTAGAGAAGGAAATTGAACTTCTTACCTATGTCCTGGTAGAGTCCTCTAGCTATTAAAATATTGGATAAGAGAGTAGGATGGGATATTTTTTTTCTTATATTTGGAAGGAAGACTGATACTCCCTACTTAACCCCTCAGCTTTTGAAATAAAAACTTAAGCCAGAGAGGATTTGAGGCTGTGGATCCCACTTGGAAACCATACCCTTCAACCTACCCCTCTGGAAAGAGTGTAGAAGCCTGCGCCTGTCTTCAGTGTTTCCTACAGGCCATTTTGAGTTGCTGCTCATTCAGGCAGCTGACTGATCACTGTTCTGCATGCCTGATGCAATCACATTTTATAAACATCCCAACAGCTTAGGTAGTCAAGGACTGTAAATTGCACAGCAACAGCCACGTGTCTTAAAGAAATGGCACTGTAAGCATTGTGCATATAAATGCTTCTGTGGCTCAGCTTGCTTAGATCACTTTTGAAAAACACATCTGAGGCTCCTAAATCATGTTTGCCTCCCAGTGTCTAAATACCATTAAATTTAAGTTTTGCCTCTTCTTAAATAAAACATAACCATCATTGGCATTTGTCATTCAATTAATGAAATTCCATCCGGGAAGAAGTAGTGCAAGAAAATCAGCTGTGCATTGATGCATTCTCTGACAGCTGCAATCCTCAAACACTTCCACTAGATGCCTCTATTGTTTTTAAAGTAAACCTCCAAAATGTAATTCCTGTTTAGCCTAATCATTTAAGACATATTAAGACCTTTTCTCTTGATGTTGCATCTAAAGGACATGATTTTCAATCACTCAAAAAAAAAAAAATCCCAAGCTCATTTCAAAGCACGCATCACATCAGCTTTATACAATCTAAATATACAAAGCAACTTCATGTTGCTAGTTTCTATGGTCTTTTTATTAGTTCATAAAAAAACCCCAACAACCTGTCAAAAGAGGGTCCCACATGGCACTATGCAAAAAGTTGTCATCAGAATTAAATATACATGCTTCCAAGTGATGATTGTACAGTTTAGGAAATAAGGAGGCCTGTGCAGTGGGTTATTGGCTGTATGGTGGTGCACATTGTAATTCAGTCTCTTTAATTGCAGCAATTCAAGCTAAGAGTACAAGGAAGGGTTTCTTACCCACTGTTTTCCACTTGGGTATTAGTACAGTTTTCTTGTGGAACATCCTGTTTTCTGGCTAAGGAAGCTAATTACTCCATTCAAAAGAAGGCAAATTCTGCTGTATAAATTATATTCAGAGACACCTCCCAATGGTTCATTTGCCCTTAAGCTACTTAAAATACAGGTCTAGGGAGGAATAGCTACTCTTTTGCATGTTTGCCAGGTACCTGTTTTGCTAAGTTATTAACTGAGAAGCGATTTGGCTCCCAAGGAAGCTAGAGGAAGTTCAGTAATAAATTCCTTCTCTGCCTCCTCAGTAGATCCATAGAGCAGGATATTTTGTACCAGTCTGGACAGGCTCCGCTCCGATTACTTACACCAACATTAAATGCAGCACAGCTGTTTATGCAACAGTACAGAGTGGCTGGACACCAATTCCTGAGATATATATTTAGCTTTTTGTATGAAGTCAAAATCAGATTTTTTTCTTCTTTTACTTTTTCATAGGATCTGATTTGGAAAACCAATTAAATGTTTTGGAGTTGAATAAGCATTTAATTTTGATGATGATACATTATTATTATCTAGCACTCTATTTTGAAATAAAAGTGACTTCATGTATTTGAGGGGAGAGAGAGCCCCTAAACAATTTGAAGTCCCTATTATGATTTTTAAACTGTTTTCTGACAAAATGTGAGAACTTTGTGACAGGGATCTTGTCACTGTAGCTTCCTGTAAATTGTTAACCTTGACTGTGGGTGTTACACAATAATAATTGCAAATAAAAAATTTTCTACCATCTGGTATAAAGGGAGGAGCCTTGGAACCTCACCAGTATAGTCACTCTGGGAAATGATGCTGTGAGTCACTAGAAACAATGGTTTGTGAATGCTCAGTTTTTCCCCAGCTTTGCTTACAATTACTTTGCTTGAAGGGCCTAAAGTTTTAAGGTAATTCATTTCTTAGCTGGAGTCCAATGAAGAGTGCTAGAATAACTTTAAATAGGCCACAGGGGAGAGAGGAAGCTCATGGGACTAGGTGGAGTACGCACTTTTTCATTCCTAGTTGTTGCTTGCAAACTAGGAAACAACCTTTATTTTCAGCATCCAGATGCAGTGCTGCACAGTGGGTGGCTACCAAGGATGTTCCTTTGACCAGAGCAGCTCCACCCTACAGCTGAGTAAAAGGGATGTTAGCAGAAATGTCTATAAAGGCCTCTTTTTCCCATCTTAAAATAGAATGAAAGGAAGGAGATGATAGATCCAGAATCAGGTCAGAAGAAGCTTCCTAGAAGGGGAAGAAATATTCGGCAGTGTCCTGTAAAGGACGGTATCAAGTCTGCTGAATCCCTGGAAAATTAGTTAAACCTACGTTTTTAGGAAGGAAGATTTAAAATATTTGTGTTCAACAAGCTTGGGAGAGATGTTTATCATGGTCCAGGATAATAATATTCTCAGTGACCAAGTGTGGGATGTCCACTAATCCTGCTACAAAACACTGCTGAGTTCTTCTCCCCAGATGACTGCCAGGACCGCATGCCACTCAACAGGCATGCAGTCAACAGGCAACTTTTCTGTCAGAATTTCTGCAGTTGATTTTTTCCCTGCTTACAAAAAAAAATTCCAAATCTACTACCTTTTTGAAAAGTTCCTCCTCTTTCCAATAGTGTAGACAAATTTAGTATGAAAATAAGTGTTAAATTAGTCACAACCTAATAATTTGCAGTGTATCCTGACAGAGCTGGGTGAGAGGAGACAGCAGCTCAAGTACAGTAAATTTGCCAATGATTTTGCTCATACATGCAGTGACCACAGCGTGGGGCTGTTTGCTAGTACATGTCTGTTTTGAAGGCCCAGGATTTTTTGCATTCAGAGCAGTAAAATGGTACTGCTGCAGTCTCCAGTTTGATTTGAAAATCTCTGGAGTTTGTGTGCAATGCATTTGTGTTTGTCACTGAAGACGTTCAGATAAAGTTGTCTACATTTCTGTATTGAGTCGGATTCTGTTTATGAACTGGATGTAGCTAGTATCCAAATATCTTCCCTAAAATTGCAATCCTACGCAAACAGTGTTAGATAGTAGTAAATTAGCACAGCTTCATTTATGTTGGACTGCTCTGTAAGCAGACATCCCTGTTCTTCAGTCTGTGCTTGTCAGAGGCATAGAGAGGATTAAAGAATGCGCACATTAGAAAAGACTTTCTTAAGAGCAAAACACAAATTTTGAATATAATCTGTGAAAAAATTTTATATACTCAGTTACGTTGTTCTCTTCATACTCCTGCCATTTTTCAGCCCCTCATTGTTGATTATGCTAAAGCATTTTAACATTTGTTTTGTGCTTCCTTGTTTCAATTGCAACAGCTGAAGATTTGAGAGACAGAAACTTTATATTCTGTATGTGAAGTTGATACTGGAACACCGAAAAGCTTTTTGACTTCTGTGAGCAGAAAGAACTACCGTCATTTGGCCTGACCTGCAGTATAATACCAAGAAAATAACCCTACATAACACCTTCTCCCCCTCTTTGACTCTTACCCTGTGTTTGGAATATCGGATCTGAACATCTTTCTGAAAGGCTGACAGACAGCATAAGCTGGTGACCTGTCTAGCATTTAGTTACCTATTCATGCATAAAAATTTGTGCCATCTCTGCTGTACATTTTTGTCTAAATTCGTTTTACAGCCATCAGTTTGCCTTCTAATGAAGAATGTTGACATGCCTTCTTTAGATAGGTATTTGTGGACTCATCTACTCAACTGCTCTTTAAAAACTCAAGTCTCATACCGTACAACAGCACAAGGTGGCGTGATTTTTCAAAATATATTCTTATTGATTGGTTTTCACTGCTGTCTTTGGCTGCAGGAAGAGATACCTGCTAATCCACATAACCGTATGACTCCAAGATACATTTCTCAAAGGAGCCCTGAAAAACATCATAAGGGTGAGAGAGCTCAAAGCTCCTTTCAGCTCATTTCTTAAGCAAATGTACTTTATATACACATAAAATGACAGTTTTGTAAATTGGACAGTTAGCTAAACTATGGTAATGAGACGAAATACAACAAAGATGTCATCTTTGAGATTACTTTTTGACATTACTTTTATCTCAAGAGAACATGGAGTACTTGTCTGTATGAACAGGAGCAACCCACATTCCTAGGAGTCCTTCCAGCTTTGTCCACTGGATACTAATCAAGTTGATGAGTACTTAAACCCTGATATCTAGAACACTCATCTGTGAGCAAGGTGCTGTGAACTTACCTTGTTTCTTTTGCTGCAAAGAGTTCAAAACTGTGCTGTATCCATTTTTTACTCACTGATTTTTTGAAATTACATTTATCTGTGTGAACCTCTCAATGAAGCTTTTGGACGTTCAAAATATACATGTAAACATCAACCTATTCTTCTTCACTGTTAATTATTTTAAACAGCAACAGGTATTACATCAGCTCCTTACCTGAGTGACTGACTGTCAACCAACACTTAGCAAAACATATATGTGTATATGTATACGTATATGTACTTGTTGCTTAGTTCTAAATGTGTAGGGAAAGGTCATTTTAATAAACATTGCATTTAAAATATTTTGTAATAGCTAAGTGAGTGCCTGAAATATTTGTCACTAGAGTGGAAGACTGCTCTGGCCTGTTCTGTCCAAAAGTTTTTGGAGGAGGATCATTTGTGCTCCCTGTACATTGTTTCATGAGAGCTTTTGAATTATATTGGCTTCCACCTGCATATTCTGCTTTCCCTTGAGTGAGTGAACATATTTAACGTCATTTCATTTTTTGAAGGCATGTTGACGTGATGAGCTCTTTGATCTACATCACTCTAGTAGAATAAACTTCTTCAAAAAGGCAAATTAAGCCATGCCTACGGCTGTTTTACTATAAACAGCTGGAGTAGTTACTCAAGCAGTACAGTGCAGTGCATACTAGTGAGCTCACACACCATTACCATTCCAGCTGTTGATGTATGGGCCTCATGAACAGACAGTGAGGTGGATTAAGACTGGCTGAACAGCCAAGCATGGAGGGTGGTGATCAGTGGCATGAAGTCTAACTGGAAACCACTAAATTCAAAAACTGTCTGGACATAGCCCTGGGTAACCAGCAATGGGTGGCCCTGCTTGAACAGGAGGGCTGGACCAAATGACCTTCAGAGGTCCCTTCTTACCTCAGCCACTCTGATTCTGTGAACATGGCTGGTATTTTAAGAATGGCTTTTGTTTTTCAAACCACATAGAAGCATGGTTTCACAGCTTCCTTTGGTGGCTGGTGCGTTTCCTTATCATTCTCTGCAACAAAGCATCTTCCTAACCCACATTTTAGAATCTTTGATCTTAAATAGTGAAGTTGAGGTCATGTTGAAAAAATCAAAATCTTCCATACAACTAACTAGGCAACTGGGCTTTTTCTGTAGCAGCCAGTGCATGTACAGTATCTGTAGTCTTATGTTACCAGAATCTGTTCCTTGCAGGATGGTGTTCTCCAGTTTCTTATCATATTGCCAGTCTTCAGGCATTTAGACTGAAATTTCCCAGGTTGTGTTTCTTCCATGGGCTCTTTTTGGAAACTGAAAATGCTGAAAACTGTCTGGATACCTAAAATAGAAAGGCAAGATCCCATTTTAGAGAGGTTAACAATTCTTGAGTTTACTTAAAATATTCAAACATGACTTCAAATTTGGAAAAATCATCTCTTTTTAATATGGGGTAATATGGGCTTTGCCAGAAATCTAATGAGTAGTCACTGAAATTTGACCAAGCTATTAGTATCTGCAAACCTCAATCCCAGCTGCTCCAAAGCAACCTAAACTTTTAAAGCGTAATCTGGGAAACATCTCTTGGAAAGATTTTCAAATTTATAATTCCTTAGCATGCTATTATTGGACCAATAGAAATTTAATTGTATTTTAAATAAGCAGACATCCCTTTCTTCCTCCTGAAATAAAGTATAATTAAGAGTCTTCCAGGGAGGTAACTGGGAAGAAATGGTTAGGCCAGGACATAGAGAGAGACAGTCTTAATCCCCAGGTGCTGTGCAACACAGCTGCTGCTTCTAAAATGGCCTGGATGACCCGTAAGAAGCAGAAAGACCCAGAATCAGAGAAGGGGAAAACCAGACTTTTGCAAGTCACCTGGAAGGCCCTTGGCAATTCTACCTTTCCCTTATTTGTTCTCTCTATTCTCATCTTCACTGACGATTTCAGATAGTGGGAGTTGTTTGTTGAATGATGTGATTTTCTTTGCTCTCCTATCTCAGAGTTGCATAGCAGAAACCTCTGTTTATAAAAACCTCTGTTATTTTGGCATATTTCACTAGCAGTATGTCAAACAACAAGAACATTTAAAAATGCAAGATTCAGTTCTAACAGTACATAAAGAAGAAAGGCAAAACTGCATTATTTTCACAGCTTGTCAGAACCATTTCTTCTTACCACGGAAGCAATTAATGTTGCATCCTCTTTCTTTTCACATTACAGTCACGGTGCTTGACTCAAGAAAGGAAAGGTAATTTTCAGTTTTCTGTGTTACCGTTACATACACACATGAAATCTTATTCATGAAAAAAATATTCTAATTCTGAATAAAACTTCTAAAGTCTCTTGAGAGGCTAGATATGCATAATAATGGAAGCATTTACCACTTACTGAAATGGACTAATTACAATGAAGATTGGCAATACATTTTTCCTTTCATATTTATGGAAAAAAGAAATTGGTAGAAATGTTGCAAAGATGAAAAAACGTCTTCCATGTATTACTGTATTTCAACTTTGCACAGCAGAACTAAGACTTCTGTTCAAAAATCTATTAAAACGTTGTCTTAGCTAATATTGCTAGAGGGACAAAAAATATTAACTATGTAAGGTTTTTCATTACACAGAAGTCTCCAGCCACAGCCCAGACAGAGAGCATTAATGTCATTAATGCCATTAATGTCACATTTATATCAATTAGTGTTCTATCCTTACCTTGCATACTGCTTTTCATCTTGTCATCAGATATTGAAATAGAAATGTGAAAGATTTCCTTGGGGGTATGGTTTAGGGAGGGAGAGGAAGTAATTTAGAAAAAAATGTTTGAGGGAATGAGATGTAAGAGAAAAGTGGAAGCAACATTTTGGAGAAAGTATAACACTTAATATTAAAAGGTCCTTGGTTTAAGTCAGTATTTAAAAAAATTGAGTGAGGGGATCTTTCAAACTTTGGTAATAGTAATAGGAATACAAAAACATAAATTAGCAAATAGAAGAAAAGATGAGTGTTCTCATTTGCAGTCTGTGAACAAAGTGAACAGAAGAAAATGCACCTGAAATATAATGATTAAGGACATAAAAAAGAATTTTAATTTTTTACTTAATATATCATGCTTTTAAACAGGATTAGCCATGCATATGCCTAATGAAAATATCCAGTTATAAACACTATATGTTTACTGCAAGCAAAATGTCACCTCATGGTTCTAAGAAACACATAATGTTGTTCAAAAATTTTCTGCTACAGGATTTCTGAATTGGTCTATGATAGTTTTACTTTTGAACATTGTACAAGAAAATCATTGAACTGGCTTAAAAGGGACTGATTTTCAACAGGTAGGAACCTTGTTGTTTCTGAAGTTTTCTTGAAAATATCTCCATCTGAAAATCCAAATATTAAGGCATGCAAATTAAGAATTAATTTTAAAAAATCAAGACTATAAAGTCCAATATCTTTTAGCAGTCCCTTGAGTCAGAGTTAATCAAATTGTAGCTATATATTTTTTTGCACCCATGCTGGCAGAGAAATGCTGTATAATTACAGATTACAGTCTGGTTGATGGTGACTTCATGAGTAACACAAAAGGGTAATGAGCCATTTCTTTAATAAAATGTATTTAATTAGTGATGTTTCTACTTATTCCTTTCTCATTTTAAATGGATACTTTAGCTTTATATCTCTGATTTCTTACATTTCCAGAAAAATGCTTCACATAGTAGACCTTACATACCAGTTTATGAATCATTGACTTTTCTGATTTTCATTGAATTTTCAGTTTAATAACCCAAGATGTGAAAAGACAGTCAACAACACGTCAGATAAAATGCTAGTAGCAGCTTACTGGGAGTGAAATAGCAGCAGTGTGGTTTCACTCCAGGTTTCCTTATAGAACTGTGTTGCTTAATGCAATTCTGTAGTCTATTCCTATTTAAATGAAATTTCCACCTGATATAGAAAAGACTTAATTTTAAAATGCTGTAATGTAATAATGTATAAGTAAATAATATATAAACTAAAGCTTTGCCTAGTATTATCTGCATTTGTGTTTCTTTACTTCTTTCATTCTTAATTCATAGAATTATCAGATAGACTTGTATTTTCAAACAGCTGGGGATGACATTGCTGGTCTGTAAAGCTTCAAATTGATTAATTAAGCATTTAATATATTACCATAATTCTAATCTCAGAAACATTATACTTAAAACACCACCAACAAAAAAGTTTGTTATATTTCTCCAGACTCGCACCTCTGTGTTTCTCCATTTACCCCATTTACCTTGTTTATCAGACCACCTGTTTTTCTCCACCTTCTACCCATTCAGTACAGGTCCTCTTCTCAGAAGGGCATCAACAAATACCTCCAAACCATTTATTTGCATATGCCACATACAAACGTTCAAGTTAACATTTTCCATGGCCACCAGGTTGTGTTCCAGAGAAAGACTCCAGTTTCCAACTAATTAAATAAAACTTGCTTTCCTATTCAGGATCACCAATTCGAATTGAGAACCTAAAATAGAGTAAAGAGATACTGTTTAATCTTATCTGACCTAATACCATGTTCATACTATGTTTATCTACAGCACAGCACTGATGATTCAATAATTTGCAGGCCTTCTTAAAGACTGCAGTATCTACTAGTAGTACCTGCTGCTGATGGCAGTGCTCATTGTCAGGGGCTTCTTTATATCCAGGCTGGAGTGACTAAAAAGTGTCTTCCTAAACTTTGCAACTGACTGGATGTCTTGTGTCTGCAAGCACAACTATACTTCAACCTATGTAAAGTAAATGTGCCTGGTTTTCTTTCTTCATGTCCAGTTCCTGTGGATCTTCCTTTTCTTTGATTTGCATAATTTAGTGGCTTCAGAAGATTTTTTTTCCCTTTTTTATTCAAGCCCTAGGAAATGCATACCAATGAGGTTACAGCTATTATTAAGAGAAGACATAGAAGTCTTCATCCTCTATGTTGTAAGTACAATGAAGATTATCACTAATGCATTCAGAAAAATGGCTTCATGACAGAAGCAATTTAAAGTCTAAGGTATCTTTTGTTTCATAGTAAAGATAGTAAGTGCCCACTTAAAATACATTGTTTTAATTTCATCAGCATTTTGTGATGATGTATCAACTTACAGAAAACTCACAGCTATTTCTTATTATGTTCAAGTCTCATAAGAATCTCAGAGTTGGGAATTGTTTAAACCACAGTAGATCAAAAAATCATAGAATCAACTGGGTTAGAAAAGACCTCCGAGATCATCAAATACAACCCTTGATCCAACACCTCTGTGGTTACTAGACCATGGCACCAAGTGCCACATCCAGTCTCATCTTAAAACCTCCAGGGGTGGTGAATCCACCACTTCCCTGGGCAGACCATTCCAACGTCTGATCACTGTCTCTGTAAAAAATTTCTTCCTAATATTCAACCTAAACATCCCCTGGCAGAGCCTAAGACCATGCCCTCTTGTCCTGCTGCTGGTTGTCTGGGAGAAGAGACCGACTCCCACCTGGCTACAACCTCCTTTCAGGGAGTTGTAGAGAGTGATGAGGTCTCCCCTGAGCCTCCTCTTCTCCAGGCT
>JAYRBT010000114.1:20742751-20800936 GCA_036023395.1 Myiotriccus ornatus
CACCTCAATATCCTTCCTGAACTGAGGGGCCCAGAACTGGACACAGCACTCCAGGTGTGGCCTCACCAGTGCTGAGTGCAGGGGGAGAACCACTTCCCAGGGCCTGCTGACCTTTAAAGAATTAGTAATGTAAGAAGAAGAAAAAAATGCTATTTTTCGTTATTGAATATTCTGCTAAAAGATGTCTAGCAATATTGAAATGCAGAAGTTACTTGCAAATTCACAAATCTTGTGAATTTATAGCTGCAATGTTTTATGCAATGACCAATACACTTGCTGTTTAAGAGCATACTCTGTTTTAAATAGAAAGGATATATACATAAAAGCAAAATGATGATCAAATTATACTAGTCAAAAGATAAACCCATTTTAATGGACTGTCTGTGACATGAAAGTAGGCAGCATTTTTGATCCATATAAATGGATATAGGGAGAGTGATTAAGTATTCAGCTGTAAGCGATATACCACCGAAGTGGGGTGGTGGGGTTTTAAGTCTCTAGAAAAAAAATCTTATCTAATGGAAAGGAAAAGCTCTAAAAACGTCGAGGGCACTTTTTTGAAGTCTGGAAAACAAAAGTTTTTAAGTCAAGAAGGTGATAAAAGAGGATATGGGGAGTTGAGTGCACTTTTCTTTAATCTCATTAGTTATACTGAGAATAGCCAAAGGCTGAATGACAGCTTTACTTAAATTCAGTGATTTTTGGGGGCTTTGGGTATTTGGTATAGCATTAACTGCATCGGTTTTAATGTACTTCACTCTAAATAATAAATTATTAATACTAATTTTTCATTCTTTTAAAAAGGAGAAAATGTCCTCATTAAAGCATTGTATAAGACTGTAAACAAAATTATTGCCTATTGTTTTTCCAAAAGAACTGCATACATTCTAGCTAAATTGGGTTTTAATTCTACTTTTTAGACATTTATCCTGTTTATTATTGTCTTATAAAATAAAACTAACAAATCACAAAGCTATTATCAAAGTTTAAAAAGGGCTATTTTGCTATTTTGTTTATTTGGCATGTCATATCACTTTCGCTTAAAAAATTAATTAAAACTGCTTGAGAATTGGTACTTTCATATCCTGAGAACATGGAAATTCATTCTCTATAGTGGTATCTGAAGAAAAAGATAGTTTCTCATTCCTTCCAGTGTATGTATAGATTAATATTCCCAAATTTCTAACATTGCTCCTTATCTAAGTATTCATCAGGTGGCTGTAGTGATTGACAGAGTGGCAGAGTATTCTGAGTTGGAATGGATCCATGAGTATCATCAAGTCCAGCTCTTAAGTTCATGGCCTATACAGGGATCAGAACCCGAGTCCTTGGCGTTAATAGCACCCTGCTCTAACCAGCTTGTTACAGATAGCAAGTGATATTGTGGAGTTATCTATGAAAATAGGAAAAAAAAACAACCCACAATTAAACTCCAAACACAGATAAGAATACAGTAAGTGTAAAATTCAAGGGATTTCCTTGTTGTTAGGTAGAACTTGGCCCATAATTTAATTGTTTCTTTGAGGTATGTGTAATCCCAAAGAGACAATCACACTTGCTTCTGTCTTTGACGCCCTTCAAATGCAAATCCATGGAGAGGCGAATTTATAGCTAACCAAGAGCACCTTTTATTTACAAACATTTCTTCAAAGTCCAACAGAAAGTGAGATCCTTTCCTGATCATAATATATAGTAAACGAAAAAGTGCTTTAAAAGAAATTATACTGAACTATGCTTGCTATGGAGATTAGGGCAAACCCTAAAACCAGGCAATTCTAAGTCACTCAGCTTATATTTCCTCCCTCTCTTCCTTTTGTAGTGAAAATTAGCTGTGGTTCTGTATAAAATATTAGCAAAATCTCAGAGAAGCCTCCCTTTTGCAGTTCTTCTGGCAACCAACATGGAGTGAAATTCTTCTCCCTGATGAGGTGTAGAGACACAAATCTCTTCTTTACATTTCTTTACAACTGAAGAAAAAATTATTTGCTTTGACTTCAGAATACTGACAAAGACTGTATTCTTACATTAGCAGTAATCAGTACTTTGGGCCATCAGTGTCAAATTGAAGGAGGAGCAAGCATTTTTAGGTATTGTCCCCCCAAAAACAGGACAAGAACTCTGCATTCTATTCTATTAAGTATCTTAGAATATCGATAAATTTGGAATATTCAAAGATATATTTCCCCAGAAAGTGTTCTTTAAAAACAGAAATATAAAACCTGATGTTTCTTTTTTAAAAAATAATCTAAAAAGTTAATTTTAGGATTGTGCTCTCCAGAACCAGATTAAGCTATCTATTAGCATGGAAAGTTTTCCCTGGTATGATCTATCCAGTATGGGCTACAGTTTACCTATCAAAGGTCCAAAGAACATCACTATAAACCATCAAGGGGTTGGGCACAGTATTTGATTTCTGACTGTTAGAACAGCTCTGCAAGCTCAATGCAAATAGAGAGCAAAACATGGACAAAAATGCATTAGTATTTCAACATAGAATCAGAGATAATAATATTTAAAGTATTTTATAAATATAACCTCTTGTTTTAGACGTGTTGGTCCCCATATCCTACATTTGCTTCAAGTAAACTGAAACCTTAAACTTTGAATTTCATGCAACTTAAGGTGAAATCTCTGGACCCTTTACCTCTGAGTCACTTGAATATTACCATTGTTGAACATGATGCTGAACACATACCCCTTCAGAGTGCCCCACTGGGTTTTAAAATATTGGAGTAACAGACTCCTTTACTCATCCAACAATTGATTTAGTTTTCAGATATCTTCTGGGGCTTTTTAATGGGTTAAAAACGTGGCTCTTTCCTTCTGTTCTTTGATTTTAGAAGTATTACTGTCTGTGCTCCATAATGTTGATCCTAAGCAGGATGAAGAACAATAAGACAGAAAGCATTAATAAAACCATAATCAAGCTTTATGACAACATATATTTAACAGTGGGGTAACCTCAAGAGAAAGACAGAGACACGTTCTAAAACACTGTGAAGGAAATGGTATCCTATAATGATTTTACATATTAAAGTTCCATTTGAATTTACTAATCAAACATCCAGGCAGGATTTCCTTCATTCTGGATGGTCATAGCTCCATCAGCATTTATATCTACAGCCTCAAAAAAATGCCTTGAAGCAAAAGTATTTTTTGAGTAAGACTGTTTCTGTATGGAAGCACAATTATTTTTAATCCTCCACATAGACACCTACTCTGAGTTCTTAGGAACAAAATGATCAATTTAAAACCTCTTTTATGTAACAGAAAATTCAATAGAAAACTTCTACTAAATTTTAGGGGGCTCCATGAAAATCTACCTGAACAAAAACATCCTTTTATTTATTTTGCTTTGGAAATAGAAGAAAAAAAGTTGCTAATTTTAAACTCCGTAATAGTTTGGGGGTTTTGCTCTTTTCAGAAAAGTACCCAAACTTCTGGAGAAAAAAAAAAAAATAATGAAAGCAAAACATTGTTGCCTCTGGGAACTATTTTATGCAGAAATAAATTCATTTAAGTCATATCCACTGGTCTTGGGCATTATAAAGAATGCTAAGAAATATAAATTCATATATACCTCTTGAAACTAAATGGTCTACAATACGTGTGCCACAAGGCTCCATCAGCAGATTGTAACTCACATGGAAAGGAGGCTCCTAAAGCCACTTCTCTAATGTTGTATGTTGCTTGGAAGTCTTCTAGCCACATGATGAAGTCTGATATTGCTTCGTTTATAAAAACTGATTTGATTGTATACTTGCAAAAGTAGAGTGAGTCCCTGCTGGAGAATACTTTGCTTTTAATTCTGGACTGTCCAAGCCAGGCTATATGCATAAAGGGTAAATATCAGGAGCAAACCTGTGTAGGAAAAGAGGGCATTAGAGAGCAGAATCACTGTAGAAAGTGAAAGTGTTGTACAAGATCTTTTTGCCTATGAGAAGCTGGAGCATGTACAGAGAAGCGCAGCAAAGCTGGTGAAGGGTCTGGAGTACAAGTTTTGTGAGGAGCAGGTGAGGGAGTTGGGTTTGTTTAACCTGGAGAAAAGAAGACTGAGGGGAGACTTACTGCTCTCTACCTGAAAGGAGGTTGTGGCCAGGTGGGGGTTGGTCTCTTCTTCAAAGTAACAACAGATAGGATGAGAAGAAATGGCCTCCAGCTGCACCAAGGGAGGTTTGGATTGGATAAAGGGTGGTGAGGCATTGGAACAGGCTGCCCAGTGAAGAGGTGAAGTCACATCCCTGGATGTATTTAAAAGGTGTGTAGATGTGACATTTAGGCACATGGTTTAGTGGTGGACTTGACAGTGTTAGGTTAACAGTTGGACTTGATGATATTAAATGTCTTTTTCAACCTAAATGATTGTATGAAAAATCTACCAGGAGTCTTTTTTACCTGTTCCTGGAGTTTGACAAGTTGTTTTACAGTTTTCCCTGTACCTAATCACTGTTCCCTTGTTTGTTAGAGGGAGGTGCTGCTAAAAAGCCAAAATAAATTTAGCTTCTGTGTTATTCTCAACTTATTATGCAGGTATTTGTACCAAGTTAGGTAATTATGATTTAGCTGCAGAAGCTTGCAACTTGTAGAAACTCTCTTAGACTGTCTGTTCACCTCTACAGTATTTTAATAAAATTTGCCTATGACAAAGAAATAAATCAGCATAATGATACCTCATTATTCACACAAAGTACTGTAACAGTTATATATTGGCTTTGGTGAATAACTTCAAAAGCGATGTTATGGTCCCAGGCAACTGCAGCCTAAGGTCTCAAACATTTATATCCTTGGTTAATGGAAATAATTGCAGCAAACTGTTGCTTACTATTCTCCTTGGAAAGAAGGAATAGGAAATACCATGTGTTTTAATCAAATACAGGTAATTCATGAAATACCTTCCCACATATTTGAACAACTATTTAAATAAAACACACCTCTTTAGAGAGCATTAATCGCACATATACATACATGTAACTACATTGTACATAATTCACAACAAGTTAGAAAATGCAGAATCAAATGTCATATCCACAGTAGTTGAAATTAGTGATACATCTGTTAAGACAAATCCTGTTACTACAGAGATACCTGTACTCAAAGTGTTCTGCGTGACCCCTGATATCTGAAAATGCAAAGAGACAAGTAAGACCAGGAGAAAAAACCCATGCACTCTGAAGCTTAATTGTTTGGGCTTTTTTAATTAAGAAATATATTTATTTCTAATGTAGACATAGAATATTTTCTTCATGCTTGAATATTCCTTACTTTGATAAGGGTCTTAGTGTAGTATTATAATTCACTCATATTACTGATTAAAATAGGAGAACAAAACAGCCCACACAGAGCAGACCCCAAAATATAATACAGCTTCCCAGCTCTTGGTGTTGAAGCAATACACAATTATAGTAGTCAAGATTATATACCTGTCAGTGCTGCAGCTTGAACTGAGCTGAAAATTAAGGGCAAAGTGTTAACAGAAAGAATAAGGCACGCCAGCATGGTATGGAAGATGATTTGAAAAAAATCATTCTCTTACTCCAAGGGATTAATGAATTTGATGATTATAATATTGATATAATATCAGTTTTTCATAGTTATAAAATTCCTGAGTTATGGTAGGTGTATAAGAGTATTTGAAAGAAAAATCTGTGAGATAATTTTATGAACAAGCAATATGGTTTCCTCAATCTCTTTTACAACTCAGGCTTAAAAGCAGCAAGATGACAGTGACATTTGAACAGTAAATTTTTTTTACTGAGTTGGATTTATTAAAATGTGGATTATGTAAAAGACTAGAAAACCCCAATAACTAATAGAAAGACCAGTTCCTATAACAAGAGTCCTTTGTAATTTACGTCAATCTGCATCCCTTCTCACTTCAGAACTGTTGAGAAAAGAGCGGAATGGAAACTCTTCAATTCAGAATGACATTGGTTTCTGTAAATCCAAGCTGCAAGGTACCAGATCGATTTTTTTTTCAATTGGCAAAGATCCTTCACCAGAAATGCCATATCCCAGTTCAGAATATTCTAAGGAATATTCATGATCTAAGGAAGCCATGTGTTAAACACTGATCAACTAGAATTTGTATTAGTTTCAGTTTCTAAATTTGAAATCACAATCAAGGTAGAATTCTCTGTAATAAAACACACTGATCACCAAACACAATAAGAAGAAGAAAGGGGTTGGGTTTTTTTTAGATTTTTGTAAAACTATGAAAGCATGCTTCCATCCACTGTAGCTTTAATGTCTAAAGCTCAGACTTCTTTCATACATAGTGCAGTTCTCCCTCATGCTGAATGTTCACTATTAATGGTGTCTGTCACATAAAACATTAGTTTTATAGATCAGTATAAATAGATATTAATGATTTATCTATCGGAAAAGCAAGAATGAGTGGTTTTATTGAGTGCATCATACTGTATCACAAATCATAAGACTAAAGTAGATTTTAAGGGTGTCATGCAGGATAGACCCTGTTCCTAGGCAGGATCAGTATCATTGTTAGTACAGATCTGCATACTTTGAGTTGAATGATTGCTTTGATGTAAATATATTGTTTTCAATAGTTGATATATCAATAGCTAGGAAATATGCCATTACAAGTGTGATGCAAACTGTGAGGCAAATAGTGGTGAGTTCAGGGGGACAGCTAATGCCACGAGCTACCCACGATGCCTCCTGATGACAAACGGTTGTGTCTTCAATGCAAAAAGGTGTAATTTCCCCACAGCCATGTTGTTCAGCAGGTCAGGTACATTTGCTTTCACAGTCAACCTTGTCTAGACGTTCTGGATACTCTAATCGGTGGTGGAGGTTTGTGAAAAATATTTTTGTATGTGTAAAAATAGGGAATAACTTGAAAATCCTTACTGGGGTGAATAGCTCTTATTTATGGGGGAGACCACTGAAATTTGTTCCTCTGTTAATTGTGTAGATTGAGTTAGTATGTGGCATAAAGAGAAGCCGTTTCCTAGTTTTACAATGCTGGTGCAGAACTGTGAAATTCGAAAACAATGGAAAAACCTGCTGGTTGTAAAGTCCTGACTATAGCTCCTGGAGAAAGTCAAGGAACATTGTGACAAAGCACAAAACTTAACTGAGGAAAATAAAGCAAAACAGTAAAGCACAAAAGGGTATTAAGACTAAATTAATATAAACACCTCACCCTGAGGTCTTATTTTGTCAGCGAACTATGGATCACATTAGAGTGCACTAAAACATGCCAGCTATGTTTTATTATTTTGTTTTCCATCCCTCCATGTTATTTGAAAGATGTATCATGATGGCATTCTAATGCAGCCATATATCATAAAAATAACTCTTTAAAACACTCTAGCTTCTACCATCTCTTTCTGAAGAGAGCTTATTGTGGAAAGAGAAAAGAAATTTGTAAGTAGAAAGATTGAAATACATTTCTTCTTCCAAGGAGCAGCAGAAGCAGGGCTGCCCCATGATGGGGGACGAGCCAGGAGCTGAGGGTGACCCTGGCAAGGCAGCATCCTCACTCATCACAGCACGGTCCCACAGGGTCTCACCTGGACGAATAAAGCCATGTGCTGCAAGCAGCTTCATCAGCAGACACAGGCATGTCCAGGGATGAATCAAGTCCAGGGACCGTTCAGGGAGCCCAAGGAACCTGGGACTCTGCCAGCCAGAGACAACAGGAGGCAGGGATAAAAATTAGCATAACGACCACCTTAACCAAGAGACAGATCAGCAACTCAGGGCTGCGCTTAAATAGAGATCCTGGAGCCATGGGCAGAGTGTGAATGGAGAGTCCCTCCTGATTAATGCCCTCAGGCATCAGAATGAGCATCAACCAAGGAGGCAATCATGAGTGGCGTGATGGAGAGGGCCTGCAGGTTTTGCCTCTAGCTGAGCAAAATGGCTTTTATTAAAATATTGATCTGGATTAAATGTGTCTCTGTCCCCAACTCTGTGCGGCAAATTCATGTGGGAGATCCCAGGCTGGCCAAGCTGTTGTGTGTGGCAGGAGGAGTTTCTGAAAAGAGCCTCTGTGCTGCACAGCACAAGTGAGAGCACCAGTACTGTGGTGAAGGTCTTGGAGATGACTCTTTCTAGCAATGGGAAGAGCCTGAGTCCAAGTACTGTCAGGAAGAGAGTACAACAACAACACTGGTTGAAAAGCAGTTGTAGAGAAGTCTGATGCCTCTTTTGCTCAAAATCTGTACCTTCAGTGACATGCATTATGTAGCACAGACATTTGCACAGTGCAAAATCAACTTTCAGTTACCTCTTGTGCAGCCATCTCAAAGGTACATTCTTTCCTTGATTATATTGACTTTGGAGGCATTAATCTCAATTTACATGAATATAAAGACAGATAAGATTTGGGTCCTTAAATTTAATTTTCCGTTGTCTTGAGATAACTTATAATGAATTCCTGTTTCAACTTAAGTAAGCACAATATTGTACAAACACATGTAATTAGATATACAGAGGACACTGAAAGCGTCTTTGGCCTTGTAATAACAGAATTTAGGCTTTTTATCAGATCCAGTGACAGTCCAGCCCTCATTAATGTGGTGACCATAACATTAACAGAGAACCATTCACTAATGTGTATGTTCTGTTCTGCGAAGTTGACAAATAGACCAAATTTACCTTTTTCCAAATGCCATCATTTTGCTACTAAAACTGATCACAAAAAAAATTTCTCATGAACATGAACGTATTTTGGATTTGTCCGCTACTGATCTGTGGGTTACATCAAATACCATGGTTATTTGACTAACCCATATATGTGTGTGACAGTGTAAATGCATTCCTTCTGCATTATAAAAGCACAGAGATGCTGTTTTTCTTACATAAAGGTTTCTGGCTTGTTTATGACCTGGAAATGCCTTGGCCTTATCCTTTTTATAAGGTGAAGTATAAATTGTACCTCTTGTGCTGTCATTTCACTTCTCAGGCTTTTCCCTTCCATTATCACTTTTGTTGTAGCTCTTCACCTGCATTTTGGAAGATATTATGAGCAGTACGGTGGGAGGAATGTTATATAAATGATTCAGGTGACACTTTGTACTAACTAGATGTCACGTTTCTTCAAAGTTATCTTTTGGGTAGAAGATTCTCAGAGAAATGCTGATCCGTTAAACTATTTGGTTTATCCTACTGTGAAAAAGAAGAGAGGTTTTCACAAATTAAGAAAAGCTTCAGCTTTACCCTGAAAGATGTATCAGTCTTGATGAGTGGTGCATAGGATTTAATGACTCTGGTTGCATCTGATTTCTAATGAATGGTCTTCTGACTCATCAAAGACATCTTGGTTCTTACTTGTGGCATCAATGCAAAATAATAATTAAAAGCCAAATAGAGAATTAGCATTTAGCTGAAACTACCTTTTTTTTTTTTTTTAAGACATGGTCTATTCAAAACAGACTTCCTGCCACAGCACAGCTACGACAAGAAGTTGTGAATTTCTCTTGTCAATGCTTTTCTAAGTCTTCTGTAAACATGTAAAGGACTTCAGGCCAAATCCTCCAACATTCCTGCCTACTTTACTCCTTCCAAATCAGTGAGAATGAGGTGCTTAAATACCTTTTATTTAAGGTACTATCTTTTGTAAAACAATTGTGAAAGCAAATAAAAATTAAAGCAAGTTACAGCAAAAGAGAATGACACTTGAAACACAAATATTTACATAAAAGTCTAGGTCCTACATAGATACAACATCATATATAGCTAAATATATTTTTAAACACTAATGTTGGTGAATTCTGGCAGGAAATAATGTGATTAAAAAAATTAGGCAATAATACTTCAATAACAAATACCTTACCCTGTGTTATTGAAAACCAAGAGAAATCTTGATTATCCAACACAGATTGCTGGGATGCTCTTTGGTTTGAATTTATGGGCAAGATTTTGGCCATCAAATTTGCTGAGACCTGTGGGTACCTTTTGGTTATTGAATCACAGGTTGCAGTCTGCTGTAGCTTTGTGATTACAATGTAAATGAGTTATTCATAGACGATCAGCTTCTTCCTTCTTGATGGTAATGAGGAAACACCTATCAATTCAAACATAAACAGGAAATTAAGAGCTAAAGTAATGACTCTCTTTTGCTAGCAAACATTTTCCTTTCCAATTACACAGGTAAATGAAGGATTATCTCTTAAAGGGATACCCACAGCATAAAAACATAAGCAATATTTCCCTAAAAGTATATAAATAAAAGCTCTAATAAAAAATAATAGATAGTTTAAAACACCAGTGATTTTATTTTTACGTTCACAAGAACTAATACCTGAATAAGTTTACTGGTTCAAGTCTCCTTAGCAAATATGCACGTTTTCACACATATTTTGGAGTCAAATTCTGCAACAAGATACATTATAAAAACTTTAATTCAAAAAGGACTGCAGAGTAAAGCTCAAACATTTTTCACTACAAGCAAAGTAAGAATAGCCCTATAAATATAATGAAGAGAATACATTAATATTTGATCTAACTTTAGATACATTTAGTAATTGGTTCCAGCAAGATGAAGGCAACTGTTGCAATAAGGCAGCTGCAGAATGCAAAGGAAGGAGAAAAAACCAGCAGAAATGTCTGTTTGCAGTAGAAGAATGAAATTCCGTGTCTGCTCTGATGAAACACCTCAACCATGGGCTGCTTCAGCAGATGCTGAAGGCATGGGACTGCTTTTGGTGACTTTAGCACATTCAGAAAGAGCTCTTATTTTCCTATATTCATCGGGCCATCCAACAAGGCAGTATTTTTAAAAGAAGATATTTGGAAACATCTGCTTGACTCTATGGGACTAGCAATGGTTGTCAATTATTCATTGTTTCTGACAATTTCCCTCCCATTGCTGGGCCTTGAATTTCTATCTCAACTTTTTCCTTTTAAAGGAGCCATTCCCCCAAAATATCTCAAGGTATGCAGTGTAAATGGTGAACTCATAGCCCAGAAAATGAGAACATACTCTCCAAAAGTCACAATTAATCAAATGAAAGTAGCATGCTTATTTTTTTATTGTGCCTCTCATTATATTTATATATAACTAAATTCAGACTTTACCATAATAGGAAAGAGAAACAGTTCTTTCTGAATTTACCAGGAGCTTTTCAGTGTAAGTGAAGATGCATAAAAAAAAAAAAAAAAAATTGTGCAAGATATTTGGGAGATCTGGATGGAGTTTTTCATTATATACAAGGTGTTTTTCAGTATCATAACAAATGCACACCACAGACTCTCAAAATGAAATGACCTGAGTTCCAGCAGAATAAATAAAACTTGTTTAGAAAAAAATGGGGTAACAAATAGCAGAAATTTCTTCTTCCCAGACAGCTTTCCCCATTCTAGCACTCCAGTCTAGAATATAATTTTTAGAGGCAATGAAATTAAACTTGACTGAAGCTTAGATTGGGAAAAATTATAAATAATTTGAACCAACCTAGGAGCTTGCATGCTCATAATTTTTATCACACTTTCATCCTCAAAAATAACATTAGACTAGCTGCTCTGTATTAAAACAGTTCATCAGCTGAGGAAGTTGCTTTTAAGTAATATGGATGATATTCATGAGAAGCCATCTGGCTTCTGTATCATCCAGGCAGGATGCCTTTTTGCTGCCTGGTCTTCTGAGTGACAGCCCACATCCTCCTTTGCTTCTTGGGATATCTGCTTGATGCTATTTTAGACCCTGAATGTTCCATCCTCCCATTCTCAGCTCCAAGTGATTCTTGGGGCTCTTGAGTACAGTGACACAGAAATTATCTTTCAAAGGTCTCTATTTCCTTTTTCTCTGCCACAGCTCTAGTGAAGCTACTACAGACATTTCTTCCACCACCACTTTGAAATGAGGAAGTCTGAGGAGGGGAAAACCCAAAACTGGCACCACAGCAAGGGCTTACACCCAGCCAGGCAAGAAGTTGCCATAGGCAGCACACCTAAGAGTCACCATGCACATGAAAATAACATCTGTTCTGTCCAGTGAGGAACAGGGATCAGTGCATAGCTGTACGCCTCTTCCCCAGCACTGATCCTGCCCAGGGAGATGTGCTAGATTGAGAGGATGGAAGAAGGCAGGAAGGATTAGATTTCTGATGTGACTTTGGCATCCTCTGCTTACCAAAGATGATCTCAACACTTCATGTATTTGTCCTTTTAACACCTCAATGTAGCAAGGGGAAAAATCTACATTTCTGATTCAAAGCTCACATCTTAGCCTCTAGGCTGCTAATCACTGCACACATGATCAAGGACCAGACATCACGTAACATGATTTTATGCCTGGGTTGATGGATGCTAACACTGCCTTTGGGATAGTAGGAAAGAGCATACCTACTCACTGGGAAGATTATTAAGTCCTTGCTTCCAGCCTGCCACGTTGTTGTAGCTGACTCCACCAGATAGCAATACAAGCCTGGCAATCCCCTGATCTTTACTTTAACCTATAGTCCTTTTAAACCCACCTGCTATGTCAGGCATGCCTTTTAATAATTGAAAACAAAGTCTGTCTTGACTTGGGAATAAAGCAATTCAAATCTGCATCTGAACATTATAGCTGATCATGGGTTAAAGTGCCCAAATGTCAGCTGATAGCACGCACTATCAGTGTGCAAAAAGTGTTCCCACTTTCCTCTCTACAGTGTGTGCTATCTCTTCAGCTGGCCTGTAAAAATGATAGAGTTTAAGCATATACCAGCTATTTTGATAAGATGCATCCTTAGAAGAGTGAAGGACTGCTGGCACTACAGCAGAGGGTGGATTGACCACGTGTGGATTTGTTATTGACAAGTATTTTTTTTACTTATACTTGCTTCAGGGCTCCAGGAAGGAGTTAGAAGTGGAACTGAGAGGGAATGTAGCCAAGAGGACTTGTTGTTTGCAAGCCTTTATTGTCTGTAAAAAATGGATTAAATACTTTGCTAAGTTTCTCCCAGGCAACGAATTACGACAAATGAGAAATGTAATTAATCCTGCCTGTGCCTCGTTTTCCTTGCATCTTCTTTTCTGGACACTCAGGAAAGGCATGTGAACTGCACTAATTTCAGTCCTCAGGCCTGGTGCAGTAGTTTCAAAATGTTAAAGCAAGATTTTGTATTTGGACAAAATTTGTAAGCACATCAGAGACTTTTGTGTAAGAACACAGATTAAGGACTTGTCCCTGAGCTGTTCAGTGAGGGTGGACTGAAATCCTTGTCTATTTATCCTAGCTGGTGTGGGTTACACTAGGGAAATTATATAGACTCAGAAATTTGCTTCTCTGGCCACGCTGCCTCTTGTCCCCTGGGGCAAATTGGCTGTGCCAGCCGCTTCCCACCCTTTCTGTGCCTTTGGTGGCCAAGCCCATGCTCTGTGTATGGTAAAGCAGAAGCTCTGAAGATTTCAGCAGCAGAACTTGCCCACTCACTCGCTGTCTCCAGTGGAGAAGGGAGAGAAATGGTAAAGCCGAGTGCTTGTGTTGTAGTGCCTGCTACACTACTGCTACCTCTGTAAGGGGAAAAGCAGAATAGTTGAGGACTAGACTCTTATTTTTCTTGTTAGACATCAAATATGTCACAAGAAATGCAGACAGGTGAACTGATGGCCGTGACCATCTTACAGGGGACCCAATTCACAGTAAAATAATTTCTTTTAGCCAGGAGATTTAAAGAAAGAAATCCACTTTCAGACCTACAAAATGTGTCATCAAAGGTTCTTTTCTATAATTTTCAGCAATTGACTTGGCTTTAGACAGGATGGAAAAGGATGGAATTAAGGAATGTTATTGTGGTCTGTGTTTCTCCATGCACCAGCTTATACAAATTGAGAAGTAAAAGGTCCTTCAATAACTTTTTCAGTTTTTATTTACCATCACTTTTCTTGTCCCTGGCCCCCACACAGAAATAGATTGGTGGTACTTAAGGCTTTCTATTTTATTGAAAATATTTTTTAGAAGTTCTTAAAATGTTTAGATGCTGAATACCATAGAATATTGTGCACCTAAGTAATGAAAAATCAAAGGGCCTTTGGTAACATTTTACTACATGTTTCATTATTTAATATTCCAGTTCCAGAAAGAAAGATACTGTTTTGCAATATTCATCATTTTTTTCCTCCTCTAGAGTACTCACTGGAAGCAAGAATTGCAAAATGTTTTCAACAATTGGAGTATTTTTATGTCATTAAAAAAAAAACAAATCAACAAATCAAAACAAAAATCAAACCAACCAAACAAAAAAACCCCACACAACAAAAAAATCCCCAACCCTAAGAAACCAAATCTAATAAAAAACAAAACAAAACAAAAAGTGCCAAACAAAATGCCAACCAACCCTATATAATACCATCTTTGTACATTTCCCCTCCAATTTAAATAATTAGTATTTTTAAAACTCTACTGATAGGGATATAATACAAATATAGCTATATTGTAGCCCAGCAATGGTGCATAGGAACAAGGTCTATAGGGAGAACTCTTGCAGCCAATGCCACCTTTAGGCAGCCCCATACTACCAGAAACTCTCAGCTTTGTCCTTGTTCTAACCCTGAACCCTGATAAATCCCTTTGGCCTTGGCTAAGCTTTGTCTCAAAACACCCATCCATGAACAGCTCCTGGGGGAGAAATCCTGTCACCAAAATATCCTTTGGCAGCCCCTTTGCAGCCTAACTCCAGCACCAGGTCTAGGCTATTCCCGCATCCCAGCCACAACACTAATCCAAGCTCTAGGGTGTATTAAAGGCATATGCCAAGTCCATAGTTAGGGCACAAAGTTCTCAGTGAAGAAATCTTGCGGCTTTCTCCATCTTTTAGCAGCTCCTGGCAGCCAGGTGCCACCTGGAGGCTCAGGTTTAGTCTCTCTCCTAGATAACCTTGCCCCAGGACCCACAACAGCAACAAACATGAACAAGTCTCAGAAGAGACTTCTCACGACAGCCTGTGCTCTCCTTTGACAACCTCCTTGCAGCTCTACAACACCTGAAGCTCTCGACTTTGGAGCTATCCAGTCATTTGCTCAAAACCGAACTTCAGGCTTTGACCAAGCCTTAGCCAAAGACCAGCATCATGGGCTACATCAACAAGCTCTCTGAGTGTTGCTTTTGCAGTCTAAACCATCTTTTGGCACTCCTTTGTGTTCCAACACCACTTGGACCTGTAGGCTTGCTCTCTCTAACAACCTTAATCCTGACCCTGGGCTTTCACACAGTGTTGGCTTGAGATACTTATCCATGGACCACAGGAACAAGCTCTAACAGGAGAAGGAGTAGTATTTGTAAAAGAAACAGTGTTTGTTTCCTTGAACAATATATATAATTTAATATTACAGTGCTATAGATAAGTTATAACTCTACCTTTTTAATCTAGAAAATTACCATGAAAGACTATTTTAGAGGGTTTTTTTTTTTTGGAGCTAGTTAAATTACAGGAGCTGCTTTGCCTTAGGGATGTTAATATTTTCTACTCATATTAAAATATGGATAAGGTGAAATAGTATTTCATTGTTAAAAGTGTATTTAATTTAGATTAAATTTCATACTTGGTGAAAAATGTTAATTATTCTCTTTTTATGTGCTGTTACTTTACAGCATATTAATAAACCAGAAGCACATCCCAAGCCTACCACTGAAAATTACATTTGTACAAATGCAGAACTACATTAAAGAATTCACACCATGAAATAGATGTGGAAAGGAATCCATGTTATCCTTATTTTACTGATGTGGAAAGTAAGTAAAAATATTAAAATGAGAGATTAAAAAAAAAAAACCACAAAAAAACCATGTCTAAATAGGGCCTAAAGTAGATTTTAGATAAAGTTGCGGTTACTGCCCTGCAGTCCCCAGTCCACCTGGATATCTAACCCACAAGCATTCTGATTCTGTTGTAGAAGATACCTGGCCTTAAAATATCCTTAACACCTAAAAATTCTTCTTTCAGACAGACACACAAAGAAAAGTAATACTTTTAAGAGTCCTGTGGTAGTGGGTGATCATTGCGTATCTAAATCAAGGCACAAGAAGCAGAAACCCCTCTTGATGAAAACAGCCTTCAAGCTCCCATCAGTTTATTCGTGAGACACCACTCAAAGGACTGGTCTTTTGCTTTATCCTATGGATAACAGCACGGAAATGAATTGCTGGCATCTTCCACACATTGCAGTGCTGCTCTTTCTTCAAATCTGTTCCAAGGCTTAATGTTAGTAATGAAATTACTCTTTCAAAGCTGATTTAAATACACAAATCTGAGGAGAAATAGAGGATGTTCTGCAGAGGCTCTTGCATGTTTCCTTGTAAATATTGCCAGCAGAAAACGCCACAGATGTCTCAGTGTTACAAGTTTGAAAATGTATTGTTGAAGAAGGAAAGTTCAGGTTAAAGCTGTACACAGATTCAGAAGTTTTTTAGCAAAGTTAGAGATTTGAGACTATAAAAATATATTCTTGAGAAGGATTCCTTCTTTCCAAATATGTTTAGGAGAGAGTAGGCAAGTTCTTTGTAGCAGGCATCAAGGAAAACAAGGAGATGACAGTCTTCTGCTGTTCTCTTTCTCACCGTGAGGATACCTTTGTTAAAGAAACTATTACTCCCTCAGTTCTGATTCTTTTTTCTTCTTCTTTTTTTAACCCAAAGACTGACATATCTAATACAAAGGATATATTTCTCCAGATTAAATTATCAGTGCTCTGACACTATCCTCTTTTTTGCTGATGCTTCTTTTGATGCCCTTGTGCTCAGGGTCAGAGCCATCTGGACACTCCAGCTCTTTGCTCAGATCTCAGTTCTGCTTGTGAGTTCTTCACAAGGCTTGGTTATTCTTCCATGAAATAGAAGAAACTCAGGACAGGGCCTGAGAGTTCTATATGTTTGAGTTTATAAATAATATCCGTAGCTTGAAACAAAGTATTTTCTCGTTTGAAAGAAAAATTTTGTTATAGCAATTGATAAAATTCACATTTCTGAATAAAACTAGATTCTCAGCATTGTGAATTGTTTAGTTACAACCAAAATCTTCCCATGAAGTGAGGAACATGTTTCACTTAGACAGCTGTAAAATTTCCTGAAACCGTGGTCCTCACAAAGAATGTATTCCATTTGCTGACATCAGGGAACTTTCTTTAGGACTAAAACATTCCTGCTGATGAGCACATATGCAGCATTTTCAGTCAAGAAGAGAGAAAACCAGCAGCTACTCAACTTTGTAAGGATCCCTACACTTAGCCATATCACTGATAAAATATCAAACCATGACACAGGTCACAGCTGTAACTGGGTGTTCCTCCTTAGTTTTATACTTTTCTGGGGGAGGGAGGTTGTGGTGACAAAATGAGCAAATGGGGCAGAAGAGTCAATAATGTATCTGCATGTATAAAAGGGAAACGGAGGCAGCGTTAGGAAAAGCAACTGGGATGAAGAAGCACTGGTTATTTCCTGATAGGCATGTGGTATTTAAAGTGATGGAAGATACACTTTGCTTAAGTGACTTCTTTTGGTTAATTTAGGTGGTTGCTGAACATACTGACTCTTTAAAAATAGTATTTCTGTTGCCTACTTTTTGTAATATACCATGCAGAGACTCAAATACTGAGCTCAAAGATGTTGGTTCAGCCTGAGGGTGAGGGAGTCAGGTGTGGAAATTTGAAGTATTACAATTCCCCCAACATTTTCATAGGTTTAGTTCATAGCTTTAGTCAAGGGCATGTTTGAAGCCTTGCAGGGATTGGTAATGGAGGCCGGGTCTCCAGAGATGCTTCAGCACCTAATCCTAAAAAAATCCAATGAGAATGTTGGTGCCTATTATGTAATTTTATACATTGAAATGCTTTTTAGCATGGGAAGACACTACTTGTACATTAAGTGCCAGATTTACAAAATTTGTCATCAGCCTTGACAGAAAAACAAAAAAGTTATTTAGCGAATATGACGAATTGGCCATCTAAATATATTTTCTTCCCTGGTAAGTTATACAAAAAACATTCTTCACTATGTTGTTTGTAAAATGCAAGAGCTAACATTCCAGAAGCTAAAGAAATTCAGCAAAACAATATTGGGGTAGGGAAATTTCAGAGGAAACCACAACTTTTCATTGAAAAAAACAACCCTTTTTCTCCTTCTCTTTACCCACCAGAATAATCCTATTGAAAATTGTCAACAACAAATTATTTGTTCAACAATAGTTTTTATTAGAAAATGTACGCCTTATGAAACACTTTTTTCTTCCTTGCTTCAACAGATTCTCAAAGAAAATTTTGAATGCCTACTTTTTTATAAGACAAAAAGTGTCAGTTTCCATTTAGACAATTTTCTCATGCAAATTAGGATGATGGAGGAGAAGGGAGACTGTCTTGTGTGTGGATGACAAAGGAGAACAGAGAATAAGTATAGATGCAAAAATTTACAGTCACGTAAATCATCAAGAATTTAGATTCTTATATAAACTGGTAATATATGCTTTCTCTTGGCATAGATAATCATTAATTGTTATTATTCATGCAAGTTGAAAAGTTTACAAAAGAGTTGGTATACAATGCCAGCTGTGGGATTTTTTTCCACCCTTGTCTCTGTTAGACAATACATCACAGCTGTTAAGCCAATGTTGATCACACTATTATCAAAAATATATGAAAATGCTTTGAAATATATTACTTTAGAACTAAAATGACACAGGAAATTGAAGGTTGCTTATGTGAAACAAGCAAATTGCACCAGGGCTGCTTCAAAAAATGTATATTTAAGACATTATTCATATCTTCTGAGAAAGAAGATTGAGCAAACCAAGCAAGCTATTTAGCCTCCGATACAATTGGATATACCATATATTTCAGACAGAGATACTAATTCTGATATGCTAATACTGATAAAACCAATTTCTATTACCATTTCCTCTACCACCACCCAAAAAAAATACAAAAAATACATCCGAGCTTCTATCTGCCTGTTCATCCTTGCTGCCCAGACTCCAGTAATGGAACTAACCCTCATGTCAGCATCAGGGTGAGGATTTTACGTCAACAGTTCTTATTCCATCTCTTCAAATCAATTTACTGTCTGTTTCCTGTTATTCTACATATCATGTAAGAGATATATAATGATGCAACTGTTATTTTTCTGACTTCCTTCATTACACTGGTGCTATGGCATCTGCATTTTTGCCCAAGCATCATAAAAATTCAGAATTAAATTGCATATTACCAAAGAAGAAAATTGTAAATAAACTTTAAAGCATGTGAAAAAATGATGCTGCTTAATATCATCCATGAGAAGACCAGTTTCTCTGCCAGAAAGGATGCCTAATTATCATCCCATTCTCAGAACTCATATTTACCTAAAGGGCTGCTATCATACCCTTGCACGGTAAACACAACATTCCTATGAGACTGAAAAGCATAATATTGATTCCTATAAAAATAAACAGGCATTTTACAAAAATATTAACTCAAGATTTGCAGAATTTCCAGACCTGAAGAGTTTTAGAGTTTCTGGATATGCCTAGGAAACACAGTTTTGTGTTTCTGCATTGCTACACTTCTTTATTCAGTATTCTTTATTTAGCTGAGCCATTTGTGAAGCAGTAGCCTGCTTTACAGCAAGCTGGTCCACAGAACGGTCACATCTTGCATCTAAATCCCCTAGACTGCAGTCTCACTCTGAAGAACAATCCTACACCTATCCTACAGGGTCAAATTTGTATTTATAGGTAAGTAACAAGACATTTAGAGCATCTGGATACAGCGAACAAGACTTAATCAATCACAATTTAAATCTAAGCAGCTACTCTTAGACAAAAATTTACAGATTAGTTTTTTCAAATAAATTTAAAAAATCAATCATCATACAGTGGACCTGACAGAAGCTATTTAGGTTAGCTTTTTTCTGCTTTGCAACAGATGTATAAACCATTCTGTTCATTACAAAGAAGTTCATCTTATTCTATTAAGTGTTAAGTAGATTGTTAAAATTTATGTCAAAATATGCAGTAGTGTTCTATCTTTGAAACACTAGCCAAATTTACTCTGATTTAAGCTAATGCACATGCCTGAAAATCCACTGACTGCAAATAAGCGTAGATCTTGGTTTAGCACATTCCCTCTGCATTGATTAGAGTTTTCATTGGCTTATTTTTTCCATTTATTTTAATTATTAGTATTTGTTTGTTATTGTCGATTGTCTTCAAAGTCCTAGAAAGTAAAATTATTGGTTTACTACAGAATTCCTTCTGCCTGTTATCCTAACAGTGTCTGCTGACTTCAACTGATTAGTGAGGCACTAATAACTTGGCCTGCTAAAATAGCACAGGGAGCTTGGATTCTCCTATTCTCATTCCTGAAGTGTTGCAGACCTCCTGTCATTTTTACTTATCTTGTGACCCATTTCATTAAATCTTAACAAAGATTCATGCATCACCCCCACTCATGTTAGTAACGTACCAACAATTAGAAAAAAATAATAATTTTAAAAAACCACCAACAAACCCAACCAAACAAAAAAACAAAACACAAAACCCACAAACTCAATACAACACCAAGGACTAAATCTGCAATGAAACTTAGGCCACCAGTTGACCTTGATTATTATGACCACCCTCACCTTGATATTCCTCCCACCCAAATTCTCATGGCATATTGAAGCTCCGGTCCCTGAACTATGTTGTATGTGCACCCCTACCTGCCCTTGTCCTGTGCTGTCCTGACTTGCTGACTGGTTTTCCTGGATGAGCCTCAAGCCTTATGTTGTGTCTCCAGCTCCATCTCCTATTGTTCCTAACTGGCACCCCTAGGTGGACAATGGATTTATTTATTTACCTCACCATGTCTGGTACTGTAAATAGACCCAAAAAGCAACCCAGCTGTGTTCTCTGATATTTTAGGACTGCCCCTGCCTGTGTCACGCTTGGCTCCCTGCTCATCCACTCTCTCAGAGCAACCCTGTGATGTTAGATATCTTTCAACCTAACACAACCTCGAGCTTCGACCTAGGTACTGAGCACTGAATGAGAGCATTTACAGAAAACAGCATGCTCAGTTCGATCCTACCTCATGCAGACCACAGGGAATCATTAGGAAAAGAGATACATAAACCAGGTAGGTGTTCCTGTAGTTCAGGATTAGCTCACTTAGAGTTTATGCCATAAGAAGAGGCATACTGGAACAGATCCAAGCCCATTATTTTGTCTCTTTCAATGACGAATAATAGATGTTCAGAAAAGCATTCAAAAACCCAGCATATGTTCCTTGCACACAATTCTGGACATATATAGATGTAGGAACATCTGAGACAAGGTGCCATCAAATTTCTGCTTTTAATAGCCCCAAGTGGACGTACTCTCTGTGACCTTTCAAATCCATTTAGATGTTAGACCTCTACAATACCCCACAGTAATGAGTGCCACTATAAAATTGCTCATTGTGTGGAAAAGTGCATCCTTTAACACGAGCCTGCTGCATGGATGCTTTCTGCTTCTCACACTAGCAGATCAGAAACTAAATCTCAAGTGAAACCAAAAGAAAACTCAAGACAAAGCAAATCAAGAAGAAAAAGAAGTAACAAGCACAGGTGACAATTCCCAGGCTGTGAAGTAGACAAATAGTATTACATGTTGCACTTTTTATGATTGAGATAACCAGGTTACGTGTTCCAGAAAACACACTGCATGCAGCTCCAGAGCCTAAATAAGCCAAAGCTCTGAGGAAGAGCGGGCCAAAGTGACTTTGTTTTTTTTTCTTTTCAGCAGGATCCAAGTGACAAGAGTTCAAATCTGGATGTGCTTTATTTGGGCGCGAGGTAAACACTCGAGCCAGTGAGGGTTCCCGGGTGAAGTCAGCATAAATGCAAGGCATGCCTTCCCACGGAGCATGCTTTTTTGTCAGAGCAGTAAAACAACAAACAGAGCCACAAGAAATAACAAGAAATAAAATACTTGGTGTTCTAATCTATCGTGAATGTTTGTCTAGTAAATACATAGTTCAAGTGCCTGAACTATCCAGATTGATTTAATTTTTAAAAAAATCTTGTGTACAGACCATGTTCTGGAAGGGGGGCAGGTTTTATTATAATACATGGCACGTTGCTTCCCTGGCTGCACAGCAGAGCTTTAAAGACCTTGTTTTACTGGGAGGAACAGCCCACTTGCATTGCCCAGGCAGCAGAGCTCTCATCACAGAACAAACAGGAGCTCCTGTCCTTCATGCAGGGCTTTAGTATTTATTTCTTTAGATGTCTAATCACTAAGGTTACTGGAAAATGTTCACCCTGATGAAAAAATTTTCCCTGTTCAGACATTTTCACTTCAGTTCACAGCCAAGATGTGACAGGCTCTGATAGCTTTAAATAGCAGCTGGTGTCATTTCAGCAATTGCTGGCTGTCAGTCCATGCTCACCTATTGACACTTCCTTGCAGTTTTACTTTGAAGTGAGACAGACAGGTTAAAATAAGTATCAAACAGAAATGAAACATTCTGCACTATTCTAATAATCAGGTTATTCAGTGAAGTCCTCCCAAGGGTGCAAACAATATTCTTTTTTTATCTAAGACATACCATTTCCCCCTCTAACCTGAAGAACGGTCTCTCCAATACTAAATGTCATTTAACACGTGAGTAATGGATGTTACCAACACATATTCCAGGTTTAACTATTCTTCTGTTAGTCTGACAATGTACCTTTAAGTATTACCTACTTAGCCAGGAGACTTGAAAAGAACAGAATGCCATCAAAAAGTGCTTTACTAAAATCAATTTAGTATAAATGATTACAAAAGAATTTGAGGATATACCTCTTCCCACTTACACTAAAATATTTTAGTTGAATGCTTCAATAAAAAATACATTTGCCTCTATTTTCAGTACTCTTAAAAACTTAGCTATTTTTTCTTACAAAAGGTAGAATACCACCTTCATAATAACCCTGTGAATTGTTTACTCGGAATGCTGATGTTTTGTATGTTCTGCATTTTTATAGGCCAGATTCCTGCTTTAGTTCTGTGTTACAGTGGTGTTCAGTACAGTCAGGTCTGACATGAGTCTGTTAAATTATTTCAAGTCTGCAAGGAATAATATCTTGGATTAGTGTTCAGATGATATTTAACCTTAAAGGTTATGTTTATGAGACAACACTGGTATCATCCCCTCCAGTATATGCTGCTGGTTTTAGTGGAATAACAAAACAATACAAGATGAAACAACAGAAAAATTCTGCAGTTTTTATATCTGACTTCTCTTCCTCAGCTCTGATTTCACCCGTACAAGTCTACCATAAGCACTATTTTGTCCTTTAATAAGGCCAAACAGTACTCAGTTTTTTCCTACTAACTTGCAAAAAACTCCCTAACACATTGGTAACCTACTGGATATTATTATTTAACTGTTTGCGTCACTAAAAAAGTCCATAAAAAATTGTAGCTGCTGGTTATACCAGTTTTCAAAAATTCTGCTTGTAATTTTTTTCAGAAGCCAGCAACATTTTCTGATGAGAAAAGTAAAACATCTTAATGTATTTCATCACTGTAATCTCCAGATCAAAAGGTAGTCCATTCTGATTTTATTATGCTACTAGATTAAAAGACAACATGTTGCCCTGAAATGCTAAAAGTTGTGCAATAAATCAAAGACCAAAATCATAATAATCATAATTCAGATCACCTGAAGATCAGAGTCATGAACTTCCTGACTAAAACCATGGGATACCTGGATAACCTTGTGTTATGGTTTAGGAAAAGGTGGCAACTAAGTCCCACGCAGCTGCTTGCTCACTCTTCCCATCCTCAGGTAGGATGGGGAGGAGAATTGGAAAACAAAGATAAAACTTCTGGGTTGAGATAAGAACAACCTAATAATTAAAATACAGTAAAATATACTAGTACTCCTAGTAATAATGATAATGACAACAATAAAAATAATTGCAATGGGAAGAAGACAAAGAGAGAGAAAGAGAGAGAAAGAGAGAGAGAGAGGTTTAAAGCCCAAGAAAAACAAGTGATGCAAAATGCAGTTGCTCATTGCCTGCTGACAGATTCCTGAGCACCACCAACCACCCTACAGCCAACTCCCCCCAGTTTAGATAGTGGACATGATGTTCTGTGTTATGGAATATCCCTTTGGATAGTTCAGATCAGCTGTCCTGTCTGTGCTCCCTCCTGGCTTCTTGGACACCTGCTTGCATGCAGAGCATGGAAAACTAAAAAGTCCTTGACTTAGAGTAAGCACTACTTAGTAACAACCAAAACACTGGTGTTTGATCAACATTATTCTCATACTAAATCCAAAACACAGCACTGTACCAGCTACTAAGAAGAAAATTATCCCTGCTGAAATCAGGATACCTAGTTCAGTGCAATCCCGAATCTAGCCTTTCTCTGGTTCTGTCCTACCTTAATGGTTTTATTTATGTTGAGAATCCACTTACACCCAAAACTGAGCAACCTTATTACAAATAACTCTCCACTCAGCCTTATAATCCTTCTGAAAAATAGGCCTTCGATTTCAGCAGCCTCTAGAAGACACGATTCTTTATTATTACCATAACCAAGGTGTGTCTGCAGTGCCACCAGGAAACATCCATCTGCATTCAGTTCAGGCACATGTCTCCATGGAGGCCTTTACTTGCAGCCCTTTAGACCCCCAATTGCTAATTCATTCTTGATCACTCCCAAAACATTTTCCAGAAAGTCTGAGCTATCAGAGGAACTTGTTAACCCTGGCAGAAGTCTGCACCCAGAGAGCACTCCAGAGTCCTGAATTTTAATGCTGATGTCTAACTGCAGTACCAGCAGGCACTCCAGAAAGCCTATGGAAGCTACAGGGTACTGATTTCTTTGGCCGTCTCTGTCAGATTTACATATTAATGTAGTAATTAGCGAGATATAATGTTTACACATGCCACTCACCTGGTAGCAATAAAGCTGCAGGGGCTATTTTCCTGATGGACTTTGGAGAATCTCATGCTCAGGAGACACATATTTTGATTCTACAGGCCCTGGCTAGACTTCTACATGCAGGACCAGCACTCTGACCTGGAGCATTTTTCTAGTACTCCCCGATGACCTAACTGGATTCATACTTTGAGAGAACAAAGGATTTTTCTTCATGTTACCAGGAACTTTCTCGAGTTGAAGAGCAGGTAAAGCTGCCATGGAGATACAGGCTTAGTCTCACTCAAGACAAGCACAGAAGCAACGCCATTAATTCCTTAGGTTTACTCATTATTTGGGCTAGTTGATGAATGTTAACTCTTAGATGATCCTATAAAACCTACAAATCCAACTATCATGGAAATTATGGATAAATATTCCATACCTGTATAGCACTACATTTACTACCACCACAGTAGGTAATGTGGTTATGCCTTCATTTCTATTCCAAGTTAGGAAATCTGTGACTGGTTTCCAAAGGAAGACTGGAAGATGCTAAAGGAAAGATTATGGTCACTGTGCAAGCCTTAACCACTATATGGATACTAAAACCAACCAGAGTAGGTAGCGTTTCTGCTCAGACAATGGCTGTGCAGACAAAACTCACAGAGAGAGAAGAACTTCAGTGGAAACCTAGTGAGGGTCCCTTTTCATCATTTAAATAATCCGCAGAATAGTGCTGATCAGAGAGGAGGTCTACAGCTTTGATACATGGTTTATAAATTTTGTTTCTCAATTAGTTCATTACACTATTTTGAAGCCTGAGAACAGCAATACAGTTTCACAAATGACAAAGTCAAAGAGTAGATATTTTCAAGAATAATCCATGTTTAACAAATTATTTTCAGTGGTGGTCATATCTTTGTATTTCATCAGCTAAGATCAACTAAGATAGGCTAAGTGATACAGTCTCTGTTTCTATTATCCCGAGAATACTAATAATGTTTAAACTGCAGCCCCTTAAATGATAGAATCATAGAACAGTTTGGGTTAGAAGGGACCTTAAAGATCGTCTAGTTCCAACCCCCCCACCCTAGGAAGGGACACCTTTCACTAGACCAGGTTGCTCAAAGTCCCATCCAACCTGGCCCTGAACACTTCCAGGGACAGAACACCCACCGCTTCTCTGGGCAACCTGTTCCAGTGCCTCACTACCTTCACAGTAAAAAATTTCTTCTTAATATCTAATCCAAACCTACTCTCTTTCACTTTAAAACCATTCCCCCATGTCCTGTCACTATGTGCCCTTGTAAAAAGTCCCCCTCCATCTTCTGTAGCCCCCTTTAGGTACTGGAAGGTGCTATAAGGTCTCCCCAGAGCCTTCTCTTCTCCAGGCTGAACAATCCCAGCTGTCTCAGACTGTCTTCAGAAGAGAGGTGCTCCAGCCCTCTGATCATCATTTTGCAGAGATATTTATCTGAAGTCAAGTGTATCAAGCTCATTATTTCTCCAAGGTTTCATTAAACAGAAGTGTTGAATTTTGGCAGAATAGTAAGCACTTCAGAAGCAGAGCCTCCCTAGAAGCACAGCTGCTCTCCAGCCCTGTAGGCTGAGCTGCCCAGCTCTGGGGAGTCCCAGGCTCACAGTGTTGACTGCCGTGTCCATCTCCCATTGCTGGTCACCTATGATTTGTTTTTTTAATCCATCAGGCTAACCAAACATCACTAAAATGAGATCTCAGAAACTGATTGGAGTTCCGCTAATTCTTCCTTTTCATATTTGTACTTTTTCTGTAAGAATGTATGTAAAGTAACATTAAAAGTCTGGAGCTTTTCTTTTATGTTTTAGAAAAGATCAGAGTCCATCAAAAAAGAAATACATTTCCTCATGCTTTATTATACTACTCCAGGAGACAACCAATAAATTTTAATTAATTCAATATCACTTTGCAAGTATCTCTGAATTGCCAAAAAAATTAAGATATTTGCAAAGTGTCTGAATAATGGAGGCTATTATTAAAGACTGTGGGGCTTTGATGTAAATGCTGTTTTATCACCTCAAAAAGATGACACACGTGTCTTCTGAATCTCCTAAATTTATAAAATAAGGTGATTAGAGCTGCTTGGATTCCAGACTAGGGAGAGGCTGGAAACTGAAACACAGAAAAATAACCCACATTTTGCACTGACAGCTATTCATGCTTGTTGTTATTTTCAGCTAGCAATGACTCTGGAATCAGTGTGGGTTTCCCTTACAGGAATTGTTTGTGTTCAAATCATATGTGATCACACAGGCCAAAGAAGAACAGATTTTCATGTCTTTTCTCAGGCATTGAACCCAAATAAGGGTTGACAAATAGTTTTGCTTGTGTTGTTAATAAATCCATACTTGTGAGGAAAAAAAAAAACAAACACTAGAAACCTCACTGTAAGGACACAGATGAAATAGAAATGCAGAGGGAAAACAGAAATAAATTCTGTGCTGAAAGAATTTAAATATTCATTGGAAAGAGAAAACAAGAGATTTACTCTTGGGTGCTTGTCTAGCTATCTGTTCCCCAGCACACAGGAGCTTTTGCTGCCAAACTGGAAGGAGAGCAGCAGGAAGGTCCACCATGACGGGCTGCAGCCTGTGGGGCTCCCGGAAAGGCTGCAAGTGCTGGGCTTTATTTATTCTAAGTGGAGTAGCTCCAACAAGAAGAGGGACAGTGGATGTTTGGACTGGCAAGTTTTCTTGGGGCTGAGGTTCGTGCTGTGCTCCAGGTTCTGCTTAAACTCCTGTTTCTGTCCACTAGAACCACCTGCACTTTTTCCAACCAGGTCTCTAAGACCTGGTTCCAGATAAGAAAATTCAGGCATAAACCTCTATTCCATTTTCACCTGAAAATAATTAAAAGCTCAAGGGTGCTTTAATAAGAATGTGCATTTTTTTAGGTCCTCAGAGACAGCCTTCATTAATCTGATCTTTTGCAGGCACTTAGTTAAAGCAAATTGAGCAACAGCATCATCTTAGTTTGCAGTTCACACTAAGATTTTTCTATAGTTTCAGCAGATACAAAAGTCAGCCCACAAACTTATCCTCACAGTCAGCACAATCTGTTTGCAGGAGTCTGGATTTGCTAAACTGTTTCCACTTCAGTTAAAAAAGAAATCAATTAAAATAAAAGACAACAACAACAACAAACAAAACAACTAAAACAGTGCTAAACTTAGGGTCTGTTCACAGAATGGAAAAAGCTGGTTTCAAGTATCCTGAATCTAGCTATTAATATTCTTATACATTTATACATATGACCACACAATCGCATAGAGCTGTGAGGAATCACCTCACAAGTAACTGAGCTGAAAATAGCACAGTTTGTGCCTTGGAGCATTTCACCATCCCAGCATGTTGTGCCAAATGTTTTAACTACAGCAAGTCATCATATGCTACAACCATAGCACACCATGAAATGTTAAGGGCACTGCCGTATTTCAGACCCACTCAGGCTTTCTAAATGCAACTCCCAGAGGGCCTTGGAGGTGGGTGGTACTATGTTGTCTACATAAGTGTTAAAAGCAAACAAAAATCTTTTCAGTCTTTAATCAGCTGTTAGGGGTGTATGGGCAGAAAATTTGATCTTGGCCCTAAATCAGTTTAACCATAAACATATAAGAAAAACCTAAGGTGGTGCCACAAGAGAGTGGGAACACCTTTTCCTGTTTTATCTGTGGTGAGTCTGCAATAGTTCATAAGAAGTGACCTGAATATTGGATTAAGTGGAGAATGTTCCTCATGCTCAGCCATTCTCATCTTAACTCCAAACAAGACCAGCTCTAAACAGAGGATTAGTACAATAAAAATGCAGTGAAAGCAAAGTAACCGAGTGTCCTTCCAGCGAGGAAGGCTAATTCTTTTGGATACCGTATTACATTGGCACTGCTGTTGTTGCTGCCTCTAAAAAAAAATCAACCAACCCTAGCTTTGGGATTATCTATAAGTAACCTACCAAGCAGGCTTTTGCATGACTTTTTTAAACCCTCCTAAGTCTTCTACATAATAAATGCTCATGCAGAAAGTAGTATTAGGGTGATTAACATATGAAAAACCTTTCCAGGTCAAATATAAGATCAAAGAGCTCACCTTTTTTTTAAAATATAGTTAGTACATTAACAAGTATCCAGGGACTTATTTCCTGGCTGATACAAGATATATTTTGCATGCTGCAGAGTTTAGCACATGTTAAACTGTAAATTCCCATTTCTAAAGAAATAGCAAGGATGAAAAGTAGAGCTTTACTCCCAGAACCACCAGGGAGATTCTCTGTTTTTGCAAGCTTATGTCTTTCAGCACCCAGACTCCCACGTGTGTGCATGCACCTTCCAAGATATAACTTGTTTCATGAAGGAAAAAAAAAAAAAGAAAGAAAATAAGAAAAAACTCCAAATTTTCCGCTGTCTTTATTAGCCTTATTTTGCATCTGTGCATTGTAGAAGCCACAGCCATGGATCAGCGTCACACTGTACTGAGCACTGCACAAATGGAATGAAAAATGTCACCTGCACCTCAAATAATTTATAATTCAACCCCATAGGGCAAATTATAGTGAATGCTAAAGTATCTTGCTAGCCAAAACCATAAGCAACTGCAAACACAGTCAGTTCCAAATCTTCTCAAGTTTTCACTCATTTCTCATTTGAGGAGAAAAACACTCCTGTTGCCATCACTAAGAACCCTTAACTAAATGAGGAGAGAGTTAATTTACCTTCCCTCAAATTCCACACAGCTTGTGAACAAAATTGGGGCCATTTGTCTTTCTTGTCTCTAATGTCTGCCTGCTTTTCAAGGCTCTTTGTCTCTTTCCTGTCTGAAGGAACTCTGTCAGCCTGTCTGAAGGAACTCTTCTTTAAGTACTAGAAACTGGTTTCACTAATTTACACAGAAAATAAGTTGTTTATGTGCACCAAATCATAATCGGAATTATATAAAGAGGGGGAAGATAGAAAACACTCCAATAGACTAGAAATAACTTGGAGTTGGAGCGAATGATGGAGGAGAAAGGACCGTTTATGGAATATATGAAAAAAAGGGAGACAAAATGTGGTCAACGAAAAGTCAAGACTCACTAGAAAACAGTGGTGTAAATATGCCTGTGTGCAACATGTGAAGAGAAAACAAAGAGCTGTAGAGCAGGAGTGCTAATGAAGCCAGGTTTCCTATTGATTTCTGTCTCCTGCTTGCTGTGTTAGGTACAAGTTCTGACTGAAGCTTTTGCTGCTGGGTGGGGGTTTTGTGAGACCTCTCTTGTCTGGACTCCCTAATGAAGCATGAGCTCCAGCTGCCTAGGCAGCAAGAGAATCACAGTTGTTCTGCACCTTTATCTGCCTACCTGTTTTCATGGGCCTTAAAGAAATCTCACTATTAAATTGTATTGAAAGTAACTGGTGGATACAAAAAAGTTCTAGGAAAGGAATGGACACACACAAACGTATCAGTCCTGCACAGCATGGTTAAGCCATGGATAAGCCTTCTATCTCTTCAGAGGGGGGAAAAAAAAAAAAAGAAAAAAGAAAAAAACCCACATGATTGGTAGAATAAAAATAACACATCATCAAATGAATTAGGTCATCCACATCATGTCAAGTAAGAAGCAATTTTTAAAACACACAGACATCCTCTGCTGTCCTGTGTCCTCTCTTCATACCCATTTGCCTCTGCTCTTGGTTACACCAAGATGGACTTCAGTGCATGATTCCCAAAGGCCATGTGACAATTTGCATCTGGAGGTAATACGGGCTATCAAGAAAAAGCATTTGTTATGTAGATTATTTGAACTAAGCATTTTAACACAGGTAAGAATTTTGTCTTCTTTAAAAGATGGCATGGTAAATCAATAAGTGCAAAACATTATTACATTAAAACAGCAGAAGGTATATTTAGAATGCTATTTGGTCTCTATTAGAAAGTTTAAATTGTCATACAATGTACAATATTAAAAGGACATACATGCAAAGAAGAGTCCTGCTACTAATATGCTGAATTAAACAACTTCATGAACTGACATTAGTCCTATAGCAGCACTCAGCACTGTTTCACCAGTAGAAGTCACCCCTCAGCCCCATTTTGCTGTCCCTGCCTGCTGCCACACTGCTTGCTCCAGCCATGGTAGAAATCACAGCGACAAGAAACCTCCACACACCCCAAAGTTTTATTTTAAAGGTACTGCTTTCTTTGTAAATTCTCCTTTGCAATCTCGTAAATCTTGCTCTTTGCAATGCTACTAATATCTGCTTAGCCTGGGAAAGATGTTCTGGATTTCCTGGGCTCCAAGGGAAGGCAGGAGTAAGTCAGCTGCCAAACTCCTGCAGGGATAAAAATGTTTGTTTCAACACTGTGCTGGTGCTGCAGATACTGAGATGAACTAACGTGCACTTTTTCTGTCCTGTCCCACCTAAAATAACAAAGGACAGGCAACAGCTGGAAGCTGCCCTCAAGATATGCCCTGACAAGGCTGCAAGCACTGCAATACAAGGTGGGTGAGCAGCAGCTCATCCAGTGTTGGAGAACCTGGGCCCAGATGCTGCCATCATGCAGGAATCCACCACTTCTTCGAATATTAGTTGAAATCAGAAACATCCACACACAGAAATTCCTGAGTCAAGGTAATGGCATTCAAATAACTCATCAGGTGTAATTTGGTTTGGGGTTTATTTTGGTTTTTTTATTTTTTCTTTTCTTTTTTAAAGGCCTTTGATTTAACACCTCAGCTTCTCTCCACTCTATACCACCTTGAAGTGCTGTCGTCTCCCCTTTCCAAAATGACAGCTGAAGAGGGGCACAGAAGGAACTATCTTCTGATGAACCAGTTTTCTTCTCTGGTTGTTTACAGATTGTTATTGAGACTTTCTCAAATACATGCTACCAGCAGAAAATGCAGGCAGACATTCTAACAATTCAGCTGATGCATTTGAAGCACAAAAAAAATTATGTGGAAAATGCAGAATCATCCTTACAAGCAGGTCCACACATACAGAAGATTAGGGCTTTTTTTGCAAATTAAATTAATTGCACAGTAATACTGTAACATAAATATATGAAATGTAGTGCCTCACCGCTCAATATTTGTAGCAAATTACCTGTCTGCTGTGCTTGGATTTAAGGATACGGATTTAGATACCTTGTTGCTGGGACAGGAGGACTAGCTTTGAACTGATTCCCAGCACTAAACAACAGCACTGCCTCTGCTTGCAGGGTTCTAGCTCTCTCCTCTGGCACGGAATTAGCAGCATTTCTGAGAACATATTCCAGCTTCAAACTTTGTACACTCATTCCTGTGAAGAGCTGCCTTGTCACCTCATTTACTCCCAGTTGTAAGCAAGTTGGCAGCATAAAGCACATAGATGATTTTGAGCAGTTATGTTCTCTGATCTCTGGCTCCTTTCCCAAGTCATGCATCAGTCACAATACTGTATACAAGCTTACAGTGATTTTTTTCTTTTTCAAAACCTTCTCAATTAAGTCTATGCAAGATCAAAATCAGGAGAAGGAAGATATTTAGCTTTTTTGGTTTTCAATTTGAGAAAGTGCTACCTGACAGACAGCTCATTTACACTGCTGCCCACTGGGAAATTGTTATTACACTACTTAGACAAAATTGTCTTTTTGGCAGCTGTTCGTTAGTGGTAACTGCAAATATAATAATTTGGTTTAGAACTTCTTATTGTATTTTTGTAGGAATTAAGGAACAGAACCGGTTCAGAATGAATCAGAGTATGGATACCTAATTAGCACTAACTGAAGTTGACCAGATTATCCAGTACTACTAGTACAACCAGTACTTGTCAGGTAAGCTACAGTAACCAACAATGTGGGCCCTCCTGGTTTCATACATCCTTAGAGCTCACATCTACCGAGGTGCCATGCAAGGGAGCTTCATCACCTGTCTCCTTTATGGACATTTTCTCATCCCTGCACCTACAAAGCAGGACCTAACATAGCCACGGAGCTGCCAGTTGTCTGGATGAGGAGAAAAGACAAGCGTGAGAGCCCTCTGACTTTCCCCTCTGCTTTGTCAGTCACAGATATCAGTGGAAACTGCCTTCAGCAGACTGAGGCTGCTGTGCCACGGGCAGATTCAGGAGCAGGTCTTATCTCCTGCACTTACCACCTTCTACCTCTGGCTGTGCCATTCCCAGCCCCTCAGTACATTAACTATGACTTTAAACTTTATTGTAGATTTCTGAGGAGCATTTTATGGACAGTATTTTTCTCTGTTTTATCTTGCCCTTAGCTTTGAGGCACAGCATTTCTTGAACCTGGACCTGCATAAGCTTTCAAGGGGTACCATGAGTTATTATGTGCATCATTACACACAAGCAGAATTTCACTGTGCTACCTGGGGAGAGAGAAGTATCCATTCGGAAACCAAACAAATAAAACGCTGGGATTTTCAAGGAAATTATTGATAACAAGAAAGATTCAGGAAGAACCTGTATTTCTGACTCCCTTTCAAGGTGGCATTATCTTTCTGCTCTGATGGAAAACGTTCTTACTATCTTGACAGTCCACAGGAATGAGACATAATGAAAACATTTATATCGCTGTTATGCTTAGAAGTCTGAATTGTAAATGTTGACAGGATTGATCCTCATTTACACTTGGATACTGTTTTTACTGCACTTATGATGGAAAGACAATCAAGTGTTAGGAGTTGGAACGGATACATTTTTAATGTACACTGGTACAGAAGGCCAAAAAAGGCCAACTGAGGTATTCAGAACATCCCTTTCCTCTGATATAAATCACAGTACCTCTGCCAGGATTAATCAGGCTTTGGCCCTCTAAACATGAAATAGCAGGTAGCCTAAGGCTCAGAAAAGGGGCTAATTCTTCCTTTTATTGAGGTTGCTGCTTGATAGGCAGTTGGAATCGTATTGCTCTTCTTTTGTTTTCAATTTGGAATAGCTAAACTGAAGAGACACCACTCATTCATATTCCACACTTCAAGGTTCTCCCAGCAATCTGGAGGATTGAAATTTGGAAGCCGCACGTTTACGGACACGGCTAAAGGTCCTGGATTTACTGCACCTCTTGTGCTGTTATTACAGCTATTTTCAGGTTGCAGGGGGAGGTTTTGCTGTATTTTAATTATGGTTATTCTCCTTCCTTCACATAAATTATCATTATGCCTCAAAGTTCCTTCTAGACTCAGTCAGCCTCTTCATGTGTCATTTTCTGTGAGATACATCAGCAATGCAAGTTGCTGATGACAACTTATGGACACACTTGCTTCTAAAGATTTTACTCCTTTTTGTTTTAAGCCCATGAGAAAGAGGTCTAATTAATCACTCTGGACAGAAAAGTGCTTTTTTTTCCCAGGAAAGAATTAAAGAGCAAGTGAAATATACTTTTCACCTTGTGCCTCAGCCCTGTCTGGTACAGACTTCTCTGAGTTTAATTTCATTCAGCCTCCCTGATAAGAGAACTGTTAAAACATTTAATTTATTTGTGATAGGTACATTCACTCACTATAAACTGATTAAATATCAGCTTGTTTCTTATGTACCTGGACAGTAGGGAGTCCCAAAACTATTCTTAATTACACATCTGTAAATACAGAGCAAATGTTTAAATAAATAGGAATACTTCATGCATATCATTTGTAACAAGGCTGGTATTGGATACACTGATTTTAACCAACATATGGAATTTAAGAGCAATAATCTACAAATTCTACAAAATATCAAAGTGTTAAGTCCTACCTGGGGTAAAAGTGAGCTCCAATTCAGAAATATTATGTTATTAGTAGTAACATCACATTTTTGCCCAAATTGCTTCTGCTCTGACCTGTTCCCTTAGTTTTGTCTCGGAGTGCTCTAGATTTTATTTTAAGGATTAAAAAAGCAACATCATTTTGTTTTAGTCTCATCCAAATTTCAACAATTTCACAATGATGATGTTTTTATCTTCCCACATTTTTAATGGAAAGAGGATTTTTCCTGAGGACAGACATTTTAGTCTGCCCACATTTGCCACCAGATTCACCAGAGCTCTCTGGTGGACATGTAAATACAGAACAGATTTAAAATCACACTCAGGATACAACTTCTGCTTTGTATTTGCTTGGCCTTGAACTGTTTGCAGTGCTCAATATCTCAGTGTGCTGGAGATAAGCAGGAGGGAGCCTTTTACCTATAGCCAGTGAGCTGAGTTTCTTACTCTTTGTGTCAGCTGGAGGTCTCTTCCTAGTTCCCAGCAGACATTTACCCACACAACAGCATCACTAAGTTTACATTCTTCGCACTCTTTTCCCAAAGCAGGCCTTTGTCCTGAATTCATCAGGTTTCACTGAGAACTGTAATGATGCCCTGAAGCTGGATAATATTTGTTAAATTTTTAGTACCAACTTCAAGATCTGAATACTGATGTGTTTTCTGAGTTGAACTTCCCAACTTTCTCCACACAGTATGTAGCTGAGATGAAGGTAGAACACTCATTTTGCCACACAAGGCAGCAGAATAAAACTGTGTCCTCCCATGAGACCCTGAAGGCTGAAATCAAGCTACGGAAATATTCTTGAAAAACCATATGATGAATCAAAAGATGAACACTTGCCACAAAAATACAGAGGAAGATGCTGAGAGATATTTATAATATTATAGCCCCAACTCCATACCCTAATGTTTAATTTTAAGCCATTCACACTGAAATGGAAGCAATACAGATCCTTACGCACAAGATATGGAGGTTTACTACCTTCTACTAGTGACTGAGTAATCAGCTTTTCACTTGCATAATACTGGAAGGACTAGTATTTCACCCTGGTTTTCAGTTTCCATTATAAAAATTGCAAATGAACTCAGTTGCAGTGCCTACCCCACAAGCCCCCTTTTATTTTCCCCATACAATACCTGGGAATATACACAAATGCAGTCCTGCTTTTTGTGGAATGTTCTTTTACTTAAGGAAAAGGCATATTCTACATTTTCCTGAAACAGGCATCCTCTGTGAATTTTGTCTACAGATTATTGGTCCTCCAGATATCCTTTACAGGCTCCAGATTTTCCAGCTTTAAACCTCTAGGGATGTAAGCCAGATGAGATCTTCAGACTGCCTTGCAATACCATTTTAAAAGAACTTAATGGTTTCTACTTATGATTTGAAAGTCAGGCTGTTTTCTGCAAATTAGCACAAGGTTTTGACTCATAAAAAGCTTATAAAATCCAAAGAAGCCAGTTTCACCTCTGATATCTGTAGGGGTAGGTGCAATTGTGCAAGAATTTGTGATGGAAAGCTAGAACTTATTTTGTTTAGAAAACTGCAAAATGCCTTTTCAAACGGGTCAGATGGGGTTTTTTTCCCTCCTTCTGCATTTCAGAGAAAGTTGCAGGGAGAAGTTGTGAGCAGCTATCTCTCTCTGTGGTATGCAGAAAGATAACCTGTTTGCAGACATGTACAAGGCATCCTTGGGCCAGAGAGAGTTGGGGAAGAGAGAGAGAAGACAAAAGAAACCTTGGAGAAGGTGGGGCATTGCCTTTTGCCCCTGAAAGGTCCGATATTCTGCATCATAAAAAAGTGGTCCTTGGATCTGAAACAAACCTTTTTTAATCCTTCCACTGCCTTGGCATTCTTGGGAAGAATACCTGTGTATACGTACCTTAAAATATCCTTCCAGCAGAAATACACTTGTTCCTGTTGTTGAGTAACTTGATTTTGAAAACTACAGAGTATGGGCTTTTAATAGAGTTGTCTATCCAGAAGTTATTAATGAAACATACTTTATTATAGGGGTCCACACAGTCTGGTGGATAAATCACTGTGATTGACTGCAGAAACTTCAATAGCCTCACAAAGGTGAGAATTTTGCTTGATATGCTGTAGATGAATGGAATATTTTTGATTATACTGTGGTACACTTAGGAACTCTTTTATAGCCTGTCTATCACTGCTAGTTACCACTAGGAAATACTGATTTCTGTTCTAGTAACTCCTTCCTTAAACTCAGAGAAACTGGTCAAAACATTAATTGGGGGGGGAGGGGTAAGAATTTATATATATATTTAAACTCCATGTGATTTCACTGTTCTAATGTATGTGAAAATAGAAATTCTGCTGCCAACATAGAGCAAAGAGTTCATCATTTCAGATATGTCTATGGAAAAGGTCTGATGTGGAGATGGGGGCCTTATCTGTGTTGACAGCCCCCTTTATATTTGAAGATTAGCACTGATTCTGTTCTTGGGAGACCCTTAACACAATAGTCTAAACATGAAAACACTTAACAGTGAAACAGCTAAACCCAAGTAGTTCTCAGAGTTTGCTAAAGCAGAAAGTAGAATTGTGATGTTGCTCATGGTAACAATACATACTCAGTATCTCTAGAGCACATGGGATTGCAAGGTGTCATCTAGGGACACTGTTCCTATTCTGGGACATTTACTGGAAAAGTTACAAATGGCTGCCTTGTCTCAGAAGGACAGAGGCTTTAATCCATCAATGGATGATTAAGATGCATGAGCATAGGTCATGTTTTTGATATTTAATAAGCGTATTGCATACTCTCCTGGGCCACAGGACTCATCCAACAATTGTTATGATCTACATTTCATTAGTTGTAAATAATTATCAACATGATTGTGGCCAAGAATTGAGTGATATATATTTTGGTGCAATGAGAGTAGTTAAGAAAATGAGAATTGTGCTAGAACTTGCATGAAAGATTAGAGGTTGAAAAGTAATTCAGTTTACTATTTTAGCACTGATGTATCTACACCATAATTTTTATCAGCTGAAATGTTGTCAGCTGGGTACTCCTAGAGAGGTGTTGAACAGCCTTTAATTATAAGATTCAATATTTATTTCCACAAAGACTAGACAAAACATGCTTTATCGCAGTTGTTTTTGCTATTCCTTAACAGAGTTAGACCCAGGTATCTTAGGTGTTTTGAAAAGGCGTCTGCAATGTCATGACTACAAAGAACTATGATCATATAAAAGTAAAAACACAGCAATTCCAAAGAAAGAATACCCAGGGACCGGGTGGATTTTAACTTCAGCAAAACCTGAGTAAGTTCTGTCTCGTAAGACTTGATGAGATCATAGAGTTAGAAAAAAGGTGACTTTAAAAAGAGTTCTGAACTCCTGTGAATATACTTCCACTGGTCTTATATCCTGTGAGGGTTTAATTCTCTTCTGAAGATGTCCAATTATATTAAAACTGGGTGTACTGCTTTCCCAGAAATGCAAAATTACTTGAACACCTATGAGTTTTTCTCACTGCTTTTTAGAGAGCATAGTGAGATGTTAATAAGCACTGGATAGCCAAAACCAAAAAGACCGACTTGCCAACAGGAATGTAATTGTCCTGATGTTTCCAAGTCAAACCCACCTGGCACTTCTGCTGTTTCCATACCAGGTGTTCCGGATGTCTAAGCTGGATTCATAAGGACAGCCAATTACAAAATGGGAAAAAAACCCATCTGTTTATGAGCTCTCAAAGTCCAGGTGCAAGGCTTAAAGTGAAATGCTCCCACGTCCTTCTGTGTTATCACTGAGGAGGTTGATTATGGTCGACAAGTCCCTTCCTGTTTGGAAAATTTCTGATAAAGCATTCATATCCTGGACCCATCAAGCTAAAGACCAGAGTGTCATGGACTAAATTTCCTCCTAGTAAGGCAAGTGTTGATAAAACACATTTCCCACTAAGTACTCTCACGAGCAACAACAGCACTTTTAGACCATGAAGGTATTGAGGCAAGAAGGCAGTTCAGTGAACCTGATGGGATGCAGTAAAAAAGTCTCCCTGAGGTCCTCTTGGAGATTTTCACATGCAAGCATGGAAGACTGAGTCCTATGGGCTTTCACAGCCTGTGCATCTACACTGATGCATCTACATTGTGAACCTGTAATATATTGTCACAACTATGAGAGTATAAAATTGGTATTTCCGTAACCAGGCTTACCCCATATTCTAACATAACAAAAGATTTTAGGCCTAAAAAACAAAATGTTTGAAAGCAGTTAATTTAAGCAAATAATTAAGCCTCAATGAACATCTAGTATTAAGCAATTATATTCTTTGCTATATCAGTGTGTTTTGAGAAATCAATATATTCATGTTTTTGCTGTTTTTTTTCAGGATTAATACAGGGCTAAATAACATGGTTTTCAGTAAGATAAAACTTCCTTCCTATTTATACACAAAAATACTTTCAAAGGCTTTTGTTAAAGCCTTCAAAATGCTCAAGGTCTGGCACAGAGCCATGTGTCAAAAATATGTCCCGACCTTATTCCTGATCAAAATTTCAGCCTGTTTAGCTAGAGGATGGTCTCTTGTTAGCAATCCACTTTCCTTTTCTCTTTGGCCTCAGAGAGAGCTGCTGGCAAGTAAAATTTATTTTTTTTTTTAATTGTTGCCTAAAGACAAAAAGGTCAAGAACTGTGTAAAGAGATTTTCTTCTTGGAAAAATTCTTAGCTCAGGAGTTAGCAGGCTCATTGAGAGAGCTTTTAACTAGATTTGAAGGGGGGTCAGGTACATAACCAGACTTGACAGAGATAAGGTGTGCCAAGGGGGAGAACTACAGCAACCACCCAAGTAGCAAAAGGAAGCTTGAGAGGGGACACCTCCAGCAAGTACAGGCACCCAAAGATGTACAGGCACTACAAGAGAGGACTATGGGGAATCCCTTTGCACCCCCACTGGGATAGTGACACAAGAGGTACTTCTATAGAGTTCCAGTACACCAATGGATACAGCACATGGAACAAACAGGAGGAACTAGAGATCTGTGGCAGTCACAAGGCTTTGATCTCATTGAGATTATGGAGGTGCAGTGGGATAGCTCACACGGCTGGGATGTTGTCACAACAAACTACATGCTGATGAGGACAGACAGACCAGGAAGGTGCAGTAGTGGAGTTGCCCTCTGTGAGAGGCAACCCCTGGAATGTATCAAGCTCTGTCTTGCGGTGGACGACAAGCAAATCGAGAGCTTATTGGTTAGGATAAAAGGGTGATATTGTCATGGGTGTGTGCTACAGGCCACCTGATCAAGGGGGACGAAGTGGATGAGGCTCTCTACAGTCAGCTTGAAGCAGCCTCAAAAGTCACCGACACTAGTTGTTCTGGGGAACTTCAGCTACCCTGACATCTGCTGAAGAAATAACACAACAAAGCACAAACAGTCCAGGAGGTTCATGGAAAGCACTGGTGATGATTTCCTGTCACAGGTAGTACAGGATCACACAAGAAATGGTGTGCTTCTCGACCTCATGCTAACAAACAGGGAAGGCCTTATTGGAGATGTAAAGACTGGGGGCATCCTTGGCTGTAGTGGTCATGAGATTGTAGAGTTCAGTACTGGGTGAGAAGGAAGTAGAGCGGCAAGTAAGATCATAACCATGGACTTCAGGAGAGCTAACTTTAGCCTCCTTTGGGATCTTCTTGGAAGAACTCCATGGGAAAACAACCTTCAGGGGAGAGGGATCCAAGAGAGTCAGTTGATATTCAAGGATGACTTCCTCCAGGCTTAAGACCAGTGCATCCTGATGAGCAAGAAATCAGTCAAAGCAGGTAAGAGACATGCATGGATGAATAAAGAACTCCTGTCATTATTCAAGTGTAAGCAGGCAATACACGAGAGATAGAAGTAGGGTCAGGCCACTTGGAATTAATATCAAGATGTTATCAGAGTAAGTAGAGATGAGGCAAGGAAGGCAAACATCCATTTGAAATTAAATCTGTCCAAGGATGACAAGGAAAACAAGAAGGAACTCTTCAAATACTCTGATATCAAAAGGAAATCAAAGTATAATGTGGGCTCATTGCTAAATGAAGGGAGACCCCTGGTAACAGAGGATGCGGAGAAGGAAGAGTTATTGAACACCTTCTTTGCCTTCACTGACAAGGCCAGGCCTCAGGAGTCTCTAACCAATGAGACCAGGGAAAAGGAAGGCTTTCACTTGATCAAGGAGAATAGGGTCGAGGACCACCTAGGTAAAGATGACATCCACAAGTCCATAGGCCCTGGCATCATGCATCCATGAGTGCTGAAAGAGCTGGTGGACACTATAGCTAGGCTGCTTGCAATGATCTTTGAAAGGTCGTGGTGATCAGGAGAAGTACCTGAGGACTGAAAAAAAGCAAATGTCCTTGATTTTCAAAAAGGGCAAGAAAGGGGATCCAGGGAACTATTAGCCAGTCAGCTTCACCTCCATTCCCAGAATGGTGATGGAGCACCTCACTCTGGAAGCCATTTCTATCCACATGGATGACAGGAAGGTGATCAGGAGTAGTCAGCATGGATTCACTAAAGGTGAATTTAATAATAAAAATAAAAGTAAATTTTTAAGTTACTTTCAGATTTTAAATCACTGAAGCAGCCCATCTAAAGATAACCTGGGAAAACCAGGCATAAGGACTTCTCAGGTCTGATCCTTGGTCTGTGAAGCTCAGATCTCAGGCCCCTGGTGCCTAAAACCCATTTGTTCAGATACCTTCCAGAGTTTGATGGGGAGAGCCTGCTCAGTGCAACACATCCCACCCAGCATCTCTCTGTCAACCACAGCCCAAAGAACCTGGGCTCCTAAATTGGGCCTGCAGGTCAGTAGAATGATTTTGCAACCAAATACACAACCCTGGATATGATTCCTGACTTCTGCAGCCTTCTAACTGACAAATAAGATTTCAGTATATTTTCGTTAAAATTTGTTTCACACACACACAAATTAACACGCCTACCCACTTGCTGCCTCATTTTTCTCAACACTAAGAGCTGTTATATGACAGAAACTTTATTTGTGCAAGGAAATAACATTTAAAATCAGAAAAAAACAGTTACAAAATATTCCCAAACCCTCCAACTAAAAACGCTCCTTGACCTTGAATTTTTCACCTATTTAAGTAGCCCGTTATTGAGAAAAACCTTCTAATGAATGGACTTTCAACTGAATTTTGAAAAATGCATCAGAAAACTGAAAACAAACAATAATCCTCGTTTCGTTACAGAAATTGCTTACTTTGAAACTGCATTACTTTCTCCTGTTTCATTTGATACTTTTTTTCTCTCTTCTTTTACCGTTGGAAACAGATAAATTCTTCATCTTTGTAAAAGAATAGCGAATCATTTCCCTTACACTTTCTAGTTATCCTGTTCTATTTTCTTGTGGCCTATTTTCTAAGCCTGACCAAACATGTTTTGTACTGTATTTTCAAGCCTCAGTTATCGCTGTATAAAACCTTAAAAAGTTCCCGCAATTTGACCTGTCACATTAATTGATTAAATAGTTATTTTTTTATAGCACAAAAGCAAATTGAAGTATTCTAATAATGAATAGTAAAGCTTGAGTATCTTTTTCTTATAAAAACAATTCCTTGATTTAAGTGTCCTGCTTTTGAGAACAACTTGAAAGCTGAATGGCTTTAAAGACATCCCCGGGGCTTTTTTAATATTTTTCTGCATAGTAAATGGTATGTTAATCCTAGCCCATAATTTTTTTCCTGGATGCTCACTTTTTGTTGGGAATAGTCTACCGAGTTGCTCCTTATGGAAAGGAGCAAGGGTTATTTACTTCGGATACACATCTGAGAATCTGGTCTGAATTCAATTATTTCTAGACCTCAGACTGGCTTAGTGTCTCATACAAAGAGCCTTTAGGAAGTAAACTCAGAGGGTACATCCCATGCTAATGGAAGCTGATAATGTGCAGGAGTGAGAAAACACCTTGAATTGTTCACAGGTGAAATGAAGATCACGGGAGACCCTTAGAAAGGAGAGGACACAGGCAGAGATAGCCTGTGGAAGTCAAACTGGGGTGGATTTATGAGTGCCAGGAGGATCCCTAGATGTTCTATGTTCTCAGTGTTCTTGAGCACTGCTATGCACATGCTGAAATGAGATTTTTTTTTTTTTTGGTTAATTCTCTGAACTTGAAATCAGGACTTTTGGGCTCCACTCTAATTCCTGCCGCACGCAGGATTCAGAGCATTATTTTTTTCTATTGCTGTTTGCTTTAATTCCTTCTATAAATTGAATTTCATAGCTTGCCAGTCTCACAGTTGAGATTATATATCCTCTCTGTGTTTCAAGATGGTCTTTCACAGCGTACTCCTGTGTTTTCAACCTGTTTGTTCAGAGCCAGCAAGGCACGAAATGTTGCCAGGTGTTCACCTTATTTCACTGTCATCCCTGTGATCTTTTGTACTTGCTGTTTTGCAGAGAGATTGCATCAGAATCTCAGTCCTCTCTCAGGGACTCTTCTGCTTTGCATTGCTACAGAGGAACAGTGTAAGCATCAGAAAGCTAAAAATAATGATTGAATATTTAATTTTTTTAAAATTTAATAATTTATAAGTCAATCCATAAGTGTTTAGCAGCTAGACATTACCATATCCACCATCATCATCTTCTCTCCTCGACCTCAGGACTATGAAGTGCACAACCAGGGTGGGGACCTTTCACACATCCCAGGTGAGGTGCAATAACAAGGAAGTGTGATGGAGGATCTTCAAGGCCCTCTCTGCCCCTTTTTATGCATTGCCCCTGCAGCCTTACAGTGACACTGATTTGCTCATAAACCACCCATAATCATCCCCAGCCAATTTGTTCTGTTGGAAATAACTGAGATAAGAATAACAGGAAATTGGTAGATATTGGCAATTAAGACATTTATTGTAATTGATTATATAGCATGCCTTAAATTATTATAAGGTTTAATAATCAGAAGCCCATAACTAAGTCATCTCTGGCTGTGGAGAACCATGAACAATATGTGCCATAAAAATAGGAGCATCTGTAGTCATTGATGTTCTCTGATCTTCTAAATGCACATTGGAAATTGTATTATCCAAGATAACAGAAAGGGAAATGTCTTGTTTCAGAAATAGTATGAACATAATCAGATTTGTGAAGCCAAATAATTTTAGTAATATGGAGCACTGTGATCTGAGAGTAGAGAAATGGGTTTATGAATTGTAGTTCGCTACTCAGTATATGGCAGAAAATAAGCCACGGGGACTCAGTCCTTCACTGTTAGCATGATTGCTATTTTTGACAATTCAATATAAATTCAGTTTCCTCAGGTGCCACACATAGGAAACATAAAATGGAGAGAATGCTCAACAGAGTAGCTTCAGAGTAACCAGTTCCACTCTAAAGTCACATTGAAGGGAAGAACTGCATGGAAATAAAAAGTCAGTGAAAGTCTGCTCTAGGAGTCATGCCTTCCTTAATCAGGTCATTCTATTCCTACACTGTTCATATGTGAATCCTTCACAAATTTTAAGTGCTCTCTTCCCAGCCAAGCTTCTGCATATCTTGTGTGTTCCCCCTCCCCAGCAGGTGAAAACAGTTTAGATATTTTTCCTACTTGAGAAAAAAAAAATGCTACATTTTGAGAAGTTACTCCTTTAAGTCAAAATATGCTCCATACAGCTGTTCAGAGTCATACTATTCAGAACTATTTATCTATATAGACCAAGTATATATTCATTTTAGAGGACCATAATAAATATGTCTGAAATCATGGCTTTAAGGCATGCCTGACATGCATTTCATGGGCTGACCTGCCCAAATGGGACAGTGAATTTGCCAAAGCAGTGGGTTGTAAATTAGCTACCTACAGGTGTGATAACATACTCTGAGGTACAAAAGCAAACACAGAAAGTAACATAATTTTGCCAACACAATTTCCGTCTGGAGTGGTTGTCTGCATTTTTGCTTCTAAATATTATTAAACTGTAAGTGGAAATCATGTTGAAGTGCTCCATCTCGCCAAGCACCACTTAATGCTGTTCTACATCACCAGTTCTCTCACATCATACTCTCTCACATCCTTTTCCTGTAACTTCCAGTCTGTCACTACAGATGAGTTATCTCCCCTATTCAGTCCTTTCTGTTGCAATATAGGTTCTTGTTTTTTTCCATGCTACCCCTTGTGCCAGAAAGTACTTCCTCATCAATACCCACAAAATTACCTTGGTTTTTTCCTACACTTCCCTTCCTGCTCCCTAGAACTTAAACTACAAACCACTTAGCAGAGGTTAAACCTCAAATATGTTGGTATGACTTCATATTGTGCAAACCAAACCTCTTCCACTGCTGTCTCAATTTAGTGACTTCCATCCGTCAATCATCATATGCTGCCCTAAAACTTTTATATGGCTAATAAACTTTCTGGGGTACAGAAAGCCTCTTTATTCAGTGTTTACCAAGCTCCTAACACAGTCAAGAGATGGTCTATAAATGGTTTATATAAGCAATATGGCAATTCAGATAATTAACAATAAAAAATGCTTACACAAACACTACATCTATAATTCAGTTGCAGCAGAAAGAATCAACTGTTTCTACCTAAAGGTGTATCAATCACAGCTAAAAAAGCTTGGAACTCCAAGCCTCAGGATAGCTACAGAATATAATGGTGTTATAGATTAAAGACTAATACAGAAGAAAAACCTGTATTGGAATCCTCTCCTCTGAGGTTAGAAGAGATGATCCATCGTAGGGGTAGGATGCAGGACAAAATGGACCATGAGTCTGCTCCCTATATAACTAAGTATATGCAAAAACTTGCAGCTTAGACCCAATTATAAGAGACGGCCAGGACATGATCAGCAATGTTAAAAATACACTGCTTATATTTTCACGTCAATCTAGTTTTGTCAAATATAGTTCTTACTAATTCCTCGTCCTTTTTGTTTAATAAAACATTGTTCTAATGTTCATGCCATTAAACACCATATTTTCCTTTCCCAAGGAAACGGTTAATTTATAAGCCTTGGTTTGAGTCCATAGTTGATTGAAAGATTAACAAGAAAATAGTAGCAGAGCAACCACTCTCCTGTATATTATTCATAAATATGTTAAAATAATTGCCATATTAGAGATTTGAATTAATCTGGCAGTTTGTATTGCAATAATTTTAGATTAAACTGTTAAAAGATACTTTAAGGACCTTTTAGATCCAAAGATGCTAAAATGATACTAAAGATACTTTTGTATTATTTAATGGGAGAGACATTTAGCCTATCAGTTATAACCCTGGCATTATTAAATCAGACTTCCTCTGAGCTAGATGAGGTAAATAGAGATATAAAACCAGATTCTGGACTTGGAGCCAGGAACTGCAGTATCATGACACAGGGAAAAAAAGAAAAGTAAAAAAAAGGAACCATTTCTGCTGTGAGTGACTGCTCCAGTCAAAATATTTACAAGGCTATTTAGCAAAGAACCTATTGACTAAGGTGAAATCTAATTTAACATATTTTACATTTCCTTACTACATTTCACAGATTTTTCTTAATTCAGTAAGACTTTCTACTGAGGGATTTAGGATAATAAATCCAGTGATTTGTATTTCTCTCTAGGTAAATATTTTTAGCTACTTCTTACAAAGTACCTTTTTCTTTTGTGTTTAAAACTTAACCACTATGAAAAATGGCCTTTCAGAAGATTATCTGGTTGAGAGACACTTAACATCCCCCATGTACTGGTGCTTCAATAACCAGGCTTTCAAAACAGGTTTTAAATTACATATTTTTCAGCAAGATGATTTATATGAAGGAACAGCTGGTGAGTAAAAAGAAGAACAGGTCTAACAGGAACAATGTAAAAATGTGGATAACCTGGAAGCATACAAAACTGAAAACACTTTGGTGAATGCCAACACATCTTGTTGGTAAACAAATGGGTAGTTCCTCTTTTTGTTATTTATGCATTAATATATTGTTTCTCTAGGTCCTGCTCAAAAGTCAGTGCAGCTCACAGTCTCAGCAGGAAAAGAATCAGGGAAAAGCAGCACAGTTTTCTGCTGGATTTTTTAGATGGTTCAGCTAGCCCTAGCAGCTTAAGGGAAGGCTCAGGTCCACATAAATACCTCTGTATGATGCAAAGGGAGAAGAGTTCTGAGGTCAGTTTGTGAAATCTCAGTCCGATTCAAAGCCTGCTGAAGTCTGTGGAAGGTTGTAGATAACTTCATCCTAATTTTGTATCAAAGACTCTAGAGCATCATATTCGCAGTACATCAGTGGATAACTTACAAAATAATTGCTGCGTATTTCTCTAGGTGTACGTGATCAAAGTTCCCTCTGCAGTCACAGAAAGGGGATACAATAAATAGTGTGAATGGCTTTCAGCTCCCCTCTATTGGTATGTTTTAGTTCTAGAAATTCTAGTCCAAAAGGGGTGAAGGGCAGGTGTTGCAATTTTATTTCATTATTTTTTTTTAGGAGGGGGGGAGGGGGAAGGGAGTAGGATGATTTTTTGGGGCGTTTTTCTTGTTTGCTTAATCTTGTTGTTTGCTATGTTTTTTTGGTGGGTGCTTTGTGATTTGGTTTTTTGGTTTTTTTGGTTTTTTTCTTTTGTAATCCAGCTTGGTTCAGAGATTTTTATCAGGAGATGAAATGACAGCATGGTGAAATCCACTGGAGAAGTGTAGCTGCCCAACACTGTCTCACCATTCTGCATTTGTCTTGTGAGCAACCTGTCTTTTCCCACTGTGGGTAACTGAGCAAGTGCAAACTAATTTAAGGAACAGAAGCCATTTATACAGACAGGTCAAAACACATCTCAGAATTCCCTTCCCAAAGCCACTTTGCTTCTTGGGTCAAGTAAGACTTTGAGTGTCAGAAGCTGCTGTGGGGGTTGGATTGCTTCATCCTTGCATCAAGGGAAAAGTTCCATCTCCTCTCTCATCATGCTCTGGCACAGCCACCACACCAGGCAAGGGGCAGGTCACCATTTGGGAAAGGAGATAAAAAGCTGATCAACATTCCTGGCTCTTGACTAACTTCATGGCAAGGGAAGAGGGAAGGTGGAGGTTGTCAACCTTAATTAATGCCTCCTTTAAAAGCACTTTGCATTCCCTGCCTGACATGTGCTTCACAAAAGCCAAGAGCTGTTGTTGTTATTAACAACTTGCAGTATAAACACACTTGGCCTGATTTTCCTCTCACACACAAAAGGCTTCACGCTTGTTTAGGTCCCGACAGGGATGGAACAAGCAGGCTTTCTGCAGTCAGTGCAAGGGGAGGCCCCGAGAGGTGCCACACAAGAACCTCCAGAAGAAAAGCCAGCAGGAATAAAAAAAATTTATCCTGGTTAAGTGCTCCATTTCTTGAAGGCTGAGCACAGAATCAAAACAACATCGATTGTATAAGCCTTTGCCTCTGTGTGCTTCTTACTTGGTTGAGTGAAAAATTGTCTTGTTTGGAAAATTAATTTTTTTCCACAGATGTTTTTGTCCTTTTCACTGTGTCAAACTGCTTATGATACAGCTAAAGCTAGGGAGACATCAAAGAAATTCTGCTGAGGTGCTTTGATCAGGAAAAAAAAAAAAAAGCCATAAAAAAATAAAGGAAAAAAACAAAAAAAACAAAGAAAGGAGACAGGGCTCATCAGTTTGGATCATGAAACGCTTTTCTCTAAAGTATTAATATATTTGGAGAGGGAGAAAAAAAAACCAACACCAAACCCTGTCCAGTTCTCAGATCAGTCCCAGAGGTTTTAAGTTTTAATGTTCTCCGGGTCACAGGAGGCCCATCAGTTTGTCCTTGATCCTTTCAAATAGCTGGAAATGAAAACATGGAGCAGAAGCTGTGGCTTCAATTAGACTTAATATCGAAAAAAGCTTGAAAGCTCTTCCTTGCTAATGAGGAAAAAAAAAGTGCTCTGGAAGAACACCACCCACCCTGCCAGCTGACGTCAATAGAGCAATCACACACATCTAAATATTATAAAAGTCAGGGTAACTCACAAACACATTTTGCACCTTTTTTCTTTAGTGACTGGCTCCTTCAGAGGTAAAGCTAACTCTCCCCCTTTTCTTAGATAAAGAAGTTTTTAATGTTTTCCTCTCATCTTTTTAGCATGTCAGAAAAAGAGTCGGTTAGGAAAGAAAGTTCTGGATTTCCTCCCCCCACCTCTTTTCTAATTTACAAATTACACCAAGGAACCAAACCAGCTACTTCGAAAGTCACTGTTATCCTGACTGGTAACTTTGCCCCAATATCAGAGATGAGATGTGTAAGAAAGATAGTATTAATTTAGGAGAGGAGACATATCAGGTAGTTTAAATATCAGTTTCAGTCCTCATTCTGCTTAACATGTTTTTTTGTGTGTGCAGGTATTTAGGCTTGCATGAAGCACCTGTGCCTTTAGTTTTATGCTTTTCCACTGAAGTCAGTGAAACCTGGAAAAGTATCAAGAATGTAAACGTATATGGAGGGGGGGCTTAATGTTCGTTATTGTGACCCCAAGTAATCAAATCTCCTTCAGTTAAAAGATATTACCTTTCTTACATTTAACCAGTGTTAGGTTCAGTTATATTGCCATTCTACATGTGCAACAAGTAGTCTTTTCGTTGCAGCAAGTATTAACAGCTGGTAACAAAGAGGGAATTTGCTTGGAAGTAACTTAAGTTACCTGTTATTTAAATAATATATCAGTTACTTTAACGCACTACTATTATTTTAAATATATTGTAAAATACACAGGATACAGTGATGCCTTCAAACAGTAACTCATAGCCAGCATTTCACACATCGTTACAGAGTGAAGTGCGACTTGATACAAGATGGGAAATTGAGCTCAGCTCTCCATTAAAGCCTTACCTATTGCTCAAATAAGAGATAGGTCTTGAATGAGCCAGGTCTCTTTTTCAGTAGGCAACAGCTCCATCCCAGCCCAGCAGCAAGGCCTGGCTCCCCTCTGGCACTAACCACTGCTGTTGTCTTTTCTGGTGAGCAGGGATGGAAGTGAGGGATCACATCATGATTTACCAGTGAGATAAAATACTGGCCATTTCCTCAAGTGAGACCTAACTAAAATAAAACAAACTAACAACTTCAAAGAGAATTACATATTTTACCTTCTTCAAACAATTTGTTTTCAGGGTCTTTAGCACCATACACATTTATTACAAGACTCCTAACACAAATTGCTTGTGGAATTGCAAAGCTCTAATTGTTATAGTGGAAAGTGCTGGGAAACTTTCCTTACTTTTCATTAGCTATAACTTTCCAAAACCCTAATCTCTCTATAGATTTTGTGTCAAGGATGCAAGCTCCCTAGATCCTATTAGAAGTACCTTTGAAGATAATTTGTTTGCTGGTAATTAGTAGAGACTTGCTGGACCTTGACAGCTATGACGTTTAAAAACCTTACTGAGTGTATCATTACCATGCATAGTTCTTCCTACTGAAGAGCTTGCACATTCATTAGGCTAAAACCAAAGCTGGGCATGCCCTAACCTTTTACTACTCCTTCATGTGTTCTTCCTAGAGCGGTGAAATGTTTGTGCAGTTTTCAGACTCCTTAAATTAACTTTGACCATGCTTTGTCATGTAGATGTGCAATGGAAAGTAAAGATAGGAAATAAAGATAAGAAAACTGGTTCTGTGGAAAGCTCTAAGTTCATAGCTTTCCAAGCACATTTATTCATCTCCATATCCTACCCTGCATCACCCAGGAAGTAGTATATGCATAGCAGTTCAGACCCAGAAATGGTGCATTTACCAGAATTTTTAATTCCTAAGACATTGAAGAAAACATCTTTTGACTCCAAAACTCAGGCCCTAATTTTGTACTACTTAAACCGATTAGAAAGTTACTACTGGCGTTTTCTCCAACCACCATGACATTCTAGCATTACAGGTGAGCAGATCCTCTGAGCTTTGTGGCAATGAAGCTGCACAGATAAAACAGGGAATACTTTTGAGCCACACTTCTTACAGCCATTAATTTCAGAAGTGTTAATAATCATCATCCTCACCTTGCTCAGTACATATCCCTTGCTTATTATTCTTGTGCGTGAGAACATAGAGCATTTCCAATCACCCATTTCAGAGTTTGTGGTCGCTGCTGCTCTGATGCTGCTGTCAGGATTGGACAATAGCTACACAGATACAGTGACCACTGACAGTGCTTTTTAGCTTATTCAAAGAAATGGAATCTGAATGGTAAGAAATCTTCTCTTATATATAGCTGTTTTTTGAGGAGGGAACATTTAATTTCAGATTTAATTTCAGATAGAATAACTGGAGCACTTCTGCTACTTCCTTTTTACCATGGCATATGGCCAAAAAAAGGAGGACAATTAGTAGGGATTCTATTCTAGGAAAAATATTCAAGAGGGTTGCTCAAAATTGCACCTTAACATTTTACCCCTAGGGAGAACATCAATACTGTCTGTACAATATCTACATACATGCAGGTGGAAATTTCTGTACATAAGTTTTAAAAATAAATTTGCTTTTGAAAATAAGTAACCCTCCTCTTTCTTTTCTGGGTTAGAATAGAAAAATAATAAAATGTTTAATTACCCTGAAGAAAAGGTGTAGGGTTATGCTGGTAGTATTCTCATGTTTTGATCTTGACTCAATATCAGAAAAAAAAAAATTACAAAAATAATTACCAAAAAAAAAAAAAAAATTACAAGGACTGAAAATTATTGAAGACAGGAGGCCCATGAAGCCCTGGAGAGCCACACATTCTCAATTTATGTGCCGTAAAAGGCAAGCTCAGAATTCCTTTGATTAAGTTTGTCCTTAATTTTTGAAGAATGAGGTAGTATAAATAAGGGAGACAGAAAATGTGCTCAGATCTGTAGCATTATTAGTACCTTTTCTATCTAAACAGGTCATTGTAAGTTTAGTTTTTCAGATGAAAATCAGACAGCAGAAATTATGGTTGACTTTGCCAAAGGTTTACTAGCAAAAGAGCTGGGCATCCTGGTTTGCAAATGAGTTGTCAGCAGCTAAGTTACAAAATCTTCTGGAGTTTTTTTGGCAATTCAACAAGGGAAAGAACTAACTTGATGAAGTGGTCATCACTGATGGACCTCAAGAAATATGACTTTAGCAAAAAAAATGACAGAAACAACTCAGATCCCGTCACCAGAAGTGTTTTGATTAGAAGCAGTCATGCGGTTTTTGAAAATTGTTGTGGATTTCAATGAAACCTCTAGAGCTAGATCCAAAACAACATTTCTAATTTGTATAGTTTCAAAGTTTGGGAGAATTCAAATCTGAAGCCAGACACAGCCAGGTAAGTTATTTACTGAAACCAAGCATAACCTTTTCTGTTCCCACGGTGCAATTGTGAAGTTTAAGAATTTTTAACTGAGTGAGGGGTAAAGAACTCCCCTCCTCTTGAGCAAAGTAGAGTGTATTGTGCTTTATTTATATATACATTTTGTTAGCATTCCATGCTTTATTTTAACTGCATAATGCATTACATGTTGCGTATATATTGCACTGTAGAAAAACAAAACACCAAAACCTCACTATTATAACATAGAAGGGTTTAGCTAAAGTTTGTACCCAAGTCAATGTGATGAGTAGTCAAAAATAAACCTCTCCAGTAGATAGAAAGAAAATCTAAGGAACTTTCAGATGAGTGCAGCTAAGAAGTATAATAAACATAATGAATACCAGCCCAATAACCTTCAGTGTCTTCCTGAGATTTTTTCCCCTGCTAGCTTTCAGACTCTCTTCTCTCTATGAAGAGGAGCACAATACTTTTTTTTCAGTCTTTACTCCAAAATACACAATAAATCTTTAAAACCTTTGCTCTTTTTATAGTACTTCTATTAAAGATTTATATTGTAACCTCATTTACTGTTAGGTAAGCCTTGATTTAATTGTAGTGAATTGCTGGAAAACTGCTATTTTCATACACGGACCTGGAAAGAAAGCCACAGATCCTTCAGTGAGGTCCAAAGCACACAGATGGCCTTAGTCAGTTTAGCACACACAGCTTGGCGCTACCAAAACCTTGTTCTTCCTTTACAGTGCATCCTGCAGAAAGTCCTTAGGGAAACCCATGAAACCAGCTGTTGATTTACATGAAATCATTACAAACACAAAACTGGTGGGCACATCTGCAGAAGCTCAAGTCACTGCTTATGCTTTTAAATGTACTCTGAATTTTAGAATGGGGTAAGAGAAATATTGCAACTGTGACAGTTGTCAAACACCCTCTAATCTCTACTATAGCAGAACACCTGCCTTTTCCTTTGAAATCTCACATGGGCAGATTGCTTGGATTTATGTATCTGTTCTCTAATTTTGTAACACAGTGATGCAGAATACAACTTCCAAGAAATTAAACTTTCACTAAGTAAACTTCAGTTTTCAGAAACAAGAAGCTAAAAGTATACTTGCTTAAAAAAATTTCTAGCAGTAACTAAATCCTGTATCTAGGCTCCATAGCACTGATTTAGAAGGTTTTGTTCATCTACTACTCCTAAAATGGCTGCAATAATTTGATTTGTTTGTAAGGCAAATAGAGTATTTCCTTACTTGAAGAAAAAGGAGAGGATACTTATTTTAGTTGAAATGTATCTCCAGAGCACATTTCTAGAACTCAAAATAATTTTTTAACAAATATAAAATTATTCTACTGGCTAATTATAAAAGCCATCAGAAAAAAGTAAGTCTTTTATAAAATTTTTGATATCCACTATAAAGTTATGTGCATAGTAATTAAATTTAAACTTCAAATCTTGAAGAAAAACCTTACATATCCTTGGAGAATCCAGATCAATATTACCACTATAAAAATAAAAATTAAATCCCAAATTTAAATTGTACTGCTTGTCCCTACAACTAAATTAAAAGCAAAATCAGACACTGAATTGGTAAATCCAATAATATCAAAGTCGCTAATTTTAGTCAGAGATGATCATTAGGAGACAGCAAATTATTTTCCATCTCAATAGAAACAGAAACATGGTCTGCAAAATCTTTTTTTTTTTTTTTAATTGGTTGGGAAAATGTCCCAAAATATAACAATAAATTTTTTTTTAAAATCCAGGCACGAAAACTCTCTTAACCTTTCTAAAAGATCATGTATGTTCTGGGCTTTAACCCTGATTAAAACCGACATGCCATACAAGTTCTGCAGAAAAGTACGTACTCTCAGCTGAACTTTAACTCTTTGGTTCAAAGGATAATACCTTGACATTAATAACTGAAACAGGAAGACAAAACCAGTCAGCAACAGCAAAAACCTATTGTCACTTGAGCATGATTTTCAGCTAAGACAAGCTTGGCTGACTGAGACCAAACTACAGAAAGACACCTCTTTTTGCAATGCAAGGTGAGCATTGATCGAGATTCTTTTCTACTACAACAGTAAACCAAATCCTGCTGTGAACGACTGGGATGCTGCCAGTTTGAAGACAGAACTGTGAAAACATGTTGAGGATTAGTGATTGTTAGAACAGAAACTAAAAAAAACCCTACTTTTGAGTTGTTTGATGACAGAATTTTTTTCTGTTGAAAGATCTTTTGTATTGTTTTGTACAAACTCAGGTTTTGCAACAAGAGAGGTTTTTAAGCATACTCTTATCCTGGCTACATACAGAAGCTCTAGAAACATGATTCCAATATTACCAAACATCCAGGCTACCTTCCAGATCAAACAGGTACTTACACATTTGCATTACCATCCCCTGGTGGAATGACTTGAAGATGCAAAAAGTAAAAAGCAAGTTTGAAGAATACCTGTAGTTTCTACCCTGACACAATATTGATAGTCAGAAAGATGAAAAGTCTTATTTTGTCCAGAGGGCAAGAACAGCACAGACAGGTGCTGGAAGCTTTCCACGTTGTCCTATGCCTCAGAAAATACAGGAACAACAAACAATTTTGAACAAATCTATATTATTTATTAATTCCAGTGGATTTCAACTCCATCTTCTCCCCTTTCCAACGAATCTTGGGCACCCCATATAACATCTCTAATAAAAATAACAATGATAACAAAAATCCATCTTCCATTTAAAAAGCGCTATAGATAGTAAATCATGGAACAGTACTGTGGTTTCCAAATGCCAGTGTCTTTGTTTTATCTGTCTTGAAGATATCTTCTTAGTTAAGGGACTAAGGAGGGCAGACACAGGATTCACTGTCAATCACACCAGTAAAAGAAGTTTTGATTACGATTTCAGAGGTATGAAATCTTTGCCTGAAATGTTTGTCATCCTTAGATCAGCTGTACTAAGGCTAAAGACCTTCCTGCATAACCCTTCATTTTTAAAAACATGTAAAGAAGACTGATAAAGATAGCACAACAGTTAAATTTCTGTGATCAGTGTGCTGTATTTCAGTATTTGTGTATTTAGAAATATTTCATTACTTCTAGAAAATAGCTCCAAGAACGATAAAGCACAGTAAGGTTTGACTGTCTCTCTAGTAAACTGGCTTCAGCTATTCTGTTTCCTAGCTGAAAGTTTCTCTGACTATGTAAAGCAAACTATAAATGAGATCCAGAGATGAACCAAATTTAGTGGAGCCATGAGTTTTCCCCGTGAACAAATGACCAGGATACCTGGATATTTTCACATCATTCAGAAACAACAGAATTAAGATTACGTGAAGGAAAACATGACTGTTTTTAACCTTAGTTTAGGTTTCATTTTATCTAACCTATAGTGGTAGGATGAAATAATAGTAGGCATTCCATTGAAGCGTTTGCCATTTCAGTTTGAGGGGAGTGGGAGAATAAAGGTACGACTCACATACAAATGGACTGCTGCTTTTCAAAAGTCCCATTCTGATACTGGTTAACCTGAAGGTAGCTCGAAATGAAGGTATAGATTTCTCAAAGGCATTACCAAAAGCTGGATATAAGGATCTGAAAGACGTCTGACACCCAATATCATTTGATTGGCACAATCAATAATGTATTTTTATCAGCACTTTTGAATACCCAGGAGTGCAGTATTTAGTTGATCTCACATTTAACTCCTACTAACTTGTTTGCCTAAGCTAATAAAATCAAAAATTGGAAACCAGACTCAGCATGCCAGGACAGCACAAGATGAATAGGTTTGCAATTTTCATTTTTACTTGTAGTGAGTTCAACAGGACAACTATTACAGAGTTTAACATCACTGAAGATTGGATGAAACTCTGCCAAGCTTCAGGTTATACAAAAAAAGAATAATTTAGGTATAGTTTAGAAAATGAACAGATCAAAGAGAATATTGTTTTCTAAAAGCTTCAATAATTTCAATCTTTAATATCCTTTAATATTGGTAGAAATAGAACTACAACAAGCTGCATTTAAGGACACTGGCTGTTTGCTTAAAATCTAGTGGTTCCTTCAAATCCTGTCCTGTTATTATATTGTTGCATTTTTCATATTGAACTACAATTACCCTGTTGCAGTGGTTCAGTTACACTGATTTCTGGTTAGAGCAGATATACTTAAAACAGCTGCATCTCCTTTTGGAGCTGTACTATTATTGAGACATATGGCCATTTTGCTGGTGTGCTAACATCCTTCAGAGCTGGCCTGAACATTGGCCTATTTTTATCCCCTGAGATGCTAACAACATCACAAATAATCAAAAGTCAAGGGAAAAGAGCACAGGTGTTCCAAAGATAAAACCTTAACGATATTCTCCATCCATCCCTCTTTTTCTTCATTAATATCAAGATTACAGCACAGTTTGAAAATAAACAGTAAAAATTACTATATGCCATACATGTTTGCTGTTACACTTTCAACTTCTAGTGCCAGAGCATTGCCTGCTGCTTGGAAACACAGAGAAAGCCATTATCTGTCAGTCACCAAATTCAAAAATTCGGGTTTTATTGTTTAACCTGACTCTGTTGAAAGATTTACCGATTAAGGCTATGCAAGTAATATGCAGAAATCAAATTCACTTAACTCTACAACTAAGCTCTATACAACCATACAGTCTAAAAATATTTTGCTAGCTGATATGTGGTTGGGTGGGAAAACAGCTTTGTGGATATCAGGGAGCTGAAGGTGTGGGATTCCTCAGGTCCTCACTACAGAAGGACAGAGTTAACATGCAGTTTGTTGTTGTTTTTTTTTTTTTAGGAGTGCAGCTCTGCACGTCCTTTTCTAAATAGTCTTGATTTAATTTTGAAGTCCTGTTTGCCAGTAGTTTGACTACATATTAAGCCTAATATATGAGTCCTGGTTTTGGCTGGGATAGAGTTAATTTTCTTCTTGGTAGCAGGTACAGTGCTGTGTTTTGGATTTAGTATGAGAATAACATTGATAACACACTGATGTTTTAGTTGTTGCTGACTAACACTAATAAATAGTGCTTAAAATACTTGTAAAAATTCTCTAAACCAAATACTTTTCAGTTTCCCATGTTTTGCCAGCAAAGAGATGAACAAGAAACTGAGAGAAAGCACAGCCAGGAAAGCTGACAGGATCTGGCCAAAGGGATATTCCTTACCATAGATGTCATACTGTGGTAGTGCATCCTTCACCTCTCTCCTCATGCCGACTTTACAATCTCAGGAGCCCCAGAGAGGCCTTGACTGACAGCTGGGCAGTGAAGTACCCCTTTTCCAGACCAGCTGGGCAGCAAACCATCCCTGACCATACCAGGCACAGGTGGAAACAGCACTGACTGTAACAGGAACATCAGCTGCCCCACCAAGGTGGGGAACAATGGATAACCGGTTATCCCTGACAGCCTCGGGACATTCCCTACCTGAGTCATAGCCCTAGTGGAACAGCAACATTGTTTCCAGTAGTTTCCAACTTGGGATATGGTCAGGATAGAAACTTACTGATGACTGAATCTAATCGTTTTATGACCTTGTTAACAGCAGTCCCAAATGAGACTCCATGAGCTCTCCTGGACTGTAGCTGGCAGGTCCAGCACCTCCCCCTGAGTGGGATGCCTCTCAGAACATGTGAATCCTCAGGTCTGCGATACTCAAAAGACCCCTTCTGACAGTGAGGCACAGGCTGACACCCCTGCCACACGCTCACACTCCTCAAAGTGCAACCCACGCCCGTAGAGAAGCACTAAAGGATTTGACTTGAGCACTGACTGAACTCACAGGGAATTTTTGGCAGGTGCCTTTGCAAGGATGTCTACATCCTTGTATACATCTCTTTGCCTGTGAATTGCTTGTGGTTTGAATGCTGTTGTCGTGAATCTATAATTAATTCATTGTTACAATTGCAGCAAATCCTATTGATTCACTTTTTAAATGTTAAATTAGTCAACAATTAAGTGATGCTAAACCCTTTTGCACCCTTATCTTTTTTTATCCATATTCTCTGCACCCTTATCCTCTTGCATCCCCAGTCTTCATGCAAAGCATTCAAAATTGATTCTAATTTTATTTTCTTATGTATGCTTCCTCTATGTAGTATTAATAGAGTGAACCTTGCCACTGAACGCTGGAAAAGTCGCATTCATAAATTCATATTGTTTTTCATATTGTTCAGCTTGTTTTTTGCCAATACCTGTGATGGTTATTCTTTTGCCAATAACCTGTGATGGTTACTCTTTAAGCAGTCTAACTACTCGTTTGTGACACAGGCCCAGTATATAAACTGGGGGAAGTTGGCCAGGAGCCACCAATCTCTGTATGGGGATGGGAAGGGCATCAGTCAGGGTGTG
>JAYRBT010000114.1:20800954-20825294 GCA_036023395.1 Myiotriccus ornatus
AGTCGCATTCATAAATTCATATTGTTTTTCATATTGTTCAGCTTGTTTTTTGCCAATACCTGTGATGGTTATTCTTTAAGCAGTCTAACTACTCGTTTGTGACACAGGCCTAGTATATAAACTGGGGGAAGTTGGCCAGGAGCCACCAATCTCTGTATGGGGATGGGAAGGGCATCAGTCAGGGTGTGGTCAACAACTGTATTATGCATCACTTGTTTCTTCTAAGTTTTATTCCTCTCTTTATCTCTTTTTTGTTCTTGTTGTTGTTATTATTATTATATTTTACATTATCTCAATTATTAAGCTGTTCTAATCTCAAGAAAAGGTTTTACCTTTTTTTCCCCCTGATTCTCCTCCCCATCCCACTGGGGGCAGGGAAGTGAGCAAGTGGCTGCATGGTACTTAGTTGTTGGCTGGGATTAAACCACAAGAAATATACATATATGTAAATATATAAGATTAAGAAATTTGCCTGAAGGAGGATTGTAGAGGAAGACCAGGTATTAAAAATACAACAGAAAAAAAACCCAACCAAACATATCTTTTAAAATTAACAGGAGAAACATATACACAACTGCTGAGTTTCTAAATATTTCAAAAATACTTGCTTATTTCTGATAAAAGGTCTCATTTAAGCAGCTTTTTATGACACGTATAAGAGATTTTGGCATATGACAGTGGCTCAGTGGTGCAGTCAAACATCTTACATCTGCCCTGTAATGGTCCTCTTTAGAAAGAAATAAAAATTAAAGGAAAAGTTTAAAAAAAAAAAAAAAGGAAAAAAAAAGAAAAAAAAAGGAGGCAGGGAATTAAAAGAAAGACATGAAGGCATGGAGAAAAAAGAAAAAGGCAGAAGAGCAGGGCACTACTTGTGTTATTGTTCGGCTATCATGAAAAAAAATGCCTTATGCCTCCTGTTGTTAGGATTCAGGGTCTTTCATCAAGGAGTCATCTGTGCACTGGTCTTGCCAGCATAGTCACAATATAAAAAAATACATTTCTCAATTTTGCTTCTGGGAAAAGTGACCTGGCAGCAGCATCCTTCATTTTATGCACAGGCCATTCTTTTAGCCCTTGGTCTGATGCCTCTTCCAGTGTTTTCATACTCATGCTTTCATTCATGCCAAATGCAATCTTTCTTACAAACATTTACCAATGGAGATAAGAATGTGGTCAGACAACCAGCAAAGAGTGACCCCAGAAACATTTTGCAGGTTGACATAAATGCGAAGTGGCCAGTAACACACACACAAGTAATTCACAGACTCTTCAAGCTCAGCCCCATAACTCATGGCTACCTCTGCTCATGCCAGGAATGAAGGTGGATAAGCTCAATAATACATACACCCAAGCAGAATACTTTGCACAGAGTAAAACTCTCACACAAAGGTCTGCCTTGGGCTAGAAAAGAGTATTTGCAGCTCCCAAAGCAACAACAAACTACTGTAGTCAGTACAAAGAGAGCAGCAGAGTGGAAGCAGACTGAGGCAGGCTAGAATAAAGGAAGGAGGAAGTGTCTATTCCTCCTGAATGCAAAAAGGAAGGTATTATAATCAAGCACACAAGCATCTGGCAGATGCAAAACAGAACCTAGAAAACAGCCTCTCCCAGAGGAATGTGAGACAGAAACAGGTAACAAAATCAACATAGAAGGAAAAAGCAATGAACAACAGTCATTTGAGGGGAGGTTTTAAACACTAAACCTACACATTTGTTAATTAGAACCATGTATTTGGTTTGCATGACAAGGTTTTGGTGGCAGGAAGTGTACCAAACCAGCTCCAAGATGGACCTGGCTGGCCAAGGCTGAGCCTAACAGCAACTGTGGTAACACCTTGGGGATCATGTATGTAGAAAGGGAAGGAAAAAAACCCTGTGCAACATCGACTGCAGCTGGAGAAAGGAGTGAGAATATGTGAGAGGAACAACCTACAGACAACCAAGGTCAGTAAAGGAGATAGTGGAGCTGCCCCAGGCACCAGAGCAGAGATTCCTTTGATGGAGACCATGGTGAGGCAGGCTATTCTCCTGCAGCCCATGGAGGTCCATGGGGCAGCAGAAATCCACCAGCATCCCATGCCAGAGCAGCTGGGTGCCCAAAAGAAGGCTATCACCCTACAGGGAGCCCATGCTGGAGCAGCTTCACTGGCAGGACTGGCGAGCCTGCAGGGGACCCATGCTGGAGCAGCCTGTTCCTGAGGGACTGCACCCCAGGGAAGGGACCCATGCTGGAGCAGTTCATGAGGAACTGTAGCCTGCGGGAAGGACTCTTGTTGATGAAGTTTGTGGATGACCATCTCCCGTGGAGTAGAAGACTGTGAGGAGTACTCCCCCTGAGGAGGAATGTGCAGCAGAGACAACAAGGGAGGAACTGATAACAACCCCCATTTCCCGTCCCCCTGGACTGCTGTTCAGGAGAAAGTAGAGAAAATCAGGAGCAAAGTTGAGGCCAGTAAGAAGGGAGGGGTGAAGTGAAGGTGTTTTAAGATTTAGTTTTTATTTCTCATTATCCTCCTGTGATTTGATTGGTAACAAATCAATTTTTCCCAAGTTGAGTCTGTTTTGTCTGACAGTAACTGCAGAGTGATCTTCCCTGTCCTTCCTTATCTTGACCCACAAGCCTTCCAATATGTATTCTCTCCCCTGTCCAGCTTAGAAGACTGATGGAGTGAATTTTGTAGGAGTCTGGCATCCAGCCAGACTCAACCCATCACAGTCCAAAAAGGCAGGCTTGCAGGGTGTTTTCTTTTTTTTTAAGAGTCAGAGCAACAGAGCCACCTAACATTTTGATTGTTTTGGTGATTTTCCCTGGATTATCTCAGTACTGTTCCTGTATACCCAAACCTAGTGACACTTTTTTCAAAACCATATTTAGCATTTCCTAATTTGACAAATTCACCTGACAGCCCTAAGTTTTTTATTTATTTAAAAAAAAACCACCAATAAACCAAACATACACACAAAACCATAAAAAAAAATCTCCCAAGAAAATCCACAAAACAAAACACAATCACAGAAATAAGAATGAGGATAATTATGCGTTTTTAGCTATCACTCTTCACGCTGCATCAGCACGGACGAATTTGGATCAAAGAGAAAAAGAGAATAGAGAACAAAGGGCTAAAGAGGGAACTTAAAGAAAAGCTAACTGGCATGCAATTTCTTCCTTTTGTACTAAAATGTGGACTTGTTTGACTCCTCTTCTGAAAAGCAGTAGCATGCACTGATAATTACTTTGTCATTTTAATTATCTCTGGCAAAACCCCACATTCATTAAGTAACCTTCAGCAATAAACTTGGTAAAGCATTTTTTCAGCAAGCTATCAACATAAAAGCCATGAAGAACTGTAACAGGCAACTCATCTGATTTTGCACAGTGCATTTTCTTTCCTCCTATGCATCTGATTAATGTGCTGCTTCTGCTTGATTTCTCTCTCTGCATCATAGTTGCTCCTGGATTCCCTAGCATCTAGTTTGCTTAATATCATTGGGATATTTCCTACAGCTCTCCAGAAATGCCATAATTGTAGGAAGAATATTAACTTGTCACCACCAGTCATAATATTTTCTGCAGCAGGCATTGCTATCTTGGCTCAAGTACAAGACAACCTCAGATTTAACAAAATTCTCACTTCTAGGTTGAGAGAAAAGCAGGAGCATAGCGTGTTAGAAAATATTAATTTCTTTGACTGTGGAACAGTGTAACTCCCCACTACCTGCCCCTTGATTCCCCATGTGGATACAGTCTACCTCTGGAGAAAGCTCTCTACTTGGCAGCCACATGCACAAATCTATAACCCCTCTCATCACTGACAATCTTGGTGGGAAACAGCAGCAAACCATCACACAGCAATTTAAAACAAAACAAAAAAACAAAGTAAACAAACAAACGAATCAATGTAAAGATGAATCATAGTCAAGACAGACCTTCAAACCCCTTCTCCAACATGCTCTTAACTCAGTGCCCCCTCAAAATGGGAACGAATGACCACACACTGCCCTCCTCCCTGGTTTTAACTCACCAGGCATTGTCTGGACACACCGGGAACGATCCAAGGGAGTCACAAATCTTCAGCCTCAACCACACCTTGCTGCAGTTCACAAACCCACCACGTTTTACCAGAAGACTTGAGTCAGTTCTTTCAGTCCCAGAACACGGCATTTTTGGAATTAGGCTATTTTCTAGATACATCCTAACTCCTTAGGGCTAATATCCAGACTGAAGACTCCGGCTACCTATCTCTGCCCCTAGAGCTGGTTAACTCTGCATCATCTTGCTTTACATGGACAGTGTGAGTCAGCAATAGGGCTCAGCTGTAACTACCTAGTAACTAACTACTCAGTTGTGACTAACCACCCTCCACCTGAACTGCAGTTTCCATCTCCTCAGCTCTATGATCCTTGGGTTTCAATCAGAAGTGAAAGTCCCACCTTAACAGCCTGACCTGTTGCCCCACGGTTCAACTTCTCTTCAGGGACACTGAATTTGTTCTCTCCAGCTAATGAAATTCAATCTCCCAGACAGCTGTTTGTGTAAAAACAGGCAATAGCAGAACCCACTTCAGCCTTCTCTGACTGCATAGGGTACAAGGTCCTGCTAAGTGCTTTGGGGGGAGGGAAATCTCAGTAATAAATTAGATCAAGGACTGTGAAAAAGTACGTCTAAGCCTCCTCAGATACATCTTGAACTCAATGCTTCCCTCTATTTTTACTATTTCTATTGTTTAAACCAGTTCTAGACATGAGGATTCAATGGGGAGCTGAAGGAAACAACAACTTAGAAAACCCTGATGCTTCCTATCAGATGACAAAAAAGACATGAATTGCTGTTCAGCCATCCCCCTTCCCCCTCCCCCCATCATTAACAGAGTCACATCCAGCCTAGCTAATTGTGGGCAAGCTGAGGGCACCCACCTTAATCCCCCTCAGATGACCTGAGAAATTTTCTTGGCTGCTTTGTTGCTTTAAGGCCTCAATATGCACAGGGTTCTGGGTCCCTATCTGGTGACCAAATGCTGGAAAATTAGGTTCCATATTTACTATTTTTAGGTACATAAATTCTTTATTGGACCTAAATCTCAGAGCTATACTGAATGAAGGCATCAATTATTAAGTCTCACTTCAGTAATTAGTCTTTCATGTTAGCTGAAAAGCTTAGCATTCCCTTATTTGATCAGAGGTCTCTCTCTCTCTGTCATTTCAGAGATATTTATGTCAAGCTTGATCTTTTAAACTTGAGGACTTGTGAATTTGAAGAAAAATGTTCTGTAATGTAATAAAAGTGAAAGCGATAAGTTATTCTAATGCATGCTAATTAAGTCTGCATTTTATTCCTCAAAAAAAACCACAAAAACCAGCACTTTTACATATTGTGAGAATTCAGCTGCATAGAGGTCACTCAAAAATGGGGAAACACTAAACAAATCATCCCCACCACAGGATATTCCAGGCTCATCTCTCATGCTCTTTTCATCTCCATATGATTTGTGAAGCAAAATTTAGACATACTGTTCCTTTTTCTTCATGAATCTTAGATACATAAAGATTGCCTTAGAAACTGTTCTTTCTGGGTGGGTGTTTTATTTTTTTTTTCTTTTGGACAAGCGATACTATGACCTTTTTTTTCCCTCTACTTGCTTGAAGACTTTGAAGAGATCTTCAGACGATCTAAGGAGTGCCATTGCCCAGGTTCCTCCCCTTCATCGACTTATTTTTCCTAGCTTGATGTATTAAAAAGAAAAAAAAATCTTTTTGAAACCTCATCTGTCTGCCTATCTCTCCTCCTACATATGGAATAAACCAAGAGTGACAAATATGGGATAGGCACTCCTTTGGGTAGAAGGTTTGGCTGCTCTGCAAAATGGAGAACCTCTAAAGGACTATTGAGGCACCTTTTCCCATGCTGCTCAGGACACACCCTGTCCCTTGTTCAGAAATTTGCCAGTTGAACTGGCAAGCTACTGAACAACACAAAAATGTCCCAAAAGCTCAGGTGATTTGAAGTGCCACAGTGACGTGACTATTCTGCTTTCAGTCTGAATCCATGTTTGTCACTCTAATACATCAGTGTGCATCTTTCCAGTGAAGAGGCAGCAGAAGAGGTCTGAGGGGAACAGAAGTTGCACAGCTTAGGACAGGTGTAACAGCTCTAGTTCCACGCACCTCGTCACCACAGGGATCAGCACTAGGATATCCACAGCAACTTCTTGCCCTTCTGCCACTCAGCTACATGGTCAGTGAGCTGAGGTGGCTGCAGACCCTAACAGACCTGAAAGTGACTTGATTTTGTAGATTTGAGTGCCAATCTGAATGAACATTCAGGCATATTATTGATTTCATTACACCTAATTACACTTATGCTAAGATCCCACTCAGGGCATAAATTTTGCAAATACAAAGACCTGGGATTGATTCAGAGCAAAGCCTTCCCTTCAGTGTCCTCGCTCTCCCACTTTTTTCTACAGGCAATGTCCCTGTGTGGGTTATTGGAACAGAAGCAGTTGTGGTATTTATAAGGCAAGGTTCAACTGCGCACACAAATGAGAAGAAACTGCAAGAAAGGACTTTTGTTGTTGTTGCCCCTATTCAGAACTACACAATAGTATATCTTCACAAACAGGATCAAAAAAAAATTGGTTGGAAAAACACTTTAACAACCACCAAGTTTTAGAACCCTAGAGAGGCACACAACATTTAAATTGTCTCCTCAAACACCCTATTCCTATTTCTTGCCCAATCCTTCAGTTCCTTTGGGTAGAAACTACCCTGTTTTACCCTACTCCAGGAGACTGGGGACAGTTAGTCAAAGAGGCAGAGATGAGACCATGGCCTCATATTCTGCCCAGATGGAACGACATCCTTTTAAATAACTCTGCCTCGTATGAGGAGACTATTATATTGCCTCTAGTGACAGTTTATTTGACATAAACAGGACTCTGCCTCCTGGGCTTCTGATTCTTGGAAGCAGCTCTCAAAGCAAAGCTCTCCTTTTATATTTTCTCTTGTATATTTTTTCTTTCATGTACCTGCCAATGGACTCAGATTTTTCACCTCTGAAGCACCCCACCAATCTGCCTACCTCATGTATCAAAGCAGCTTCATGTCTAGTGTTTTACTGAAATTTGGCAGCATAGCTTTTAATAAATTAATAATTCTGTTACCTCCCATGAAAGGCAATTCAGAAGTAACCATTGTTCCAGCCTGAAGTATAGGTCCACAGACTATCCCCCTTCATACACTTTCCAGGAGTCTTACTCTAGACTTGCCTATTTTTAAGAAAAATTAGGATATTTAATGAGTACTCCTTTACAGCTTAACACTACAAAGTTGCAGTGAGCCAGCAGTTCTGTTCTGGGGAGAAGACCAGACCCCAAGTGCTGGTTTTAATTTTACATGCCTGTTATTATTATGACTTGACAGATGTTTAGAGTGCTCTCAAATGAACCTTGCAAACAAAATTAACATGTTACCTGTGGTTCCCCTACTTTTCACTAGGGTTATCCTATTTATTTATTATGTAGCCACAAATAATTCCCAGTCAACTGCACTGGTTAAGAATTAACGTGTCATTCCAATTCTACAGGCATACAGCTATTTTTTTATCATCTTAATTCAAAAAGATTTCTTCTATATGCAACAATTTTCCTTTCTTCAGAGTCACCCTGCACTTCACCAGATATCCGAGGCAATAAACAAACCAAGGGATCACAGGAATATAAGAAGTTCCTGGAAGTCTACATGATGGGGGTATTCAAGATGACTCATTTTCCTTGCCACGAGAAAGAAATCAGACATTTTTGTATCCAACCCAGTGAAAAGATACAGCTCTATGATCACACCATGAATCTACGTTTCCAAAGTACCAACGAGCCAGGAACAAAGACCCTCACTGGGCATGGCGGAAAGCAAAGCACAGAGCAAAGTGATGGTCGTGGTCCCCAAAAGTTACAACCCCAGGACAAGAGAAAGTACGAGGATACAGACAGACATGGAGTACCTCAGCAAAACAGAAACAAAATAAGTGACCACATCAAATTGTCTCTGAGCACGACAGCAGCCAAACATTACTCCTTTTATCACATCATAAGAGAATTTGCTGGAGATTGAAGAGAAGGGGATAAAATAACTGTAGAGAGCTTCTCTCAAGCACAAAGGGAAGCACGTGCTGGAACTAATCTGCAGCAATAAAAAGAAAACAAAATGTAAATCCAGACTGCTTTCCACGTCAGGTTTTTTGTTTTGTTTTTAGAGAGAGATCCCAATGTATTTGTTATCTATGCTTAAGAGGTTCCTTTGCTTCTCCCTGAATCAGCCACAAACTGGAAACCTAACTCTCAAATTCCTCTCTAACTGCTAGACAACACAACAAATGTAAAATAAAATTGGAAAAAGATGGGGAAATATGGAAAAAATCACATTATAGTGGTGAGGTATTGCTGGAAAATACTAAGGAAAGAAGGAATTCTGATGAACTGCTAGATTGCTTTTTTTTTTGTAAGGAATTTTCAGGGTAATGATTTTTAATTCTGTCTTTTATAATTTTCTGTAGGATGTTGGAGGAATAAAAATTCACTTAGGCATAGCTCTAACACAGACTGACCATCAAAAGCTTCCAAGATAATAACTGTGCCCCCAAAATTGCCATTACTTCTTTGAATTCACTTTCAGTTTCTTTATTTCAGGGTAAGATTTAGTGGAGGCTTGTAGACAGTTTCAAACCCAAGCTATATATCTGCAGTGATGAGATAACACTTCAGTTGTCAAGGTATGCCTCTCACACAGCTCTCAAATAGCACAGGCAGAGAAAAGGACAGTTGAGAACTTGATGTAATCACCACAGCTGTCCCTATTGTTCAGGTTAGTATTCCCTGTGTTTCTCTTCTTCCAACTAGCTTCAATGATCATCTTTTTTGTTGTAAAATTACCAGACTGACAGGCAGGCATGCTGGAAGAGACAGGAAAACAGCTTCATTTTGGTTGCATGCAATTCCAACAGCTGTCTTAGGCACTGCAAGACATGGTAACCCATGCTGATCTGCACGTGGTCATGTTGTCCTCTTCATGGATCATGTCATGCCACAATCTCCATAGCAACATATTTTTTTCAAAATTTCTGGCATATTAATTGAGAAAACACTAATCAGATGCTTAGTCCATCTTTACCATTTCTCATGTATATTTTTCACCAATAACCCTTTCTCACCTACACTGAAGATTTTTTTTAACTCCTAATAAGACCAGAACGTGCAAACCAGAGGTTTGCAGCACATAAATTTGCTTCAGTGAATTATGTTTATTATGCAAGATGCCACATTAAAATGTATTAAGTCTTTTAACTCTAGCCTACAGACACAAAGAGAAATAACAACAAAATGAATGAAAGGAAGATATCCTGACTTATCTTTGTAGCTACTTGTGCATTTCTGCACAGTTTTTTTTGTTTTGTACAGAGCAACTGGTTTAGAATCTGTAATAAAAAGGAGGGAAGGTTTATGGTGTGCTCTGTAGTTAAGGGCTTTACATGTTCTCCTTTGTAATCTTTTACTCTTGGAGCTGTAGGCCCTGTTAAAGGACAGTAAGTATGGAGCAATGTGCAAATGTTCCTGTACTGACAATAAAATTTAGTGTCCTTTCTAAACCTGACTTCCATGATCACCAACCAGCAGCTTGAATGCAGAGGAATTTTTTCTTTACTAATTCTCCAGGAACTGTTTTCTTGTATCTTCTGTTTATGCAAGTAAAAACCACTTCCAGTTCTAATTCTGTGCTAGTCCTGCTCATTTAAAGACAAGCCGAGATCAAAGGCAGCATGCAGCTGCAGTGATAAAATAAAACTACAGCCTCTGTTCTGATCTTGGTAGAGCAAATAGAAATCCATTTCTTCCAAAACACTCCCTCTATGTAAAACAGTTTTAAGGGCTTCATATTAGAAAAATGAAATTTGTCTAGCATTCAGCTGTGTCTTGCCTCTTCCCAAAGAGGAAGACTTGTTGTTCCTACAGCATCTCTTCTTACTCCACCTGTGCCATATGAAGAAGAGAAAGTTTACCCCTGTCAATCTATCCCATCATTGTTAGCCAACTGGCACCCAGGAAGGTACAGTACCTTTACATCTGGGGCACATTCAGAGCTTGCATAAGAGCAAGAGCACATTGATACACTCAGGCTGCACTCTGACTCTTCTGACAGTCTCTGAGGACACTGAGAAATAAAAAGGTCTTTGTGCCTGTACCACCTCTGCTTTATAAAGTGCACAACAGTACGTGACATGTTACTCCCACTTTCACTTCTTACAGCGGAGCCTAATTTTTTTATGTTCCTTTTTGCTACCAACCACGTTGGTATTCTCTATTAATAAAGCATTCAGACTTTGTGGCTTGTCACTCTGTAGTTCAGAAGGGCTCAGGCTGCAGCTCTTGGGCTATTACTCTGTCCAAATGTGCAACATGCTATCTTTAAATCTGTAAAATTCTCTCATTTGCTACAGTTCAAGCAAGCGACAAATTGTTCCAAATGTCAATACATTACAGAGAAGGGTATGCTAAGTATACCTGGACTAGATAAAGCAGGACCTTCTTTATCACATTTACCATCGGATCTAGTGGACTTAACATGCTTGAGTACATGAATACTGAATACTATATTTTTTGGAGAAAATGCACACAAAACAGGAGCAGCCTTGTTACTGGTATAAAAGTCAGAATCAGCAGCTTAGAGATATATTCTTACATGTTCCCAGGAGAAAATTTTCAACATGTATCTTCATATTTATAGTCACGCAGCAAAGTTAATCTCTGTATCTCCTGAGTCAAACAAGACTAAAATGCATCTTTCACAGTATGTGTATCTCTCCAGCAAAACTTCTCAGAACTCTGTTTGATTTGAAGGATCAAATTAATAGTGAAAGGGAAAAAAAATTAGCTATTACTAAACTGCTGTTTAAGAAGTAATTTCAGGCTGTTGATTATCTTCTGAAGAGTGTTGTTATTTATCACTAATGACAAATAGGACATTCCCACGAGGATCTCTATTATATGCATGTTACATGCCTTTCTCTGGAGGACAAAGATCTGGCTGTATATAATTAGACTTGAGAATTAGCTATTATTAACGATTGAATTAATATAGTAAATCCTTCTAAAGGAGTTTCTCACTAAGGACATTTGTTTGCCAAAGTCAGACTAGAGATGTCTAGATATACACTTTTGTGACATTCCCAGAAAAATCAGTGCACCCAGAGCATTTGATGAATACTAATAATAATAATTTATAACAGTGGAGACAGAACATAATGTGTTACCCCAGTTCCAGCCACTAAGAATTCTAATACCAGCACGTCATAGTGTATTGATTAAAAACCATAGAGAGATGAGTTGTTTTCTTCATAATAATCTGTCTACAGCAACTAGACTAGGAAAACAGCTAAACATTGAGAAATAACTAAAACAGGCAATCAATAAGATATTATTTATTACATCACCAGTGGAGATAGACTGTTATAATTCATAAAAACTTCTGAAGTCTATTGATTTTCTAAGATACTGACTTAAAACTGAGCTATATTTTTAAATCACTAAGTTTGCATGAAACAATAGTCAATACACCAAGGTGGGTATTTCAGTCAATTTAAGATGATACAACAACATTGATAGATTGAAGGCACAAGTATATCTGAGGGCAGAATATAAAGCTGCATATGCTACTGTAACAGCTGTTATGTATAAAAGGGTACTTATTGTTCTACAATAAGTAATGTACTTGTTTACAAGCTTATTCAACATATTTCTCTGAAAGTTTGTAAGAGGATGAAAAGCAATGACCTAAAATTGAAAAGCTCAAGTTTTCTAAGTATAATAAACCTACTCCTATTGATTCTCACACAGGTTCTTTATAATTGTAAGAATAATTTGGTAAAGCAAAGAATGCTTGCTCAAGTGAAAGAGCTAACGTTTTTAATCTCCACATAGCTCAACAGCTTGTTATTGCCAATAACAGTAAATGAGAATCTTGTCTACTTTTCCCAAAAGGAACACTTTATTCTCCATAAGGTTATGTTGTTCATTTAAATCCACAGAGCAACACAAACTAAAAAAAATTGTTAATTTTTTTAATGACAAAATAATTAACTCTGAAAGTCATGCAAAACATGTATTTCTCTAAATATAGAAAATCCATTCCTTTCAAACAGTACTGCAGCATAGGAAATAAAAGGTAATTACCACATAACTGTATGACAGCAATTTATTAGAAGTATTATTGCTGTATTTCGACACTGTATGCAGTTTCCCTGACAGGAAAATTTCCTTCCCAGGAAATAGTTACCTATGTATATAGACTTTTGATGTCCATGTAGAGTTCACTAAGGAGAGCAACCTTCCATTTCTTCTTCCATGGGGTGTGTTGTGTTCCTATTTAGAGGGCACTGGTGTAGAAATAATGCTGGAGGAGCAAGAGCTCCAAACAAAAATGCAGACCAGATTTTCTCCCTTCTGCCATTCTGGTCTTACAGTTTGACCTAAGTGACCTAAGGAAGGTCAATTCCAGGTCAAGGGTGGTACCTTTAGAGGGTTAGTTGTTCTGTGGGTTCCTGTGTTACCCTCCAGCTTTCCTCCTATGGAATCAGGAAGAGGTGAAGAGAGGAGGCATGGCTAGGATGTTCACTAGATCCAGCAAGCTTCTGGGCCTTCCATGCTTTTCGCAGCTCTGACAGTAGCACTTCAACAGTAGCTAAATATTAGGAAAAGGAGGACAGGCAGCCTGGAGCTACAATGCATGGAGGAGATGCCAAACTAAGCTCTTGCCCTGCTACTCAAGCAAGAATGGGGCATGGTACAAATTCTCTGCAACTCAAGTCTCCCTGCCTCTCATGCAGGGCTGTCGAAAAATGGAGGGTTTGACAAACTTTATCATATATAGTCACCAAATAAAAAAAGAGACAAGATTATCACAGCCAACAGTAAACAATACAGATCACCTCTAGCTACTGCTATAAGAGATTTCAGATTGCTATTATTAATGCAATGTTTATTACTGAGAAATAAATTGTTCTGTTAGGTCGCATATGTGCCTTTACAGTCTTATGTACTACAACTTGTCTCTCATACAGAACATTTTGCCAGTGTCTTTTGATTTTTATAATGGTATTTGATTGGCAGTATAAAAGAACCCCTTACCATTTTCACAAACTTGATTAAGTACCAAGTGTGTTAACAGTCTGAAATGTTACCATGTATGGGTGACAGAAAAGAGGGTACAAATATATGTTAATTCATGCTTTCATAGCTCCATATTTGGAAGGTAAACTGAGCTATTCATAATTTCCAGTGGCAAGAAAGACAGGTTTTTTGACACAAAAATCTGCTCTTATGGGAATGAATAGAAAAACCTTTGTCGAGTTCATCTAGTATTGTAAGTTAACTTAGACATCCTTAGCATTTGTGGTCTATCACTGTATGTGGAGAGGGAGAAAAAGATTTTCCAATAACTTCAGTGGTACTAGACACGTCTGGATATCATGATAACTCTACCTACTTACACCATCTGGACTGTGGCATCTTTTCTTCTTCAATTATTAAGCTTCAAATAAAAGGATTTTGTTTGTTAATGCTTTGTTCCAAACAGGCAAATCTAGTTTGATATAGGACAATAATTTAGATCTGTTACAAAAGAGAAAACAAAACAATATCTTATCTATATAAACTAACTGGGGTTCTCTTCCCAGAGATCATATACAAAAATCAAAGCAAATAAAAACTAAATTGACTGGACAAATATCCATACTAGTATCTCAAACATTGTCGAAGGATCTGCAAACAATGTGCTCTTTCCAGTGAGCCCTGAGACACCTAAAAGTTTCTTTAAAATGAAAGAAATCACAAACCCAGACACTTCTATATGTCGGTAACTGGAAATAAGCTGTTTAGAGTGATACAAGGCTCACATCTCAGAGTATCAAAGGCAATAATCATTGACCATTACCTGTCCCTTTCCAACAAAATCAGCTCTAAAAGGCACTAAAACGCATCCCACACAAATCAGATTGAAACAATACAAAAACCCAGTCCTCCTCACTTACCCCCATACTGGTGTGGGCTCTCCTTCCATTGGCCAAGACCTAACTAGAGACATCATTGTAAAATATTCACTGTAGAAACAACTGCTCCAGTGTGAAAGGCTGCTGTCCTTGGAGCTGCTTATTCACATGCTTCTGCAGAAGGCTACCAGCAACCACATGAGAACCATCAGGACAGCGGGGCAGAGCCCGGTGCACTTCCCTCGGTGCAAAGATGGAGCAACCACCATCAGCTCTGTTACACATGAGAAACTGCTTCCTAATAAGTTTTTGAAACAAAATAGCAAGAAACTCAAGATACGGCAACCAAAGAACATTATTTTTAATAAAGAACAAAAAATAGTAATTTCTGTGCTGGGTGAGTCAAGCCTTTATTGCTAAACCAGCTTAAACTAAAGCAGGTGGCAAACTGCTGTAATCTGTAACCAACAAAAGCACAAAAATGGGTTTCACAAATTATTTCTTAGCATTCCAGTTGTAGCAAGCAGGAGATTCAGGAAAGCTTATTTTAATTAAAAACTTTATTTTTCATTACAATTCACAGTTTATACATGGCAAGAAGAACCTTTGCCATGTGGACATTCAGAACACTGTGCTGGGGAAACAAGGGTCTTTGTTATAAGAGCATTGCTCGGTGCTGTGTCATGGAACTTTCTTAGTTTTAAAAGCGTACTCTCTGTAAATGTTAATTGACTGATATTTACACTGAATTTACATATTAACTTATATTTATTAGAAAACAAGCTAAGCATCCAAAAAACGTTAACATTCATGTCTTGCATGTTATCTAATGGTCAGAGATGCTGTAAGATTTGCCACATGAATCATGCCCAATCAGCAAAGTCCCATTCTTTTTTAATTTACACAGAGCCTAAATTATTCTTTAAGGCCTGTTCTATTCATGTTATATACAGCCAGGTTACAATAGACTAACATAAGAAAAAAAAATGCAAAATTATCCATTCCATCCTGCATTTCTTCTGAATCTCATGTACACCTCTAAGCAAAACAGATGATATAAAATTAATGTTTTCTTAAAACCAATAAAGAAAACCCACAGTCTGGTTTAGATCCACTTCTCATCAGCCTATCCTGTCTGAACAATCATCAGTATTCAGATTGTGCTATTTATCAGCTCTTCTTCATGCCTGCACTTATATTCAGAGCCATCTCTATTTGAAATGTAGAAAGTCACAGTGATACCAGTTTCAATTGCATTCCCATGTTAGTCTCAACTCCAGCACAGGCAGCCCCTGTGACATTCAGGAAAGCACTCCAGCAGGATTCCTGGGTAAAATGTCGTGTGGCTTCTGGTGTGACTTGACTTAAAAAGGAAGTTAAGAATCCTTTTCATACCAAGCATCTGGCAGAAGGTTTATGCTTATTAAAAATAGCTGTATTCTTCTGCATTGTTTTCTGGATGTGATTATTAGAATACAGCAATTAAAAGCCTTCCCTGCCTCTCATCAAAACTGTAATTTTTATTTGTTCTTGTCATCTACCAAATAATTTAGTGACAGATAAGCTGCAGATTTTTTGGTACATATGATGCAGAGAAAAACAACTGCTGAACGCTGCTTGGAAAAATAAGACCAGAAAAGGGTCTGCAAATGCTGCAAATTCTACCAGTCAGTGTGAAAAAGGATCAGCTGGACCTGAGTAAAACAAAATGCTTCTGGGGGACGTGTTTGCAACTTTTGAAACTGCAGTGCCTTTACATTTGGAGCTAAGAACATCAGTTGATGATTGTTGAGTTTTGGCATTCATTCATGCTGGTTGGTATCCTCATGACAGACACCTTTGAAACACTATCATTTCAAGAAGAATGAAAGCTTAAATGAATACACTTCTCATGCAAAAATAAAAAAAGGAAGTAACCAAACAAAAGTTATACAGGAACTGTAGAGGTTCTGGTTCTTCAAAAGATAAGGCACTGACAAAAATTTCTTAGGTAAAAGGCTGCATAAGATTTTCTTGCCATTTACAAATGTGTTGTAGTTCAGAAACGGTCCATTCCTAGGCTCAGTAAGGTAGACCCTGAAATTTTAAGGACTGATCCCTCAAAGCTACATTGTTACCATAAACAAGTGTGATTCATTCGTGAGGCCATATGGCACATTAGAAGTGAAAAACAGTCTGGGCAGATAAAGGCAGAAGACATTGCTTGTTCCAGCATCTTTCGGAAACAGAAGTGCCATTCATCTTGGTGTCTCTGAAGAGATGTGATGGTAACTCTGGACTGTAGTTTCTGTGGAACTCATGCACACATACAAAATGCTGTTAGCACTGATCATTGACAGGGTGGAGAAGAAATGTGTATGGCTAGTCTAAGCCAAGAGCTTCCCAAGGGCTAGGATCCAAAGTCACAGCTACTTAATGTTTTCAATGACGGCTATCTCTTCTGCTGCACAGTGGGGTGTCAAACCATTCATGTAAATGCTGTCTGTCTTTGACAGAGCTGGTAAGATGTCCTTCTCACTGGTGAGGTGGTTGACTGACAGTGTTCTCTTGCAGGGAGTCAGGTCTTGATTGTGGTTGACGGCAAGTTCTGCAGAGAGCTTCCTTTTGATAGACGTAGCCCGCTGGAACTTGTCATAGATCTCCACGCTCAGGCGTCTTCGAGTTTCTTTGAACTCGGCGGTGACATTGGCTGTCCACTCTGCGGCATGGGCTCTGAACTCCCCTACCTGTGGCAAAAATGAGGGGAAAAAAAGGAAGCATTACAGGACCGAGGACTTTAGACATTGCTTAGGCTCAAAAGCCTAGTGAGAGTGCAATGCACCTTTGCCTGCCAAAATGCTGCTGCTGCCGGCACATATTTCTCATGCTACAGACTCACACTTTTGCTGATAGCAACTAAACAGGAAGAAATATTGCACTAGTAAGAGTTATCAACAATTCCTAAAACGCCATAAAAATCTTTTATGCCTTTTTTTTTTATTATAGGCAGTCAGAAACACAGGGAAGCTACAGAGCCCTGACAGCTGCACAATACCCAGTTGGTCAGGAGATGCTGAAATTCCAGCAATCCAGGCTGTGTTATGTATTGTAACTAGGGTGTGGGGTTATTTATGAGCACTTTCACTGTCTCTGGAAAGATCCCTGGGAGACTTGGCAAAGAATTTTCTAAATTTAGACAGAGAAGGTTTTTTAAAGAAACCTTCAGCCTGCTTGTGTTGTCTCTTTTCCATGCTTGCTCAAACGTAGCACTAATACAGCTACAGTTTCAGTCACCTCAGCGACATGTCTGTTCACCACCCTGACTCCACTGAAACGACGCTCTGCAAAGCAGCCTGAAGACAACTGCAGCGTGGGACTTGGAGAGCTGTTACCGATCACACGTGAAGGGATCGCATCCTGCCGGTTGCCGCTGCCATGCAATTCCTGTACGGCTGGAGGGGGGAGTTCCCCTGCTATGCACAGATCTCCAGTCAGATTGGCTGCAAGCTGCCAGTTTGTAGCATCACTGCCATTTCACAAAAGTACTTAGATCTCTGCTGCCTGCTCAGTTCCTGTGCTCCAGCTCTACAGGTCCTTATAATGACAGCCTTTATGGCAAAGGCTAATATGGTTTCACTGAAAACGACCATAATTTCAGGTTCTTAAGATTTCCTTCCACTATTTCAATGTTTCAGTACTAAGAAAACTGAGCCCAAGCTTTGGGAGTGGGGCTGAGGAGGGGGAGGGAGGCATCTGCTGGCACAAAATCCCAAATTATCCTTATTTTTCCTCAGATACAGAATGAGGTAGACAGAGCAGCTCCTCTAGATAATAGTCTGAGATGAACTATGGACTGTAATTTATATACTACTTATATTTTTGCTCTTGTATTTCAGCCAAACCACTGTTACAATATTAAATAAGTTATATAGCTAACTAATGGAGGCACATTTGAAAGATATTATCTCATTATAACTGCAAAGGAAATAGATTGTTTCTCTTTAAATCTCTGCACTGAATGCAGCTTGGAAGGTATAGCACAGAGAAAATATGCTACTGATAAACACAACTCCAAAGCAAAGCATTTCAGGAGAATTTAAACCATATAAATAAATTAGTCTAATTGGTCCTGCTGAGACCAGAATTTCAATCATTGGCAAGCAAGCTTGGACTTGATAAGCACAGAAATGAAAAAAGAATTAACGCAGAGAAAAATGGGGGGCTAAACGGTCAGAGAAAAGTGGCCACAGGCTTATTCATGCTTTGCAGTGCAGTGGAAAACAGGAGCATAATGAAGGCAAAAATTAATCAGCTCATCCAGGAATGACAGGAAAATTTTCCCCTTCCAAAGCTGAAACAAAAAGTTCTCTTTACTCAGGGGTCATTTTATAACATTTGTATCCACTTCAGTGAATTACACAGATGATGAATGTGGACCCATTATGTACATTTTCTAAAACAAGGATTATTATCTCTCATACACAGAGGACTCGCCTAGCTGAATGATTATTAGTATTTAAATCGTGCAATTAGGATCAGACACACTGCACTTCAGATCTGAAAATAATGAAATCTGTAATGCTGAAACATTTCAGCTGCTACAATATTTTTATTTGTAGTAAACAAGTAATAAAAATATGATAAATAGTACCAGTGCAGACCCTGGGGCAGTTTTGTCCTTTTCCTAAGCCTCACTGTTCAGCCCCTGGAGCAGGCTTCTGTCTAGGGGAGCAAAGAGCCAGTATACGGGTTTCTATCTTACTCTCTACACATATATATGTTTGTACCCCTCACCAGCTGTGTAAACATTTACCACACCAGTTATTTTGCTCAGGCACACATCTCTGGCATTGCATATGGTCACATTCAAGAGATGCTATCAGGCTTTAAGATTGTGTCTTGGCAACTTACTTGAAGCTACAACCACTTTGAACTGGGTCCCCAGTTCCCACTTCTCTTGTTTGTCCGGCAAAAAAAATCAACTGGCCTTGTTTCTGAAGAAAGCAAGTCTGTGTAACCTCTGGGATAGACTCAGAACGCATGCTGGTGATGGGCCTCTCACACAGGGTAAGCTGCCCTTGTTACAGTAGGTAGCTAGCTCTTGTGCATGCAAGTTATTCAGGAGAACCTTGAAATTGTAGCTGTTGGGATATCTGATGACTAAACTCTAATTAGATTTCTTTTGGGAAGCAAGCTTTGCAGCCAGCTAAAGAACATAAGTATGCCTTTGGAAATAGGATAGTTCCAGTTAAGGAGATGTGGAGCATTAACATGGTGGACTCAATTCTGTCTGCCCATAAACCAAAATCATAGAAAAAAAAAACCAAACTGAAAAATGTGCAAAATTGAAATGCATTATTAGTAAAACAGAGGGAACTGGCATGAATAAGAAACTAGAAGTTCAGTGCTATTTGTACTATAGATGCCCCAAATCACTGCTTTCAGCCCCCCAGTTTTCATGTAAACTGAGATGTACTCAAAAATGTTACTTCTTCAGAATAAAACTCTTAATTCCGTAGCATTTAAGGACTCAAGATCAAAAGGTTATTAGAAAAGAAATGTGCAGGTTTTAGCTACCAGTGTACTCAAGCAACTTGCTTATATAATTTGACCCCTCCTTGATCCACAGGGACATTTTTGTATGTGTTCAGGGTCTTTCCGTCCTTAGGGTGTTTTATCACACTGCATTACAGCTCCTCTTCATCTGGGTGCTGACAGCCACTAAATATCTTACGCAAAGCGATTGAAATGCCAGTTGCCTGTGCTGCTCAAAACAGATAAATTTTTAACATACCTACCTACTGTAGCAATTATTTCCTTTTCTGCAATTTTCTTGCCCCATTACAGCACTCAGCTCTGTAGACTCTGCAGCTGTCATAGTTGGGGGCAGTGTGACATGAGAACATGGCCTCTTAGCCACAGAATTTATTGACGTCTAAGTACCTAACATAAGGCTGAATGTCACAAAATATTTCAAAAGCAATAGGAAAACCATGTCGCAGCGACAGCACCTGACTCAGCCATACACTAAGCAGCACTAATCTGGTGGTGCTTCTCACTCCTAACCTTCAGGATTAGAAATGCTGCAATGCCACTAGTAATAGGGACACAGTCCCTAGCCCAGCTCCAGAATAGACTTACCCTACATCGAAATCCAAATTTGATTGCAAGGGGCTGAACATATTTCTACAAGGAGTATCAACTCAAACCTATTTACACTGAATATCAACAGCTAGTAACTTTATTATGTAGTTACAATGCAGCACCCTACTGCCTTATGATTCCAGTGAAGACAGGTGTCAATAACAAGATCTCAAGAATTATGGTTTATGGTAACTAAATATTCCACACTGCACAGGTCACAAAAACAACACAAACTAAACAAACAAAGAAGAAACAAAACAAACGCACAAGGAAACTTGTCCAACAAATAAACAACATTGACTCAATTCCTTGCCCAGCACAGGATGCTTGGCCTTCAGCTACCACTGCCTGGATACCCCATATGATCTGCATCATATCCGACAGCCCTATGGGGATGCCTCAAATACCACAGGTCATCTCCAGTAGCATCTCCAAATGTCTGTGCCAAGGTGTCTCTGTCTACCTGTGGTGGAAATGTCACATTTATTCTATTAGGTTACAATGAGAAATTGCCTCTAAACAATTTTGAACTGTGTCTACTCAGTGCTGTTAAAGTCACTTGGGGTTTTTGGAGGAGTTTTTGTAGTGAAAAGCAAACAGACATGAAAAAAATACTGCATGAACTTCCTGAATGACCCAACAGTTCCCACGTATGATATCACCACAATAACTCCAAGACAGACAAACTGAATTTGACAGAACTAGGAAAAAACCATGGACATTAAGTGACTGTTCCTCCACTTACTCTTGCCAAAATCCATTTAAATGAATAATGCCCTAAAACTGGCTCTTTCTCGATATTTCTAGTAGAACCAAAACTTCCTATTAATTTTCATTGCCACAGCTTTTTCACTGTCTATCTGAGCTCCACACTTGGGTAAAGGCCAACAGCCACAACGTAAGTATGTCCAAAGAGACGCTACTGTTATAACGAAAAAAACATTGGAACATACTGAAGAACCTGCTTCGTTCTTCAGTACTTTTACTCTAATCCCTTATACTTGTCAGGAGTTTGGAAATCTTTCTGGACACTCCACTTACAAAAAATATCTAAATAATTATGCAAGCAAAACTGCCCACCATGCAGGAAGACCAGTCATCCTGTTAAGTGTGGTGTGGAAAGCACAAGCCATGTAGCCATAACCTCTACATGGGTAATCTGTACTTTGAATTAAGCCAAATCTGTGGTTTAACAGGAAAAAAAACCAAAAAACAAATGCAAGTGGAATTAAGGACATCCTTAAATAGGCCAAAACGAATGTACTCTTGCCTAACTTAAATTTGCCTTAGTTTTGCTTCTTTATCTCAGGGAATTCCTTGAAAAATCCCATCCCAGAAATATTACAGTATAACCAGTTAATCTACTTCTATTTGCTGAGTGGGAAGAAATATATCCTGCTTGGATGGAACTCAGACATATGACATGAAAGTTATGATATATTCAGGAGGAACCAAATCACTGACTACCAAATAAGAAAAAAAAAATAGCATTATATATATGTCGTGCAAGAAAATGAAAACATATATTTTGAAATAATATGTGTAGCTTTTTCTTTCATAGCTGTACTTTATGTTGTTTCCCTTTGGCATAGAGGGCTCATACATTTTATGATGAGCATGTTAGTGCAAGCCAAAAAATTGCATTTAAAAAGCAAGTAGGTGAGCTGGAGGTATCCATTTTACTACATTTTAGGGGTGGAAAAGCGGCCTTCCTTGCAAATATTCTTAGCAGTCTAGATGTTCCTCAATATGTAATTTCTAACATTTATCCCTAATGCATTCTCCGAATTTTCATAGCTTCATTTTTCCTCTCCAGTGTACTTTATACTGTTACTTAAAAATAACACATCCAATTAACCTCTCTATGATACGCTACTCAGAGACAAAACTAGAAAGAGCATTACATGTCACATTATGCAGGCAGCAGAGTACAGTACATAACATTTTGTCTTAGCTTTCAGGAAACTCATGCAGCATTCACAGAAATGGTTCCTTTTTAAAAAATGGAGGTACAGTGAGGGCTGATGGGTTTAACAACTCAGCTGCTGGTTGAGTTCATCCCTGCATGCATAGGAGGATTTTTCTACCTGCCATCTCACTTTCTTGCAGTTCTGGGTAAGCATACACCACTTTTTCTCACCCGAGCTGCTGCTGGCCACAGCAGTTGTCTATAGGTTAAAGAAGAGTGCAGAAGAGAAAAAGACAAGCTTCACCAACATTTTTAGTGAAGCCTGTGCATTTCCAATACATTTAAGGAATTTCATGCATAGTCCAACTAAATAAATTCCCAACCCAATTACCTGGCTGTTAGTATTTCAGTAATTATAGTATTATTAGTACGTACCCAAATCCCATTGTACTGTAATCTGTGAACAGGTATTTAGAATGTGCTCTACTTGTCTTTAAAGGTGAAGGAAAACAGTCACAAATGCAAGAAATACCACAGGCACCAATGAGATACCTATCCTGAACTTTCCCAAGTGTTTAACCACCAACTTGTATTCCTTCATTTTGTCAGGACCTCAGTTCTGCAGCAGACAACTCTTGCACACCAGGTCTTTAAGCCAGCAGAGGTTAATTTCAAAGTGAATGGCACACATGAAACAATGTGATGTCTTTTTTTGGTCCCCCACCTGCCTGATTTTCAGGCAAATACTAGAGGGAAAAAGATTCAATTTTGTGAAATTTCTGCTTTCTGGAGTAATGTTTCAACTACATAGAGAATTGTATTTTTGTACCCATGGGGGTCAGAAATGTTTTGGGAACAATGCTATCCTGATGGCAACTGGAATATTCAGTCCTGTAATAAGCAATGTTTGTGATTTCATTCTGGTGAGCAATTATTGTTTGGTTTCACCCACATAACTTCCATGAGCACATCTGATGCCTTGGATGAAACAAACCACATTCTCCAATGGGAATGCAGAGAGCCTATGAAGTTTGACCATTTCATTTGTAGAGGAACATCTATGGTGGCAGCTGTGGGAATATGTTTTGTGGAGATGTGACAGATGGTAGATGCAGAAACGGCCCTTTTGGTCTATCATGGTCTGATTCAACAAAATAAAAACAGCCTAAAAATAATATTTAAAAAATCATGTCTACAAAACCAGAACCAGATATACTAGCAGTTGACACATTTATTTTGGTTTATCTTCTTTTTTTTCCCCCCATAAATATGAAAATACCTCCTATGTTAGGTATCTCCTCAGACCTATTATTGAATATTGTTCATCAGATACCTCTTTGCATAGAGCCACACATGTCTATGCCTCAAGACTGTAGACAAGTTGTCAGCCTGATTATCTCAATCCCCAATGTTCTGTTTTATTATTAAATTTCAAGGTAAAAAAAGGAAGATGCTGACATTTTTCTTTCAAAATCAGCTGTTCTTTTTAGTGGTTTCATCTACCTCAGAGAGCCATCCAGCCCTTCTTTCAAACTGATGAGAGTGAATGAGATCTACCTGCATTAACCACAAGGAACTACTTAAGTTTTACATAAAGCTCTACCAGTTGAGCTTAAGGTGATCCAGGAGAACAGTGTGTATTCTCTGCCTGCACTATACAGCCAATGACTTTTCTGCAGCCAGAAATAGTAAACATTAGGAACTATACTAAAGGCTTAATGAAACCCAAGCCACAGGCAGCTGAAAGACTGCATCAACTTTCTCCCACAGGTAAGAGACAACGACTATTTTGTAAACTCATTAGACTTTTTTAGCTTATAAAAAAATGCTAAAGGAAATACAGAAAATTACTTTTAATTTTTACTTGGTACTGACTAAAGAACGATTATAGTAACTACATGGTCAATTACCAGCAAAAGCTGTTTCTTTCTGAACTTTCTAATGTCAATATCAGGAGTGATATTTGTGTGAAATAATAAAGTTCCACTTTGGCTGTTCAAAACTAGTATTACAGCTGCATCCATCCCTTAGAAAGGAAAGTATTCCACAGCTTCTTCAGTCCTTTTTATCCACAACTGCAAAGCATTTTCCTCAACATCAACAACACTTCTTGCAAGGGCATTCTGCTGAATTGGCTTTGTCTGGAGACTTGTTCTCAAGACAGCTATCAAATTCATACACTCATTATTAATAACAGGCTTTGGTATATTTTCCTAACAATATCCAAGCACTGAGATTATCTTGAAAAAAAAAAGGTCAAGTTTTCAGGAATGTTA
>JAYRBT010000114.1:20825394-20857911 GCA_036023395.1 Myiotriccus ornatus
TTTGGTATATTTTCCTAACAATATCCAAGCACTGAGATTATCTTGAAAAAAAAAAGGTCAAGTTTTCAGGAATGTTAGGCTGAACAGACTCCAGATTAAATATCACTATCAATAAAGTTAAAGCACAGATATAACTGTAGCTGTAACCTAAAGGATCAATTATATCTTTTCTCCAAAAATCAAGATTTCTTAATATAAAGCATCATAACATACATTCTGGGAATCTCTATGGCTAATTAACTCCAAGAAATGCCACTGCGATAACTGATCTCTCTTCAATAAATTTCTCTTATTATGAAGTATAAGTCACTTGCTCTAGTTTTATTTTTTTGAATTCAGTACACTTGCCATCACTCCCTTGCTGCATGCAGCCCCCACTGGAGGCATTTTTGTCTTCCCTGAACAGTCCATTCGGTACGGTGAGGCAAGGGAGAACACTGTGGGAGAGCAGGGCCAGGAACAGGGGATCTCAGGAGAGACACAGTGTCCCATGCCCACAGCAAGCACCACAGGCTGTGCTGCTCCTCCTGGGAGTGTACTTAGGCAGCATATCTCTTGTAATCAACACCCCACCAGCATCACATAGGGACATGGTACTTAATATGCAATAACAAAACAGCAGTCAATAAATGACTTTGTTATGCCCAGATAACAGGAATGGTATAAACAATATAAATATAACCACAGTAAGACAAGAGTGTAGATGTTATCTTTATGTGTGTGTGTTGAATCTGAAGATAGGCAGTCATCACTTGTCCAAACTACACAAAACTATGAGGATCGACATTCCAAAAAAGTGTCAAAACCATCAGCAGATTAGTTTCCCTGGGACTCTCAGAACAAGACGTTCTTTCTTATTCATTATTGCACATAATACTACAGCAGACTTGTAAAAGAGTGATCAATAGAGAAACTCAGCATTGCAGACTGTTGCTATGGTAGGTTTAAGAACACCAACTGGATGACTTAAACTCATAGAAGCAAAGAGATCAAATTGCATTCAAAAGCAGGTCAAGCATTTCTACCTTCTCCTAACACCAATACAACTCTTTATACATCTCTGAGACTCAGGGATATTACGTATGGACTGTAATCCCACTTTTTATTTTGAGGTTTGTTTGGGGTTTTTCATCCCGTTGCTAGTCAAATTTGACCAGAGACATATGATTGTATTTATAAAGATTTTATACTTTTCCCAATTTCACAGAAATTGTTAGAAACAATCACCTTTTTGATTGTGGTTGTTCCTTCTCAAATAAACTTTTCTGAACATCTTGGATGTACTGGAAAAAAACCCATCCTAATGCTAGACAGAGTTCTCTTCAGATATTTCTCTTGACGTTTTTGTAGCTCTCTGCATTTTTTCTGAAGTTTAAACCTCAAATCTAGGGACTGTTTTCCAGTAATACACCTTTTAGTAACATCTGCAGAAGCAGCACCACTTTCCTACAGAAACTCAATGATCCCCTGCTTGCACATATTAAAATTGTCACCCCTATTAATCACTGCCTTGCAAAATGACTTTGCATTGCAATTGCTTTCACAGTATGTTTGTCGCCCACAAATATTTCTAGTTCAGTGCTTTCTAGGAGCAAACTTCACCATATCAGTTTGACCAACCCACTGAACTCATGGATGTAAAATTCTGAAATAAAACTACTGCAAACTGGCTTTTGGGGGCTATGGGATGTAGGGGAGGGAAGGGGTGTTTGTATGGAGTTTGCTTTTGGGGAAGGAGGCATAAAAAGATGAAGAGCCTAAACAGTGGTTTTCTTCAACAGAAGCTGATCCATGCCACTTAAAACAATGCAGAATGTATCAGCAATTGACTCACACCTTTGTAAAAAGCCTCTGATCACCAGGCTGAAGAGTTATTCCTATGACCTTCATTTCTAAGTAAACAGATTTTGTTTCTTGAAACAGAAGTAAAGAGTTCAAACAAAGGTAAAGAGTTCATCAGGACTAAACAACTTCTTCCTTGGTCATACCCCCTCACTAAACAGCCTCTGAGGCCTATCTGTTTGCCTGGTAGGCTGGCTCAACTCATTAAAACCTCTCAAAACTGTTTCTCTCTTGAGTCCACTTATTTTTTCATCTTTTCATGTATATGGCCTACACTTAGAGTTCCTCTTTGGGGGATTTGAGAAACAGACTCCAGTTCTCTTTAAGATGGCACCCTTGTGCTGGGTGAGCAACTTTAGTCTGAAGCTAGTGAAAAGACAACAAATAATATGGGGAGTGCAATAATCTCCATGGCATCATCATGTCAAACCTAATTCTGTTTTGACAGACATGAGTGACAGCTCTGTCACTGGTGCCAAAAAGATTAAACTGAATAATGATTCAGATGAGTCAAGTTTTTTTAACTTGTTTATAAATATCGGAGATAACAACTGCCTCTTGAATTTCCAGAAGAAGTGACTGTGATGTTTCTTAAGAAATTTTAAGCTTGGTCTTTAAAGCTGGAACCATATTGTTCAATTCAAAAGACAGACACCCAGCATGAAAAACCACTTGTTCAAACTGAGCTGATGTCTAACATAAGTCAGAGAACATTGTGAGGTCAAGGGGCTTAGGCACATAATTTTAAAAACAGAAATCTGAAATTTATAGCCCAAATGCAAAAAATTCTTGTTTGGGTGGGCATTTTTGATGAAAATTCTGAAATTCAGAAGCTGCTGCATGCTGAAGTAAAAAAAAAAAAATGATAAGGAAAAAAATCCTGCTGAAAATTTACTTTTCAAAGAGACTAAAATCAGAAGACTTTAAAAGTGCTCTGAGTAATCAGAGTAAAGAGAATAATGAATAGGAGGAAGTTTAAGGCAAGCTAGTACTGCTGAAGCTGAGCTTCAGAGACAGATCACCTACTTAAGATTACAGCACACAGCATGTTCCAGTGACTTTCTGACATTTCATCTATCTTACTGTATGAACTGCTTCCAGCAGCAGATCTATCCTTCTAAAACTCCCACTTCTGTCTCTACTTGTCTTTCACTTCCCTCCCCATTTGATGCATTCAAAACTCTCAAGAGTATTTCAGAACACAAAAGTCACCTGAGCAACTGAATGACATACTGGTTATCTGGATTTTATTATCAAAATACAGCATTGTTGTGCATTAGTGCATATCTGATCATATTTGTCTCAGATACACTTGCGTATGGCAAGCTTTCCTGCTAGTATCCTGAAAAAAAATAGATGTTCTAAGTTGTTGAAGGAGTGAAATACTTTATACTGCTTTTAAGAACAATACAACTGCATTAAAAAATACAAATATAACTATAGATATTAATTGATATTCATTATCAGCATGCTCTCTCCCTGAAATAAGGGGGATTTCCTTTCGTACCCTAAATATGCTATGATATTTATTTATTTATCAGTACTTTTTACCCTAGACTACAGGAAAAGGAAAAAAAGAGATCATAGAATCACAGAATATGCTGAGTTGGAAGTGACCCACTGGGATCCTTGAGACCAACTCTTGGCCCTATGTGGGACATCCCAAGAATTAGACCACATGTCTGAGAGTGTTGTCCAAATGCTTCTATAACTCAGGCTTGGTGTTGTGACCACTTCCTTGGGGAGACTGTTTGAGTACCCAGCCACTCTCTGGTGAAATATCTTTTCCTGGTATCTAACCTAAACCTCACTTGACTCAGCTTCATGCTATTTCCTTGAGTACTGTCACTAGTCATGAGAGTGAAGAGATCAGTGCCTGCCCCTCCTCTTCCCCTTATGAGGATGCTGAAGACCACAATGAGGTCTCGTCTCAGTTCTCCAGGCTGAACAGACCAAGTGACCTCAGCCACTCTGCAAATGGCTTCCCCTCCAGACCTTTCCCCATCCTTCTGACTCTTCTTTGGCTGCTCTCTAATAGCTTTATATCTTTCTTATATTGGGGTGCCCAAACCTGCACACAATATTCAAGGTGAGGCCACCTCAGTGAAGAGCAGAGCAGGACAATCCCCTCCTTTGACTGGCTGGTGATGCTGTGCCTGATGTCCCACAGGACACTGTTGGCCCTCCTGGCTGTCAGGGCAATGCTGACTCAGATTCAACTTGCCATTGACCAGGACCCCCAGGTCCCTTTCTGTGGCACTGCTTTCCAGTGTCTCATTTCCCCCTCTGTCTGTACATGCAGGGTTGCCCCATCACAGGTGCAAATCTGGCACTTTCCTTTGTTGAATTTCATGTGGTTGGTGACTGCCCATCTCTCTGATTTGACGAGGTCTCTCTGCAGGGTCTCTCTGCCCTCGGGGGAGTCAACAACTCCTCAGAATTTAGTCTCATCAGCAAACTTACTCAGTATTCCTTCTGACTGCACCCAAGTCATTAATGAAAATGTTGAAGAGAACTGGGCCTAAGATGGAGCCCTGCAGAACCTCACTAGTGACTAGACTGCAGCCTGATGTTTCCCTGTCGTGGCTACCTATCAAAAGAGATATAACCTCTGTTGATACATAGTTTTGCTTGCTGAGGGAAAGTAAAGAGGGTCTTTTCAACACTTATAACCTCTCTGTCTTCGCCCTGGACTTTAATCACATTCACTAAGACTTTGCTGCTTGGCCTTAAACTGCTGAAACCAATACAGTTGATCACTACTGAATTATCTGCCCCCACCTGTATCTAAAACATGCTAGACTACTATTTTTTTCATGGAAAGTATGATACAAGTCCTACACAAAATCTTGTGTACTGGCAGGTGTTGATATTAATAGTGAGTAAATTTCATGAAGGAAGATTTTCAGCATCCTATTCCCGAGAAAATGTGTTAAACTGTTTCAGTTTTCAGAGTGCATTAGTAATCGTTCTGTTGATTTTATCTTAGCCTCTGTCTCTCGATAGATTTCAGTATATACATTGTTTCTAACTTCAAAGGCTATTTTAGGTATAATGAGTTTTTTCCCCAAGGACTGACATAATGTTTCCCTAAGAGACTTTAAAAAACCATACCCAGAACTAGGGTTTTATTGCACTCATTTCTATTGGAACTTCAGATAGATTCCCCTGTTATAGTCTGCACTCACAGAAAGTGGAACAGTCAACTGTAAATTTAGGTTTAATTGAAAAAAACAGTACAAGAAATTCAGAGTCTCCTCTGGCTTCTGCTAGTAAAGAGGAGACTTGATGACTGCATTTCAACTAAGCTCTCTCAGTTTCTTCACTCAAATTTTCCTAGGCAAATACCAAGGATAAGCTAAGAGCAGCAGTGTTTGTCATAAAATGAAATCTGTAAATATTTGTATAATGCTTCTGTTCAAACAAATCTTAAACAAAATTTAATATATTTATATCCCTTTCTCGCTAAAAGTATCATTAGAACACATATCACTTTCTCCCTAAAAGTATCATTAGAACACAGAAATTATCTTTTGTATTTTCTAACTAGCATACAACTTATGCCAAAATTCAGTTCTCAAATTAGTCTCTGCTGTTTTAAAAACTGTAGCATTTTTGAAGGGCTAAACCATTTTATTTCTGTTATGAATTCTCAAATATGCCTGAGCAATGGGTGAAGAAGTGTGTGTGTGTGTGGATATTTCTGAATGTTAGAGATATGATTAATTGAACAAATGGTACCAATTATGTTATATCTGCCTTTAATCTAATCTAATATGCATGAGACTTGTATACAGCAGAATCCCAAATACCTGCATCAGCCAAGAGAATTTGGATATATCTGAAGAATGAGGTTTTCCTTTTTGTAGACAAAATGAATATGCTTGTTTAGGCTATAAAGGTGAGAAAGAATGGAAAGATGAAACAGAGTTTACATTCCCAGTGCCTGAGAAAAGAAAGCTCAGCATTGTACTGTGCTGCATATCCTGGCAAACAGAGTTTTACTTGATAGAAATAGGATTGTGTTTGATGTGTTAGAGGAATACGTGAGTTTGTTCAATTCATGTTTCTATAAATCTTTTCCAAAATTAGCCTACATTGAAATAGTTTCACAAGATATTACAAAAATCAAACATTCTTAGTATATTATCATCATTGTAAGGTTAAAACCTCAGTGTGCTATGAAAAACTATACAGTGAAACTACTAAGATCTTTGTATAATATGCTGTCTGGGTAACAGAAAAGAATATGAGAAAACTGAGATTAAAGACTAGAGTAATTCTAGGAAATAGTGAGAAGAACTAGAATGTATCAACAGTGTTTGAGATAACACAGCAAAAACAATCCTGAACAAGATATTTCTGCATAGTCCCTAGTCACAGTGCCTCAGTCACACTGTATTTTTTTAAAACATCCAAAAAAAAAAAAATAACCAAGGGAAATTAAAGACAATTTAGGAAAAGCCCCAAGCTGAGACCAGTTAGACACTAGGAGAGTGCACAAGGGAAGCACCACATATGCTTGCCCCACTCTTCTTCCTGGTGCAGAGGGAAAAATGGGCCAGACCAACCTAATTCTAATAAGTTCAAAATAACAAAACAAAGCCATTCAGGTTACTGGCATTGGAAGTAATCTGCTGGTTTCCCTGTAGCCAGTGTGAGTCATGTAGGTTAGCTGCTAGAGACACCCCCAGTGCTTTTCCAGAAAACAAAACAGTGATTTTGCAAGCTGTTGAACTTGCAGATGGGGGCAGTTGTGTGATACCTGCTGCTCTCTACCTGTGAAGTACACTAGTAAAGCTCATTGTGTAGGGAAAGTCATAAATATCCTTTGAAAATTTACAGCATGGGGCAAAAGATGATACTCTTGAAATGAAACCGATCAAATAAATATTGTCCTCTGCTTCAGAGCTAAGTGCTTATGAATTGCCTGGCATGTAAGCAGGGTTACAACAGACCTGCCACGACACTGCCTCTAACTACAAAGAGCCAAGAGCACAACAAGGACAATGAAAAAGGGCTGCCCACAACACAAAGTGGGCTTAATCCTTCCCAAGCACCCAGATCACATCCTCCTGTCTGCTGCCAGCATCACCACTGCACCCTGCTCAGATGGCAGGCACCCTGAGGGTCTGTAGGGAGTGAAGGCATATAGGGGTAAGCTACCCTTTACAGCGAGGTCTTCGGGAACTCAAGGATTGTCAGGAACACATATAGGCATTGATGCCATGCCCTACAGCTAGGAAAACAATTTAAAACAATGTAAGTAGTAGGCCACTGCACAGTAGCCAGCATATTCATTCCATCAAAAACAGATTAGAGTTTTTATATTTGAGTAGCATAAATGAACTGATGCGTGCAAAGGAACTGAAGTTAAATTAGAGGGAAATAATGTGTTGCTGCAAACAGAATTCATTTCTCAAACTTCTAGTAAAATCTGAACCATGAGCTCTACAATGAAAAGAATTTCATTTACCCTCTAACATTTTCAAAAACAGGAAACTTCCTTAAATGACAAAATTTAAAGTAAAATATTGTAGCATCTGTGGAATAATAAATGCACATTTACAAGTCAAAATATGTTTGATTAAAAGCAATGTACCTGACTACAAATAATTAGAGATGCTGCTGAAGATACCATGATAAAATATATCCAGGCATATTTAAATAATTCATTTCAATACCTTGCATGAGATGAAACATTTATTTTCTTCCTGCTATAAAATGATAGAAGGAATCTCAAATATAACTATTTAGGGATTTATTACTTTTCTTTACATACCTGCATCCCCTATAGAAACAAAGCAGAATAATTTTTGCCTCAAAAATTAAGATCTATATTTTACTGCCTGGGTAGGAGTTTTTGAGATTTTTTTTCCTGTAAGTCGGGTGCAAGTGTGCATATACACTTAATTTATTAGTAGATCTAATCTATTTTTATATGCAGACATTTGAAAATAAATCACTATATGCTACGAAGTTCGACGCAGTTTGAGATGCAGCATATACTTTATACATAAACAGCTTTGACCTATGCACTCTAAGAGCAAAAGCAGCTTTAAGAGCATGTGACCTCTAATCAACGTTTTTTCAAAGGAGTATTTCTTCCCCTTTCAAAATATTCTTACCTCTTCTTTTGTCTTTTTTGATATGACTCTCAGCCAGTCTCCAATCATGCTGAGGACAGCTGCAAAGTAAGCAAGTCCAACAAGGATCCAGAACCACACCACTGGCTTATAAAAATCTAGGTATTCAATATCTGATCCCCCTGAAAAAAAACACAGTTAAAATTAAATCAAACGTAATTGTTATAGGTGCAAAGATTGTTTAATTTTCCTAGAAAGGTTGCGTTTCTTAAAACTTCTCTTTTCTTACCCAGGCAAAAATTCCTACCAAAATATGTTGTTGTATTTGAATAATGATAATAAAAATTGATCCACTCTTGAATGCAAAGTTTGAAGTACGCAAATTTTAGACAGTGATTGCTAATCATTCATAATATTAATAAATGGACTCAAACTGATTCAACTTCTGATATCATCCCTTAAGGCAGAGGTCACTGAGGGCAGCTTGAGAGAAAGGACTTCCCATCTGCTCCAAATAACCATGCTGTACCAGATTTTAAGTATTACTGTGGCTGTAATGTGTTCATACCCTGAGAAAGCTGTTTTACAAGGACTTTAAAACATCTCAAACTTTTAGCCTTAGTGAAAAAAGACTAACACCTGCATTAACAAGTGTCCCTGTTGGGTAGGCAAACATTATCATCTCCATTTTGCAGAGGGAAACCAGGGTACAGAGACTAGAGCTGAACTGATTGTACTCAAAAAAAAAGATGTATAAAATAGATGACAGCTGAAGGCAGCTTTTTTGAATCCCACTGCCATAATCACCAGTCACTTCTGTTCAGTGTTAAAGAAAAAAAGGATAAACTTTTTGTCCATAATGGGGCTTTCAGGTATCATACAGCTATAGAGAACAGATGTCTTATCTTCACACAAAAAAGTTATGTTCTTCCAGAGCTCTTGACAATATGAAATAACTCATATTTCACATCTTGCAGTATAATAAAACAGGAGCATTAAACTTTCAATTCATCTCTGTTACAACAAATAAAATCAGACTTCTGGTTTGGGCTGCTGCAAATAGTGGTTTAAGTGCATATCTGGCCACAATTGAGGAGACTCTACAGTAAAACTTTTTCTGACACTTTGAAGTAGCCTGTATGAGTACATAACACATTGCTTTATGTATCTGCATCCTCTACTGAAACAGTCAAAGGAAAATTGGCCCCAAAATATCAAGCACCTTCTTATATTAACAAGACTAACTCACATGGAGAGCAATGCTATTACCTAGTTTTATTATCACAGAGATTACCTGCAAATAACAAAAAATTTTACAGATGGCTATCTTCTTATGGAAGTCCTCACAGACAGAAATTTTGTTATTTTCACGACAGCTAGACCTTTTCATCAGTAAAATACATTGAGCTGCAATGGTTTACTCAACTATCCAAGAGATGAATCCACATTGTGAAAATGGATATACTTTGACACCTTTGTAATCCCAGGCAAAGGTAGAAGACAGGGCTTTATTTGGAATAAAAGACAGCCAACCACCAATGGGCTGAGTTTGTCACAGCACAAGACAAACAAAATATCAGAAATGAAGTAATTTATTTATGACATTCATCTCACATCAATCAGGTAAAACAGGATTTTAGGGACGATCCAACAAAAATTTGTTGTAATTCAGTAAATTGTTGATTACCACACTGTCTTTGCTCTATCAAGGGCTAGTGTTTGGTGGTTCATCTTCATGTACAAGAAAGTACCATAGAAAGCAACCACTCGGTTTTTAATTTTTGCCGTGTTATGTTTATAAACTGAACCTGGAACCTAACTCTACCAGTCTGCAGGAAGACTTTCCTTCATGGTTTATACTTAATTTATTTGGAGCAAAGTTAATTACTGGGACAGGAGTTAGGACAAATTCATATTCAATCAAGTTTTCTGTACTGTCTGGCCAGGAGGTGGCTCCATCTAGCTGTGCCCAAAGGAGTTCAGCTTTCCTAAATTTAAAGGGACAAAAAGTATCCAAAGAAACACTCTAGGATAAGGCTTAGCAGCTAAACCCTTTATTAACTGTTGAACTTCTGAATTTCAAGGACTCCTCGGGTGAATTCACAATTTAATTGAATTTCAGGGAGAGAGAGAGAGAGAGATACCTAAGGATGTTTGTCCTGAGATAAATACTGTCTCCTGTGATGCACGAACTGCCCTAATGCAGCTAACTGAAAATGTCATTAAATAGGATTTTACTGGTAGGAAAACATGATCAAAAGTCAGCTGTACTGAAGTCCAAGTAAATGAATTCATTACCTACTGAATTACAATTCACTTAAATGGGTATGAATGTATTTGGGTATGAGTAGGCATAGATAAAAGTACTGGTACTGAAGTATATGCAATAAGCCAATGATTTTATGGGTAACATTATAAAAAGCATATCAATATGATTCAGTACCATCTTTCTTTTGCAGAGCAATTTGGTTTATGTAGCCCTTTAGGAAGCAAAATGCTGAGAAGGCAGAAGTTGAATTCTGTTGTTTGTTTGGCAAAACCAATTTTGTGGGCTGAGGGACAAAATTTTTTTCCCAGCTTTGTTTAGCCTCTACCCAAAATAGGTTACAACCACAATAAAGAAGAAATCTCACAACTGGAGCATGCTTACTCTTTAACTAGCAATTTCACTGCCATAATCTGCTACCAAGAACAGCCAGACTTTAGTGCCAAGATGTTTTGTGGTAAAGATTTGATCCAAAGTATCTTGAAATCTATGAGAAATCAAAGAGTTCTCCCATCCAGCTTCATCACAGGCCACTATATTGCTGCTGCCACCATTCTTACGTCTGCAAAACAACTTCTGAATTATTTGGGATTTTCAACACTTCGCAAAGCGTAGGTAGTTCTATGGCCCAAACACATACTCCTTACTGAGGTGAAGAATTCCTTTTTAGTGAAGAATGGCATTACAGAATATTTCAGTGGTGCTTTAGGATAGATTCTGGTTCTCAGGTAAGAGAGAGCAGGTTTATGAACATATATATTTTTACTTATGTATATACATAAACCAAGTACCTTTTAATAATTTTCTTTACTGTTGCCACTCTTTTCCCATTCTTCCTACAGCTAACTGACTCAAAATAGAAACATTTAATTATTTTTGTAAAGTTGTCTGGCTTTGTTTGCATTTTTGCTTCTGCTGAGAATAGAAAGTGCTGTTGATGTTGAGTATCTTAATTCCGTACCAGCACAAATTCCTGGCTTACTCAAAAGTTGGCCGTTTAAATCAGGAAATGTCTATGATTTTTCATAAGCAGTAAAAATTAGCCTGGGTATAAAAATATTATTTAATCCAATTTTAATTGCAGAATAATAGTGGCTGTCCATCATGTCTGTTGTGAAATACCTGGCGAACATGCTTAATCTACAAATGTCATCTGTCCCACTTCAAAGAAATAAGGAGGCTCAATCCTGCAGCTTGCAAGAAATTACCTCTGAGGATTGCAGAAAGAGGGACAGAGAAAAGCTAGCTTCTGTGGAGATGAGCAAACACAAGGCTTGGGACAAGATAGTATTGCACTGTCTATGAGGGAGAATGTAAGCAGGCCATATGAGTCACTTGATGCTACTCAGTGGAAAATGGAGAGCTACTTCAGAACACAAAGCATAGGTATAAAACACTCCTTACACACCGTCCTACACAGACATCAAGCAAGACAGCACTTTGACTTAAGCTTAAAACAGGCTGCATGGTTCACACCATCACACTTCACATTATGGATGTGAAGTCCTGAGGGGGCAAAGAGCACTTCCAAATGCCTAAAAAAGACACAAGGCCTGTGGGAGAGTGCACAGCTCTCTTATGGGATGCTCGACACACCTCTTGCTCAGCATGACAACAGTTGATTTCTGCAGAGACCTTTCTGCCAGTTTGTAGTAGCACATGGTGAGAGCAGATCAACTGGGCTGCTGTTGACCACCAGGTGAAGTGCTCCAGTTTGGTGACATTAAATGAGACTAAAAATACCTCAGTGCTCTACAGACTGGGTCTCAGTCCAACCAATGCAGTGCAGACTCAGGTGTCTGTGTTACAATGGCCATACATTGGATTCAATTACAGACTGAAACAGTAAAAAAGCAGCAATATAACAGTCAGAGCTCAAACTAGGAAAACAAAACAAACAAAAAAATCCCCACAAAAATAAGAAAGTAGTTTAAATATATTTTTAAAGTAAGACTTGAAAAATTTTGTGATCTATTTAACTGGACCAATTGAGGAATACCCTTGTATCATCATTATACCCCACTGTGAAACAGACTACTGATGTGCTATTTATATTTCTGCCCTCTACTTAATTCAGTCAAGTTTCAGACATGTCACCTGATCTAGATTTGAAACCTGTTATATTAACTCTGTTAAAAAATATTTGAATAAACTTTCCAAACCACTCTGCAAGTTAAAGGAGTTATCTGTACATTTGAACAACATATTGTCATTTATACATATATTCATGTGCCTCAGTGCTAACTTTAGTACCCAATAATATCTTTCGTTGTACTAAAAATTGACATGGAAAGATTTTTTTCTCTTTCACAAGATATTCATAGTTTTGGATGGATTTTCTTCTGTCATGTTCAAATCAATGGCTCCTCTTGAAAACAAGAAAAGGGATGTTTGACTATTTCCTGATTTTCATAAGATAGTGCAGGCTATAATACAGTTTTTCCTTTTTTTTTTCCACAAAAAGCTACAATAAGTTTTCCTTAATTAAAAAAAAAAAATTTCTTCATAGTTCAACCATTCAAAAAATTAGAAAAATCAAATCATTTCATAAGACAGAGGAACATTTAATTTATTTTTTTTTGAATACAGTTCATACATTTTCTTGAAATGCACTACAAGGCTCCTTGCATGCACTACGAGTGATCAGTCTTTTATGTTTGCCTTAAGGATTCTCTTGTTGATGGAAACCACAGCTGAAATTTCCACAGGCTCCAAATAACAACTTAGAGTCTGACTACCAAAGGGGATGTTTTGCTCTTCTAGTTTCTGGGAACAGAATACATGATCTCCCATGCAAATGAGAGAAACTTCTGGAAAAATTTTTGAGAACTACAAGAATTTCTAATATGACAGTCTGCACTACAGCCTTTAACGCCATTACATTCCTGAATCCCAAGTTCTTCTGTTGACTCCCTCTTGGTACAGCTATTCAGAAACACACTCTCCTTTGCCTCCTAAAAGTTCTTCAGGGCTTCTCTTCAGCTCTTAGCTGCAATGGTGCCAGAAAGCAGCAAATTCCATGATTGTGAAAAATGACGGATATTGTAAGAAGTGTTTCCTTAAACCCCAATACGTATGTTAACACAACCATGAGATTTATATGTAGGGCTTGCAAACTTATGTTTTTTCTCTCTGAGATGACAGTTCCCAGGGGGAAAAAAAAAATATTTGAAAGTTTTCAGCTAAATAGGAATTTTGGATTTTTGAGGGAACTTCATGAGCCAAAACTGACACATCTTTATGAATTAGTATGTGGACCTCCGATGTGCTAAAAGAATTGCCGTTTTGATTTTTATTGCTAAAGGTAAACTCTACTATAATTGCGAATTAGAGTATCACTGCCCACCACTACGCTTCAAATTTAACTAGAATTCTGAGTGGAATCCAGCTTGGGGATTTTTTCCAAATGCATTGCACCTAGTCACTAAGTGGACTGAAGCACAATTCTGTTTGCTACACGACAAACCAGAACCGAGACTACCATGGTCTAGAGGCACAATTTCAGACAAAATACCCATGTTCTATCATGACAACCTCTCCTACATCCTTATAGAGCATTACATGCCTTAAATCTACATGTCTCTCCCCTGTTTACAGACTCAGCTTTCCTCAGCTTCAAGGAGAGTGCTCTAGACAAAGCCTACCACAAAAATATCACTGACCCTTACTGTCCACACAGTAGTTATGACTTACCTAAAGAAAAAATAAGCAACCCAAAAATCATAAAGAAAACTTAGTAATTCATTAGAGTGCAAAAGATTCTGCATACTTCCTAAAAATTAATTAGGAAGCCTAACCCTTAGGACAAATTCTCTCAACTCTGTTGAGAACTTGCATTGTCAGTTTTTTTCAAGTAGCTTTGTACTCATACACACGATGACTGTAAGCTTCCGCAATGCAAAGCACATTCAATAAATACCTTACCTATTTTTCAGAATTTTTATTTGACCAGCCATGTTAAATAACAAGAAAATAAGTGGACCTTTTTGAAAAATCCTTTAAGCCACCAGCCATTAAATGTGTTAGTCCACCCAAAGATGGCAACATTGTCAACTTCATCTCTGACAAAATACAGTCCAGTGGCAAAGTTAGCCTCCTAGTTAGGTTGGAGTCAGCCCTCTAACCCTCTTCTCTTGAGCATTGTCTCTGAGAGTACCAGTCCCATTCCCATATACTGAAACTTTCAGTCAATAACTTATTGCAGGTGGAATGCAAGTCTTACGCACGTTACTCAAACAAAACAGAAAACATGCATGACGCTTTGAAATAATGAATTTACAGTGGGATTTTAAAATAAATAAAACAACGTAGCAAGTGAACCGTAAAAGACCATCAGCTATAGAACAACGTAATTCAAGGACTTTCTTTAGAAAGAGTTTCCTGGTAAAATTAAAAAGCAGACGTGATGTAGGAACAAATTATGATATCAAGTGGTCTACAAATAGAAAAGTTATGGAAATTTATAATGGGATTAATGATGAATGTACTCAGTGTTCTCATTAGAGCCAAGTGGGCCATTTCACATAATGCTTTACAGTAAATATAACTAGGCCTTTATACACTATCATTTTTATTCCCTGACATACATGTGCCCTTCAGGAATGAAAGTCTAAAACACCCAGACTCTTGACTTGGAAACGCCATAAATTTTTTATTTAGTGCTAGTTAGTATCTGACCAGAATCACAAAATCCTGAAGACAAAATTAGTGAGACACATACAAACAACAACAACAAAAAAAATCACAAATAAGTATGTAAAATTCAAATAAATTTGATTTGCTATTTTACAGCTCAGTTCTATAACTTACAAGAATCTTTGGCAACTTCTGATGCAACCTTCACTTTTAGAATGCTTGCATAGCTTAGTACCTTCAACAATAACTAAATTTTCTCCCATTTTATCCAGATCATTTATGACTCTTGGGGGTGGTCCTGTGCTTCCATGATCCCTGTGGGTCCCTTACAACTCAGCACATTCTGTGATTCTGTGAATACGTCAAACAGTTCAGATACTTCAGAGGTCCTTGTTAAGCTTCAATAACCTGATAAACTTTTGCCAGCAACAAGACCAGTCACATTACTGCTATAAGACAAAACTTCATGCAAGTTTATAAGAGGAGTTACCCAGTTTGAGACCCTCAGCTTGGTACACTTGAACCCATGCAACAACCACGGGTAGAGATGAGCACAGGAGGAGCCCACAGCACATAGATGTCAACTCTAAACACTACAGTCCAGGAGAGTAGCTATGGACAGCAGCCCAGCACTGCTGTCCTTCTCAGTCCCCTCTGCCTTGCACAGAGTTCAGAGCTGGGAGAGGAGTTTCATGCAAGAGAGTTGATGGTGCTGCACCAGCAGAAGCATCTAATCAGGCTGAAGAAAGTAAGTCTCAGACTCAAAGCACAAAGCTCTGAATTTCTAATCCTCACCTCTACACATCACTGACTTTCTCAACATCATCTGACTGACATCAACATACTTTCTCAACACAGACAGCATATACTTACCCAAATCTATTCTAGGAAGTGGACTAACATCTCTAACACCTTTTCAATAAAAAAGTTGACACAGAGAGCCAGCCCAATCTTTTTTTAGTTCAGTATGTCAAAGTTATTTGCAACCAATCCAGGTTAATGGAACCATAAAAGTTGGACACGTCACCTATGAATTGTGCTAAACCTTCTCCTCACATTACAAAACACACATGGACAAATGCACACTGACAAAAAAAATCCCAAAATCAGGATCCAACAGCATTACAGACACTTCAATGGTAGAAACAGATTTCTGGAACATTTTGAAAGTAAGAGAGGCATATAAAAACTAAATCACATAACTTTACAGGGTGAGACATTTTTAGCAAATCCAGCTGAAAAGATATTCATCTTAAAACACTTTATTTATTCTTGTACTTCGGAATCTGTAAGAACAAAATAAAATAAAAAAAACTAGCTAAAAATTAAGTTTCTTCTAACAGTATAGAATGAACGCAGTATGCAGAAACAGGCACCATGCCTTTCATTGTCCCACCTCTAGGCTGCCACATCAACCAAAATGAGGGCAGGCCCTGTTACATGCACTGGCACAAGAATGATAAAGGATAAAACTGGGAGTCAAGCACCACAAGAAAGACGTGTCCATCCCAAAAATAAGACAAAAAATTGCAGCATAAATATCGTTGTGCAAAATATTATAAGATAAAAAGTTACGAGAAAATCTTACCTGCAACATAGTCACCAAATCCAATGGTAGTTAGAGTGATAACCACAAAGTAAATTGCATCTAGTGTATTCCAGCCTTCTATGTGCTTGAATATAACTGCAGGAAGAGCAACAAACAGCACGCAGCCAAATAGTATGAATATTATTGTTGAAATTATGCGAATCTTTGTCTGACTCACATTCCATTTCTAGAAAGGGAAGGGGAAAGAGAAGAAATCCATGTTAATAAAACTGCACATAAGCACCCGTCCATCACCTCAGGTATTCACTATGTTGCTCTAGAAGACAGTGCATTATGTCTCTCAAACATCCAAGCAGGACTTTATTTTTAATGGGGTTTCAAAGCAAACATGACCGTCCTAGGAAACATTTGGCAGCAGTAAATGCAGAGCAGGTCTGGACTCTTCATGATGGCCACATTTGTGTTCTGGGTGAGTGGCATGTATAGCATTAATTATTATTAACAGCTGATCATGCTAAAGTTTTGAGGGGGATGGAGATATTCAAGTGAGCTTCAAGTAGTGAGTGCATGCAGCTGTGACATCTCTGCTTCTGTGCATCCACAAATAAGCAAACAAATAAGGTGAATTTTAACCATACAGTTCTCTCTAGTCAAGTAATCAGCTAAACTCAACCATAGAAAACAGAACCGGAAGCAGTGTAAGAGATCACCTTTTCCAAAAAAAAAAAAACAACCCCATCTAAGCCACTGCAAACACATTACTGGCCAGACAACATGTGATTGTGCTTAATTGCTCTTGTCATCTGAGATTTTCCTAATGCATAACCTGCATCTCAACTCCTTCAGTTTAAGTATATTATTTATGATCTTATCCAAGGCAAATCAAAAGATTGCTAGTTTTCTCTTTCCAGCAAACTTTCACAGGTGTTTTCTTTCAGTCATATGTTCTTTAGTCCTAATAAATTAATTTCTTTGTTTTTCTTCCCCTTCCAATTCTTTTTGTTATTACTTGGCATGAGCAAACTATCCCATGTCTCACTAAGTGTTGTACTCAAAACTAGATATGAAAAAATAGCACAAAATAAAGTGGAAGGATATTTTCTTATGTTTTGCCTATTATTATATTTACTTTCCTATTTATACTTTCAACTGTGATGTAGGTTTTTCCACAGCAATAAGACATTAACCCATATGAGCCCCTAGAGTCTGTAGAATGTTTCTGTAAAATTGCACCTATACAGCTATAGTGGACATATAATTGAATATTTTGTTATTCTTTCCTATAGTACTTTGAATTTGTCCTTCTTTAATTTAAACCTATCTATTCAGACTTCTTTTCAGAATTTTTGAGATATTTTTGAATGCTAATTCTGTCTTCCACCTTCTGGTTCTCTCCCCAACTTGAGATAATCTGTAGATTTAATCAAGCAAGTCGTTTAGGTGTTGTGTCAATTGCTGTACCAAAGGTTGAACAGACTACTGCAAAGTCCCATTTGACATGCCCAACCAATTTAACATTTTACCAAAAAAAGTTTTACATCCATCCAATGCATATTGGTTCAGCTTAAAAGAAGGGAATACAGAAACCCAGAAATATCCACAAAAATAGGTCAGAAATGAAATCAGATTGTTCACGATGCATGTTTTCTTAAGTTTTAATGGAAACTGTATTTTACAGTCAGCATGACCAAGGTCAAGCTACTGTAACCCAAATCACAGTAGCAGTTTGGGTTATGTCAACATGAAATTCCCTGCTCTGACACACCAGCACCTTCCAGTTTTTTAGGAGAACTAATAAACAGAATAAAGGACTGCAACATATAGACCAGTGTTTTCTTTCAGATATTGTCAAAAGTAGGCAAGATACTGCTTTTTATTTTGGGGCATTCTTGATGTAGGGATACATCCGTTAGGAGAAAGAAAAAAAAGGAAAACCATTAACCCTGTGAGCAATAGAGACACACAAATTGATTTCAGATTTTCTATACTTTTAAGAAAAAAAAAATCAGTTATATAATACTAGAAATGATAAAATGTTCTTATGGAATGTTCTTGCCTTTTTTAGATAAGCCTCAGTGGGAATCTATGCTATTCACCAGTACCTTGTCTGGACCTGAAGCTATGGTTCAAAGCCAAAAATGCATACCTTTTCTAAAAAAACCTTTCAGGCTTGTATTTATGTATCGCATAAGGCTACTCAGCACAGGCCCAGCTTGCTTTGCTTCAAAAATAAAACCATGTCAGACCCTTTCTACATAAAAAAGGTGTCCTCCATGGAATGCTAGGGTTTGTTGCAGAAAAAAAGTCCTTCTAACACTTGTGGTGCTGATGCAAACAAAGCTACAAAGTCAAGTTGGTTACGAAGTATTCACAGCTTCAAAAATCTCAGTCAGTAAAATGCAACATAACTGTAATTTTTCGTGTGTGAAACAGACTCTGAATTCAAGGCATTTCGTTGTTAAGAACCGGAATTTGATCAGTATCAACGAACAAGCTTCTAGCCTGTTTGATGGGTCTCTTCCCCTACTGAAGCTCTGCCACTTCACATGAATAATTAAAGACTTGTAGCCAAATAAAATACAGGGCATGATCCCCTAGGCTTGCTAAGCGGTTTAGCAGAAGAGGCTGAAAATGCCTTAAACTGTCAGTACAGCCTAGTGACGAGTCCACAAAGTGTAATCCAATGTCAGAGGAGCACCAATAGGCTATCTTTTATCCTAGCTTGCTGCTGTGAATGACCAAAGCTTTAGTCACCTACGGATCCATAAACCTGGGAATGTGGGTGCTTACAGATTGTAAGCATTCCTCAGCCATGATGGCATCTAAGCAGAGATTTTAAGAGTTGTGATTTTAAGACTCAGACACCAAACATCATCTGTGAATCAATTCACATCAATAGTTACAATTTCCATGTTACCCTTACAGCTCTCCTCTTACATTTCTTTGAGTCACTGATTTGTTATCACAATCTGTATGAAATCCTTTAAGGTCGAGGATCACAGTAAGCTTAGGAGTACAACGGTAGAGCAAAAATAAAATTCTTTAGATCTTGTTCGTCTTCCTAGCCATAATCATTGTAGGAAATATTGGTCTTCATCCAGTTCACTCAATTAAAAGTGCACAGTAACAAGTTCAGACTATGCCAAGTCCTTCCTACCTTTTGCTATACATCTGGTTGCAACGATGAGGTATACCCTGTTTTTCAGACTTTTAATTTCAATGGTTAAATTCAGAATAATAAGCAGCATGAAAAACAAATGAGGCAGTCTGCATACTCACAACAAAGGTATCTTCTACTTTGGCAATTCCTTTTCCGAAGATTGTCCCTAGTTGGTCTCCAACACCAGCCAACAGAAAACCAAACAGAGGAATTCCCAATAAGGCATAGATGATACAGAATATCTTTCCACCTTGTGTGCGTGGTGAGATGTTTCCAAAGCCTAAATTACAAACAACTTGAGATGTTTAAGAGGTTACAGATTTCACATTGCAGATTTTAAAAGGACTGCAGGAACAGAACAGTTAAAAACAGGTCCTACCAGGTTAACCATATGACACAGCAAACATTGTGAAAAATTAAACGAAAATGTAGGTCATACAATCCACTCGGAGCTAAAATTAAACTGCTGAACAATTCACCAACTTATCTTCTGTGTGTACTGTGGAGAAGCAAAACTCTGAGAAATCTTTCCTTTTTAATTAAATGACAGCTCTGCTTATCTCCTACATGTAGTTGGTAGCAATTGGTTGTTACGCCTCAGCCTCTGCTACCTGAAAATGTCTGCTACTGGGCTTGTAATTGGCTGAAGTACCCATAAGCAACATAAAATTTTCCTTCAGACAGGCTGACTTTCAAAGTGAAGCAGTCAAAAAACAAACAAACAAAAAACAAACAAACAAAAAAACAACCAAAAACCCACAAACACCACTTGGATACTTGGATGAGCAAACCAGGGATTTCTAGCATAAATAGGACTGCTTAGATTCTTCATTATTAAAGGCTTTGGTTCTTTCAGTGTAGCAAACAAAGCTTAGAAAAACAGTTCTGTCCATTTGAAAGTGGAAATAATTTTGTCTTCACTGGCTTGTGTGTAAAAGAGCACCCCAAAATGCCTGTGTTGGCTCATTTGCTGCTGGTCCACTAGAACAGAGAAACTGAAGTACAAAGAGCACAGGCCCAGAATGCCCTCAAATGCATCTCCCAGGACTGGTATTTTAAAGATTTGGCCAAGGTTGCATAGGCAGAACCCTACAGTCCAGTTTCATGAGCTTAAAGGCTATAGTTTGAAAGTTTTTCTCTTCCAAAGGTTCACTCATGTCTTGCGGAGCAGTAGCAGTAACAGAAGTAACACCCCAGCATTTTCAACATTGTTTCACTTTTCATGGCAACAACGTGCTCTTCAAACCAAGCCAGAGGGAGACCTTGTCAGAAAAAAAGCTTATTTTCCATGGAGAAATTAGACAAAAGCCTTTTTAAAAAAGAGAAAAAAACCCTCATAAATAAAAAGCAAAATATTTAAGCATGTAATTGAGAAATATATTAGTGTCTTATATTTTTCAAGAGACGCTTCATATACAGACAAATCCTTAAATGAAAATCCAGCTTTCCTATGAACGAGATAATAGACAAATTTTACTTTTAAAATAGCTTAGTGGTTTTTCAAAATGTATTTAAATATTCTGAGCTGGTTTACCATACAGATTTTCTTTAGGAAACCTATTATCCTAATTTTTGGTTCTGCTCCCATATAGGTAAGATACACCAGAGCTCTGTTGCCAAAACTACTTTTTCCTTGCAGTACGCACAACACAGAGCTGTCCCTCCCTTAACTTAGAACAACTTCCTCAAAGAACTGGTGCATGCCCTGTCCCTGAAGGTGTTGAAGGCCAGCTTGGATGGGGGTCTGAGCAACCTGGTCTAATAAAAGAGAGAGATAGCAAAAAAACCCTGTCCACAGCAGAGATGGTTGGATCTAGATGATCTAGATCCTGGTCCCTTCCAACCCAGGCCATTTTGGATTGTATGGTTCATTAAAATAAAAATAAATCATGTTTGGAAATATATTATACTCCTAGGTAATTTGCCCTAATATTGACCTTCAGATAGTCATTATATGAATAACAAATGCAATATTGATAGAGTTCAGTTAGATAAATGAAAGTTGATATTAAAATTTTCCCCAAATGTTGACTAATAAACCTTGTCAAACTAAACAAAAAGAACACAATTACAGGAAATATCAAATACAGCTTGTGTATTTTAAAATTTTCAAAATTTCCCTGCACTAATATAATGAAAAAAAATCTGCATCAGGGAAATGGAAAAAAGTCACAGGAACTTTAGACCAACCTCGTATGCTTCCCTAAATCAGAGTCAGGGCCAAAATTACTGTTAATTATAATTCAGGAAATTTCAACTCCACTGATTTTGCTCTGTCCCTTCATGCACCAACGGGTAAAGACTCCTGAGTTTTCTAAAGAAAATAAGCTCATCACCAACCAAAAAGGGACAAACAGATCCAAGCTGTTTTCATAAACATGCCTTTTTATGCATCAACAGATGCTTTAATAGTTCCAGGGCATAATTCCTGGGAGGTCTCAATGGAATTCAGAATCAGGAATCTGGATAAGTCATATTTAGAAAACTAATGTTATGGGATTTGGAAATTGCTCTCTCCCTCCATTTCTTTTTTTTTCCCCTTTTCTGTATGCACTTGCTCCTCAAAAGAGATGTCTTGTAATAGTGACAAAACACCATTGCAGGGAAACACATGCCAAGCAGGCAGTTTTGCTTGGCTCACTCCACAAAATAAACAGGCATTCTCTGAGCATCTCACAGCTATTACAGAGATAGTTGCTCTGGAGCATGCTTCTCATCTGCTGCTAACTGGTAAGAGGATACTAAGTTCACGTTCAGCTCTGTATATTCTCCTCCCTAAATCAGTTATGTCTTCCTTGAGAGAAGGATGCTACCTCACTTCTACACTCAAATTCTTGCTTTTCATCCTAGAAACTGTTGAATGCTTTTCTTTCATAATCAACAGAAAAGGTATTGTAGTATTAGTAATAGTTTTAAAAACTCTCACACATTACTGGATAAACCAACAGGGAGGAGTTTATTTCTGTCCAGATGCTCACTGCACATAATACAAACCATGGTGTTCTCAGCATAGGAGATGTACTTTAGTGACCTGATCCACCAAGGGGTTTCCGTAACACAGTAATCACATTTCCTACTGTGTCATGTTTTATAACAGTCTGCTGCTGTACACCACAGCCTACTTTGTGAGTTACACAAATTGTCCTTCCATCCTACTTTCAGCTTCTCCAGTGAAAACCTAATCCATTATTTATACAACAGGAGAGGAAACGTATTTATATTTCATATGGTTGATGAAATTCCTAAGGGGCTTGTTTCAGAAATATATTATTTCTTTCTCTAAATAATAATTACTAAAACAATAAAGAAAAATTTTGTTGCTAGGTAAATGACAAGCAAAACTTAATTTGGGGCACAGTGCTTGGAAAGGAGCACATGGCCACAGGAATGACACCGCATATCTTCTCCATGTGCACGGCAGGAATGCCTGGCCCCACCACAGTAGCTCTCTGACATGGTTGTCAATTCAGAGTTCTCCCTTCTGCTCCAGAGGCCAGCATAAAGTGTGGCTATGACTGTCTTGCTCACTGAGAAACCTCAGGGAATCAGTCACATCACACCATGCTCTTCTGCCTTTTCCCTGCCTCAGAATTGCTTTGCCTAGATGGGATGTGAACAGGACACACACACTGCAGTCATAAACGCAGCCTCAGTACCTTGGTTACTTTACTCTTCACACCTTCAGTCCTGTGCAGTTTATCACTTCCTCTGTTTCTACTAAGTGGTTTCTACAACTGGTTCCTAGAACAAGTTTGTTCCTCATTGCAACCAAAAGTCTTGGTTTTGAAGTGGAAGTGAACAAAGTGCTTGGTTTAAACTTGCTAAATTTATTGGAAAGTTTCCCTCAAGTTTTTTAACCAGTATTTTAACAAAATTTAGCTTGCCAAATGAAATCAGTTTAATCCAAAATAGTCTGAGAGTCCTTTTCAGACAGTTTTTCCCCACTTCACTTTCATAACCAGGAGCATGATTTGCCTCCTAATTTTACCAAGTCTCTTTCATGTCCTGCTAAGTGCTTAATACGCCTTTAGTGTCCAAAGGTCTTGCCTCTGAAAAGCAGTTGTGGACAAGAAATGCATTTTAGAAGGAGCTTCCACCAACCTCTGACTGAATTAAGGGAAAAAAACCATTGTGAGTAGATTGTAACTAATTGCTCCACTCAACAAAATAACATATTCCATGGTTTCCACTCCAAACCTCTTAGAGCCTCTGATATTCAAATTAGATGCAAAAGGAATCTGGGTCCCCTTGGTCAGCAATAGAGGTGGAAGGAGAGCTATGCTAAATGAAAGGGGAAAAAAAGGGGTTTGGGGATTCTTTTTTCTTTTCATATTTTCTTTTTTGACATCCTTCTTTGAGGATGAAAGTGTCTGTAACTTTCTCATCTGAAGTAGATTTCCAATTAAGCAGAAATTAGTAACTGTTTTGCTCAAAAGCAATAATAGATTTATAATTGTCAATGTTTGACGTTTCAATTTCTGGTTAAGTCTTTTTCTCCCCTATGACAAACAACAGGTTATATTGCAAATATGGAAAAGTTTGAAATGCTATGAATTCTCATACAACTGACAAAATACTTTTGTTCAGATGATGAGCATGTCCTTGCCCTCAAACATTTATAAAAACGAAGACTGACAACTAATTAAAATAAATACTTTTTTTTCCTGTTTTAACTAGAGAGAGATCCCTTTGTTTTCTAGTTAACCACTAACTCAGTTCTTCAGAAATCTCTTTTAGACCCACATATTCAGAGTGGATTATGAAAAACTCCAAATGAGTATGTTTTTCACAAAAAACTATTACTGGAACTAGTTGGCTATAATTAAGTATTTCTCATGTGAGAGATTATAGATGCTTTTGAGAGTTCCAGGACTGCATTTTACTTGCAAAATTGACTGGAAGGAAGTGTCATCACTTATGATTAATTTATAGCAAATATCTTGAGTGAGATTGAAAGGTCTGACGAAGTTTTGAAACATTTTCTTTCCAAAGAAGAAAACATAAATTCAAATACTACTAAATGTTTTCTCACTGTTTTTGACATACCTCCGACTACACAAGGTCTCGTTCTTCAGGTATCAAATAAAGTGAAAATTTTACCAAATTAATGTCACATATTTTGAGACATGAGAATCTACTCTCAGTGGTAGCTTTGGATATGCAGCCCATTGATGCAACAGCTCAGTACTGGAGGATAAATGATTTGCTGAGTGGGCACACTCTTAATTACACAAAAAGAGATTACAGAAGGTTGATACTGAGAAGATTTCATATCCTCAGAGAATAGGCTGAGCTCCTGGCCTGCTGAATCCCATGAGGGTGGAGCCAGAAGCAGCTGCCACGCCCTTGGCCTCAACCACCGGACACTGTGTGCAGCTGATGGGGGTATCACCATGGATTCACATCCTCCCTGACCCCCAGCTCAATTACAGTGATTACCCTTTTGATACTGACCGTCAAATTGATTTTAAGAGATCAAGAGATGCTTTTTCTAGGCCCTGAGGAGCTATCTGATGAAATCCTTATGAAAGGTACCTTGCTGAATTTCTAGAAGCTAAAACGGTTTTTCCTGTTGGATCACTACTTGGGCTCAGTAGATTAGCATTTAAATACATCTCTGCCCATCAGTGCCAAAGCAAAGATATGCACTTAATCACAGATAAATAAGATATGCCTTTTAGCATAAATAATGGTCTAGACAAAATCATTAAACAAAAAGACAGTGTATGTACCCTTACCGATTATGGTGAAATCTCTTCATATGTTGAAGAAATACTATAACTTCCATGTTTGTGTTCATCATGTGGAAAAAGCCCCATTTTTACTCTGATCTCTTTTCCTTTCTTCTTCTTAACTCTGTCCTATACTTCCAAGTTTGACATATTTGTATATGCCTGTGTCATATATATTTATATATTTATATATTTATTTATATATATTTACAAATATGTCATGGGGTTTTATGATTTTGGTTAGTACTGGTATAAGGGCATTTTCAGTTTTCCGTGTGACTTCCCTCTCAACATTGTGAAACAGCTAGGAAATTCCTATTCCGTTTTTTTACAAGCAGGTAACTGAAGCACTGAGGGAAGGAAATTCCAAAATTCTCTACACCATTTAGGTCCGTAACTCACACCAAATCTGTGGGTGAGGACTATGCATTACACTGACCACTAACTAGTGAAAGTTCGGCATCCAAAGTCCTCAAAGACCCTCAGTCAAGACCACATAGGTATACATTGTCAATATTTACAGAATCTTTGGACTGCCCTCCTGTCAGGGTCAACACAGATTCACATGTCCATGCACGTACATTCCTGAACACAGTGCAAGAGAATCTGAAGGCTGAATAAGGACAAGGATTACTCTAAAATCTGAGTACTTGGATGCATTGAACACGAATACTCTTGCTTTGAAAGTACAATATTCCTGTGTTACGTATGTTCGGGAACTCTTTCACACATTCACATACTGTGTGTTACAGCCATCGCTCACAAGCTGTTGCCCGTGGATCCCGTTATGAGGATGCAGATAATGCTCCTCCATCAAGTTAATTCATCAATTGCGTGCACAGAGAATAATTTGATTTTTAAATTTAAGGAATTCCTGCATGAGTCTTGCTGAAGGAGCAGCCCTGTGCAATAACACAGAGGTAAAGGTATCTCTGTTTTAAACAACAGTCTGCTATGAAACTGAAAATCTCTGCTTTACAGAAGTTGTGCATAATTTCTTCATAGAATCATAGAATCTTTCAGGTTGTGAGAGACCTTTAAAGACTGAGTCCACTAACCTAACACTGCCAAGCCCACCACTAAACCATGTCTCTAAGTGCACCATCTACACATCTTTTATACACCTCCAGGGTTGGTGACTCAGTTGTTTCACTCACCCGCTCAAGCTCCTAGAAGACAATTCTCTAGTTTTAGTCGCTGATTTGGGAACCATATTGTCAATGAAGTACTGCTGTTTATTGAGTATTTGTTATTCTCTGGAATCCAACCTACAAAATTCTGATTTTTAGCACTAATCCATAATTCCATGTTGCAAACCTGTAAATATATTATTTTGAAGGTTATGATGTTCTGGCTTAAGCCTGAAAAAACGACATTTTATTAAAAAAAAACAAAACCTCTCAATTACCAATACCCCTCTTTAAACTAGGAATAATAACAGAAAAACCTATACTGACACTAATAAAATGTGCAATATTCAAAAACCGACAAGACAGTGGCTGATGTCCTTTCAGTGGTTTCTTTTCATCTTTGTTCTGTGGGAGCAGTAATCAAATCAATAAAACTTCTTTTAAAAGAACAGGCTATAAATATTCATAGAAAATAAGTTTCCTCCAAGTCAAGTCAAAGTGTTGTGCTGGAGAGGTGAAGGAGCATTGAAAGGAAAGTCTCTATATGGGTACAGAAGCTGTTTCAGCATTGAATAACCCACATTCAGTTGCTAAGGCAATTTCTAAAGGAACTGGGTAATAAATGTTAAAATACTTTTAAAAGCTTAAACATCAATTCAGACAGCTCTGTCTCCCAGTACAGGTTCTTCATCTCATTCAGCTGTCACTTCGCCCACTAAAGAGTATCTATATCTCATCAGTAGTAGGACTTCTCTCCCTTTTTCAATTATTTCCTTTTGTTGTTGCTTTTGCTGTTAATGCTTGCAATAATTTTACCTCTAATTCTTACTCTAGCAATTTTGAATCAGCTCCAAAACCCAAAAGCTCCCACTTGCTTTTTTCCTCTAAGCAAGATTGCTCCATGGGAGCGAGATGCCTGGCTACCACAGCTAGCAAAAACATGATGTACTTTAAATGAAGAAGTTATTACTTCACAATATCATGAAACTTTTACTACCTATATATTCTTATCAAGTGTAAACCTATATCAAATGTGACAAAGTGACACTCACTCTACACAAAAAGTCAACAGCAACATCAGTGTGTAGAAAGAATAAATTGACCCAGGTGATCCACAGAAAACCAAAGATTGTGAATTTTAGATGTACTGACAAAACCAATACATGTACAGTTTTTCTGATGCTGCAACTTTTATGGAAATCTGAAATAACTTTTTTCTAGAGTTTGAGGGCTTTCTTTCAATATCTTTCCTTTTTGCTCCCTGTAAGTAATTGAAGAAACAGCTTTGCATTTTTGTTTACAAATAAATCAATGCTCAGTGCTGGGTAAAGCAAGTTTCTCTGGCCTCTCCATCCCAGGGGCAAAGCAATCCACTTGCTTTCCAGCTGAGTGAAAAGCTACCCTGCCTCTACATGTTTCTGTCTTCCCTACAAATAATAAAACCTAGCAGAAGTGTTAACAAATTAAAGCTATGGCAGACTTATAAAAACAAATGAGATGGGAACAGCTAAAACATGTCAAGTCTCCAGCACTTGGCCTTTCTCTCTAGGAGCACTGCTATTCCCAGAGGTGAGGACATCCTGTTTCCCACGAAACATGTTCTGTGCCAGCACAGATGTTCTGTGAACACACCTGGGTTTAAGTGAAGCTACGGATTTAAAACAAGAACTGAAAGCCCCATGGTCCTATAATCAGCAGACTTGGACCTCAGATCATATTAAGCTGATACAAGTGGGCAAAGCGAATGCAGGTACCTTGGCCTATCAGATAAGCCAGAAGTTTCTTTCCGGTTTTAAGCTTTTCTTCATGCACCCTATTTCACTTCAGGAGACCTTTCCCCAGATCTGTGTTCAAAAATGCAATAATTCTTCCTCACCAGTTTTTTCTTTCTGTATCTATTCTTGCTTATATGCTACACATGCACAGCCCATGTATCCAGACCATTTACCCTGAATCAGAGATAGGCAGAGAAATTCTGGCAAAGAGACAGCAGTGCAGGAGACAAGGAGCAAGGAGACTGCCAGGAAAGAGAAACTCCTTATTTACATGTATTTAAGTACACAGTTGCTTAATCTTAGTGAGACAGGTAGGAAGAAGGGCTCTTCAAGAGAAAATATGTACAAACGTTAATTTGCACATGTCTAATAGCCGAGTGCTTAATTACTAACAAAAAGGCTTCTTGATGCAGTCCTAACATATACCAGCATATTATAAAACAATTTTCTCAAAAATTTAAGATTAAAAAAGAAGGAACACTGCCAAATTTCTAAAAGTAAGAGGTCTGAAGATCTTTTTTCATGGTATTATTTTCTTATTAAAAAAAATATTTTTTGTCAGTGAGGCTTACCATCAAGTACATAAAAGTGTGAAGCTAGTCTTCTATTTTTCTTTTTCTTTTCTTTTTTTCCTTCAGAAATCTTTCCAATTAGGACTAATTTGAAATCTTAAAAGAAGGCAAAACAAACCACCATGCATAAATAACTTCTACTGACTTCACACTTTTGACTTCTAGCTACTTATGTGTTATATTCCTGATTCAGCAAAGCAAATAACATGTTTAACTTTTAATGTTACCTGAATAGAGATAAATTTAAACATTTTTAAATAGCTGCAAGCTTACTCATTCTGTCAGCATATACACCTGCAAAGATGAACAAGGATATATACTTTTTCAAATTAAATTTTTAACAGATGTTCAACTGACTTTTCAGCACTGTCGTGATGTGGCAGAAATCAATCCTGCAAATCACACTGTCATCAGTCTTTAATTTCCCAGAATTTCACACTATGCAACAAAAGATTTTTGATAAAATGTCATTATCCAAGCAATTCAAGAAAGTGCAATTACAAGACTGCAGAAATATTTTAAATCCTTCAAGGGAACAAGAATTAATTTTTGCTTCCACAGTTTTTAGTGACTTAAAACTATGCAGGTGTGTGGGTTTTTCCTTTGCAGTGATAGTTCAGCAGAAGACAGTGGAAGATGAGCACTCTGTAGCTCATCAGCATCCTACCAACCCTCAGTACAACTTCATGCCCTCATCCAAGTCACTTGGTGAACTATTGTTTTAGAGATTCATGTGATTCTTCGACAGAGAACAGTCTAAATATAGGGATTTACAAAAAAGACAAATTTCTCATAAAAGTTTGTGATTCTAAGCAAAAGGTCCTAATGGAACGGTAATTGAACATAAATTTACCTCTGTATTATTATCTGCAGTGCAAAATAAACTCCCAATTTTGCACTTTTAGTTCACTGAAATATTTTGTTTACATTCCCAGCTTTCTTTTGGAAGAAGCCATTGTGATTTACAGTAGGCAGGAATTTCAGCACGTAGCAAAATCATGAGCAATCATTTCCTTCACACTGTCCTTGTAAGTATACGGGATATGATTTTTCTTTAACAAAGTAATTGCAGTCTTTTAGAAATCTCTAGTCATCTCACTTGCATATAAGAAAGTAATTCAAACTGAGACAGAATACGTCATGGGACAGAGATTAAGGTTTTCAGCTAAAGAACTTCCATTTATATAATCTTGTATTTCAGTTCACGGAGGAAAAGAAACACTAAAACAAACATATATATAAATTAACCACATGTAAAGATACTTCTCAAGCATTATTTCACTTCTTTTCCTACTCTCCAAAGCCCTAAGCTGGAATACAAACAGCTGAGTCAGTGTAGGCTAAGCCATCTGCCTCTGCAAACACAGCTCTGAGGCTTTCTTGGACTATGGGATATGTATATAGCCTCCTGAAGGCAGGTGTGATTTATGGTCTCAGTTAGGCCAATCCCACCAACCTAGAGTAAGAAAAGATATATTTATTAAACAAAGGGAAAATCTAAAGGGAAATGACTTGAGATTTTGACATCTAAAAAGCACAGATCATCAGCTCATGCATTTAATGCTTCTCTCCCTCCTGGCCGTGAAGCACAAGGCACAACCCATCTCTTCCCTGGTTTTCCCAAAAGACCTCCAGGTATTCCCCACAACCTTGGGCAGATCCTTATTGAGACTATCAGCCTTCTGTCCTATTTAAATCTGAAGCACCTGAGGGCATTTCACACCCTGCAGGGTCTGACAGCCCACATGAAAACAAATGATGACCCAGGGAAGACACCAGAAGCAAACGAAGTCCTGGATTGCATTACCACTGCCAAACCGTGAAATGGAGTCAGAAAAGGAAAGATGGCCTTTGGGGAGTGCATATTGATGTCTTTCAATATAAAAGTTTTAGGTTTAATGGATGAAGGTTTTATCTAGTTCCTACTTCGAAAAAACATTTTAGCCAGTTTTGAAACCCAGAAGCACGTTTACTTTTGTTCTCTGTGTCTCCTTAAGCGTTAGAACGCCTTCTAAAAGCAGCAGCTCCCTTTTCATCAAAAGCACAGTATCTCTTTGAACTGAAAGACAAGTAAAACTTTTTCCTGAATAAAATAATATTGCTTCTTTTCCCCTAAAACATGAAAGCATGTAGAGACACAGGCAGAACAGCAGTTATGCAAGTTAAAGACAGTAAATCTTAACGACTTTTAAATAGAACTGTTACTTGACGGAGAAGAGGAGAGTTACATTGAAACATAGTTTATGCCCTTATTCAACCTTAAAAAATTAAAAGTAAGATGAAAGTAAAAAGTTTAATATTCTTAATAGTATTTCTAGCAGATGGCACATATTAATATTCTTTTTTCTGTTGTTATTATTGCATTCTGAAATGCATTGCAGAAAAGCATGCACTGGTCAGCCCCACCGAAGGTCACTACTGCTCCATTACTACCAGAATAAGCAAATCGTAGCTTAGACTCATCCTCAGAGGAATCTTATCAATGTTTTAGCTCCTGTGAATTCCATGTTAGTTGCTTCAGTTTGAAATAGCAAATGCATGGAATTTTAGAAAAAAACCTATATAAAGAAAGAAATCTGCACTCATTTTCTTTAGATGCATTTTGTCCTTTCACACAGAAAATAATTGCCAGAAAAAAATGTAGATGTTATCTACTTTCTCTGGAAGTTTTCATTTTTATTTAGGAATATATGATCCTGAAAAATCACACCAACATAACCAAGACTGTCTATCTTGAAGGGTTTATAGAAGAAAACAAATGCTGCAAATTAGTTTCTTTACATTTTTTGGCAAATAAAAACAGTTGATTTTGCAGAAGCCTTCATAACAATCACAGAGAAAACAAAGCAATATATATTTCACTAATATTTCTAATATATTGACTGCTTTATATTCAGCTTGAACAACAAAATTCGAGTAGCTAGTTTGTGTCCAAATATGATAACAAAATTATCTCCCATTTTATTTAAATGGAATTATCATGGAAAGGACTACTCAAAACATCTTGTAACTCCAGCCGCTTTTGCTTACAGGATCTCATTTTCCTCAAGCAGCCAGAATGGAACCTAACTGGGATGATAACTGGGAAAACAGTGAATGTTTAAAAAAATACCACCCAAAGCCTACATTAATTTGTTTACACTACAGTTCTATTGCATGCTATTCATCAAGAGAAATCAGATGACAATAGTTCATTTTGCAGCAAGTAACTAAGCTATCACAAACTGAAGCCTCTCAATTTTTCACTTCCTTTAACCAGGATTTCTTTTCTGAGACCAGAAATATTTATAAGAGCTTTCCCTGTCAGTTTGGTATATCTCACAGTTTCATCTGTCAACATAAAAATGGGGCAAAAAAAGTGTTTGTTGCCATTTTGTTTTTTCAGTATGGCTCTGTTACTCTTGGTAGAAAAAGAACCATTGAATGAATTATTTATGTTTACACACAAACAGATGGAAGCAAAATGACCTGGCAATATGCACTGGCAGCCCAGAAAGCCAAACTGCATCAAAAGCCTGGACTGCATCAAAAGAAGCATGACCAGCAGCAGGTCAAGGAAGCTGATGCTCCCCCTCTACTCATGAGACAACTCCTGAAGTACTGCATCCATCTCTGGGGACCTCAACAGGGGGATGTGAAAGTGCTGGTGCAAGTCTAGAGGAGGCCAAGTAGACAATCAGTGAGCTGGAGCATCTCTTCTATGTAAAAAGGCTGAGAGAGTTGGGGTTGTTTAGCGTGGAGAAAAGAAGGCTCCAAGGAGACTTCCAGTA